>VRMN01000009.1:0-600000 GCA_008690995.1 Porphyridium purpureum
TCTAGGGTTAGAGGCGTTTTTCAGGTAGGGTGGGCCCTGCGGTTCGGCCATACCATAGTACAGTTGCTTCGGACTCTAGTACAGCTGCTTCAGACTGTAGTATTGGGTTAGTGCGTTTTGGGAAGGATGTGTGGTCCACAGTGCAGTTCGCAGTGCAGTCAGCGTACTACAGTATAGTGAAATGCGTACTTTCTGCGCCAGTATCACATGGCCGGGCCATTGTATATTGCCTGTGACTGTGGCGGGCTCGACCACCACGATCTCTGTATACTCCTGGTAGTGTTCTGAGTCTGTCTTGGACCATGAAAAGACAATTGTCAAGTGAGTTCTGACCACGGTAGATCACGTTGTCGCTGTATGTGGGGTTATGCTGACGATAACTGTTGAACCAGTGTAGCGGCTGCAGGGTTAGTGGTGGATATAGGGCTCACTCCGCCCCAGGGTTCCTTGTCGTGTAACTGTACTTTTCGGGTTAGAGGCGTTTTTCAGGTAGGGTGGGCCCTGCGGTTCGGCCATACCATAGTACAGTTGCTTCGGGCTACAGTACAGTGCCAGGTACTGTCCATGGTACAGAGGTTAAAGGAGTTTTGCAGGTTGGGTTAAACACCTCTGTCTAGTACAGTTCGATCCACACTGTACACTACTGTAGGGTCTCTAGGGTTAGAGAGGCGTTTTCAAGGGTAGGGTGATTACGGTTCAGCGTATACCATAATTACCAAGTTACTTCGGACTCTAATTTTTGGCTGCTTCAGACTGTAAATTATTATTGGAGTTATGAGTCGCGTTTGGAAGGATGTATGGTCCACAGTGCAGTTCGCAGTGCAGTCAGCAATGCCACAATTATAGTGAAATGCGTACTTTCTGCGCCAGTATCACGCCAGCCCGGGCCATTGTATATTGCCTGTATTTGGCGGGCTCGACCACCACGATCTCTGTATACTCCTGGTAGTGTTCTTCCACATGCTGGGAAAGCACTGCTCTGCTTGATTTTGTCCAGACCTAGAGACTCTCTGTTCTCCACCACGCTGGATGAAAAGCCAGCCAAGATGACCAGAATTGTGCAGTACGATCGCACGGTGGCCTGGACCAATTGTCGATACATGAGCGGGACGGGCGTGTTTTTGATTGCCACCTGGTGCGCGATGGCGCTGCGCATGCGCGACGGGTTCTCATTCAGCGACTGGACGTCCATAGCTGTGACACCAAAGCGCGGGTCAAGGGACAGCTCCTTGACAAGAGACGAGTACCACGTTAGCGGCAACGCATACTTTGCATTCGCCAGCGCCGGGGGCGCAGCTTCTAAAATATGCTTCTCTGCATGCGTGAGCAAGCCGCGGTCGACCAATTGGTTCAAGTTTGCCAAGAAAGAAGCGCGTTTTTCGTACAGCAAGCCGCAACCCAGCGCATGTGCCAGATTAATCCACCGTATGAGCGTAAACTGTACGGCGGCGACATCGTTTTCACTGAGCGCGGCGGGTGGTTTGGTGTCTGGCTTGATCTCGTCCAATGAAGTTTGACTGAACTCGTGTGTACCGCGGACGTCTTCGGACGCCCAGAAGGACTCTCGAACCGCATGCGCTGCTGAAATCAACGAGGATACTTGCAACGAGGTGTTGAGCACGACCCCTATCACTTTCCCCTCGGTCTGCCGCACATCTTGCCAACGACTGAACATGGTACTGGTGTAGAAGCCGAGCATGAGCCCTATTGCAGCCTGGAAGCGAGTATACAGGTGCTGGGTGACATCCATCAACGGCAGCGACGCTGCGTTCAACACAAAGTCCGGGAACAATGCCCACGTCAATGTAATCGACAGCGCGCCCAGCAGAATCAGCATGAGCCACTCCAGCCACAGCACCTGCCAAATACTGCCGCGCCACTGGCGCACCATTCGCCACCAGCGCAGTTTCCATGGCGGACCGTACGGATCCGTATATGTCACTGCCATCGCCACTGCTCCCAGAGGTCCCCACTTGTTTTTTCTCCTCCACAACACCTCAACCTCGCACCTACCTCACCGGCAACCACAAAAAACAACCACCTCCGATTACTCGCGACTGTACTCACCGGTACCGAATCTCGAGCTTTCATGACATTGCAATGCAAATTTACTCTTGATGATGCCATAAGAATGATCATTTCTGTTTAATGCTGCCATTTGAATGCGCATTTCATCTTGTTCATGCCATTGGAATGAGCATTCCGTTGAATAATGACATACAAATGGATATTTTACCTGGTAAATGACATTGAAATAAGCATTTCGTCTTGATAATGACATGTGAATGAGCATTTCACCTCAGTGATGTCAATACAATGCAGCATTTCATGGACGTTTGTGAAAGCGCGCCAAAAGACGGCCCGAACGATTTCTGGAGCTGGGTGGTTTCGGGGCGCGGGCTGGAGACGGGGTCGTGTTGATTGGGAGACAAACGTGAGCGTGTTGGAGAGAGGTATAGCCACACGGAGGGACAGAGAACGAGGCGCACACGCGTCGGATTCTCCGGAGCCTGCAGATACTTCGTGATGTTTTACTCGTCACACATTCTGACGAAAAAGGGCGCGCTGTCAAAAGTATGGCTCGCGGCGCACATGCAGCACAAGCTGACAAAGGGCATGGTCACGTCGGTGGATGTGGAGCAGTCCTGCACGAGCATTGTGCAGCCGGAAGCACCCTTGGCGTTGCGCTTGTCGAGTAACTTGATGTTGGGCGTCGTGAGAATTTACTCCAAGAAAACCAAGTACTTGCTCTCTGACTGCACCGAGGCAATGGCCAAGCTGAGGACGATGTTGCGGCCGGGTGCCGGGTTCGAATGGCGCGACGATGACAATGTGGCAGCGCCATATGCCGCTATTACATTAGCAGACCCCGCGGCGCACGCAGGCGCCGGGCACGGCGCGTTGATGGCAATCAACGTCGAGCCCATCGAAGACGACGGCAACACCATGTTAATGGACCTCGACTTTCTAGAGAACGACTCGGCCTCTGCGTCGCTGATGCAACACTCGCTGTCGCGGGCACTTTCGCAAAGCGGGTTCCAGGCGAGTGAGCGCGACATCACCATGGACGACCATTCATCACTCACCGGCGAAGACTCGTACCAGTCGGGCGGGCATCTTTCCGGCATGTCGCTGGACCTGGCCGCGGCGGCCGACATTGATGAGCAGCAGCCATTGCCTTTTGTTCCATCCAGGCAACGCAGCGCCTCTCCAGCAGAGCCCGAGCAATTGCGCCGAGACAGAGACCGGCTCCACGCCGTGGCACCCGAACTTTCGCTCTCCCCGACTGTTGAGCCTCTCCAGCCATTTGAGTTTGAGCCGGAGCACCACGCCGCGGACCAACGCACTGGTCTCCCGGTACCGCTCCCTCTCGAGGAGGATCAAGACAGGTTGCGACAGGCCTCGCAGGATTCAGAATCGGACGTGCAAGTGGCGCCGCCCGTGCAGACTGCCGACGAAGACAAGCCGCGGATAAAGCGGCGTATGGTCACCGCGACAGCAATAGACATTGAAACTGAGCTCCCGGCCCGGCAGATTCGCGCACAGCTTGCCCGAACAGATGATATTGTGTTACCGCTCGTTACTCAAGTGCCCTTAAGGGATGAGGTCATTGTGCGAAACTCGTCCACAATCGGTGTTCTGATGCCTCTTGGTGGAGGTCCGCTGCACGACTTTGTCTCGAAGTGCATGGAGTCTTTAGATACAAATATTCTGAGACCTCCGGCAGGTCGTGATTTGCATGCAGGTCCAGGAACTGCCACTGAAACCGAAGAGATTGAGATCATGCGCGCGGCGACGCCGGGCTCGGCTGATGCACAGCTGCCCATGCACATACTCAGCCCATTTGTTAGTCCAAACCAGGACAAGGCCATTCCGCATGCCGTGGAGCACGAGGACGATAGAGTCCAGGAAGAGAGTCCCGACTTTGACTTTGGATCGCTCGGCTCGACGTCAGCATCAAGCGTGGCACCCGGACCGGCACCGGCGACATACGCTGGCTCCTCGCCTCCGCGCCCAGTCACGCTACGTATGCCGTTGGGCCGCATTTCACTGATGGAAGTGGCAGCGACACCCATTCACTCGCTAGCCGGTGCTCCCGACTTGTCGTCCGGCGATCCACTGGTGAACGAGCGGACCACGAAAATGTGCTTGCTGTTGGAAGACCGCTTCTACGGCGACCGCGCGCCCAAAGCGGGCGAGCAGGGCGCACGAGGCACGGCAGCTTTATACGGCCTGACCGCTGATTTGAAGGCCGAGGGCGCCACCCGGCGGAGCGCTGCACGCGCATTCTACGAGGTGCTGAACTTGAGCACGCGCAAGCTGATTCATCTGGACCAGGCGCAGCCGTATGGCGCTATCCATCTCACACCGACAGCCGCGTTCAACACGGCTCTCGTGGCATCGCAATAGCACACAATTAAAAATAGTTCACTTCATACAGGTTACTAAAGACTGTTTGCTACACTTGCGTTTCCTGCTCGTCGCGTAATTCTGAGGCAGAGCCTGCACGTGAGCTATCCTTTGACGACTGCGACAATACCTTTCCCACTTCGTCTTCGTCGCTCGTGCGGAACTTGTCTCGCAACTGGTTCTCATGCTCCTCGAGCTGCTCCTCGTTATCCCAAAAGCTGGCCGGGCCCAGAATAGACAGGAGCGCAGGCACCAGCACAAAGCCGTGGGTCATGCCGAGCACAATAATCAGGAAGAACATCTTGAAGAACACCTGGAAAATGAAGCTCTTGGCGCCCGCAATCACAATGACCGCGAGGAATGTGGATGCACCGGCGTGGAAGACTGGCGGGCCCAGATTCTTGAGTGCGAGAATCACGCGCCCGCGACGGTCATGCGTGTCAGGCGCGTCCATGAATGCCTTGGCAATGTGCACAGTAAAGTCGACGCTCAGACCGACTGCCAACGCCAAGCAGATAACCGACACTGATGAAATCCCGACACCCCAAAAGTAAGTCAGACCCATCACGTCCACAACGCTGAAGCCCAAACTGAAAAGCACAATGAGCGCCGTGAACGGGCTTCCGACCAAAAACAGAGTGACGACGAGAACCATGGCGAGACTCAGACCCACGGCAAGCAGCGCCTCCTCCCGAATGACCGCATACTGCTCGTAGAAGATGAACCCGAAGAAGAATGGGAACGAATCAGGCAGATCTGAATTGTCCACTGTATCTCGGAGGCTCTGCATCGAGTTCACTTGATCTTCGTTGTTCGAAAGGGGCACATACTCGGCAGAAAAGCGAGACGCCAGAATCTGCGTGCTCGTCAGGTTGAAGTCGCTGGTGAATCGCGCGCCGTCGCTGGCGAGAAAGTCTTGCAACTGGCTGAAGAACGTGTTCTCCGGGAAAACCTGACCGTCAGGCAGATTGTAAAACTGGCGCATGCTATGGTACCAGCACTGCACCGTATCTTGTTGAATGTACTCATTCTGTGCCACCAGACCAGTGACCGGCGTGCAAAGCTCAAGCAGTGCGTTCTGGTTGGCTGCCGTTCCGTACTCAATTGCGCCAGTGTAAATTCTCACTACCGCGCCCAAATCTCCAAAAGTCTCCTGCTCCACATCGTAGTACAAGCGCTGCCGCGAGCCATCTGGATAGAAGTAACTAAAGTCAAAGTCCAGCTTCAGCTGCGTTGTGCCCCATACAGACACGCCGAAGAGCGCAGTAAGCAGCGCGATGAACAAAAGTCGCATCCATTTGTGCGTCACCAATGGGCCCCACTTGCTTTCGAAAAAGCGTTCCATCACCCCCGGATACTTGCCAAAGACATTGGTTTCCTTGGGCGTTTCAACAGTCTTGCAGCAAAGGATGTCCATGCGCTTGGCGTCACGACGCCGTTCGTCGATGGTCAAGTAGGCCACAAACATGGTGGTGGTGAAAATAAAGTCAAAGACGACCGCAATACCAGCCCACAACGCGAATGTGCGAAGCGCCGGCAGCTTGGTGATAGCGGAGATGAAGAAAACGCACGCGTTTGTCAGCGATGTCACCGTGACTGCCGTGCCAGCGTCCGCAAGCGCCGTTGCTACCCGCTGGCGAGCAGGGGCCTCTGGGTGTCTTTCGTTGGCCTGGTCAAGCGCCCGCACAATCACGAAACCATCGTCTGCACCAATGCCCAGGACCAGCAGGGGCAAAACCTGGTGCACAGGACCAAAGAAGATACCACACAGACTGGAGAACCCAAAAGTGGCGCCCAGGGCAAAACCAATGGAGATGAAGAGCATCAGGCCGGCAACAACACGCGAGTAGACAACGTGCCACATACCCAAGAAGATCAGCGTGTAAATAATAAGCAGCACAAAGCCGATTGTGAAGAGCGAAATGTCACCGAACAGCGCTTCGGAGAGCGAATCGCTCTGGGTTTGGGCAGACTGCCATACAAACGAGAAGGCGTCGGTTTCGTACGCAACCATGTTATCGTCCCATTCTGTTTCGAACGCCTTGGCGCGCGGGTCCATCACTTCACCGTCACGTGTAAACTCCTGTTGCTCAAGCAGCTGCGTCACTCGAAAGGCACCAATAAAGAGCGAATCGCCGGCGCCAGTTACCTGCGCTACAACATTAGCCTTGTTCATATTTGCGCCGTTCCAGGTCACGTACGGGCCGACCGTCAGCTTCTCCTTGATCTCAGAATCGCTGAGCGTCTCGACAAACGCCCTGACGGTGGCCAAAAAGTCGTACTCGTCGCTGCTGCCCGCCACCGGTACCAGGAACGCCTCGTTGTAGAACAAGTTTAGCACCGAAAATTGCGTGCAAAACTGGATCCCTTGCGAGTTTGAGGAGTAAAAACACGCCGAGCACAGCGACACGCTCTGATTAGCGCCATCCTCAGCAATGTAAGTCGTTTCCGTATCATATGACACTTGCACCAAATCAATCAGTGCGAGGATCCCAGACTTGGTCGCCATGTTGATGCTGTTGTCCGGACTGTATGTGATGGTGTCGAACAGGCGAACTTGCGACGTAAAGTAGGTGTCCACAAACTCCTTGTCATCGAGCGCCTGCGTGCCTTGCGGCACCCACAAATAATCCTCCCGCGACTCGGTCGTGTACCGCGCAATTCCTGCCATGACCAGCCCACCAAACAGCGCCATGATCAGAATGGTAAGCAGCGGGCGCCCAGCCACCGTCCATCCCAGCCGATAGTAAAAGCTATTCATGCCTCTTTCAATCGCGAGCGCCAACCTTCGCAGCACATTCTTCTTCTTCGCGGGCTGCGCCTGCTCCGCGAGCTGTCCCGACGCGCCCTTCTCTGTCTCTCCGAGCTCCACACGCTCGAGGCGTTCCTCATCCGCATCCTCTGCGGCCACTGCTGTCTCCATCAGTCCTTCACCCTGTCCCTGTCGTACTCACACCTCTTGCTCCTTCTCCTCCTTGCGAGCTCTTGCCGGCCTCCAACCCTGTCTGCCAACTCTGCCTGCCAACTTGTTCCTCGACCAGTCTGCGCCGTCAAAATCAGCCTTTATATAACCTGGGCGCGCCACGTACGGCCACGCTACGGCTCCGTTGGGTCACTTTATCCGCCTCGTCCCGCCGGCATCGCTTCACGTCCGCTCTCTTGCAACCGCCTACATTCACCTGCTTTCCACCCCATCCACCCGCACCACTACACGAAAATGGCTCACTTGCAAATAACCCTTGTGCTCGGTTTTCTATGTATCGGGGTGTTTTTGATATGGAACCGGAAGTGAGCCGGGCGTGAAACGGCACGCACTTTGCATGGCCAGAAACGCGTGCTGACGCCAACTCGAGATGAATCGGTGTGGAGCCGGAGCAGCACAAGGCAGCGAGGTGAGGCGGGCAGGCGCATCATCCCCTTCGATCCTCATGATACGATTGGATGGATGGATGGAGGGATGGAGGGATGGATACCTAGTGCAACACGTGCGCGCGACATTCAGTTCACTGGTACGTGTGTGGATGGATCGATCGATAGATGTTACGGGCGCGACATCATGTTGAATGGCAGACGTGGCTGACGGGCTGACGGGCTGACGCGCAGTTGTGGGAGGGATGGATGCGCGCGCTGGAGTTGCGTCCCGCAAGTCGCCTCCACCAGAGTGTGGAATTCGGGATTGGCCCAGTAGGCGTGCCGTGGTCGACCCGCTCGGAAAATGAGCGCGCGTGCGTGTGCGGAGTCGGTGTGACTTGTGTCCTCGCAACGGGTTGGAATAAATAGGATGTGGCGTAGTGAGTTTCAAGTTGTGCGAATGTGCGCGTCCACGTGCCAACGGCAATGTGCCGTGTAAGCCGCGTAAACTCTCAGGCCAGACTGAATCGGAGTAGAACAGGAGCGGCATCAGAGATGCACAGGCAGAGAGTTGGGCGGCGCATGCGCAAACCCGCTCTCGTAGCCACTCACGACTGTAAGCTCATGCATGCTGCGCGCATCCACCACACGCACGGACACATGCCAGCCCTTCGCGCCTGGACAATACCTTACCGACCTGGTCAAGTCGCACATTATCATGCAAACCGCAGCACTTTACTCATAGGAAGAACGAAGCCAGACTTGAGGCCCCTGTGACTGCGTGCGGACGTATCCAAGCACTTGCTTTCGGCTTGCGTTTTGTTGCTCCTTTCCATAGGCTTGCTCGTTCCTGCAAAAAGGCTCGCTACAACAAGGGGCGCAGCGCTCGCGGCACCGGAATGAGGATGGCAAAGCCGATCGCTAGCAAGAGCATACTGCCCAGCGTCCGCTTTGCGTCTGGCGGCGTCAGCTCGTCTTGGCACGGTGTGTCGTGCACAAATGGCGTCACCAGGAGGCCGACCAGCATGACAAAGCCCGAAATACTCTTAAAATTGGACCACAGCGCGCTCAGGACTACCGCCGTCCAAGTGACGCGGTTGATCCACAAGCTTGTGCGCCTGCCATACAGCGCACGGACAAGTCGTCCGCCGTCCAGCTGCGGAAGCGGAATCAGGTTCACTGCACACAAAAGCATGCCGTACATGCCGCCCATGGCGAGAGGGTGCAGTCCAAACAAGGCGCCGTCGAGGGACTGCAACACGCGGTTGCGGAAAACCCGCCCAAGCCCGACACCGATCAGCATACTTCGCTGAGCTTGAATCACAGGCATCCGAATCGCAAACGTCGGGTTCAACGTCATGTACATCCCGACAACAAAGAGCGCAAGTGAGACCAGAAGCATTGAGCCAGTGCCCACGCCCACAATGTCGCACATAACATTGCGCGACGCCGCCGGGCTGTCAGTGTGTGACGAGATCGGAATTTCGCTGAAGCTCGGCGACAGGATGGAAAGCCCCACGCGCACGCCGTGACGGCGAGCAGCCACACGCTGCGCCACTTCACGCACGCAAATGAGCATCAGGATCAGCAGAAGCATTTGAAACTCTGACGCGGGGAACGGACCACGAGCGCGAGCCGCACTTATCCCGTATGGTCGTCCGTACAAGAAATAGTTTGACACATAGAGCTCATTGAAACGCACCCACTGTGCCCCCAGCACCAAAAACGAGGCCCAGATCACATTAATGTTGCGTCCAGGGACCGGCAATAAGTTCCGCCAAGTGTTCATGACCAGCACAGCTGGCCGCCCGTCGAGCTCGTCCTCAATCAGGCAGAGCGTGAACTTGTCGCCACAAGCTTCTGATAATCTTTGCTCCATTTTCAAGCGGGACTTCGTCGGATCTCCACGAAGGTTACCACGGAAAAGCACGCCGTCAGACCGGAGCACAGTTTGGCTCGCAAAGAACGTATCGGGCCCAAAAATCTTCTTGATCTTGGTCAAATCCTTGTCGCTTGAGATACCATTCCCAAATAAAAGCGCAAAGGGTACATTGCGCCCACGCTCGACCTTTTCCGCTTCCGCTTTTTTGCCGTCGAGTTCTTCGCCCGCCCATCGCCGCAACGTGCTCATCGCTCTCTTTCTTCGCGACGTGTGTGACTCGGACGCAGAGCTTTCTTTCTTACGAGTCTCCTTAGACGCAAGTAAAGCTTTCTGCTTTTCCTCAGCTTCGAGTGCTGGACGTGCTTCGTCGGGACGCAAATCTGCCGTGTGAAGCTGTTCTTCGCTCGGGCTACTCACCCCATTCTCGACATGCGTGCTCGTCGTACTACCACTGCTGCGATCGACTTTTGAGCTCCTTCTCAGTCGGATCTCGCGCAAGGCTTCGGTGGGTTTGCCTCTCGATTTGACTCGCTTTCTGGGTTGACGAGAATGACCAGCTTGGTCGCTTTCATCGTCATCCGAAAGGTACGATTCACATCGTGCCATCCACCGATCAAAAATAGAAAGACCTCCCCATTCGCGCTCTGTCAGTTCTCCTCTATTGTCTTCATCCTCTTCCTCACAAGGCCGCAGGTCACTGCTCTTTCTCTTCAAAAACGGTAGCCGCTTGTAACCCAGCTCGATTTCGCGATCAGTGAATGGTACTTTCAAGCGAGTCTTGTTCAGTGGCCGGTCCTGGTCTTTCTTGCGCAATCGGCCCACTTCCTCCCTTTGCTCACTCTCCGTAAGGCGCGTAGCATCTTGTGTCTCTGATTTCGACAGGCCGTGCTGAGGTGGCACGTTGTCCGAGCCGGTCTGCATTGGGGAAGCGTTGAGTGCCTCATTTCCATTCTGGGACACCTGATCTCGAGAGCTCTGTGGTCGTCTCTTCAAAATCCTGGGAAACGCGTGTACAAACATGCGGACAAGCGTCCGGGAGCGCTGCTTGCGCCTCAACTCAGTTCTTCGCTTCTCCCAGCGAGAACTATGCTTTCTTTCGGGCGCCAGGCCAGGAGGCAGACGCGCGTCCAGGCGCTTTTTTTCCTGTCCATCCTGGACGGACGGGACCGCACTGATTTGCGGACTGTCAGCAGCACGATGACTTTGGGCCTCGCCGGCCGCCGCGTTGTCGTCGAACGGTGTTCTCTGCGCGCACATTTCCCTGTGATATCCCCGGCGCCTGCCGGCGACTGTTGCCGCGTGCGACCCCAGTCCAGCACCCACAAAACATATGCTGCCGGCATAGTGCCCTTGCGTCGGGCGGTCCCTACTTGAGCAGAGCGCATTCATCCTCGTCTCCTTCTCTCTCACACACTGGCGAAAGCACTGCGCCACACGCAACCACCACCCCGAGGTCACGTACCCCCAAAAGGGGAGTCACGGACCGCCGCAGCGCGCGAGTTCGGCGCGCAGCAAGAGAAGAAGAGGACGCGAGCCGAGACACAACCCGAATGCCTGCACGTTTCAACGCTGGGGCGGCGGCGCTTTCTCTCCACGCCGCAAGCCCATCATCGCCAATCGCAGCAACCCACAAACCGAACATACGCCGCGCGCCTACCAGCGCAACCTCCAGCGAGTTTCTAGCAAAACGCGCTCGTTTAGAAGGAGCGATGCAACAGTACACCGGACTGACTGAACATAGCGCTGTACACCTATGCATGTACAGTAGACTCATGAATGGTACAGTTGGTGCTCTAATTACATTGCAATGCGTATTGCGTGAGTACAGTCTGGAGATTGATCGGACTGCGTCGAGATCGCCCGTGCGTGTGGCGTGGCCGGTGCGGCGCATGGAGTTGTTGCGCTCGCGACGCGTTGGTGGCAGTTGGAGAGGGAGGAACGAAGGCTTTGGAGGGCGCCCGGCATGGCCTTTTTAGCCCTGAGTGGCCCGGTGGTCCGGCGGGCCCGGGGAGTCAGTTTACGCGGCTCGAGCATGCCGCGTGACGGTCATTGGGCGAGACCGCGTGCGCCGAAATGCGGCCGCGTAGTCGTGATGGGCTCGTCCACGGCGGCGTCTGGGGGCGCGAGTGAGAACCCGTATCGAGCTCTGGGTGTTGCAGAGGATTGTTCGCATGAGGAGGTGGAAGCGGCGTTCGCGCGGTTGAAAGCCAAGCACGAGGATGACGAAACCAAGCTGGCGTACTATGAGGCGCTCAAAGACAGGATATTTGCGGACAAGCTACAAAAGCGATTGTCTGGTGCTGTGACAGCACGCTTCACATCATCGCCGGACGACCGCAAGAAGCCCAAGAAAAAGTTCGTGTGGCCTGACTGGGTCAAGAAGCTCGTGAAGAAACCGGAAGCGCATGAGCTCAAGCGTGTAGGATTCCTGATGATTGCGATTCTGATCGGCTGCGCGGCCGCTCCACCCATGAGCCAAACATGGATAGGCTCCTCCGCGGTCATTTGCGGTGGCGCTCTGTACCAGCGCGGCGCACCGGAGCCCGTGCGCGATGAGTTTGGAAACATTGGCGAGGTGCAGGACATCAAGCGCAACGTGATGATTCGCACCATTGTCATCATGTTATTAGCCACAGCACTGGGCTTTGGCATCTCCAACCTCATTCTTTACACCCTGCCGTTACCACTGTGGATCAATCCGAACGTCTTTTCCGCGTGGATCATGATCGCGTTCCAATACCTGGCATCCGTCATCTTCTACACGCAAGACATCTAGCGCGCGCCGTGCACCAATGTCGTCCAACAAGTAGAACATGCTGAGCGAAGATACACGGAAAAAAAAGTTTTCAGCCACGAAGCGCCCTGTGTCAGTCCTAGTCCGCGGCCCGAAGGCGCGTGCGGGGAGGTTTGTTCGGAGAAGGCCCCGTCCGCCCGGAACCGCGGTCGGCGATGCGACGTAAGCTTGGGTTACTTGTGCTTGCGTTTGTGGTGGTGGCGTCGGCATCACTTTTGCGGGAGGGGCGGTGCGGTGAACCATCCAGGACCGGCGGATTGCGGCGTGCTCGCGGCGTCGCTGGGTTCGGTAGCGTCCTCGGGGATGGAGAGGCCTCGTTGGTGAAGAAGGATGCGGATCGGAAGGCGTCAAGAAAGATCCACTTACGGATTCGTGCGCGCGAGGCGCGCTGCGTGTTTGAAAAGTTTGGGATTGGGACCAAGGTGCAAGGCGAAATCGCCATGTTAAGCAACGGGGTGGGGGCCATGCGCATCGACTTGCTCGTGGTCAATTCACGAAACGAAAAGCTGTTTGAAAAGAAGGACTTGACGGAGCAGCTGGTGTACTCATTTGTGGTGAAGGCCGCAGACGACATAGAAGCGGCGTCACGTGCGGGTCGGGGCAGGCGCGCGCCCGAGCTAGATTCCTTGTCTTCTCAATCTGTATCAGCAAACGAGGTGCCGGATGATTTCGGTGCGCTAGGCTTGCGCCTGTCTGCACCACAGCCACCTGACTCTGACATGGTCCAAATCTGTCTCGTACACCATTTCCTAGCATTCGACTACGACCTGAACAGCCGGCGTGACGTGGTGCTATGGTTTCAAGCCGGTCCCAATGTCGAGGCGGCCGGCACCGAGAGGCAAATGCACTTCCTGCAAGCGACGGTGGCCAAACTTTCCGCTGCGATGCGGCAGCTGCAGACCGACATCAGCACGCAGAACGAGCTCGCTTCCGAGTCACACC
This sequence comes from Porphyridium purpureum, assembly GCA_008690995.1. Classification (NCBI taxonomy): domain Eukaryota; phylum Rhodophyta; class Bangiophyceae; order Porphyridiales; family Porphyridiaceae; genus Porphyridium; species Porphyridium purpureum. The sequence continues at coordinate 13,380 of VRMN01000009.1, forward strand.
TGCGTGAAAGCCGCCGCGCGTTGCTTCACCTGCTCCTCTGTGCTGTGCCAATCGCTATCCAGGTCCTTGTGTTCATTCTGCTGACGGCGTGCCGAAAGCCAGGTCACCCACCAGCTGCCACATTCGCATCCGCGTCCGCCCCAGCCAAGAGACCGGCCTAACCTTTTTTTAACTGCCGCATTGTTAAATTGCTGTTTATATGAAAATAACCCATTCTTATCATGTTGTGAACTGTACCCGAGGAACCCTAGACAAGCGCCAACTCGGGCGCGGTGTGCAAGTTGCGCGTGCGGGGCTGAGGGGAAGCGGGAGGAGTGGTTCGACGTCGACGACGACCACGATACTGACGACGACGACGGCAGCAACCGTCGCGACGACGAGCGCGGGCGCGGCGAGCGACAAAGGGGAACGAGTTGCACGCGCGGGGAAACGAGCTCAGCCAGTGCGTTGACGTGGCTGTACAGGTACGCCCGACATTGAATTGTCGGAAAAGACGGATACTGGCTGAGCGTGGCGAGGCGCGAGACGACGTTGTTGGGTTGGGGCGGAACGCGCACGGAAAGGCTCTCCTTGTCTGCGGAAGGGCCATGCGTCTTTATGGGAGACAAGTTGGACCGGTGATTAATTATTGGAGCTCTCGCTCGTGATCATGCTCCCCGAGATCGACGGGTACAAAGTGATTCGCGCGCTCGGTGCAGGCCGGTCAGGTACTACCTACCTGGCTGTTCACGATGGTAAGGAGGTCGCGGCAAAGTGTATATCGCGAGGCGACCGCGTGGATGAACATGCGGAGCGAGAGATTTTCATTCAGCGCGCGCTGAGATCAAGGCGCACCGTCAAACTGCAACGCGTGATCCTCACACAGACTCATCTCGTTCTCATTCTGGACGTCTGCTTGGGCGGCGACTTGTTCTCGTTGCTCAAGGAGCGTGCTAATGCAAGCGAGGACACGGTGCTTGCCGAGTCACAAGCATGGAAGCTGCTCCGAGAAGTTCTGCTCTCCCTGCGGTACCTTCATAGAAGAAGAATAGCGCACCGCGATATCAAGCCCGAGAACATTCTTCTCACCACCGGAAACATTGACATGGACGACCACGCGATCAAGCTCTGCGATTTTGGGTTTTCAGTTGTGTACGAAGGAGAAGAGACCGAAGCAACGGCAAAGTCGCCGTCTTCTGCATCATCAAGCCGCTCGTCGTCCAAATCAGCGTTGGGCGACGGCACGTTTGACGTCGAAGGTGTGGAGCCGGTCAAGTCGCTCGCGGCAGTGGGCACAACAGCGTACGTGGCTCCGGAGGTCTTAGACGACGACCTACCGGACTACGATCCGTTTGCTGCAGATATTTGGAGCGTTGGTGTTTTGTTTTATACCATGCTTTCACCGTGCCTGCCTTTCCAGGATCCATTAGATATGGGGAAAAACTACAAGGGCATGGTGGAGCGCATCAAGCAAGGGCGGTACCGGCGGTTGCGGCGCGGGAAATACTCGGACGCAGCGGAAGAAGTGATCCGTCGATCATTTGAAGTCGATCCTGCGCAAAGAATAAGCCTTGGCGAGATGCTGCAGATTGCGCAACGCCAAATTAATCGATGTTTGAGCGACGACATTGAGCGATTGCGCCGTGCCAAAGAGTTGACGCCCGTGCCACAGGTTCCCGACGCCTTGCTACTGCGCCGCAAGCTCTCCAAAGTAGAGCAACAGAGGCGCATGTTCAACGAGCTCCGGATAGGCTTGGCGAAGGCGCACCTGGAGAAGCTGGGCGCCACGGACATGGAAAGTAGGCTTGAAAGCCCCGACTCGGATCCATCGCATCACGGCGCAGGTGAAGTGGCGAGCGAGTCGGACACGCCGCGGAGTATGCCGGGATTGAACAGAACGACCCTTGGTGACGCCAGTGGGGAACGTGGTTTTGGCACGGAACCGCCGTCGCCATCCTCCATGGCGCCGGTCGGCCGCGGGATGATCATTGCTGGCGACGGTCTGGTGCACGAAGCAGGCTCTCCGAACGCAGCCTCTAGTCGGGCCGAATGCGCGCCCCCCATTTATGACTTTACGAACGACGATGTGGATGAGGAGGACGTGGAGTCTTCATGCTGCACGCAGAGTGTGGAGGAGCTGCGCGCGCTCGTTGGCGAAAGCCGCACGCGCGTCGTGCGCAAGCGCGCGCTGCCCGCCGCGCGACCGCCGATCACTGCCGCGGCGCCTCCCTTGCCGAACGACGCCGGCGTCGCCGTACACGCCGGCGGCGCGCCGTCTGCCGCCGCATCAGACCCAACCAACCTGTTTGCCACCATGATGGCCGGCATGGCCAAACCGAGATAAATATAAACCCGCCTCCCGCCTCGCTCCCAAGAACGCAACGCCGCGGTACTGTATACACTGTACCTTCCCCCTTCTCTAAAAATAGGCGCGGTACAGCTCGTTCCACAGCGCGGTGTCAAGACGCGCGCGCCGTTACAAACCGTCGACACCCCCCGCGGGTCGCATGTTGGCGTATTGGCGTATTGGCGCGCACACTCACGGTCCTGACGAATCGACCACGTTGGCACGCTGAGGCGCGTGAAACAAAAAAAACACCCACGCACGTTCATGAAGTACTTGTCCAAAACGCGCCAACAACGTGAAAAATCAAAACAAAAGCAAAAAAACAAAAAAGCAAGCAGCAGGAGGCCGGTTTCGGAACGTGGGTCACGGAGCGTGAGTGTGAGCACAGCGTGAACACAAGAGACCATGCAAAGAAATTAAGGGCCAGGGGGGGAAATGGCCTGTGACCAAATTTGGGTGGAGTGGTGTGCGTCCGATTTGAATTTATTGGCCAGGCGGCTTGTGGTCAAAATCATAAAGCGGACAAGGTGGCCGTGGTGGGATTTCGCACGCGGGGTGACGGAATGTACTTAAGCACGGAGGACGTCGATCCGGTTTAAATTCGTATGAGGGATGTGAGGCGGAGAAAGAAGTAGGCAAGGTGGGTAGGTGGGGAGGTGACCTGTTGCCGTGCGGTGCGGTGGAGCAGCAGCGGCGGGGGCGGGGGTTGCCGGGTGTGGACGTGTGGCTGTGTGGGGGAAAGATGGTGCGTGATGATGCGCGCAGAGTTCAGCCGCGCCGGCTGGTGGGGGCGCTGCCGCTGGTGATCTTGCTCGTGGTTGCCGCGTGCAGCACGCACGCGCACGCGCAGTGCGCGCCAGGCTTTCAGCTGTTCCCGTACGTCATTTCGAGGTGGGGAGACACGAGCACGGACGTCCAGAATTGCAATCAAGTGTATATCCAGCGGCAATGGGAAAAGATGGACCTCGGAATGGAAGTCAGTGGCTTCACTTTCCCGCCCACAAACTGGTTCGCTACCGATTTTGATGACTCCTCGTGGGGGGCGGGCATCTTACCATTTGCAGGCAATATCGAATGCGAGGAAGAGTTTGCGGTGGCCGTGCCGGGCTTCCCTAACATCGGCGTGGCAAACACGGTCTGGGATGCAAATGACGACAACAACCCAAATGACGGTCGTAACAGTTACTTGGCCGTGCGCCTCAAGTTTTTCCTGGCGCCAAATCTTTTCTTCCGGACCGAGTTCTTCTCGCTGGCGTTCATCGTGGACAATGATCTCATTGAAATTTATGTTAACGGGCAAAGCCAAACGTTTGATGGCGCGGTCGGGCGCGAGGGATGCTCTGGAGTTACCCAAATTGTATCAAACCAACTGGATAGTTCGTTTCTCGTACCGGAAAATAACGTCATTGCCTTTTTGGCCGAAGACCGAGGTTCGCAAAGCTATCTTAACTACGAGCTCGTGGTGAGCGTATGCGAGCTGGCACCCGTGGCGAACTTCACGTGTTCACTGACCACACCTCCTGCTCAGCCGTGCATGAGACCGTGCTCATCGGATACATCGCAGTGTGAGCTTCAACCAGACTGCTTGCTAGAAGGCCTGGTTGCGGACGAAAACGGAAACTGCCTGTGCGAACTGGTGGACGAAGTTATCTGCCCGTCAATCGAGCCAGGCTTTATCCCTGGTGTTTGCTACCCCAAGACCACGAGACAGAGCATCAGGCTTCTTTCGTGCGACAACACCGGGACTGAGTTATGTCGCGCGCCGTCCTAAACCGGCCTTTGCTCTCATTCCACTGTGGCCGACAAAGATGGGAAAGGCCACCTCAGAAATTAACATGTATTTCACAAAGTCCCAGAAAGTAAAAAAAATTATATTAACCAACTCTCGAGTGCGTGCATTCGATCCTTCCAAAACTCACGCCTTGAGTCTCCCGCCTGCAAGTCTTTTCTTCATCGACTCAACCTTACTAAGCGGCTCTGCCGCGTACTGAGCCCGTCCGTCCTTCTCGGGCGTCACAAGCTCGGCGGCGGCATCCAGTGCTTCATTAACCGGCATGCTGGGTTTCTTGTCCACCGCAGCGGTTCCACCTGCCTGGTCACTCCTTCGCGTTCGCCGTTGTGGGGCGGGCTTGAGCGCGCGTGTTTGGCTCAGGCGAATGATGCGGTCTGCGAGCAGCGTCTGATTGTAGTGCATTGCAAGCTTGTAGGCCACATCGATGCTCTTCGGCATGTTCAGTCGGGCGGCCAACTCTAGCGCGCGCGTGCCGCGGGCCGTCTGGCACGCCTCTTCAATCAGTTTGAGCAGGCACTTGTCCACTTGCAGCTCAGCATCCGTAAGTTCGTCTCCAATGTCCAGGTAGGCTGGATGATCTTCACCAAACACGCCCTTGGCGTACGTAAGGACGGACTGAGCCCGAGAGACGTCACCGCGCAGGCGCATCAGTTGGCTCGACAGGCGCGCCGTACCATCGATGCTAGGCGCTTCAAACCCAAATGTTGTGAGAAGCGGGCGAGTCAGAGCAGATGGATACCTTTCAATGCCATGGCACTTGACCCCGACCGCCAGCCCTTCTTGCTTGAATGCGAGAGGCCAGAAGTAGTCTGCTTGAGCTAGCTTGGCGGCATTGTCGAGCAGAATGCGCCAGCGATAACCCAATGGGGCTTGCGACAACGCACATGCGCGGCCGAGATTGTCGTACAACACCAAGTCGGAGCGCATAATCTTGTCGGACAAGCTGCGCGGTGGCCTCCGTGTTTCAGCAAATCCTGCCCAAACCAAGAGCGACTCTGGGCTCGTCGAAACGGGGCCGTGGAATAGTTCGCCCGCTATGGTTTGGTACGCGTCGAGTTCGAGCACAACGACGCTGATCGCTGCATCCGGCGTGCAGTACACAACTGCCAGACGGTCATCCCGGGCTGTCAGGGTTACGGCAGGACCAGGTATTGGCATCGAGTCGGTCTGCACGCCAGTATGTGTGAATACGCGAAGCATACGAGCACTCGACACACATGCGACAAAGTCGGAACTGATTGCTATTGCTTTGCTCTGCTCTGATTGCGGTAAGTTCACAGACCAGTCTGCCTTCTTGGACCACGATCCGAGCGCATGATAGAAAAGCACGCTCGGGTGCTCTGCTGTTTTGGTGCTCGCGAAGAACGCGCCTGCCGTGCCCAGACAGCCTTGGATGAATCCGTAGTGATCCTTGAATCGGACGCTCGGCTGATTTCCGTCTGCAAAGCTGATCTCAATGTTGTGGTGGATGCTTTCATCTTCACTCGTCACCACTCCACGCAGGTTCCAGCACAGAATGCGGCGCTTGCCACGTAGTGGCGTCGAGCTCGGCATAAACGCGTCCGGCAGCGCCACTCTTCTTCGCGCGACTCCTCCATGGCTCCGGCGGCGCTTCTTCAGCGCAGCACCATATGAAACGTTGTTTGCCATCGAGTGTTCCTGCTCGTCTTCATCTGAGCCCGACACATCTTCACCTTCGTCGGTGTCTTCCTCTCCAAGACTTTCCCCAGCGTCCTCGTCCTCGTCCTCATCCCTTTCATTGTTCCGGTCGTCTTCACCGACACGCTTTTCTTCGTGCTCGTGCTTTGTTTTGCGCTTGGCTCGCTGCTCCTGCTCCGCCACCTCTTCATCTTTGAAGAGATCCTCAAGAGAAGCCTGATTTGCGCGTTCGGCCTGTTTCGCTGCCGAGCCTTCCACGGTCGCGTGCGGAGACACGAATTGCAGCGGAACAACTTCATCGAGTAGTCCGTACTGACCCATCTTGTCCATGACGACACCGTGGTTGAACACGGGGTTCCACACCACACTCTGGATTCCAAATTCTGCGCGCCAGCGATCCAGCGGCTCACGCTTTGACACTTCCCACAGCACCACAATACCTTCGTCGTCCGAACTGAGCAGGTACTGGGCATTTGAGCTCCACGACACGCTCAAGACGGTCGCATTCCTTGCATGACCTCCGCTAAGCGAAAACGCAAGCTTCTGAGTGCGTCGCGAAACTATCGAAAGGCCCGCAGTCGACCCGGCGGCTATCCAGTCTCCGCATGGCGACCATTCCGCACAGCGCGCCATTCCCGGCCCAAAGTCGAGATCGTTCATGTAGCAGTCGGCATCGATGCCCCACAGACTGAGCGCGCCGTGTCGTGCTCCTACAGACAGTACAAAGTCGCCCTGCGGGTCGTAGGCCAGCTGCTTAATGGCATCGCCGCCCTTGTGCGGATTGGATGAGCGCAAAATGGACATTTGCGACGGATTGGCTGTGCTTACAAGTTTGATAACGCCCGGCTCATCTCCCGCACAAGCCAGCAGGCCGCCGCTAGGCGCGAAGGCTAACGCACGCACGGGTGCTTGGAATCGCGTGACGATGCCTTGAAAATCAATACTTCCACTGGTGTGCCAACCGACGTCCTTCTTCGGCTTGAACAAGCGGACGTTTGCGTCATCATCACCTGTCGCCAGAAACGAGCCGGAAGGCGTCATCGCAAGCACTGACACGCCCACATCTGCCTTGTGGTACTGACAAACATCCGGCAGCAGCTCGCGTTTCTTCTCCTGAAGGGTGGCATGATCCGACGCGCCCAGCTCTTCCAAACTGATCGCACACACCGTTCCATCTGCGCCACTCGTCAGCACCACAGTCCCAGACCCATGCACCACAACCCCGCACTTTCCGGAGCCATGCCCACTTTTCAACTTGATCCTTCGGCCAACCATCGTTCACGCCAGCCTGTCTTCAAGTCTTCGTGTCCTCGTGTCCTGTTGTCCTCGTGTCTTCTTGTTTTTTCCCCGTGTCCGCGGGACCGAACAAATGACCCTCGAAACTGCTCAGACCGAATCCTCTCTCGCTCTACTCTTGACCACACCAGAAGTCTCTTTCTGTCTGTCTCTGTTTCAAGCTGCGTCTGCTCTGCTCCGTGCCGCCACAACCGCGTCGTGCTCGCCGCTCGCCTTCCTCCTCCACCGTCTCGCGCCCAACATGCACACACACACGCACACCTGCCTCAGGTTCTCCGCACAACCTTTTCCATTTCGCGCGCCGTTTTCGTTCGCGCCAAAAAATGGAAAACGGCGCGGCGGCGCAAACCGAACCGGAAAGTACAGTGCAATGGTGTACCTCTGTTTAGCGCCCCAGTTTATGAAGATGCGTATATCATGCGGCATTGTTTATGTACAGTGAGATACTGTACCCGAGGGGTTGAAGCCGAAGTGCGCGCGACGGCGGACGTGTGCGGGGGTATGAGACCGAGAGAGAGAGAGAGGAAGGGAAGAAGGAGGGAAGGCAGAGAGTGAGGAAGGTGGTGAGGCAGAAAGGATGGAGTTCAAGACGCCTGTGATTCATGACAACCCGCAAGGGTTTGGTCCGCCGCTGGACCTCTACCCAGACCGTTTCGTGAGCATGCCGTACGCGCCGTTCAGCAAGTCGGATCGGCTCGGGCGTGCTGCCGATTGGTTCTCGACGCAGGGCGCTCGGTATCCGTACCAGTCTGGCGGAGGGGAGGCGGGCGATGAGGTCGGAGATGATGGCGGGTCGTTCACCACTGTGGATCAGCGCGTGGTGTCCTCGCAGCAGGATCGCCGCTTTGGGGGCGCGCGAGGAGGCAAGTTTGGTCCGGCCACGGGCGGGCGTGTCGCGCAGTTCTCGTCGAATCGCAAGCTTATGGACGAGCGCGGAGAAATGCAGAATCGGCGCGGGGATGGTAGAAATCGCGGCGGCTTTCGCGGCGGCTTCCGCGGCGGTGGGTATCGCGGCGGCTTCCGTGGCGGGTGGCGTGACGGCGGGCGCTGGGAGGATCGGCTGCCGCAGAATATGAAGGAAGCGTCCGTGACCGTGGGCGACGACTGGGAGTTCGTGGCTGAAATATCCTACACAATGCTTTCCAAGGCCAGGTACGAAAAGGTGGTGGAAGGAAAGGATTTGCTGAGCATGGGCAAGGTCAACTACTACGACAAGAACATCGACCGTGTGAACACACGCGCCCCAAGGATGGTTGAAAAGTTCCCGGATCGTGAATTCCACTACGTGACCACGACAGATGACCCCATCATTCGAAAGCTGGCCAGCCAGGGGGAGGGAAATATTTTCGCCACGAGCTCGATTATCTCTCTTCTCATGACTGCGCCGCGATCCTCGTTCAGCTGGGACATCGTCGTGCAGCGCGTTGGAGACAAGCTGTTCTTTGACAAGCGCGAGGGCTCGATGATTGACTTTTTGACCGTGGGAGAGAATAACATGGAGCTGCTCATGGACGAGCGCAACGTGTCGCCCACGTCGATGAACAACCCGCGCGCAATGTCGCTCGAGGCCACCGCACTCAATCAGAACTTTTCTCAGAGCGTGCTGCGCAAGGACGGCGCATGCGTTGCGTTTCCAGATGGGCCGGACCCGCTGCGGGAAGACGAGGAAGGCCAGGAACAGGGCAGCAGTCATGCAGCAAACATCGGTTACAAATACAGAAAGTGGGAGTTCCCGGACAACATGAATGTCGTCGTGCGCTGCGAAGTCGACGCAGCGCTAGAAGGTACTGACCGGCCGCTGATGGTGAGCGTCAAGTCGCTCTGCGAGCATCCGGACAGCAAGTCGCAGTGGCGCACCAAGCTGGATGCCCAGCGCGGCGCGATCTTTGCAACGGAAATTAAGAACAATGCTGGCAAGCTCGCGCGCTTCACGGCGGGCGCGCTGCTGGCAGATGTGGATCAGATCAAGTTTGGATTTTGCACCCGAGCCAATCCAAAGGTCAACACGTCGCACCAGCTCTTGTCTACACAGACGTACAAGCCGCGCGAATTTGCGGCCCAGATTGCGCTGACACCTGCCAACATGTGGGGCGTCTTTATTCACATGGTACGTCTCTGCTACCGTTACATGGAGCCTGCGAGCAAGGCGGTCATTCTCAAAGACCCCAACGAGCCAATCGTCCGCATGTACCGTGTGCCTGAGGACGCATTCGACGAAGAATCAGATGACGAAGAAGAGCAGGGCGAGGGGCACGCATCACGGGGCGTTGATGAAGAGTAGGGCCCAAATTGTGGTGAGACGCAAATTTATCATAAAGCAAATGAATATACACGTTAAATGCTCTTACCCCTGAATCTCAGGACAAGTGGAAGTGGCCATCGGACTGCCCCGCTTCCTTGCCTGTGTGCGGTTTGATTGTGCACTCCTGCACTATAGCGCTGAACCCAAGCATGCTCTAATTTCCGAGCATGCTCGCGAATGACATCCCACGTTAGCGTTAAAGTCTCAAAAGTTTTAGAAGGTGGACACAACAAGTCCAACCCGTTGGTACTTGCTCCTCCCCGTGCTGTCCCGCGGGGCCGAAATTCTGCAAGGTGCAGTGGCCGTTCCGAATAATTACGTGCACGGCTCTAGCGCTAGCATAGACTTACCGCATGTGGTGCAAAGAAGCTTCTTGTTCCTGATGCTCATGTCGACGAGCGCATGCCTAACATCCGCGAGCGCAAAAAGTACGCGTGAAATCGACGGGTGGAGAACGTCCATCAGGCGGCGCGACTTGAGCAAGGCGACCTCGACATGCTTTTTCCACAGCTCCACAATACCTTTCCACGACCTCGGCACAAAGCGCGGTTCAGCCACAAACGGCCCCTCAAAGTCGTGCGTGCGGTACGTGAAGCAACCAGCGGCTTGAAGATCTGGCTTGCCGCAGCATCCCCACCGACCTCCCCGCAATGACTGTTCATCCTCGATCACAAAGGATTCCACAGCCATGTGCACCACGCAGGGGCCGTCTGTACTGCCAAACTCGTCAACAAAGCCACAACGAAGACACCGCCTCGCGCCGATCGAGCAGCTCTCCCTTTCTGCGCATTTCCAGAGTTCAGATTGCCCGCAGCAGCTAAACGCTTCGTCTGGATACTTTTCCACTGCTCCAGTGTCTGACAGAATGAGGCGAGTAAAAGCAATGTTGATACCCTCGTGAAAATGGCAGCTCCGCTGTCGCCGCAATCCCACGACCTCATGGGATCCATCTGGTAAGTTTGTCACGCGGACCAGGCCTTTGCACCTGGCACAAGCAAGCTTTGCCTCAGATTCCATCTCTCGAAACAAGGCCCGGAATAGGTCCGTAATACGCATCTTCACTGGAAAGCCGGTATCGCGAACTGCGCTCCCTTGGATCAGCGTCAGATAACCCATGATCTTGTCCACCATTTTCATTACATCCAGCAGAGTCTGCGTGCCAATTTGATCTGCTTCAACGCGTTGCTGCGTTGGTATGTATGATGGCGGTATGTCATCAGCAAAGGTATGGCTCCTGCTGCTCTGTCCAGCCCGCACAGCATATTCCCCTTCGGACACGCGTTCTGGTGTGGCGGTTCCCGGTCGCCCTGATTCCAGGGGGTCATCAAATGGTTCCGGTGCATGTGAATACGGCATCGGCTCACGAAATCTTTGGCCCGAGGAGTGCATTTCCCTCTCTGCTCTTTGCTCGAAGAACTCAGCATCCACATCGTGCTCCCCAGGCACCCACATTCCAGTGCCATGGCTTCTACGCGTCGCATGCGTAAATGGACCGTACGCGTTCTCGTAGCCCGGAAGCACGCCACTTACGAAAGCTCGAGCATTCCCGTTTGACTCGCGGTCGGCTGTCTCGCTTTCGTGGTACTCGGGGCGGTACTCGGGGTGGTACCCGGGGCGGTACTCAGTGTGGTACTCGGTGCGAGCCGAAAGAGCTTCATCTGGGTGCATGTAGCGCATTTGGTCACGACTGAAACCCCCATCCCAGGCCTGGGAGGAGCCACGACTCGTTTCAGCGTCGTAATGCCGTGCATTCTCATGCGCCCGCGCTTGATAAGGATATCTGCGAATCCGGCCTCCTCCAAGGATTCCGGTGGGCGTATGTGACTCATCGTGCCGCCCGACCGACGGCCCACACAGCGGGACCGCAGCAGAAGATCTCGAGGTCACATGATAGTCGCGAGCGCCACGGTGATCTAGCAGATCATAATTGTCTGTGGAGCTGAATTCTGCTCGTTCATTCCAATCATCATACCGCTGCATCACTCGTGCACTCTCGTCAGGCACACGAAACGGCCTTGTCCGAGCCCGCCAAGACTCCCGCTGCAGTTCGGGCCCGGCAAGATACTCAGTTTCCCTGCTTCTGTCTGGATAATTCCGCACCCTTTTGTCGCCGCTGGTGTGGCCAGCTTGCCCCACTTGGAAGGCCTCACCCGCTCGCGCATGGTGGCTGACCGGACGCGGTTCTCGCCTGTCACGTACAATGGCTCCACGAAGCGGACCGTGGCCGCGGTAAGGGCCGGATTGCATTCTCTGTTTCACCAACCCACGAATCCACTTCAGTGGGTTGTCGTTAACACCTAAACTGCCTTGCCGAAACGAATTCGACGAGTGTGCCGGGCTCTTGAACGTCCGAGTAGGAGCATAAGATGGCTCGGCACACAGCAGCTCTGGCCTTCTCTGTATTGTGGGCGCCGCACTCGGGCAGGCCATTAGCGCTTGGAAAGGCGGCTGTTGCGCGGAATATCGCCCAATCGCGGCCACGGCGTGCGCCTCTGAGCCTGAGCAGGCCAAGGCGGAGCGACATCGTCGTGGGCGCGGCAAAAGGGTTTGGTGCGCCGCGAGTAAAGAACGTGTCTGTGGTGACGTGCCCATGTGGCGGGCCGCTCTACGCTGAATGTTGCGGGCGACTGCACACCGCGACTTCGCTGGCGGATTTGAGCGCGTTTGGTGCGGAGGAGATCATGCGCGCGCGTTATGCGGCTTTTGCGCTGGGTCTTCCGGACTTCATCATTCTCACGACGCACCCGGAAAACATATTTTTCCAAGCGGACACGAGCACGTGGAGGCGCGAGCTTAAGAGCTACCTCAAGAAAGTGCAGTACACGGCGCTCGAGGTCCTGAACGTGACGGCCGACGCCGAAGAACCTGTGGTGCATTTTCGAGCGCACTCCAGCGAAGGCGTCCTGGAGGAGAAGAGCAAATTCATGCGACACGACGGCGCATGGCTCTACAAAAGCGGTGAGCTTAAAGTTTAAATGGACTGTCATTTAGTCTCTATCTTCATCATCTATCTTTCCTCCTTTTTCAAGCGCTGGCGCTGACCTGCGCACGCACTGACTTGTCTGGTGAAACCTGCTCAAACTCGTCCTGGTCATAGATGACACGAATGGTCAACGAGCAGCTCGGGCAGGTTCCAATTTCCTCTCCCGCACGGAGCTCGTCCTTTGTGATTCGAAACACGTCGCCGCATGGACACGGGTAGGTGAACGCATTCAGTGCGTCGTCCCATTCCATGTCCTCGATTTCCACCTCATCATACACCGTCGCCATCCTGCTGCTCCCTCCAGCCGCGCCGCGTCCTTCCCCCGCATTCACTTGCCGCGCTGCACAACACGCGTCGCGCCGACAACCAGAACAAAGAAGGCGCGACTTTCTGCGAGAAATACCTTGCTCGGATATGTACAGTGATGAGGTACAGTCCGTGCGGATCCATCGTTGCATTTTTTATTTTTTGTTTTGGTCTTTGGTGTTCGATGTTTCTCATCTGCGACGAAACAGTTTGGTCTTTGTGGCGAGACGGAATGGGGAGCCGCGTGCGTGCTCGTGCGCCTCGACGGAACGCGCCTGCTCAACAGAGGGCATGGAGATGCTCCTGCGCATGCCGCGCGAGACCATGGAGTCCTGCTCGTCTTCGAGCCCACGACGCATGTCCAGCGCGATCCGGTCGCGCCTTGTGTCCATCTTGTCGATGTGGTCAGGATCTGAGTCTGCGTTGGGATCTTCCTCTGTCTCGGTTTCATCCAACAGTAGAGTTCGCGCGGCTGCAACATCACGCACACGGTCGCTGATCGTGCGGTCGTGTTTTAGCACGGCCAGGCTGACTGCGTCGGATGTGCTACCCATCTTCAGCAGCTTTGGCTCAGGCTGCGGCCGGTTCGGAGACAGGGGCTTCGCGGTCCTCGTTGATCCCGCGTGTACCACCGGCGAGGAACTCAGCGGACTATTTGGGACCATTCTGCCTGCAGACAAAAGGGCATTCACTCTTGACTCGCTTGCCGGTGCCTGAGTCGCCGCGAGCAGGCTAGCGTCGCTGGACGTCAAGCGTGGAGGGTCCGATAAGCACAGACCGTGCCGTCGATTCGGCGTGTGCGCATCTTTCGCGTGTCCGTCGTCTTCCTCATCATACTCTGGCACGATCAGAGGCGGTTGGTATGTGATAGGCTCCGTAGCTAAGCCACCAGCGGCTGCTTTCGTGGGTCCCCATTTCTTCAGTCCGCCGAGCTCCGCTATGCTCAATGAGATCCCCGGCTCCTTGTTGCTGCTGGACCGTTTGCTAAACGCAGGTATCTTGGCCCGGTTACCAGCACTGCCTTCACGCGATAATAGCACACCAATGGGCTGGGCTCGACCGCGGGTCGCGCCGCGCGAGTCGGGTACCACAAAGCGCGGGCTTCTCGTCGATGAAGTATCTGGCGGAGACAGAGCACCTCCTAGCTTGTATGGCGATTTTTCTCCCGCCAGAGTGTTGGTAATGGAGCGGAGCGCTGCTGTCTTCCACTCCTCCTTTCGTTTTTCTTCGGCAGCGACTTCGCGCGCCTTGCCCTCTGCCTCGTCGCGCTCCATCTCGTCGCGCTCCACCGACTCGCGTGCGTGCTGAATCGAGCGGCGTTGGCGACCATTACGTGCGCTGCTGCTCGCCGAAATCAAGTACATGGCCATGTCAAGGCTGGCACGACTATTCGACCCAAACTCCTCCAGTGCGACCAGGTCTTCCTCAGTGGCCTGGATCCAAGGATGGCGCAAGGCATCCTCTGCAGAGCAGCGATATGATGAGTCAATCGTGAGCATTTTCTGAACAAGGTCCTTGGCGCCCTCACTGATACTCGGCCACGGTTCGGCATCCATGTCCTGATTTCCCTCGAGAATGGCACGGATCACGTCCGGCACCCCGTGGCCTTCGAATGGCTGTCGGCCGGTCAAAAGCTGGTACATGGTCACACCCAGCGCCCACACGTCCACTTTCAAACCATATTTTTCCTTTCGACACTGTTCTGGAGAGATATAGTACCAGCTGCCCAGTGTCTCGGTAAAATACGCCACGTCCTCGTCGTCCAGGCTCAGCAACTCGGGGGGCAGGATCCCACCCAGCCCAAAGTCCGACAGCTTGGGCCCAAATGGGCGAGTGTCAGACTGGCAGAGCACATTTTCCGGCTTAATGTCCCGGTGTACAACCCCGACGGAGTGCAGGAATACAATGGCGCGCAGCAACGGACGCATGAGCTCACGGACCTCATCTTCAGAAAACGTGCCGTGGCGTTCGAGAATGTCGGCTAAAGTGCCAGCTTCCATATACTCCATGACCAGATAGACGCTCTCGAGCGTCTCAAAAATGTCGTAGGTGGCGATGAGGTCCGGATGGTTTGCTATCATCACGATTGCAGCCTCGCGCTCCAGCTGTTCCACCTCGTGCGGTGTGCAGTGTGACTTGTCAATGCACTTGATGGCGACAACCTCGGTCTCCTTCTCGGTGCGCGTGAATCCGCGGTACACAGTAGCAGACGCGCCCGCGTCCACCTTCCTGTCCTGCACATAGTAATCCTTTAGGCGTCGCGACGCCGCCTGCTGCAATGCGTTGCTCCATCTGTCAAAGGTGTACAAGTCGGCAAAGAAGAGCGTGAATTTGTAGTCCTTGATTTCAATCTGCATCTTGCTCTTCCTCTCGACGATTGCGCAGTTGAAAATGCACAGCCGCAGCTCCGCCTGTGCGGATTCGTCCTCGCGCTCTTTCTGGATCAACATCACGCCGCGCAGCTGGAAAAACCGCTTCTTTCGGAACATGCCGCCCCGCGGCAGCCAGTCTCTGAGCTCATGGTACGCGCTATTCCGCAGCAGCGTCCCCATGCTCACGCTCCCGGCTGCTCGAACATCAGCGTGTCCACATTTGTCGCCACCCGGCCTGCCTCCATCCTGTCCCAAACCGATTTTTCTTTTTCGTTGGTTTACTTTCACTGTCTGCCTGGTCTGAGTGGGACAGTCAGAGCAGAGACAGAAGTTCCGGCGCAAGGATGGACACGGCCAGACGATACGCGTAGGCGATTAGGTGAGCAGAGTACGCAGTGGGGAACTCGAACTGGACTTGCTTGCGCAGCGCGCGCGAGCTGCGCAGCACGCGTCGCTCGAGCTCGCACAGCGTGGCGCGCTTCGCAGAGTCGAGCACCTGCCGCAGCGCAGCCACGCCATCGCGCTTCAGCCATGGGTTCCGAACGATAAGCGCCATCAACTTGAGTGCACGCATGTAGCTGAATACGTGCATGTTGTTCGCGACTGCCACGAGGCTGTTCAGCCGCGTGTCAAACATGAACTCGTAGAAGCGGTCCCGCCACCCAACAAGGGCTCGGCGCTCCAAGAGTCGCAGTTTGGCGCTCCGCGTGGCACACGCGCCCATGTTTTCTGCACGTAAGAGCTGTGGCCAGCTTGTGCGCGAAGTATCCATGCCAACTTCCACTCGCCACGAGTCCACGCGAAATCCACACCAGGTCACGTGCCTCAACTCTTCTGGTCGCGGCGGGGTGTCCGAGTGCATTCGCTCAGCCATGTAGTTGCGCTTCAGTTTGGCTGGGTTCAGGTACTGGCCGTAAGCACGTGCTCCGCGAACCAAAGGGTCCAATGCGTGACTTTCAAGCGTGGCGCGATCCGAGCTCACTATCAAGTAGTCGTCCTGGAAGCGCATGGCGTGCACAAGAATATCGCCTTTCTCGCTCTCGCCCAGACTTGAAGGCGTGTAGGACGCCACGCTGAGCTGTGCAGCAATTGAGGTACCGAGCGCGAATGTGCGTCGCTCCATGTGTGCAAGATACAGCGAGGAAAGCAGTGGTGAGAGCATATGGCCTTGCGGAATCCCAGACCTCTGCTCCCACACCTGGCCACGGACAACAATGTACCGCGGAGACAGCCAGTCGTGAATATGTTTCATGATAGCGTCCCGATGCACGATGTACGGCTCCTTTGTGCAGCTCAGAATAGTGTTTGATCGCTTCTTCGCCAGGTCATGTTCAACGAGCCGGCCAAAGTGGGCCAGACCCGCGGCATCCCGCACCACGTGGCGATACTCGGTCGGGTAGGTACCGCTCTTTCCGTACTTTTGCGGGAGCTGATAACGACACATGAGGTAGCTTGATTGTGTGAGAATCGATGGCAAGACCTCGGAGAGGAGGACATCTTTCTCAATCGTGTCGAATGCCTTGGAAACATCCCATACTGCCATGTAGAGTGCTGGTCGGCGACACGCATGCCACTTTGTCTTCAGGCAAAGGAAGCCATCATGAATTTCGTCCGGCGTCGCCACGAGCCGAACCAAAGGATCGGATTCCTGCAAGCGGCATCTTTCATGGTTCAAAATTGCCAAAATGTCACGCAAAAACTCAGTGGCTTTGGCGTATGACAGCTTAAGTGTACGATTGGCCGGTTTGCTCAGCGTCCTTTGCGAAACCTTGGTCATCGTACTTGTGTCAAGCAAAGTCTGCAAGACGCGCACTCCTGAGGCCTTGGGCACGAGTCGGAGCGCAGCACTACGGTATGGACTCACGTTGAGTGGATTTGCGCGTATGCCGTGACTGTGATCGCGACGAAACGCGCAGAGATACTCATCTATCGATGAAACACGCCGGCAACTGTCTCGAAGCAGAATCTGTGAAACGTGCTCCTCAATCGCACACCATACGTCCTTGCGATAGTATACCAATCCGTCGCGGCTCTTCTCCGACTCGGTGATGTAGAAGAAAAAGCGAATGACTTTGCTCACAATGTCAAAAAACAGCCACCGCAGAAAAAAGGCCATCTGCCGCTCACGCCAACGGAGGTCATGCACATTCGGCACACGTGTGCTGCGACGTACTTGACCAGATTGTTCTCTCCACAGCGCCTGGTCCAATTTCGTCCCGAGCCAGGGCACTTCGGTTAGATGAATGCGCTTCACAACGGTTTCAAGATCCAAGTCCTCCTGCGGGCCTAAGCGGACATACAGTGCGATGGCATTCCATAGAATACTCCAGTTGCGTGGGCCTCCGATGCATTGTCGCGGCAATATGTTGCCCACTAGCGCCATGACGAACTGCGAGACCTGCTCAGGTCGAGTCTCCAACGCCACCAAGTTACTCAGACAGAGTTCCGGGCATGCCATCGTCTGCCTTGCAGTTGTCCACTGCTCCCCGTCCAACTCATCCAACACATGGAGGGTCGAGTGCGGGGCGTGTTTGTGCGCACATCGCAGAGATATCGCTCCAGTTGCCGCCTCATCGAGAGCGCAGGTGGCAGTCCATACTGAGCGCACATTTTTCTCGTGCATGCGATGCAGCACAATTTTTAAAAAGTCAACAGCTGTCGCAAAGCGAGGCGAAAGCTCTGGTTGATGTCGTGCAGCTGATTCTGACTTTGTCTGTGCGTAATTTCCAGCTTTAACGCCGAGCTGTGCCAATCTATGCGGCGTCTTGGTAAAGATAAGCGATGCAAGCCGCCTTGCAGCTCGTTTGGAGTCAACCAACAGGCTTTCATTGTCCCCAGTCCTCCTGCGCACCATCAGAATTCGCGCGAGAAAGATGGGCTGCGCTCCTAGCCTGCCAAGCTTCGCGCGAATTGAGATGTGTTTTGAAAAGTCTAGAGCGGTCATCACTCTCCTCTTTGGGACCAACAATTCGGAGCGCACTGGCAGAACCGGGTACTGGAGCTGCTGAGAGTGTTTACCGCTTTGCTTTGCATTCGACTTTGCGGCGGGCACTTCCTGGGCGGGCTCTTGTCGTTGCATGGGGCATGCACCCGTGACCTGGACCAGAGCGGGATGGCAGTAATTCTTACCTTTGCAGTCGGTTTGGAATCCACTTGGCCGAGAGCCGAGCAGCCCATCCAGGCGGTCTTCTTCGCCGGCCATTGCAAAAGCGTGCGCTGGCACAAGAATACTTCCTGAGCACAGCAGATAAATCATACCAGCCGTACCAATGACTTTCCACAGGGCCGCCCACTCGGATCTCTCTAGTGTCCTTTCAGAGACGCATTCGCTGAGAGCTCCGTCTAGCACTTCGCACTGGTACGCAGGCTTTCCATTCCTCTGTCTTCTGGGCTGTATCAGCACATTCTTGTTTCCTTCCTTCTGCGCGGCGATCCTTGAGCGCGAAATCTTGAGCACATCCGCCATGGAGTCGGCAGTCATAGTGTGGCGGCGGCTGGACCCATCCTTTGTTTGCAGAGATTCGTTCGCACGATCACGGCGCACCTGCCAGAGCGACTGATATTCCAGCTTCCACCGGAACCCGAGAACGTAGTGGCCTAGTTCCTGTCGACTAGATTCATCCAGATGCCGCCAAAGCGAGTCCGCTGCAGTGTATGACTCATCCTGCAGGTCTGCGCGGTCGAGCATCTGAACATACTGCTTCACTGAGAACACCGTCTTGAAGTGCTGCTTGGCCAACTTGATCGTGCAAATATGTGGAACATCTCGAAGGCGTTCGTCTGCACGGGCGCGTTTCACCGCCGCGCCGTCGCGGGCGTCGTCTCTGTTGCGACTGCGTTTCATCCAGGAATTGCCAACTGACAGATGAAACGATTTGCAGCACAAGATTTTTGGCTGTCAAGCACCGGCGGACGTCAAGTGGGCGTTTGGATGAGCGGACGTCGCGGAGCAGGATAGATTGGATAGATGACACGTAAAAAGAAGATAGCGGTCGCCACTGCCACCGCTGTAACCCCAGCGGCGGATGGTAAAGGGACAAAGCGCAGCGGACCAAGGGAGCGGATTGAAAAGCCACGGAGTCGCAGCGAAGCGACGGGGCCGACGAAGCCCGGGAAAGAGCACAGGCGCGACTTTTTCGCCAAGCGGAAAGCCGGCCCCTATCTGCGGGGGTCTCAGGCAAAGACCTTTCCTCAATCTCGCGAAGGTTTTACCGGGGGCGCGGCAGAAGCGCAGCGGACGTTCCATGAGAAGGAAATTGAGGAAGAGAAACATAATCCGCCGCCGCGAGCTGCAGATTTGGACGTTGTTGTGATCCCGATTTACTGGCGGAACAAGAGCGGGCAGCGAGAGCTGGTACTGCCGTACGCGGAAGAATGCACTCGGGCGTTCGAAAAAGCCGGCTTGCGTGTGTGGATGGACGCGCGCAATCGGTACTTGCCCGGAGAGAAGATGCGGCATTGGGAGATGCAAACACCTCCCATTCGATTCCGCGTTGAGATAGGGCCATCAGAAGCAGAGCAGCAGAGTTTCCTTCTGGCAAAAGTCCATACACCGGGCAAGGTGGCAGACAAGACCAGTCACTTCAAGGAAGACATCAGCGTCGTTGCGAGGGACGTTTTGACCGAGAAGCGATGAATTAAAATAGAGAATTGAGACGAGCTCGGAGTGATCCTGGTTTGCGTACTGGTGCGACCAATCTGCACCAGGGGTGAGACCACCAGTACACTGTACGGGACCACGATGCCATCTGTGACAAACCAGGTAAATGTGTGCCTTGTGAGGGTCGTCTCTCACGTTTGCGGGCTTCGTCTTCTGAAAAGCCAGCGGCAATTGGACGTCCAACCCAATCATCGCATCTTTTGAGAAGATCACGGGCTTGACTATACGCAGCCGTGATGCCAACGCTTTCTGTGCTGTGGCGCGAAACTTTTTGCACCCAAGCCAAGTGGTCTGGCCGATACGGCTTGGATAATAAACAGACGCATTCGTTTATCGTGTTGCAAGTTTGCCCGCATTGCGGGCTCATGGTTTACGAGGGAGCAGTCCGGCGTCGCGAAATGACTGACTTGCTCAGGTCTGGTCTGTCGCATGATCGAAAACTCGACGCTTCAATGGAAACATCCAGGAGTGCACACTAATCCCGAGAAAAATAGAGACGGTGCTCGATGACAAAACTGTTGCATGAAATGGACTCAATAGCGCGCGCCACAAACATGTATGGCTGAAGCTCTTGAAAAACATGACAAGAAAGCGGCTCAAAACATGAGAAAGTTTGTGAAACCCTCTGCGGGTGCCTCTCCTGCAGAGCCGGTGCGCGATGCAGAACGCACATACACGCACAAAATCAAGAACCAAAAGAAGAAAAATAGGAAAGGAAACTGATGATACGGAACACGTGTCGAAAAGGGGGCGTGGCTTTTCAGCACACGTGTACAACGTCCACTCTGAAAGGTAGCGCGCTGTTCCGTTTCAGTTGCTTACTCACCGGTGTATCTCTCACGTGCCTGACCCTCGCAAAGGTGTTTGGTCATGAGACGATTCCGGCAGGGCGGTGCCCGGATTTTTTGAATCGAGTGATGCCACAAATGAGAGCAAATTGATTCCGCTGCGGTCATTCGTCGCATTCACTTTCGTGGTACTCTCCGCAGCGTTTGAAGAGGGCACCACTGAGACAGAACTGGCGCTGGCATGCATCGGTTTGCTACCGCTCGACGCCTCACGTTCGTGCTCGACAAGATGTTCATATTCATTAAAGTCGATGTCACCGCTCTTCTTGGCCACAATCTGACGACCCAGCCGAGTCAGGTCTCCCTCGCTCATGCTACGTCGGGCACACTCGTTCATCGTCATGGTGTCCTTCGACTCGCGAGCGACACGCAGAAAGTACTTTTGCGCGTGCGTGCGGACTTGCGTGGCATTGCGCGTCTTAACGTAATTGGCGATCGCACGCACCTCCTTGGGTCCAAACCTGTCGAGGGCATCCAGAAACCGGCGATGCTCTTCTGGTGTCCAGTATCGGGACTGACCCTTGAGCGCATTCTCTGCGGGCACGTGGTCCTCTTCCTGTAGCCGTAAGTCACCCGAGGATTCTTTTCTCTGCAGCTGAGCCTCCTGCTGAGTGGGTTCGAACCGAGGCGGGCCCTGGATCTGGACCGTACATATCGGAGGTTGCTGTGTCTGTTTCTCCGTGCCAAGGTATTGTGAGGAGTCCACCGAGGACATGGCCACTCCGCGTTCCTTCCCATCTCTGTGCTCGTCGTGGCTTCCACTCTTATCCGGCAGTGTCTGTTGCGCTACTTTACGTGCGGCATCGGAAGGATTTAGGTGCCCGGCAGGCGAAACGGCGACGCCACGTGCTAGACCCGCATTGGACTGACTTCCCCGCTCAACGTCATGTATGTGACTGCGGTAGTAATGAATAGCGGCGTACGCGCTCTCCAGTTCAGCCTGCAGGAGCAAGTTGACCTTGCGCAGCTCTACCAACGAATCTGACACTCCATACACCCCCAGCTTGTTGCTTCCTGACATGTCCTCGCTATGAAGGATGAGCCCAGGGGCCGGCTGATGCTGCTGAAACTGTGACGAGGAAATTACGAGCGGCTGCTGCTGCAGAAGCAGTGGTTGCTGCTCGTGGTGCTGCTGCAGGTGCTGTTGTTGTTTTTGCTGCTGCTGTTGCTGCTGGTGGTGGTGTTGCAACTGTTGTTGTTGTTGTTGTTGTTGTTGTTGTTGCTGCTGCTGCTGCTGCTGCTGCTGCTGCTGCTGCTGCTGTTGTTGTTGTTGCTGGTGGTGTTGCAACTGCTGTTGGTACTGATGTTGCTGCTGCTGGAGAAACGAGGACATGGCCATGCCTCCGTACGTCCCCACCTGCCCAGATCCTGCCTCGCGCTCTTGCGGCAACCCCAGGCATCGGCGCGGCTGCTCCTCCATCGCCACCGCCGCGGTTCCCCTCTCTCAAACCAGCTTCAGCACGACGCTCTCAAACCCACGGCTCTGCCGTGTGCTCGTCTCATAGCTTGCATGCATCCAACCCCTGTCCCAACTTCCCTCACCACGACACGCGCACACGTCAACCCGACCTGTGTGACCTCTGGCGCCTCCACACCGCTCCTCACGCACAGCCTCCACACCACGTCCTTCCCCTGTGGAACCTCACCTCGCGGCGTCGCGCTGTCCTCTGCACACCCACCACCCCACGGGTCACCAACGCCGCACCCCACTCGGCATCTCCCCGCAGCGCTGTAGCCTGCGCGCGGCGTCGTGTCCGCACCCACCACCACGCCGCACAGCCCACAACACAGGCGTTGCTGGCAAACCGCCCCAAACCGCTGAACGCCACACGCCAAACTGCGGCTGACAATCAACGTTGCCTTGCGCGCCGGCGTCCAAATCTCTTCCAACCACCCAAAACACCTCAGCCGCCCCCCTTCCTTAGAAGAAGGAAGAAAAAAACCCACGCACGCGATCTTGTGGTCAGAAACGAAACGAGACACACCGCACCCCAAACCTCCACACACACCCTAGAAAAAACGAGCCACCCCATCATATTAAAAACAACATCCACTCACTTTCTCTCCCTTTCTTACACTCTCTCCGTGTCTGTCACTATCTTTTACTGCCAAACCGGCAACGGACGCACACTCACCAAAAAACAACACACAAAAAAATACAAAAAAAAATTTTACAAAAAAAAGGGGGGAAAACACAAAAAACCGCAAAAAAAACACGGAAAAACACGAAAAACGGGGAAAAGCGGGGAAAAACCCTCCGCATTCATTCATGCGGCGTCGGATTTCACGCGACACGAGTTCAAACGCGGCTTACTGAAACTGAAACAGACTTGATTTCCTAGCTTACTACGGGGAGGTGGTTGGAGGGAGATATCGAGCCCCCGTTCGTTGTGGCTGCTTACTAGAAGCGTCAACGCAGCGAACAACGCAGAAAGAACGGAGAAAATGGGAATACTAGGAACGAGGCATGGAGAGCGGTCGGAAGTAATCGGTAATGACTAGTGCATGAAAAAAAAAAACCGCCCTTTTCGAAATCACGGGAAAAATCCTCGCGAAGTTGAGAATGATGATGATGAAAAGTATGCGATGTAGGTGTGAATAGGAGCCATGCGAGGCGTGGGTTGCGTGAGGAGCGACACGACGGACGTGTGGATGTGTGGATGTGTGGATGTGTGGATGTGTGGAATCCTCCACCACAATCACGCTCGCGGCCGTTCTGCCCTTCTTCTCTCCTCTCTCGACACCCACACTTTCCACACAAAACGCAACGTGCAAAACGCCAAAAGATGAAATGCTATGAATAGACCGCCGTGCCAGATGGAGAAAAAAACGCATAGGACGCATAGGACGCAGAAGCAGAAGCAGAAGAAGAAAGCAGTCATACTTTACTAGCAGTTCCGAAGGCACGGCAGCGGGAAGAAAGGAACGAACGCGGACAGGAGGAAAAAATCTAGAATCTGGTGCATGTGTTTGTGGTCGGTAACTTCTTGAGGGGGTCAGGGTTAAAGCGGAGGCGGTTATACTAAAAATGGGTGGGTTGGATAGAAGCGTGTGTTGAAGAACACGGCGGTACAGCTACCGACAGATGAACCGCACGACGAAGAAGCAGCAGGTGCCTGCATAGGCGCCGCTGCCGGGACGGCCGAGGCGCCGATCTCTTAGACCCATTCGGTAGGGGTGTCACGTTCAACTTTGCCAACAGTAGACTTTCTATAAAGTTGAAAGTGGATTTTATAACAGCGTGATGGGACGGCGTGGGTGAGCGGTGCGCACAGACTTTATATCAAAACGCCTCCGCTTTGATATGGATCGGACTAGGGTTTGGGATAAGGAACGGCGGGGGCGAGGCGGGGAGTACAGCGATGACGCTCGCGCATGCGGAAGTTTGGATCTGCGATGGGTGTGATGCGGGTGCATGGTCAGGTCCGGTGATGTGCGCGGTGGAGAGATACGCACTGGGGTAGATGGCCATCGCATCGGTTTGAGTATGGGTGCCAGGTCGCCTGTCAAGGTTTTACCGGTCTGGCGTTGTGTAAAGAGGCGCGATATGCGCGAACACGTGTCGCCGTCGATGCGCTGATGGTCGATCGACCTGAATCGTGGCGAATATGCGTTTGCAGAGTTGACTGTGCTACGCAAGGTTTATGTGTGCCTGCATACGCAGCGCGTTAGCTTGTACTGACCGCGGGCATAGCGCGGTGCCCTAGGCGCATGTCTCTCCTACGTCTGCTCCCAGTCCTTTTTCCACGAATCATCGCGGTTCTGCTGCCAGTCAGCCGGCCAACTCGCTGCGCGCTCCGAGGTCGTTTTCCAATTGTCGTCCTGCTCAATGTCCTCTTCGTCGTCGTTCGGACGCCGCTCTCCGGAAGCTCGGCTCCTCGCAATCAATGTGAGTTTCTGAGTGTGCCGGACGAACGCGCGCTTCATCAGTATCCTGTTCCTCCGATATGCTTCCTCGTGTTTTACAATGGGCTTGGGATAATCCTTCCCAATCACGCAGCCGAACTCTTCCTGAAATCTTCTCGGCACGCTGTACGGAAAGTTCAGGCGGTCATCTCGATAGCGCGCTAGCTCAGGAACGTACTTGCGGATGAAATCTTTGGTTGACAAGAGACTTTTTCCATGCCACTTTTCTTTCTTGGGCGACAGCACGTCGTGGTAGTCGTGGTAGAACGCCGAGCAAGACGCCCACAACCAATTGCCAACATTCGAGCTCCAGTCATAGTCAATCAAATATTTTTCAAAGACCGCTGCACCAATCTCCCAGCTCTGCCACAAATCTCCGCGCGTTAGAAAACAGGCTGCCACCAGTCGCGCATTATGGTGCATCCAGCCTTCCGTGACGAGCTGGCGCATGCACGCATCGAGGAAAGGATACCCGGTCTTGCCTGCGGCCCAGGCCGCGACCAAGTCAGGACTCTCATCCCACAAGATCTGCCTGCACAATTCGTTGCCTTCCATTCGGTCAAAGTTTGGCACCGTGTAACCCAATAAAGCATACTGCTCGCGCCAATACAGTTGCCCAGCCAGATCGTCTGGCGCTTCTGCTGCCGCTTTGTCTTGTGCGTGTCGCACGGTATAGTAGAACTCGCGTGGCGAAAGGCACCCAAGCGCGAGATACGGACTCAGCGTGGAGGTTTGCGGAGGGTCGAAATCTGACGCCACGGTCTCCTGTTTGTTGAACTTTCGCACGGTTTTGCCGCCTCCCCGCCTGCAAAACTCGTCAAGTTTCTCAAACGCAGTGCTTTCGCCTCCTTTGAATAAGCGAGACGGCGGTGCTTCTGGGTACCCGAGCTCGGCAAGACTCGGCACTGTCAGCGGCTGTGTGTCACTTTGTAGCGCCTTACGCCATGCGCCGTTGTCCTGTGCAAGCTCCTCTAGTCCTTCAGTCACTTCTTTCACCAGCAGAGGGTGGTCCGGTTCCCCGACGCGCTTCAACAAAGCGAGAAACGCACTCATCGTTCGTGGCGCGTGCCTTGCCGGCGTTCCTCGGTACCTGCACTGGTCGAGCAGCCAGTCCGGGTCGTACAGCAGATGTCCATGCTTGGACTCGATGTGCACGTTGGCTGCTTGTGCCTGCTCCGCAACGCGCTTATCACGCTCACGTATTCGCGGCTCGATATCGCTCTCATAGAAAAGCCCTTTGATGCTGGGCCGACCTTGTCCGCCGTCCTTCTGCGCAGCGAACAGCTCTGAAAACACACTCTCTGGATTTCCCCGCAGGACCAGCAGCGGCGGCGCGCGGTGCTTCTGCAAGTTGGCGTCCAGATCCTGCAGACTCTCCAGAATAAAGTTCATGCGTACTACGCCGACTTTGTCCGGGTTGGCCCACTGCATGTCCATCACGTACAGCGGCAGCAGGCACGCACGCTGCTCCGCAGCGTACTCCACGGCGCGCCGCAGCGCCAGGTTATCATGAATGCGCAATGACTTGCGGAACCAGAACAGCACCGAAGGGATCGTCATCGCGCTCGTTGCGTGATCCTTCACACACGTGCGGCGCGCGGATCACACACATGAAGCGAGCTCTCTCGCGTCACGTCGAGTTCTGTGTGTCAAAGGCGAGTATTGAACACGGGGGGGGAAATGAATGTGAGCGTCTATATTGACCGGTAGGATGTCTCGTCGCCGCTGCATAAATTACGGAATACCACTTTAGTATGCGTTCGTCGCATCGTTGTGCGAACAGTCTGATACTAGTTGTCCTCGTCAGCGAAGCTCTCGCAATCCTCATCGTCCTATTCGCTGAACGCGCCGCGAAGAACAACCCGCTCGAGCTCACCGTACGTGACCCGGATCGGAAGCGTCTTACACGACCCAATATTCGTGCCAAAGGCGCGCAGCGCGTGATGAAGCGCCTTGGCGTCGGCTTCACGGTCTACGCTTCTGTAAGACTTGCAACCATCTGAAGGCACCACCAAAGGAACGCGCTCATCCACAAAATTGTCGCCAATGAAGCGCCGAGGCACGACAGCAAAGCCGCTGTATGACACTGCGCGGCGAAGCGCGCCAAATGCCGTTGCCTTCTTGTCCAGTGTGACACCGTCACCGATAAGACACCCGGAGCGCGAATGCTGCAACGTAGATCTGTCAGCGTTGCCCCCGCCTGCCACTGCGGCCTCCTTTGCGAGTTTTTTCAGGCCAATACGGTCCTTGTGCTCATAGTAAAAGGCGACAACCTCTTGCACCGACTTGAACGGCAGGCTCTGTGCGATCTTGCGAAAGTTCTTT
Source organism: Porphyridium purpureum (assembly GCA_008690995.1). Taxonomy (NCBI): domain Eukaryota; phylum Rhodophyta; class Bangiophyceae; order Porphyridiales; family Porphyridiaceae; genus Porphyridium; species Porphyridium purpureum. The sequence goes on from VRMN01000009.1 coordinate 40,155, forward strand.
GGGTATTCGCAGTACTTATCCACAAAGATGAGCCTTTCTGTTTCCGACCACGGATTCACTTGCCGAGCGTTGATGTATTCTTGCATGGGATCCAGCACGCGGACGGAACCAATTGCTCGCTTCTCGTGCTCGTGGTGAATATGCTGGTCCACAAGTGTGGCGAGCGTCGGCATCCAACGCTCATATCCTCCACACGTGCCTCCAGCCAGCCGAATTTCGTGAAGCATGATCTCACTTTCCTCCTTGTTCTGCGGCGCGCCGTACACCATGTTGTTTTCCATTGGCTTGTACGAAAGCAGCCCGGACGGTCGCTCCTCCTTTACGATGGGGCAATCCCGGGTCAACATCAAAAGCTTGAGGTCTGTTTGCTTGTCTTGCATTCGCCGCATTTTATCGCGCCGCCGCTCCTTGTTATCATTCCGCAGAGTGTCAATGTATTTTCTTTTCCTCGCGTAGTAGTTCATCGCCAGCTGCGACGCGTGCGCTTCGCGTGTTGCAAGCCGCTCCCGAATAACCTGCTGTATCCGAAGCTGCTCATGATGAGGCGGCATCGTCACGCGCCCATCTCGTCCAAGACCCGGCAGTGGCATTAAGCATGGCGCGCTTTGCATTCGGACCCACGCGTCGTGCTGAAGCGCGCGTGCCGCCTCATTCGCATGAAATGTTCCCGCCTCCTCCCCATGCTCGTGGTTTTCGCGCAGAATGCGCACCCGCGCCTCAAGCCGGATGATCCGGTCGCGCACGTACTCTAGCTCCTCCTCCAGTTCTTCCATCTATCTCTGGCTCGTGCATCCACTCGCCTTTCAGCTTGCGGTCGCAGAGTTCGCCGACCGCTTTGAGCTGATCAAGAGACTCGCTCACCGGAAACAGCTGAGCTGCATTTGGATCCCGTGAAGAAAGAGTGAATGGGAGCTCGGATGCTGCTGCGGCGCCTTCCGCGCATGCGGCTTGGCGACGCGCAGGAATGGAAGCGCGGAATGTGCTGTACTGTTGAAGAAGGACGGCGACAACAAAGCGTTCGGGACGAGTCCGCAAGCACATCGAGCTCGGCCGGTAGCACAGTCGCGATTAAGCGGTTCTACAAGCACGTGGGAGTCAAAAGCGTGCAAGAAAAGCCTGGTGTGTACGGCGTGACATTAGACGGGCGGTGGCTAAAGACTCCCCGCAAACAGTGTCTGGAAGTGCCAGGGCTGGAACTCGCAAGCGCGATCGCCAGCGAGTGGGCAGTGCAGCATGTATACATCCGGCGATCCTCTATGCCACTCACAGCGCTGGCAAATGCGGCGCTGGACACAATTCCGCATATTCGGCCGACTATGGAGGCCTCTCTGATGCAGTTCCTAGAGACCGACACCGCAGCGTTCCGAGTCGCTTACCCAGAACGGCTCAAGGAGGAGCAAGATCGCGTGCTTGGGCCATTGGCCGAGTACGTACAGACGCGATACGGGTGCAAGCTATACCCAACACGCAGCTTGGTGCCAATCCCTCCCGACCCGGACTCCGTCCGTGGCGTGAGGCAAGAGATCCAGCAGATGGACCACCTTACGTTCGCGGCGCTCGACCTTGCGACTTCGACCACCAAGTCGCTCGTCATTGCGCTCTGCCTTCGGGACGGCTTTATTGACTCGTTTATGGCCACTTCCGCGTCACGCTGTGAAGAGGACTTTCAGATGCACATGTACGGCCGCGTTGAAGGCAGCCATGACCTCGACATTGCGGACACAAAAGTGCGGCTCGCTTCGAGCTCGTTTGTCTTTGCGGCCGTCCCGCGCTCTTTGTCATTATCCTTGTAAACAACGACCTGCTCCTAGACATGCGCCCGAAGCGCTACAAAAAAAAAAAGAATGCTCTTGGTGGCGCGATGCCGCAGTTTTGAAGTGCGAAATCCTTATCGACGGGACATGCGGGCATTTAGTGGCGCTGACCCGGGCGACCAAGCCGGCACATTTGCAGCGATGCAGAATACGGGCAGCGCCCAACGTTACGGGCTCTGATTTTCCTCTTTTGTGGTCTCTTCTTTTCTTTGCAAAATTGGGATTCTGTGGCTCGTTCAATGCCGTGCTCTGCTCCGCCTTATCCGCTACGCCCAAGAGATAAGAGAGATATCATCGGTCTCGACCGGAGCAAGTTTACCAAGACACACGACCAACCGAAACCTCTACCTCACGCTCAGGGCAGAGGCAACGTTGGCAGAGCACTGCCGCAAACACTCTCTTTTTCCCGTGCCCCGCTGGTCAGGGACCAGCATGCACCGTACGGCTTCAGATAACTTCAGCCGTTGCCTTTTGCCCACCACGGGTTTTCCACATCCATGACTCGCCTCGACATTCGTCTTTGGCAGCGTCACGCCAAGTCTCGCACCAGGTCCCGTGCAAACCCGATGCAGCTTAACCGTTGCCGCGGCAGCATCGCTCTCAATGAACCGTGCCGTACACGGCCAGATAATACGAGCCAATGTCATGCATGTTTTGCTTTCTCCCCTCTCCGTTTGTCTCTTCCCTCTTCGCTCATCGTTGTTCCGAACTTTGGTGCACAAGAGGAAGCAGATGCCCAGACGCCATGGCCAAGCGCAGCAGCGGCGTGCTGCTTGGATTCGAAGCATCCGAGAAGAGGCGCTCGCCCGCGTTTGACATGCAGCGCGCGGTGTCCTCCGTGGACATTGGGGGCTCGCGGCACAGCTACCAGCTTGAGCTCAAGCCGGCGGATCCCCTAGAAGAGACGGCACACAGCGACTGCGAGGACGCTGTGAGGATGCGCTCCCGTTCGGCTGTCTTTGACAGCCGTACACGCTTAACTATGAGTGCCACTGTGGCGCCTTCAGTTTGGCCAGACGAGCGAGACGCGAACAGTCATCCGGTGTTTGACTTTGCACACTGCCAACATGAAGATAACATTCGTCTCATCGACAGCTCGCACGATGACGGCGCCGTGTCCACGGAGAAGCTAGATGCACGCCAGTCCAAGACAGGAGGCGGCGGTGTACGATTTCACGTGGCTGTGAATGCAGTGTCTTCGGTCGCCAATTGTGGTACCGGTAAGGAGTACGACCGCGACGAGAATGACCACGGTGTTGTGTCGCCGATGGGATCAAGGTACACCCTTGGCCCGGCCCGACATGCGTCGCCGTCGATAAGCATGTCCGAAGTCTCCAATCTGCCAGAAGGGGCCAATCATCACAACGGATACGGCCGGGGTAATGGTCATATGCGCACAGACAGCAGTGAGGAAATTGCAGTAACATCCGCGCTTCATCAGCACACGCCCAGTCATCACGTCGAGCTGTGTGGCAGCGTGCTGCGTTATGTGGTTGCGCTGGACCACGAGCGATTGGTTGCCAAGGATGTGATTGGTGAGTCTCTCATGAGCGACCACAAGAGCGCTTTGGTGCTCAATTTTGTGCGCGTGCCACTCCGCCTCGAACGTTTCCTGATGCTGGGCTTTCTGCTCTGCATGGATGAGTTCTTGAACGTGCTCACATTCCTTCCGATCCGGCTTCTTCTGACGACCTTCCTCAGACTATTCACACCCGAGAACTGGCGTGCACGCATCACTGCGTCGCGGGCATATCGCGCAAGTTCGTCCCCCGATGTGCCTCCTCATGCCGGCTTTACAAGAGCAGGCGGCACATCGCGGCCTCTGAAGAACACGGAAAGGAGTGGGTGCGGGTTGTCTGGATCTGGACATGGATCTGGTTTACTTTCCGTCACTGAGCTCGTTGACACCATACACGTGCTCCTTGTCGTGGCTGGCTTTGCGTGGCTCGCTCTGTTTGATATCTCGCGCGTGTTCCATTTCATTCGTGCACAGCACTTGCTCAAGTTGTATGTAATATTTAACGTGCTGGAAATCCTCGAAAAGCTCTGCTCTAGCTTTGGCATTGATATTTTGGACAGCCTGGGCTTCTCCTCGGCCGAGGTTGTGCGCGTGTTTCGTGCAAAGTCGTCAGCAGGCTCGGCGCGCGCCAAGGTGATCTACATTGGCCGACTTGCGAGCGAGTGCATTATTGCTTTAATTTATGTTCTCATCCACGCAACGTGTTTGCTCGGCTTGACCGTGACGCTCAACGTGGCCGTCAACTCGAAGAACAACTCGCTCATAACGCTGCTGATTTCGAACAACTTTGTTGAGCTCAAAGGTACCGTGCTCAAGTCATTCCGAATCGCTAATGTTTTCCAGTTCTCGTGCGCCGACGCCGTGGAACGCTTCCAGCTCGTGCTGTTTCTGTCGCTCATGTGGGTGCACACAAGTGCAGACTATTACTACTTGCAAGTGTGGATGATTGTGTTGCTTTGCGAGGTTGTGCTGGACTGGACCAAGCATGCCTTCATGGCAAAATTCAATAGGCTGTCCTACAAGGAATACTCGCGCTTTTATCTGATCCTATGTGACGACATCATGCAGGCGAAGAAGCATGCAGCGGTGCGCTCAATAGGCGGCTCTGGTGTGTCCAAGCGGATGGGGCTTGTCCCGCTCCCGCTCGTCGCACTCGCACTGCGTCTATTACGTACCCAGATTGCCAGTGCACCGTGGACCGTACTCGCCTGCATTTGGCTGTTTGCGCTCGTCGTAAAGTGCATGCTTAGCGTAGCGCTCCTTGGACACGCATCCAAAACAGTGCATACGCATCTCGAGCAGCGCGGCACACACGAGCTCCAGGATGAGCAGGAACTTCATGTTCTACGCGTGCTGTCTCAAGTGGACCGGTACAACCTGACGAAGAAAGATTGAAATGCTTCTCGTATGTACAATAGAAATGGGCGGGGCGGGGGAGCCGCTTTTTTTCTTTCGAAGTTAGAGCAGACCCATTTTCTTCTTGTACTCCATTTCTTCTTGCCAAGTAAGACGGTCACGAACCCAGTTGCCGGTGCTTGTGCGTGCGCGGTATCGCTTTTTCTTCTCCTTCACGGCGGCAAAGACCTCTTCCAAATTGCACGTGTACATACGCGGAAAAATGCTGTCTGGATCAACAAAACGCTGCCTCTCCAGAGCCTCCAAAAGCTGATCTCCTTTCGCCCACCCCGGAATTGGTTTCTTCGGTCGACCGCGACGCCCCGTACTGTCGTCACCCGATTCGTTGTCAGTATCCGAATAACCTTCGTTTCGCTCTGCAGTCATGTCGTAGCTTTCCGGGTTTGGCTCATGCGCAGCCGGCTTGATCAAGGCCGGTGGCGTCTTCGGAACCACGACATCACGAACCGAAGACACAGAAGATGACCCCGATGCACCGGCAACGCCAAATACGCGGGGTTGCGCGCTTGCTGAAACCACCATCTCTGACTCGTCCAGTCCTTTCTTCGACCCAGTCGCCCCAGAAGCAGCAAACGTGGCGTTGAGACCTGGGACCATGGGTCGGCTCCCGCTAGATGAAGCTGTTGCATAGCCAGCAGGGGTCAAAGCACTTGTGTGCGCCGCTTTCGTAAGAACTTTGGCGTTCAAATGCATTGTTCGCTTTGCACGCTCTTCCTCCACACGCCGCTGGTTTTCTTCAATGCGACGTCTCCTCTCCTCGCGCTTTTGCTCCTCCTCATCTCGCGCACGTTTGCGACGTAGCTCAACTTCCTTTTGCTTCTTCTGCATGCGCTCTTCTTCGCGGGCCAGGCGCTCGGCTTCTTTCCGCTTCTCTTCGGCAACCAGAGCGAGCCGTTTTGCCTCGGCGCGCCTCTGCCGCTCCTCCTGTTCACGCTGCTTGGCCAAGGCGACTTCCTTGCGCCTAGATTGCAATTCGCGCTCACGTCGCTCGAGTTGGTCCTGGAGAGCTCTTGCCTTTTCTTCTGCATCTGGCTCTTTCACTTCCACGCCCTTTTCCTTGCGCAACACGCTCGGCAAAAAGGAGGTGAAAGCAGACACAATGTTCGTCGGAGCCCACGGCTTGGCTGGAATCTCTGGCTCCTGAATTTCTTCCGATGTAAGCTTGGCGTTTGCCGCGTCTTCAAGATTCGTCGGCGCCTGGACAAGACCTGAAATGTGAGTGCTTTCGCCTTCTTCAATATGACACGACTCTTCCGCAGCAACTTGATCTTGGGCCGGCTTGATGCGTCCAGATGACGGAGACAGTGCATTGGATGCAGTCTGGTCATGGCCCACTGGCTCTTCATAGGCAGCTTCATGTTTTGGTATCTCGTCTCGGGCCGTCTCATGCTCCAAAGCGACGGAATCTGCTTCTTCTCTGGATCGACAATGAACCGGAAGACGCGACTTGAGTGCTTCCGGCTTTGCCTTACTGTTCGTCGAGCGGAGCTTTGCAATCTTCGAGCGCAGGTCGCCTATGCGTGCGCTCTTTTCCCTGCCTCCGGAGCTTGGGCTCGTTGAGTATCCGTCGAGCCTTTGAGAATGCTTGACAGCATCGCAGCCGCCCGGAGACAGATTGCTCGTAGCAGACGATTCACGTTTGAAAGTCAGAACCATGCCTTTTGTGGCAGCACTGGCTGCACGGGGAGGTCGAGGCGGGCGTTCGGCACTGACCGCAAAGGGACCCGACACAGGTGTATTGGACTGCTGCGAACGTGTACCTGCGTCCTCGGGACTATGCCCTATGTCGACAGAATTATCAGCCCTGACTGGCGTCAGATGAGCAGAAGTCTCTCCCCCACCCTTCGCGGGGACCTGGAGCTGGTTTAAACTGGATTCTCTCGTGGTAGTGGGCTCAGGAGACGTTTGCTCATTCTTGGGAGCATCGGTTTGATCGGCAGCATCTTCGAATACGCGCGCGCTTGAGTGATCTGCCGACGTGCAGTCCGCGAGTCTTTCAACATTCTCAACACTGGCAATAGCAGGACTCTTTCTCGCCGCTTCGCGATCATACGCCGGCGACTGCTTGCTCGGAGTATAGAACCCTGAGGTGCCATGGTTCTGATCTACTTCCACGACCTGGGCCTCTGTGTCTGGCACGGGCGACTGACTGACTGGTGGAAGTCTCATCGTAGGACCAGACTCACTCGCTCTCTTAGTGGGCAGTCGAGTCAAAGACTCCAGTCCTGAAGCAATATTGAGCGGCGTGCCGGGCGCAGAAGATGGAGCACTCGCCGGCACAAATAGATCTGTGAGCATAGTGTTCAAAGTCTCTTCAAACATGGTCTCATGCACTTTTTCTTGCTCTCGGGAACCACTTGATTCACGTCCTTCACCAGCTTCAATGTCATCAAGCACCACGTTTTCCGTAGTCCGATCGCGCTCTACATACTGTGAATCGGGTGAATGGGTACCGCAAGAACCAATTATTGCGGGTACTTCAATGTCCGCCGAGAGAGTATCTTCCGCAGCAACATGCACTTCCATGTCAGTTTGGGGTTCAAGCATTCTGTCATCCGAGCTCGACTCCCGACCAACAGCTTCAGCCGACTCTAGTTGCGTGCCCTCCATGTCTTTCTGAATGCCTCGGCCCGCGTGGCTACCGTCCATTGAAACGTTTGATAGAGTTTCTGCTCCAACAAGCACCGCGAACAAGTCCTCTTGCATCTCGTCGAAGCCCGCTGGGTCTTGCTCTGTGCCCGTCGTAGGAATTTGACTGTGCTCCAAGCTGAGGACCTGAGTAGCAGTCTTCTCGTCGCATTCTTGTCGATTCTCAAACTTGTTCAAATGAAAGACACGGCCTTCTTCTCGTTTCGAAGAGTCTGGTCTCTGCTCTGGAGCATTCTTTGATGAGGCACAGACTAGCTTCCGTATTTGCTCTCCATCACTCGCCTCCTCTCCGGGCGCCATCGTTCCGTGTTCACTATTTTCGTCCACCAAAGTCACAGAAGAATTGAATTCAGCAGCGCGAGAATCATCCTGCGACTGTTGCTCAACGATATTTGCTGTAGACTCAGTTTTTTTTGCAGCAGAGCTTGAGTTTGTTTCCCGACCAGACTCTTTCGCGCACGGAGGCGCCAACTTCGGCACCTTGCTCAATCGAATCAGTTTTTCGTGCTTTTCCTTGATGTGTCTGCGCAACGTGTAATGGCTACTATAGCTTTTTGCGCAATCGGTCACGATGCACGCCGTCACATCAGCAGGTAAATAGACCACAAAGACACCATTTGCCTCTGTGCTCACTATGTATTCCTTTGATATTGTAAGAATGGCAGCCGCAGCTTGAGCTTCCTTGCAGTCGTCGAGCGCCGCGGAGTCATACACGTCTTCTGATCCCGCAGCCTTTGCGAGCAAGAATTCGGGATGCTCAAACTCCGCCGTACTCGCATCCACTTTTTCAGGTGAGGCTGGAACGGAATCGTGATCTTCTGATGCAAGCGAAGCACGAGTCTTGCTGTTCGCGTGGCGCGGCAAAAGTTGAGCAACCTCCCCGGGGCTTTGCTTGGGAGTCTCTTTGGCTCGATTAGTTTCAGCTCCAGCTGCGCGCGGAGAGCAACCACCTTCGTGCCAATCGGTCTGCTCGTCCTCATTTGCGTGAGGTTCTTCCCGAATATCGAGTTCATCCGCGTCTGTGCTGTGTTTCGGCTCCATGCCCACTTCTGCGAAATGCTCCTTCGGTTTCCAAGATCGCGTACGCGCCGTCGTGCGATGCAATGTCGGATTCGCAGTGGCAGCTCGTCTGGAGCGGGCAGAGCGCAACTTTTTCATTGGCGGCTCATCCTCGTTCTCTCCAGTTCGTCTCTTTGGCGAAGTCTCAGGGCAGACTTCGGTCAGGTGCCGTAAGACCTCCTCTGTGACAGATTCGTTTGGCAAGTTGTGATGCAGTGTGCGAATATGCTCGTCAGAGGGCTCCCGGCTCGGCCGTGATTTTGTTGCCATGATTTTCTTGGCCCGCTTTCCACGTGCCTTGCCCATTGTCTTCTCCGGGGCATCTGCCGCTTGCGCCTGTCGTCGCGACACGTCGTTCCTGGCTTGCTCAGTCGCTTGGTTCTGCGTAGGAGCCACAGAGAGGACCCCTCCTGCGCTCTTCTCTTCATTTTCGGTTTCACACTTGCTCGTCTGATCCTGATCTAGGGGTTGCGCAAGCCGCGCAACTGAATGAGACTTTTGGAGAGCGTCATCCGTTGCTTTCTCCCATGCTTGCAGGGAAGTGGCAGCACCCAATGAATCAGACCTTTGCCCATCTTCTGCCGCATCCGATAAACGTCCCTCGTGGTCTTGGTCTTTGGCCGGGCTACAGGCGTCCGCAAATTCCTCATCAGAGTCCATTCTCTCAGCAACCGGCGAAGCGGTTTTCGATTGCGTGGCATCTTGCTTGTTCAAGATGGCCACAGATGATTCCTGCTTTCCTGCGGCGCAGGGTTCAGTGTCGTCCAGGTTGTTCTCCGTGTCCTGTTGTGAAGGGCTTGCATCGTCTTTCAACGTTTCTGCACTCACAGTATCATCGATGGATGGGGCCAGACGCGCTTCTGGCTCTTGAACTGCTTCGACCAGAAGAGCGTCAGCCGTCTCTTCAACCACATGTTGACTGTGTGGCGTTGCCTCTTCACCTTGATTTTCAGTCTCGTCCACTATTTGCTGGTCTATCTCGTAGGCATCGCGTCTTGAAGGCACGAAGGTCTCTTGTGTTGCCTCATTCAAAGTTTCTTCGGGGCGTAACATGGAGGTTTCGTCGGTCTTTTGCCTTTTTACACTCCCATGTTGCTCGTTCTCGTCTTGACTCGCGCGTTGCTGAAACTGGCGCCGTCCGTCTCTCTCGAGAGACTTTGCGACGTCCACAGTCCCTTTCGCATGCATATCCTGTACATTACAGTCCAGCGTTCCCAACGCTTTCCGTCTGGTCGCCCGTGTCACCCGCGTCGCTCTGGTCGGGCTCATCTTCACAGCTGGCTGATATGACTTATCATCGACATCAATGTGACTGCTGAGAACATTCTGCTCGTTCTCCTTGTCCTCCGGCAATGCCTTACCGGTTCGACATCTTGATGGAAGAGTTCGCTTGCTCTTGACAGCTTTCCTCTCGGTGCTGCGTGCTCGCATTCTCATGCTCACGGAACGCTTTCCTGTCGGAGGCGCCTGCAGGCCAAAGATCTCGCCTTGTGCCGAAGTCTCCGACGATTCAATCCTCGACGTTGGCGGAATCTCTTGGGGAGATCTCGCTGGTCTACGTGCACTGGACAGGCCGTCTGTGTTTTCGTTCTTCTGGCCGCCCGGCGTGCTTGGTTGGTGAGTACCTTCTCCACCAGCCGCTGAGATCATGCGGTGGGTATCCAGGAACTGGCGCACATACTTGTTCTTCGCGAACGCACCACGGGCATTCAACGTGTCTCGAAGGCGCACCAGATCAATGTTGAGCTCTGCCGCCAGCGCGCTGCTCGTGCCAAGCACAGAATCCATGGTCCACTGCCGGTGCAGCGCAAACGATTCATCCACATCCTCTCGCCGAGCATCAGCCACTTCTCGCAGAACCGCCACAATCTCATCCACCTGACCGCCTCCTGCCTCCATGGCTCACGTCGTCGTCGTCGTCGTCGTCGTCGTCGTTCACAGCCCGCGAGCACTCACTCGCCGCGTCGGCACCGATATCTATTCCTGCGCCCCAGCAAGTGCCTGCGTGTGCGCGTCACTCCCCAACGCACTCGCTTCATCACACATCCAGCCTGTCGACTCACGCCATCACGCACAGACTCGTCTTCACCCCCGAACACCCTGCGTACCGCCTGCGCCTCGTGCTCAAAAATTCCGCGTGCGCGTTTTTTTAAATTTTCAAAAAAAAAAAAAAATTTCCTTCACGGCGGGGTACAGTTATCTCACTGTACCGCAGCTTACATTGCTTAAACACGTGGAAAGTTGCCCGTCCCACTCGTCGATGGGCGTGCGGAAGGGCGAGTGCGAACGTACCGGGACGTCGTGACGGGGATTCAGCGGGTGTAATGCGATGTGACTCGACTAGCGTCCCGCCGGATGCCGATGTGACGTGACTCGATGTGGTCAGATTGCATCAACAAGGACCCGGCGGGCGTCTATATAGTGGGTGCGGTCGCGCAGAGATGGCAGACGGATAAGCCTAGAAGAAAAGAGAGAAGGTAAGGGAAGGGGAATAGTAAAAGGGTTCTTCGTTGATCGTTAACAGAAAACCCACGTGGTATCATCGCCGGTTCGGCGGGTGAGGAGCGGTAGTCTCTGGTGCGGGGCCTGTCGGGATGGACGAGGAGACGGGGCCAGTTGTGAGGCCGGCGCGGCTCAGCCAGTTCGCGGGGCAGCGGAACCAGCGAGTGGTGATGAACTGGTTGTTCGAAGTGGAGACGAAGGTTCTGCCGTTCGCCAGCTCTGAGCGCGAAGGAGTCAACGTAGCCATGAGCTACTTGACGGATACTGCATTGCAGTGGTTGCGTGGCCTGCCGGTCCGTCCAGAGAATTGGGCCGGGTTTCGAACGGTGTTTATGGAACAGTTCTTGCCGGCGGACTACAAGCGTCGCGCGCGAGATGCGCTGCATGGATGGCGCCAGACGAGGGGCGTAGCGGTGTACGCGGCCGAGTTCAGGGACCTGGTCCTAGCGTGTGAGGACGTGGGTGCCGCGGAGGCGTTGGACAAGTTCACGCGTGGACTTAAGCCCGCCATAGCGTTCGAAGTTATGAAGGAGAATCCAAGTAGCCTCGATGAGGCCTGCCGAGTTGCCCTTTGCGCGGAGGACGCATTCGTGGCGGCGCGTCGCGGTTCGCCATCATCCCAGGGTCTTGGGATCCACCATCGCTCAGGCCCGACGCGCGCTTTCGACGTGCCGTATGGAGAGAGCTCGGCACCAATGGAAATCGGGGCGCAGGCTATGGAGGTAACCTGTTACAACTGCGAGGAACGCGGGCACTTTGCGCGAGACTGCCCCAAGCCGCACCGCGCGCGAGCGCAGGCGCAGCCGGGAAAAGGCGCCCCGCGCCGAGACTAGGGCAGGTGTCGGCGCGGGAGCCGTCAGAACTTCTGACGTTGCACGTTCGCTTCTGCGGGAAACGTGCGATGGCAATCGTAGACTGTGGCGCCACACATGTCTTTGTGGATAAGGCATGGGTGCGCCATTCAGGGTTATTATCATTTTGCGAAGCGACACCGGGACTTCAGGCCGTCCTTGCCGACGGGCGCAAGACTAATGTTGTCGGGAGCCTTCTCGGTCATTTGGAGCTGAACGGCATCGGGTCACGTCGCTGCCGTGCGATTGTATGTCCGGCACTGATGACCGACCTCGTCATCGGTATGGAGTTCCTGACGCGTACTGGGATGGTCATTGATTACGAGGACGGGAGCATTTTCATGCGTAAGCGGGAAGATATGAACTTGAAAAGGGACAAGGAGCAGAACGGGAGCGCAGGGCGCACGAGCGGAGGAACGGCTGGGCCGGGCAGAGAGCAGAACGAGAGCGCAGGGCGCACGAGCGGAGGAACGGCTGGGCCGGGCAGAGAGCAGAACGGGAGCGCAGGGCGCACGAGCGGACGAACGGCTGGGCCGGGCAGAGAGCAGAACGGGAGCGCAGGGCACGTGGAAGCAAGCTCTGTCAATCCGCAGCCGCGAAATCAAGGACGGAGCGCGGGGCGCTCGAGCGTACATGTGGACGGGCCATGCGTGAACCGAGACACAAGCGCGGGGCGCGTGCATGAAAAGAACGTCGGAAAGTCATCAGGGCTGAGCGATGAAGAGAGCGCGGGGAGCTCCAACGCATGCTCGACAGGAGCGAACGGTTACGAGAACGGGAATATGAGCCCGGAGCGCGTAGATTGCGAAACAGATAGGCCGAACATGGGGGCGAATGTCGAGGTCCATTCGAACCAAGCATGCAAAGGCACCCCGTTGGCGAAGTCGGCTGAGTGCCGCGAAACGGAGGTACGGACGCGAGGAAGGGACCAAGTGATGGGCAAAACGAAGGCGAGGAGCAACACGGACCCTGCGCAAGACTCGCTAGTCAGGAGTAAAATCGGGTCGCGGCATGGCGGCAGTGCGTTGAAGGAAACCGCATACCCTTCCGGAGACTGTAGCCTGATCCCAGAACCTGATTCGCCGGGGGAGGCACAAACCGGCGACATAGCGTCAAGTTCAAGCGACGATGGAGCGCCAAATGCGATACGAGGTATTCGACGCGCAATGACATGGGTCGATCGTCTCGCCCTTGGCACCACAGTTTCAAATGTGCCCGACGGACACGCGCTCCTGCACATGCCTGCTCGCACGTCGTGCGAGGTTTGTACAAGGGCGAAGCTGAAAATGCGGCCGTCTTACCGAATTGATGTCGACGCGCACGCGCGAGCACCTGGGGTCGCTGCACGCTTTGACGAAGAAATAGGGGTGGACCTGGTCGACGCCGGCGCCAAGGTCCGTTCGCGGGAAGGATATCGATACATCCTGACACATGTCGACGAGCACACGGGGTGGATAGAAGTCGCGGGAGTCGTCGATAAGACTGCCCTGGCCTGCCGCGAGGCGCTTGTCGAGTGCCAAGCTGGGAGAGATTGGCCGAAACGGATGCGCACAGATTCGGGCAGCGAGTTTAGGGGCGCGTTCGCGCGCGTTCTGCGCGAGAGGAACGTTGAACATACCCTCTGCATCCCTCATAGACCGAACGGACACGCGCGACTGGAAAGACTGCACCACACGTTGAATGCCGTCATTCGTTGCCTCTTATGGCAATCGGGTTTGCACGTCGTCTGGTTTTTCAGAGCAGCCAAATTCTTCGCGTTCTGGTACAATCGGGTGCACCTGGGTAGGGACGGACTAACTCCCTTTGAGCGCAGATACGGACAGGGATGGGTCGAGAGCGGCAAGCCATGGCTGATGGCTCCATTCGGATCGCGGGTGGTCTATAAAGTGGACGACGTAGCCAACAAGTTCGCTCCTACCACGCGCGAGGGAGTGGTCGTCGGGGCTCGGGACCACCCCGCCGCCCTCGAAGTTCTCGAGACAGGGTCTGGAGCGACGACGTGGACAAGAGATTTCAGAGTATTCAAAGACTTCACCATGCGCGTGCCGGGCGCAGAACCGCTCGCAGAAATGGAAAAGGTGATCGCGTACGATCCGGACGGGGATTTGGCAGTCGCACAGCGCGACAACGTCGCGTCGGAAGAGACGGGAATCAAAGCGAGGGTTGAAGCAATCACGGAACGCCTGAAGGCCATCGACGAGCGGGAAAAGCAGCTAAGCCAGGAGGTCGCGGCGCGGCGGGCGGCTAAGGAGGGCAAAGAAATCAGGCGTACAAAGAAGAACGCCCGTCGCTCGGCCCGAATAGCGGCGCGCTTTCCTTCCGTGACCATAAATGTTACCAGGGTAATGAGCAGACGAGAAGCCACCACGGATGGAAGGGCAGCTGAGGCCATTGAGAATGAGCTCGGGCAAATGCGGCGCTTCGGCGTGTGGGATCCGGAACCGGTCACTCTGAACTCCATTACCGAGGGACTTATTGTAAGGGCGCACATGGTGGTAGCCGAAAAGCACACGGAGCGTCCTGTTGAGGAGCGCAAGATCAAGGCAAGGCTCGTGGCCGGGGGGGATCGCATTACGGACATGACGGGGGTCCCAGTGTCTCTTACCGTTCCCTACGAGGCGCCGGCATCTTTAGCTGCGCTAAGGATCGTGCTGGCGTGGGCGCAGATGAACGAATTAGAAGTGGGCTTTGTTGACATCACCAGCGCCTACCTGCAGGCCGAGTGCAGCGGGGGACCGGTGTATGTAATCCTTCCCAGCGAGGCAGGCGGGAAGACGGGCACCGCCCATCATCTCCGCAAGGCAATGTACGGATTACCGAGAGCGGGAGCGGACTTCGCGCGCGAAGCTCGTAGTCGCTTGTTGCGTCTCGGATGGGTGGAGGTCACAGCAGGAGTGTATATCCGTAGAAGCCTCGAGGGGAACGCGGCAGGACTCGTCTTGGTAATGTACGTTGACGACGTGGTCTTAGCGGGGCGGAAAGACGAGGCACGGAATGCCATGAGTGAGTTATATCAAGAATTCGTGATCGACGAGCAACCGCAGTGGCTCGGCGAGAGCCCGGTCCTTCACCTTGGCATGCGGATTTCCAGAACGAACGGAAGGGTAAAGATTGATGGTACGGACTACGCAAAGACCATTATAGATGAGTACGAGCGCGACTCGACTGTGAGGACGAGGGGCACGCGCGATGCGGCAACCCCCATGGTATTTCCAGAGGCGGCGCTCTACGACGAAGCGGAAGTCAGTACGACTTGCCGGCAACACGTCGGACGCCTAATGTGGCTCGCACGCACGGTAAAGCCCGAAATAGCATACTCGGTCGCATATGTCTCGCGCTTTGTGGACAAGTGGAGCAAGGCAGCATCGGCGATTCTCGACCGAATCGTGCGGTACGTGCACGGGAGCCAGGATAGTGTCTTGGAATACGGCAGCGCGGGGCGCCTGGGAGATCAGGTACGAATAGTCGCCTTTTCAGATAGCGACCATGCAGGCTGTCCCGCGACGCGGCGGTCAACTTCCGGCGGTTGCGTATACTTCTCAAACGGAGAAGAGAACTACTTGGTAGATTGGTTTTCGAAAGCACAACGGGCCTCGGTATTATCCACCGCGGAGGCGGAACTCACCGCCCTTGGCAGGATCATGCGAACTACGATTCCTAACGCCGAAGTTGTAATCCGAGGGCTCGTTGGAACGCGCGTACCGCTCGCTGTGTGTTGCGACAGCGAAGCAGCGGTGAAGGCCGTTCGACGAGGATACTCCGCCAAGATGGCAAGTCTCGGGAAGACACACGGCGTCACTGTAGCCACCCTCTCGGACGCTTTTGATGGAGAAGACTCGAACCTCGTGTCTGTCCCCGGAATATCGAATTGCGCAGACATCTTCACGAAGCCGATGGAACGAGTGGCATTTACACGTGCTATTGCCAACCTTAGGAAGGGCGCTTCCAACGATCGAGAGCGAGACGTGCACGGGGCGCGTGGAAAGTTGCCCGTCCCACTCGTCGATGGGCGTGCGGAAGGGCGAGTGCGAACGTACCGGGACGTCGTGACGGGGATTCAGCGGGTGTAATGCGATGTGACTCGACTAGCGTCCCGCCGGATGCCGATGTGACGTGACTCGATGTGGTCAGATTGCATCAACAAGGACCCGGCGGGCGTCTATATAGTGGGTGCGGTCGCGCAGAGATGGCAGACGGATAAGCCTAGAAGAAAAGAGAGAAGGTAAGGGAAGGGGAATAGTAAAAGGGTTCTTCGTTGATCGTTAACAGAAAACCCACGAAACATGCGTACAAGTACAGTTTAGTGAACCTTCGCGAACAGGGTGTACAGTGATTGTTTCTCGGAGAAACACAAGCAGGGCAAGGAAGCAGCAGGAGCGCGGTGGCTGGCGCGTGTGCTGGTGGTGGAGAGAAGCGGCTGACGGGTTGTGGGGATCACTGGTCTTCGATAATGAGTTCATGGACCTGGAAGTCCTCATACGATCCGTCTGGTAGGTATCGGCGAATGGTGATTGGGATTTTCTTCTCGAGTAGCTCTTGGCGGGCGATCTGGAGCGGGTCGGTCTCGCCAGCGATCTTGACAGTGACTGGCGCGCCCATGCTGATCTGCTGCGCTCGCAGCCCTAGTATCCGAGCGCGCTCGTATTTTGTCATGTACGGCGTCGTGCGGCGTAATGCAGGCTCGACGCGTTTGTGCTTGTCTGCCGCCACGCCCCCCACCGTCACCTCGTCCTCACCTGCCTCGGCCTCTTCGATCTCCTCATCCCCCGCGCCAGGGTCATCGTAATCCGCCTCCATCTCGTCCACCTCATCGTAGTTGCCCACATCGGCACCGTCCATCGCGTCGTAATCCGCCATCTTGCCTTGAGCAGCAGCAGCGCACGTCTCTCTCCCACCCGCCACACAGACGCAAGTCCGAGCAAAGCTTGCGCCCTTCTCAGCGACGCCGCTCTCAACCGCACCGCTCGCACACGCGCTTGGCGGCACGCGTCTGCGCGCTTACCCTGTCTCCCGCCGTTTCCGCTTCCGGCTTCGTTGCTATCTCATCCAACGCTGCACGCATGGTCGTCACGCTTTCTTCCGACGGCGGCGCGGGAATGAAAGAGTGGCGACGGCTCGACGGCCATTGTATGAATAGGCAGATGGACATGATGTGTGCTGCATTTGTAGTGAGCGACATCGGCGCGGTGGCTTCGTTGCACCGGCGCGGCCAAGGCCGGGTGCGTGTCTGCACGAGCCGCGCGAATCGAGAAGATCTCAGCATGAATGGTACTGAGCGCTCGGCGCAGAGAGTCACGCTGGTGGATTATGGCGCCGGTAACGTGCGGTCGCTGCAGAACGCGCTCAAGTACGTGGGAGTAGAGGTCGTGCATGCGCAGAGACCGCAAGATATTCTGGACGCCGAAGCGATTATCTTTCCCGGTGTGGGCGCGTTTGGCGCCGCAATGCACCGCCTCAAGGAGCTCGATTACGTCCATGTTCTGAAAGAGTTTATAGAGCAGTCTGGCCGGCCGTTCTTCGGGATCTGCATCGGGATGCAAGCGCTCTTCGAAGCATCTGAAGAGTCGCCTGGCGTGAAGGGGCTGGGCGTATTCCCTGGTGTCATTCGCAAGTTTGACACCGAAAACGGGACACTTGGCGTGCCGCACATTGGCTGGAACACCATGCAACTGGCTCGCGGAGCTCCAAACGGAGAAGAAGACTGGTTCCTGCGGACAAATCCAGACGCGCCTGCCATGCAGCCGGACCGGTACTACTTTGTCCATTCGTATCGATTAGGCGAAGCAGATGACGTGGATCAGTTGGCGGTCACCCACACTGTGCATGGGCATCAGCGCTTTGCTGCGGCTGTGATGCGAGAAAATGTGCTTGCCACTCAGTGTCACCCGGAAAAGTCAGGCAAAGCCGGACTCGCGCTGCTCCGTGCCGCTCTTTCATCGCAACAGTCCGACCGACCACAACTGTTCTTGCCTGACAACTACAGCAACTCGAAAACGGCGGTTCACAACTCCAGTGCAGCGGCGCGGGGCCTTTCTAAACGTGTAGTGGCGTGTCTGGACGTGCGTGAGAATGACGCGGGTGATCTGGTGGTGACCAAGGGTGACCAGTATGATGTTCGGGAAAAGCACGGCAACAACGAGGTGCGCAACTTGGGGAAACCCATCGAGGTCGCCGCGCGATATTATCAAGAAGGTGCTGATGAAGTGACATTTCTTAACATCACTTCTTTCCGCGGTGAGCCTTTAGGAGACGCTCCCATGCTCAGCGTGCTTGAGCGCACCTCCGAAAAGGTGTTTGTGCCACTATGTATCGGCGGTGGTATTCGTGACTACACAGACGCAGCCGGAAACACGTACTCGTCGCTGGATGTGGCGAGCAAGTATTTTCGGTCGGGAGCGGACAAAGTGTCTCTTGGATCTGACGCCGTATACGCGGCCGAGGCCTTTTACTGCAGCGGTGGAACGCTCGCCGGTACCAGTTCGATAGAACAGATCTCGCGTGTGTACGGTGCGCAGGCAGTTGTTGTCTCAGTGGATCCCAAGAAGGTGTGGGTTGCAGACGCCGCCCAGACAGACCATGTTTGCGCAACGTCCGAAGATCCCGCGCGCTGGGGTCCGAACGGTGAACGCTTTTGGTGGTACCAGTGCACTGTGAAAGGCGGTCGCGAAGGGCGCGACATGGACGTCGTGCAGCTAGTTACGGCATGTGAGCACCTTGGCGCGGGGGAAATTTTGCTCAATTCAATGGACGCGGATGGGACGAACAAGGGCTTTGATCTTGACTTGGTGCGCATGGTCACTGAGAGCGTCTCGATCCCGGTCATCGCAAGTTCTGGTGCCGGCTGTCCTCAGCACTTCGTCGACGTGTTTCAAGGAACAGGCGTAGAAGCGGCGCTTGCCGCGGGCATCTTTCACCGAAGAGAAGTCTCAATCGCTGAAGTGAAAGAGTGCATGGACGCTACCCAGATCCGCACTCGTTTATAGTAGCAGTCGCGGTCTCGCCAATGCGCAAAAGATAGAGTATAAGAAAGAAGCTGCTTTTCGGGATCTATATGTGCAGGCTGGTGCACAATTATGGCACTTGTGCTTTGCATCTAATATTGGATAAAAGCGACAGATCGTGTAGGTGCATGTGCTACGAAAAGTGTACCAGACGGTCTCGCTTGAGGAGCCAGCTACTCAAAAATACTTACGTCAAGAGAGGCCTTGCCCACGACGGCGCACCAGATTCAAGCAATGAGCCTAGCACACTGGCGCCACGGTGGCCAATTAGGTCGAGGAACGCCCTGTGGACCACGCGCTGAATGAGCAACAGCGCGTGCTGGAGCATGGCGGGGAGAAGCATATGCGAATAGCACGACACAATAATGCCGTCCACGGCGACGTCACCGTGCGCGGTATGCGGATGAAAGAGCCCGGCCGCTCTGACGTGATGTTCAACTCGCACCACGCGCATTGCGGTTCCAGTCGTTGCGTTCAAGGTCACGTCACCAATCCGCACGCTTCCGGCCGGTCGCAGTTCACCATTGACGTACAGCAGATGGCTGTGCGCCAAAACTAGACGCGAAGAGAAGATGCCCTCGTAGCTTTCTGACACATGCAAAGCCACAAACTCGCCAAAAACCGCGTGCTTCTCACGGTGACCCCAAAGCACAACCGGGGAAAACTCGGAAGGCGATACGCGTACCAAGTCACCCACTTGCACTTGGTCCATGCGAATTCGCTCGCCACTCGCAAGCTCGACCGTTGCGTGCGCAGGGAAGCACACGGGGTCCGGACTAGGCGTTGGTATCGATTCGCTGGCGCGTATCGACACCGACTTGAATGCAGTAGCGCCGGGCTGCTCGCCTTGTGCAACGGCGGGCGGGTAGATGGCGAAATGTACCGCCTCTGTCAGTCCAATGTCGCCCCGCTCATCAAAGCGTTGCGGCATACCCACTGTTTCGAGGGTGTAGTTCATCGTCTCGTCTGGACGCTCGTTCATGTAGTCATCGCATGTCTGTGGAAGAAGAATCCGGTAGCGGAACGGGTCTTCTGGAAAGGCCTGCCTTGCAAAGTCATTGATTGCGCTCGATAGCCCTCCCGTAAACCCAACGCCAGAACGCAGCGATGCCTGCATGGGTTGCTCAAGCTCCTCGACTGCCACCTGGCTCGGCGCCTCGGTTGGCTCCTCTGTGGGCTCCGGCGTCGGTATGATATCACTCGGTACTAAAAATGAATTCGCAAAGTAGGGCACGCGTATGTTGCCTTCCTCCTGCGCGTCCTCAATGGCGTCCACGCTGTCTTGGTCATTTGGAATGAGGGCAAATGTGAATAGCCCCACGAGCAGTGCTGGTTCGAAGTATGCGTCCGGCTGGACCTGGATCGATGCGCCTGCTGGGCTCGCAAAACCGTCGTACAGAACGACGATGAGGGACAGGATTTGCTCGGGTTGCACACCAACGTCGGCTAGGTTGATCTCAAGCTTCAGATCGGTAGCCGTATTGTTCAGTCCTATTCCATTCGGCACGCACATGAATCCCGTCGTGGGCAGAAACTGCGCGGTTATGGCCCCTTCCGCGCCCGATGCGAATGCAATTGCGACGTCGTTGAGCGCAGCCTGCAACTCGCCGTTGGAATTGATGCGCCGTGCCGAAAAGGTGGACCGCACGCTACCACTCGGCGAACTGACGTCACTCGCGTACCGCACGGCAAAAGCATACCGCGGAAGCGTTGCCTGGGCACTGGACGCACAGATCACCGGGTTCAGCCGATTGTCTTCCCCGAGCGGCACCTCGGTCTGGATGTTCAAATCAACTTGATGCGTGCACGGGCTGTTCTGCGCTTGCGCGAGCCCCGCGGCCACACACGCTCCAAATACGATCGCCACGTACAAAGCGCGCAGTGATTTCGTTGCAGGGGCCATCCTCTCTTTGGTCATGAGGCCCCGCCGAGGCTTGCGGTAACTTTGTCGTCACGCTCTCTGCTCTTCACCTACCTAAGCAACGTTTCGGATTTTACTTCGAACGCCATCTCGTCGGAGTGAAAACGGACGGAAAATCTCGGACCACTCGCACGGCGCACGGACCGAGCCGACGTGTGCCTTCAAGACATCCGGCAGCAGTCTCCCAGTCAACGAACAGGCCACTGGTCACTCCGCTCGGTCAGGGGAACATAGATGACGCCCATCACGGACTTGGTTTCAACGGAGCCGTCCGCCTGTTTATCAACCTGCACCAACTCCTGGTGAAACGGACCTCCAACCGGGAGAATCATGCGCCCGTTGATGGCAAGCTGATCAATGAGCGGTGCCGGAATAGAAGGTGTCGCCGCGCCTACATGAATGGCGTCGTACGGTGCGTGTTCAGGGATGCCTTGACGTCCATCGCCTGTGGTCAGAGTCACGCGCCCTGAGCTCAAATATTCCGGATGGTCGCTGCGGATGTTCTTGATACTTTCTTGGGTCAACTCAGGAATGTGCTCGATCCCAAAAGCCTTCCCTTGCTCACCAAGCATATGTGCCATGCACGCAACCAAGTAGCCGCTGCCGTGACCGACGTCAAGCGCACGCTTTCCTGGCTGCAGTTGCTCGACCAGCAGCTCCAGGCACGAGGCGTGCATGTGCGGCGCTGAAATGGTGGCATTATATCCCACGGGCTGGGGCGCATCCATATAAGGCGAAGTGCCCTGCGGACAATATTTACCCCGGTCCACGTGTCGCATGGCGTCCTGAACGCGCGGAGAAGTGATGATGTGATTCCGCACGAGCGCATCTACCAGTTGCTCATTTGTCTGCCCGTGAGACCGCCATGCCATGGTGGCAACCAGCCTTCGCTCACCGCACAACGTGCCACTGTGCTTATGCGACAATAATGGCGCACTGCCAGAATCCGTCACCCGCCTGTGCGCAAAGAACGCGGCGCTTCCTCGTACGCGCCTGCCCAGAGATGCCTTTTGGTGGCACCTCAATAGTTCAGGAGCTTCTGTGACTGCTGCCTGAAGCACAAACGCCCTCATCAGAGCCAACGCTTTCCACCTTCTTCCTTCCCTAGAGCCTCTCACTGCGTGCCACCGCTGTTCACAAGCGGGAGAAAATTTAAAGAAATCTCGCGCGGTCCTAGGATGAAGACTCGTGTCGCGAATGTGCAAGGACGCGGACGTCATTCCGCGCGTCCGAGACTTGGGTTTGGAGGTGGATGCGGCAGAGCAAACAGACTGACGCCATGCTCGCACAGCACGCACATGTGGGAGAAAGAGCTTGTGTGGTGCTCGTTGGCGTCGATGCACCGCTCCTGTCCGAAGCAAGACCGCTTCGAAACGTGTGTGACTTTTGCGCACGGGCGAAAATCGAGCTGGTGGCTCGCACAGGCAGACGAACCTGCTGGTAAAAGTCATGACTTGCACTGGCTAAGGTTTGATTTGTTCTGTTTTATTCGCTTCTTGCTTTAATACGAGCCGTGCCTATGGGCAGGTCTCGTTACACACGCATCTCTTGGGGGTCGTCTTACTTGTTCGCAAAATGGTTCTTGATCCATCCGGTGGTGACACTCTTTGGACGTTCTAGCGGCAGCATGAGCGCGCGGTCCCACACGAGCGACGCGCAGGTGCCCATAGCGCGCGAAACCCCGAAAAGAACCGTGTAGTAGCTCTGTTCGGTCAGCCCATAGTACTGCAGCAGGACGCCCGAGTGCGCGTCCACGTTCGGGTACGGGTTCTTCACCTTTCCTTGCTCTGTTAGGACCTTGGGCACCACTTCGTACAATAGGCTCACCAGTTTGAACATTTCGTCATCCGGAAGGTGCTTGAGCGCGAATTCACGCTGGCACATGTATCGCGGGTCGGTCTTACGCAGCACTGCGTGGCCAAAGCCCGGAATGACCTTGCCCGAATTCAGAGTATCCCAGCAGATCTTGGTCAAGTTTTCCTCGTTCATGGGCAGATCACCCAATGCCTTGCGCATGCCAATCAACCAGTTGAGCACTTCCTGGTTTGCCAGGCCATGTAGAGGACCGGCCAAGCCGCACATCCCGGCGGCCACCGAGTAGTAAGCATCCGACAGCGCGGAGCCTACCAACCGGACCGTGTGTGCCGACACATTCCCGCCCTCGTGATCTGAGTGGATGCATAGGTAGAGGCGCATCAGATCGGCAAAGCTGGGTGAGTCAAATCCCATCATATGCGCATAGTTGGCCGACAGGTCCAGCTCGCCCGCCTTGCTTGGGATGTATTTGCCACCCTTGAACGTCTTGCGGTAAACACGCGCGGCAACCTCGGGCATGCGCGCAATCAAGTTCAGCGCGTCTTCCAGCGTGTGCTCCCAATAGAGGTTCTTGGTCGTGCCCTTGGCATACTCGCGCGCCATCAACGAGTCCTGCTGCAGCGCCAACAGGCCCGTTGTGAGCTGCGACATGGGGTGCAGGCCGGCGGGGGTCGCGTCCAAGACATCTGTGACGCCGGCCGGCAGCTTGGAGCGCGCGGCGAGATCCTGCTGCAGCGACTCGATCTGCGCCGTGGTCGGGATGTCACCCGTGAGGAGCAGCCAGAACAGCGCTTCTGGCAGCGGCTCGAGACCGCCAGGAGCGCGCGGAAGCAGTTCCTGGCACTCTGGGATGGTGTACCCTCGGAAGCGGATCCCTTCTTCCGAGTCGAGCAGCGACGTCTCGTAGGTCATGGCCTTGACGGATCGCATTCCGCCGTACGCCTGCGTGACCGTGCACGTGCCAAGCACCTGATCGCCAAACTTTTCCTTGATTTCCTTGATGTCTGCCGTCATGGCGGGCACCTTTGCTGCAAACGCTGCCTTGAGATCCTGCTCCGCCGCGGACGCCGCAAACCATCGCGCCGAGGCAATGGGTCCCGCTCGCGCCGCTGCGAGTGACGAAGTCACCATCGGCACATACTGCCTGGCCGCCGCAGCGCGCACCGCGTGCCGTGCAAACGCGATCATCGTCACCCACCCGCCGATCCCAGCAGATGCCCTCTCGAATCGTCCTCCGCCAAGCTAATATCCAAGCCTCGTCGCCGAGTCGCACTCCGCTCCCGTGCCTTCCACGTGAACACAGCCGATATCAACGCCGGCCTCTCACACGCGCTTCCCCACCCCCTTTCTGCCGCTTTCCTGCTCCTTCACGTGTGCGGTTCGCATTTTCCGTCCCAACGTGCGACCATTTTTAAGCCTTTTTTTAATGTTCCGTTTCTGTTTCTGCCGCGCCGTTCTACGGCCAAGCTTGCCTTTCCGCCGTCGTCCATAAGAACAAGCCACTTTCGAGGCAGATTGGATGCCATGAACGGCAAACCGTCCACCACAAAGGTGCGCGTCTGGCTCTTCACTCCGGCGCGATAGGTCGTCAATCGTCGTTGACCGGCGGAGCCGACAAGGACTACGGAGACACCTACCGCAAGCTAGCTCGTACGACATTTATCTTTCGCAAACAGCGCTGGTGAAGAAGTATATTCATGTGCGATGTGAGAGAGCAGGCAAGCGCTTCTGCGTCTGTCCACAGTGCGTCATCGCCGATGGCTTCAGATGATGCGCATTGTCGTCGCCCCATCCAGTCGGAGTCAATGAGGCACGCGCAAGTCGCCCAGCGCAACAGGCGCGCCCGCCACCAGCTTGGCTGCCGCCTGAATCAGTGTACCGAGGCGCTGAACACCCGTGCGACAAATCGGGAAGGTACAGTGTGAACCCTTGCATCAGGTACAGTGCGAGCATGGATGCGCGGCAATGTTGATATGAAAACGACCTCGTTTTCATCGAAAGTCCGCAAACAGCAGCACGTTGCGGCCTTCGAAGGGCAGCGTGGTGGCTTGGATGGCCGCATGTTTCGCCTGCAGGTAGGGCACAAGCTGCTCGTACGACTTGACGTGCTCGCCGCTGGGCGTGCGCCGGTCAGGGAACTCCTTGGAGTACGTGCAGCACGGAAGCACCGCAAACGGCTTGCGCAGCAAAATCGCCGCGTCGATAATCGCGCCGGCGGCTTGGTCGGGATGCAGCCCGACAAGCACGGATGCGTCCGCGACCAGCTCGCACGCCGAGTGAAAGTCTGTCACGTCTGGTCGCGCAAGTAGCTCAGCTCGCGATGGCAGCGCTGGCGCTGATTCGTGTCGTGAGAGACCCTGCGCAGTCCATTCGATCATGGTCGCCTCTGCGACACTCGCGTAGTAGTCACGCTCGCGCGTGCTCGCATCCGTGTGCGCGTCGTACAGCCACGGCCCGAAAAACACGCGGACGTTGGCTGGAGCCACGGGCTGCCGCCCCTCCACGCGCGGCTCGTCGTTGAGCTCCTCACGCAGAGACGAAACGGACGGATTGTGGTAGTGATTGCGGTTCCACTTGCGCACGTAGCGGCCCACATTAGGGACGCGCGGATCCACCACTGTCGTTCCAATGCGGTTTAGATTCACTAGCTCAAAACCAAGCTCGCCCTTGCCTCCGGCTACGTCTACCACACCAGAGCCGCTGCGGAGTCGTTCGCGCCCGAGCCACTGAATTAGCCAGTATCGCAGCGCCGTCGCTCGATGCAGGTTGCGCACAAGCTTGCGCCCGCATGGTCGGCGCTCAATTTGACGCAGCGGCAGGGAGAGCGCGGGATCGGCGGACCCACCCGCGGCCGCAGCCGACAGTCGCTCGAGCTCTATGCGCTCCTGCTCGGACGCGTGATGGAATTTGCACGCATCTCCGAGACAGCAGCGACGCTTGAGCAGCCAATGCTTACATTGGGGACGCTCGGTATCTCGCGTCAAAACGCGGATCCGCTGCGCCCTGAGCGCGTTTTCGGCTCGGAGCGCCTCCACTTGCGCTCGAAATTCGCACAGTTCAGCCCCTGGTGGGTGCGCGTATCTGCACCAACTTCCGCTTGTCCCTTGGCCGCCTTCATGTTCTCTCTGCTCCTTCTGCAACCAGCACTCGCCGTGAAGCACATATGCTCGACACACGGGCTCCGACCGCAAGCGGTTCAGCTGCGTAATCAATCTAACATCTTTTGGCCCGTGCGGTAGCGGCTCCATGTGCGCACCGGTCGCCGTCGCCAGCGTCTCTTCAATGGATACCATGCTGAATGCGACGCCGCCTACGGATTTAGGCCACTCGACAAGTAGACACGGGGCGGGTCACAGGAGCACCTTGTCAGATGGGCAGCGTTGCTTCATGCGCATGACTTCCTTGCTGGTGGTCCAGAGATTCAAACTGGCTTCCGAAAGACTCCTTGTCCATCGTCACTCGGCCTGAACAGCAAAAGTGGTCGATGGCGTGGTCGTGGACGCATACGTATTTGTTGGGCATCACGATCCCACCTCTCATGCTGCAGTCCAGGTAGGCGGCAGCAATGCAACCATGTGATGTTCGGACCGCTGGGCATCTCTGACGAGTATCGCAGCTGCGATACGCACAACTGTCTCAATGTGGCGTTTCGGGAGATGGGCTTTCCCAGCAACTGTTTTACTTCAGGCGCTCGACCCTACGCAAGGCACGAAGATGATGGCTTGGAGACAAGCAGGCAGAAATCATTGCTGCTCGAGACCAGGACACCGAGAATAAGATGTAGGGTCACGCCCATGCTGGACGGTTATCCGCTCGACCTGGCCCTAGCCCGCCTACTGGAAGGCTACATAGTCCCGAAGAGCCTTGTATGCGTACCCGGATGGGTTCGTTCTAGGCAGGCGCCAAGTTGACCGCTCCGCTTCCAGCTCCGTCACATCCCTGGTGTCTTTCACGGCCCTCATCAGCTCAAACCCAAATGTACATGCATACGTTTTGGTACGAAGTGGTCGACCTTTTCTAATTCTGAATCACTTTCAGCGATGGCCAGCACCGCAGCCGGCGTGACGCAGTGACATGACACCGTAGGAATAAAAAGCACCCAAAACCATTTCTGCTCTTTCGCGTTTCCATGATTTTCCATCATCCGTTTCGAGCATTCTGTAGAGGAGCCGCAGGCTGCGTATCACCTCGAGCATTAGAGGCCCGCTGACGATGCGAAAAAAAGGCGCATCAACGTTTGCTCTTCTTTCCGGCTCCTCGCTCTTTTTGACTGCGAAACATGCAACCTTTTCCATTTCGCCTGTCCCGTTCGAACAACCGGAAAATCCCACACCAAGCCAATTCGCGACACATAGACCCTTCCATCCACACCGCGCGGAGTGACCAGTCGCGGGATGCCTATCTGAGGTCCTGAAGTCCATCCGGAACGATGTAGCCGCGCACTTGAAGAATAACGCACCCATTCGGCACTGAGTAGCGCACCTTCGGTAGTTAGCGACACGAGCATGCCCCGCAAGTTCCTCCACGCATGCTCGCGGTAGCTCCGCTGCTCTTACATGTCCAAGATGCACCGAACCGACGCCACGTGGCTGCACATGACGCAGCAGCACAGCGACCAGGCCGGATTCTCCTTGGGCACAGCTGCGCCAGTCGCAGATGCTGCGGCTGCCTTCGCCGCTTGAGCAAGTTGCTGAAGACACAAACTGTACTTCGAGCTGTACCGAACCTTCGAATCTGGTGATTCGCAACCAGAACAGTACAGTCCTGGCCAAGTTAGTTGTCCCACAGGATTAAATGAAGTTTTTTGTGAATAACCCAGCTTTTCGACTAGGTTGTCGTCTGTTTTGATGGCACGAAAAGAATCAGCGGCACGGAAAATGGGTAGGGGCGTCCTAAGGTATCGTAGAACAAAACGACAGGTGTGAGAAGTGCCGAAAAAGAGAAAAACAATAAAACAGGTTGATGAGGACAAACACGCTTATGAGAAGAGATTTAACTGTCGTAACGAAACTAGTACTTGGTTTGACGGCCACCGGCGTCGATGCAAGCTTGCAGGCGACGGGGCATGCTCTCGAAAAGTGCCTCAACATACTTTGGCGCTTCCGTTCGCCAGCAGTCATAGATAACTGGAAGCATGTCATCGAGGCGCATAAACTGGCGTCTTTGCCAATGCACACGGCGAGAAACGATCGCCCACAGATTCTCAACTGGATTCAAGTCCGGCGACCGCGCTGGCCAATCAAGTAGTGCGATTCCGACCGTGTCAAACAGCTCGCGCGTGCTCAGCGCTGCATGTCCGGGCGCATTATCTTGCTGAAATATGAATGGACAATCCGGCTGATCAAGGCGCCAGGGCAGTTCCAGTGCCCAGGGCACCATGACGTTCAGCATAACCTGCCGATATCGCTCGGCATTCTGCGAGCCTTGAACACGATGCAACGTACTCAGTCCGTGCCACAACATGGTACCCCAAAACATCGCGGATCCTCCGCCACTGTGGCGACGCATGGTTGGCGCGGGCTCAGGGCCTCGCGTGCGCTGATAAGTCTTGTTGTACCCGTGCGGCCCGTCCAGCCGAAAGATCTTTTTATCCGAGAAGATGACATTCTTCCAAAACGATAGCGGCTTGTGGACGTATTCTCGAGCAAATGCAAGCCGCTTGACTCGGTTCTTTTCCGAAATGAAGAACTTTCGCCTCTGCGCGATAATACGAACCTCTGGTGATCTCTGCAGGATACGACGAACAGTTCTCGCACTGCACGCAAGCTGCAGCTCCGTCACTGCCTGTGCAGACGTCAACCTATCCGTAATGACGTGCCGAATCAGGCGACGCTCCAATTTCGGCGATATTGTCCGCGCCGGTCCGGGCTTCTTGAAAACCCTTTTCTCGCCTCGATTCTTCAGAAATCGCTCCACAGTCTTGTACGATGGTCGGGTCTTGTCTGGTCGCGGACGAAGGCGTGCTGCAATGGCCCGCGGCGTCAGACAGAGCCGGTGCAGAGCGTCAATCTGGCCTTTCTCAAAGTCGGAGAGCCGTGGTGCCATATTTCCGATGCTTGCGGTTGCTGGACTTGGTCGCGATCGTATGCCCGAGTGCAGTAGATGCGTTAGTCTTCTTTCACATGTCTTGAAACCCTTCATGGCCTCATGGGGTCCCGCAAAAGCGCGCGCTTACCCCTGACCTGAGGAACAAAAATATGTTAAAAAAGGTATAAACATTGATTTCATATGAAAACGCTCGTTTTTACTATAAAACTGGAGTTCAGACCTTGAAATTGCACCTGGGACAACCATCTTGGCCAGGAGTGTAACCCTAAATAACCCTACGTAACCCTAGCATAATCTCGCGAACGTGATGCTGCTGGTTGTGCGAAGGTAGAAAGAGATGTGTGTTGTTGGTTGAGAGAGAGGGAGAGGGAGAGAGAGAGAGAGAGAGAGAGAGAGAGTGTGTGTGTATGTGCGTGTAGAGGGATGGTGATACTTGCACGCGCGCATCACGCGGCGGCCTGGGCATTTCATGCGGGAGGGCCGCGTGGGACATTGGGTGCGGCGACTGCGTCGCAGCATGCGTGCTCGTTGCTCGATAGGATGTCGCGCCGAGCATCGGTGGGGTCCGTCGCGATGGCATTTGCGTCTGGACAAGCGCGTAGTGATCATGCGGGGCGCCGCGTCAAGCCAGTCACAAGACCGCCCGCCGTCCGAGCGCGCCATAAAAGAGAGCTCCAGGCCACAGGGTCGGGACCAGGCGCGGCCTCAGACCCGGGCCCGGGTGCTGCGAACGGCAGCAGCAGCAGTAGTAGTACTGTGAGCGCAAGCCATACTCCGTTGGTGGGTGACAAGAGTGGTACTATTCCAGAGGCGTCGACTCCCGGCTACTCAGGGGAGATCTTCTGCAATCGGAATCTGAATATGGCAAAAGTAGCTGCAGTCGGATTTGACATGGACTACACACTGGCAACGTACAAGGCACAGCCTTTTGAGCTACTTGCCTACGAAGGGGCTCGAAAGCGGCTGGTGGAAATGGGATATCCGCAGGAGTTGCTCCGTATGAGCGCGTATGATCCGTCGTATTTTTGCCGCGGCTTGGTCGTGGACAAGAAGCGAGGTAACATCCTCAAAATGGACCGCCATAAGTACGTCAAGATCGCTTACCATGGCTTCCAGGAGCTTAGCAAGGAGGAGCGTGATCTTCTTTACGACCCAGCAGTCACGACGTGGTCCACGTTCAGGGAACCGGACTATGCAGTGCTGGACACGCTGTTCTCACTGCCCGACGCGTACCTGTTCTGCGAGCTCATTGAGCTCAAGAAAAAGTACCCGGAGCAAATTTCAAAAAGCTTTCTAGAGATGTATAGGGACGTCAGAAGGTGTGTGGATATTTCGCACCGCGATGGGTACATCAAGCTCAAGGTGGCCGAGGAGCCATCAAAGTATATTATTTATGATCCGAAGCTAATCACAATGCTCCAACGGATTCGCAAGGCCGGGCGCCGGGTCTTCCTGGTGACCAACTCATTGTACGACTACACAGACGTGGTGATGACCTATTTGGTCACGGGCGGCGATCCCCGCATGTCGCACGTCAACTGGCACGACTTTTTCGACCTGATTATCGTAGGCGCATGCAAGCCGGGCTTCTTGACTGACCCAAACCTGTCGCTCTATCGCGTGAACCCGCAGGACGGCACGCTGAGCAACACAGAAGGGCCAGTTGTGGAGAGTCCCGAAGAGTACTTGCGAGTGGGAAAGATTTTCCAGGGCGGGAACTGGCAGCACTTGCACAATCTACTGCAAGTCAAGAGCGGAGCCCAGCTTGTGTATGTCGGCGATCACATGTACTCGGATATTCTTCGCTCCAAGCGCGAGCTGGGCTGGCGCACGATACTTGTCATTCCAGAGCTTGAGCATGAGATTGACGTGATGGTGCGTGAGCGCGCTCGACAGACGATGATCTCACGCCTTACGCGCCTGCGTGACGACCTGGACGGGTGGGTGGACCGTCTGGAGACCAATAAGCTTGATATTGAGTCCGAGCATCCGGAAGGTTCCAAGGCAATTCAGGAGATCGAGGCTGAGCTTCAGCGAGTCCGGATGGAACTGTCCGCGTGCAAGCAACGTTTGGTGGAAGTGACAAAGGAATACCATGAGCTCTTCCACCCCATTTGGGGCCAGCTATTCAAAACAGGCTATCAAAACTCAAGGTTTGCCGAGCAGGTCGAAAACTACGCGTGCCTGTACACAAGCAAGGTCACCAACCTGGCCAGCATGTCGCCAGATCATAATTATCGATGCATGTCTGACATGATGCCGCACGATCGTCTTGAGGATAACCCGATCCGGCGCTTGCTAAGGAGCAAAATGGGCTCAGATGGCGACAGAACTAAGCCTTAGGCCTCTGTCGCCGACAGACGTCCGCACTCGCTTTGCAAAGTCCGCGTTTCCGTGCCGTACACAACGGTGTCATTTTCACGAGCCGCGCGACTTGCGTCGAAATAAATGATGAGACCATATCCTTACGGACTTTTCTTTTTAAATCAGAAATCATTATACACGCAAATGAACAGGTGAGTGACTGACAAACCTTCCGTCGTCGCCATCATTGACGGCTGCCACGGAATGTATCAAAGCCGGAAAATGTTCCATCGTCCACGGGCTGTGCAAGCGCAAACGAAATAGAGCTACTCTCCGACCCTTGCTCTTCCATGTCTGCAAGACTCGTCGTGTAAGAGTCCAAGTTTTCCACGGGCAGCACGTTCAGTGAGATTGGCGCCGGCATATTGCGCAGCAGCGCAAAGTTAAGACCGTCAAACCACTTGTGTGACTTGATCTCGTCCGCGCCGTACGCAAACCCAATGCGCTTCGCCGCCTGGCGCGTTAGTAGTCGCTTCATGAGATCTTTGCATTCCTTGCTGACCTCCACGTCAGACGGGAATTTCAGCTCCTTGTTCAAAATATTCTGGAATGTTTCGTCCTGCTTTTCGCCGCGGAAGGGTGTGCATCCGTACAGCATCTCATGCATCAAAATACCGAGCGTCCACCAGTCGACTGCAGGGGTCTGCGCGTCGCCACTAACGACCTCAGGCGCCAAGTATTCCTCAGTACCGACAAAGGACTTGTGCTCGCCGCCCAGTGTGGGCTCGCTGCTGACAAGGTTGAGCATGTCGAGCTTGCTGTTGCTCTTCTTCAGCGCCAACGAGCCCTTGAGCCGATCCGTCAGGGACAGCCGCTTGGTCGTAACCTTGGCTTGCACATGCGTCGCCTGCGTGCTCAAGTCGAAATCTGCGAGCGCCAAGTGACCTTCTGAGTCCAGCAAAATGTTCTCCGGCTTCAAGTCGCGATAAATAAAGCCCTGGTGATGGAGATATTCGAGCGCGAGCAAGATCTCGGCGATAAATTGCCGCACTGCTGCTTCGGGCAGCCTGTTCTGCGGCATCTTCTTCAACAAGTTGTACAGCTCACCGCCGAGCATCGCATCCATGCAGTAGTAGAGCTTGGACGTCGTCTGGAAGCTCGCGTACATGCCCACGAGATAAGGGTGCGACGTCGTGGCGAGCAAGTTGCGCTCGGTCATCACGCGATGCACCTTGTTCTTCTGCACCATCTCCTCCTTTCGAATCACCTTCATGGCGTAGAGCGTCGGTTCCGGGCGCGGGTCATCCCTGATCTTTACCAGGTACACGGTGCCCACAGCGCCACGCCCGAGTCTGCGAATCTTGATGAAGCGATCGGCACACACTTCGTCCACGTGAAGCGGAAAGGCAGAGCCGCACCCCACCGAGGTTTTGGCCTCGACAAACGACGACCGCCGCTCCGATGCAAACCGAGTTCCAGACGAGGGCGTGTCGCCTGCGGTCGGTGAAATAGCTGCTTGCCTATCGCTGAGCGGCATATTTGCGCGCATCCTGTTAGAGTACGGCTGCGCATCGGTGCTGCCATACTTCTGGATGGAGCCATTCTCGCTGTGGCCATCACTGCTCCCGCTGCTCACGGCAGACGATAGCGAAGAGACGGTGTCCATACCGCGCGTCGTCTGGGTGGCGTCTTCTTCGCTGAGCTTGCTGCCACTCACGCTGGACGTCGTTTCTGCGTAGTAGACCGCCGAGTCACTCAACACGTTTGCCTTGCGCGCGAGCGGGGCGGTGTCTGACAGCTGGGTGGCCCCTGGAGCACTATCTGACTCGGACACACTCCCGACAGAATTGATAGGGCTCACCTTGAGCAGCGGCGATGCGGCGAGCCGGCTCGTGCCGCGCGAGTTCAGCCTGTGCTTGCTCAACGGCGAGCCCTCGGCGCTGCTACCGGGGCTGCCTTTTGCTCCGGAGCTCTGGCGCTCCATCCGCAAACTGGTGAACATGGCCAGCTTGCTGCCGCCGGGCGAGCGCGGCGAGTTCGTGCTGCCCGCGTCGAATCGCTCGGCCGACGCCAAGTTCAAGTTGACACTGCGCACTTGCGGCCGGGGCATGCCCGGCTTCTGTTGCACCGTCGCCATCGCCCGAAAAAAAGAAAATCCCTCGTCCTAGTTAGTACGCCGCGGTTACGTTGCCTCTCACTCCGCACGCCCGCACGCCTCCCTCCGTTCCGACTCGCACTTACGCACACGATCTCAGCTCTCCAACGCGCGCAGCAGCTCAACTCGCGCTCCGCTCCCGTGCCCAGCTCCAAACGCGATCACCTTTGCGAGGCTTATAAGGACGCGAATGCACGCCGCTTGCACGCTCCTGGGCGGGCGGGCTTGGTGAGTACGTGACGCGCACACACGCTTGCGTGTACTTTTATGTCGTCCATGCGGTGGATGCAGGCCAGTTTTTCCCTACAGGCCCCCTCGCACACACAAATAATCCCCTACCGTTCCCCCCCCACCTCCCGCCATACGCCGCACCACGCGTGTCGCTCTGCCTATTCGGACCATCCGCCAGACACACACACACACACTCACTCACCAACACATCATATCGCAGTTTCCTACCCAAACCCATCTGTTTTCCTCATTTTTATGCGGCGCCCTTCCCTTATTCCTCTTTATCTCGTGAGGCAACAAAAGAATTAGTTTGAAAATCAACGGCCACATTCCAGGCCCGGGAGAACAAATGTAACAGCCGCGTTGGCATAACACGACGCGGGCGATAAACTATAACGAAAACACGCAGGGTTAGTAGAGAGAGAGACAAAGAGAGAGAGAAACCAAAGGTGGCCAAAGTTGCGAAAGTGGCCATCCAGTCATCAGCAATCCGAGTCGGACGCATCAACGAGGGGGAACAACCAAAAAAAGAAAAGAATCTACGCAACACGTCATAGAAGGCATAGAAAATGTATCAAAAAAGAGGATAGAATAGAGATCCACACTGTAAAGGCACGAAAATACACACACACTCACACAGAACGTCGGCCGAATTTGTTTCGACTCGCTTTGGATGTTTGTTGTTGTTTGTGGCTCATAGATAAAGCGGGCACACTCACACTAATAGAAGCGTGTGGCTTTTTATTGTTGTTTTTGAGATTCTAAATCGATAGAAAATAACGTGGAGATTAAGTGCGTGTTCGTCGTGGAGTTTTTGTGTTTTTCTTTTTCGTGGGGGGTTTAGTGGTGTAGCGAAGCGTTTCAGAAGGAGATTTGTTTTGGGAGGCGCGAAGGGTCATGCGCGAGATTTCGAGTTGGACCGGCGGGTGTGTGCTAGCGAGGAGGAATGAGCGTGCGGTTCGGAATTCGCCGCGGAGAAATGGTCGAGCGACGGCTTTGCGCGAAGCGGTAGGGAAGAGACATGATCTCGCGATCGGGAGCTTCCGATGTCGATTGGGCGTCGTCCGCGTCCGATGACAAGCGAGCACGCAGCGCTCGGCGTCCGCGGATTGTGCCGACAGCTTTCTGACTGATAGAGACGAATATACACGCGCGCTTGGCTTGTTGCGCATCATCAACGAGCGCGCTTTTTTGCTTTGGCTGCACAAGAATTCGGAGCGCTTTGTGTCGAAGGTCAAGGGGGAATCACCGACGCCCAGTCTAGGCACAATGAGACCGTGGAGTGGGGCACAGGCAAACGGAAAGCAGCACAGACTGGACCACGTCGTGGCTTTTTCCGAGAGTCTCTGTCTGGTGTAATTTAATATGCGAACGCCTGTGTGGGTCGCTCCAGGTCATCAGCGTCGTGTGCGCTTCGTCGTCAAAGTCGTGGAGGGAGCGACCGCGCCGACGCGACGAATGCAGAGCGATCGAGACAAGCTGCACGTGGACGGCACGGCGCCAGCCCGCGGTCGGGCTTGTGCTCTCGTGATCATGGGATCTCCGCACATCTTGGGCACGCACATCGAAGTGTATGACGAGCTGTGCAGCCAGCTTGGACCAATGCTCCCAGAGCTGGACGACGAACTTTGATCATCAGGTTCCGGAGAGCCCCGCACGAGCACGCACGAAGACCGTCTTGATCAACAGCCTGAAATCCGCAACGTCTCCGTGCCGACGCGCGCACGCAGGACGTCGCGTTGCCGTGTCGTCCAGCCCACACCACTTCTATTCCGTGTGTATCTCGACGTCTGCAGCTGCCACTGCGGCCGCGACTGACGGCTTCGCACCTCCACGAGCATGCCGCCTGCCAAGGACTGCTCCAGCCGCCCTGCCACCCCCTGTTCCCCGCGCCTTCCGACCGCGGCGACCGGAATGCAAGGTTCAGTGGTCGGCAGGAAGTACAGTTGGAGGAAATCACTGTACCTACTTGTGTTTGATGAACTGAACACCCCATTCTCAACGCGAAGCCGCCCGCGCCGGCTGCGTGCGGTTTCTCTTTGCGCGGGTTGTGAGGCCGAGAGCGTGTGATGGGCCCGGACAAGCGCAGAGACGTGGAGGTAGAGAGTGGGTTTGGTGAGGGCGTTGGAGTGCCGTTCCTGCTCGCCCGTGCGCGATGAGCCAGCACGCGCCGCCTGAACGGCCGGACGCCGAGAATCTCAACTTGAATGTGTCGGATGCGGCATCCGCGCACAGCGACGCCTCGCAGTCATGGACGTCGCGCGCGAACGTAGGAGCACACGGCGGTGTCAGCGCTGGCATCGATCAGCACGGTGAGCGCGCGGGAGCCTTGCGGCCAATGCCGTTGAGTGCGCGGCACGCGAGCCATCATGCGTTGCAGCACGAGATGCCCGGTGCGGCGGCCGGCGCAGGTACGCAGTCACCATTGAGCGCGCGCGCCACGCGCACGGTGAACGCGAACAGCGGTGGCGGCGTCACCTCGGCGTCGCGGCTTGGAGGGCGGTCGAAATCGGGCGCGGATTCGGCCAGCAGTCTCATGAATCGCGGCACTATGCTCAAAATACAAACAGCCGGCGTTCCCTCCGCGGCGTCCTCGCGCCCGCCGACCACGCCAGTTGCAAACGTATCACAACAAGCTCCGGTCTCACATTACGGTCCATTGGAACATGAGGATGTGGTGGCGCGCTCGGCAATTCCGGTGCACGACGACTTTCCTCTGTCGGAGGACAAAGTGGACCCGAAGAGCTTTAAAAAGCTCAAGCTGCTCGGCAAGGGCGCCGTCGGCAAGGTCTACCTGGTTTTGCTGAAGGACACGCAGCGACTGTATGCAATGAAAGTGCTCACAAAGGAAGAGATGGTGCGGCGAAACCGTGTCAAGCGCGTCATGACCGAGCGCGAAATTCTTGCCACGGTGAACCATCCTTTCATCGTAAGCATGTATGCGAGCTTCCAAACGACAAGTCGGCTATGTTTTGTGATGGAGTTTGTAGAGGGAGGCGAGTTTTTCCGCGTGTTGCAGAAGCAGCCCAAAAAGAGGCTTCCGGAATCCGCGGTAAGATTCTACGCGGCCGAGGTTATCTTAGCGCTCGAGTACTTGCACTACATGGGCTTCGTGTACCGGGATCTTAAGCCCGAAAATATCCTCATGCGCGCGAATGGACACATCACACTGACTGATTTTGACTTGAGTAAGCAAGCGCAGGCGGTGTCCCCTAGGGTGATCAAGCGTCAACTTTCGTTGATGGACAAGATGAAAATGGGGCCACTCGCGCTTCGAAGATCAGAAAGCGGCAGCAAAATGCACATTATGGATATTATTGACTCGGAGCCCATCATGGTGGAGTCCACATCATTTGTGGGTACGGAGGAGTATGTCGCGCCCGAAGTGGTTCGCGGCTCGGCTCAGACAGCCGCGGTTGACTGGTGGACTGTCGGCATTCTCATTTATGAAATGCTGACGGGCACCACACCCTTCAAAGGCCGCACCACGCAGGCCACGTACAACAACATTGTGAAGAATGAGATTCAGTTCCCACCCGACGTGGAAATTAGTAACGAGGCCAAGGCGGTGGTGAAGAAACTTCTGCGCCGAGACGCGGATAAGCGGCTTGGCGCAGAAAGCGGCGCCTCGGAACTCAAGCGCGAAAAGTGGTTTGCGAACTTTAACTTCCAACTCATTCGCGATCAAGTCCCGCCCATCCTGCCGCGAATGCGAGACCCGTATGACATGACGCAGTACGAAAACCAGATGACGAATGAGTCAGGATCTGAGTCGGACGACCATGAACAAGACGAGGAGCTCACCCGGCAAGTTACTGCATCCATGCATAAGAATGCGAGCGCGCAAGCCTATGGCCTAAATGTGCTGGATGAAGAGTTGACCATGCTGAAAATGGCGAGTCTTAGGGCGCAGCCAGGCACACTGACGCCGCCGCTTTTTATCGAAGCAGGGGCAGCGATAGAACCAGATACCAGAGCTGCAAACAGTCCGACAGCTGGAGAGCGCGTGGACCCGCATCTCGTACATTTGCGCAACACTGATCGGTCGATCGGCGGCTCGCGGTCATCTAAAAAGGGACAGGCCGACGGATCTGACGACCCATTTGTTGATTTCGATTTTGGAAAAGCCGGGTGGCATTGGAGCAAAGACAAGGCTGCGCAGGACGAATGATAAAGCAAAGCAGCCTCGTGCTCGTAGGTGCCAAGGCTGCCTAGTGAGCGTGATATGCGCGTCTGTCTCGGTTCTACGTATGTATGCATTGTGAGCGACGACAGGTGCCCGTGTGTGCATCCTGCTCCTTTTCTACCCTCGTGTCTCAGTAGCTCTGACGACACCCACTGTGAATAAAACAAGACTCGGCTCTTAAATTTACAATTAGGTGTCCAACAACCACAGAATTACGCTCGGGCATTCGCGCGGACCGGTCTCTCCACCACTGCAACTGGTGCGGCGGGAAGCGGAAGGAACGGAAAGGGCACGTGCGAGACGTCAGCATAGAGTGGCATGACATATTCGACCTGAAG
Source organism: Porphyridium purpureum (assembly GCA_008690995.1). Classification (NCBI taxonomy): domain Eukaryota; phylum Rhodophyta; class Bangiophyceae; order Porphyridiales; family Porphyridiaceae; genus Porphyridium; species Porphyridium purpureum. Next base: position 77,964 of record VRMN01000009.1, read on the forward strand.
ACCATTCTCCACAAAGGTCAGCCCTCGAGGCTCGAGAGCGCGAAAATGATCTCCGGATGAATTTTGGATTCTCTGAGGGATTCGTATTTGCGCTCCCAGTGCTACTGCGTCGTTTTCTAGCCGCCGTAATCCGACGAGAAGCAGCAAAACCAGCGGTAAGTATGTGATGGACGAGTGGAACAGGATGCGAGCGCGCATCACGTCATGCGGGCGCATGCAGAAACGTGATGCAGCATACACAAGCCACGCGTTGAGGGCCAGGCTACAGACGCCAAACGGACTCGACACCATCCCGGACTTTTCGGCCAGAAACCCCCACGGCAGCATCAGAGCAGCGCACGCAAGCGATAGGCGAGCGTTAAGAACCGGAGAGGACACAGCCAGCATGCGGATCCCTCCCGCCGCGTAGTCCTGTCGCAACAAGAACGCAAGTGCGTGGAAATGCGGGATCTGCCACAGCGTAAGCACACCTGCGAGGATGAGCGCGCCATGCTCCCTTATGCTTTCAAAAGGCCGCGCAATTACCCCAGGCTTGCCAAGCTGCCCGTGGATAAGGTCTGACTTGGACCCGGACGCATGGTAGGCAGCCGCGCACCAGCCCATCAGGGGTGGAATCGCACCCACTATAGCGCCTACGAATGTGTTCACCGGGTGAATTGCTTTCAGCGGTGTGTACACTCCAGCGTACAGAAAAATATTCGCGAGACCTAGCGCAGCGCACTCTTTCCCGCTCGAGTAGTAGAGAAGCGCCACCGAGCTCACGCCAGAGACAAGTGCAAACGCTCCTGCGTGCAGCAGGCCGATGCGCCCACTCGGTAGCGGGCGCAAACGCGTGCGCACCATTTTGGCATCCGAACGCACTTCGTACATTTGATTCAGGGTATTTGCCGCGGCTGCAGCAAGAAACGTGCCGCCAAGGAGCTGGGCGGCATGCGGAAACTCTTGTTTCGCGGTCACCAGCAGAATCTTTGTGCGCGCCTTGACGCGACAATACAAGCAGTCACACGAACGCTCTATCCGAACGTCCACACCGTCGCTCAAATCACACCGCACGGCAAACCCAACCCCTGCGGTGAACGTCACCAATGCCGACAACTTATACTTACTCAGCTCCTTCACCGCGCGCATGGCGTGCGCGACCATCGCGCTCACCGACTGCCCTGCCTCCTTGCGACTGCACCCGCCACTCCAACGCAGGCCCAACGCCGCCGCACCACTTTGCGCGGCTTCCGTTGCCGCCGCGGGCGCACACCGCCCAACGCCCTGCGTCAACGCTCGTTGCAAGTGCGAGCGCGGGCCATGTCGTGGAACCTGGAACCCCCGCTGCAAACCACCCGGTGTATCCCACGGCACACCGCGCGCCGCGCGCCGTATCATAGACATCCTTCCGTATACATCCACACCAGCACCAACACTCACCTTCTCTCTCCCGCTCTCTCGCCTCTTTTCCTTCCCCCACGACGCGCTCCGTTGTCTTTCGCCTTCCGCCTTTGGCACCCGGAATACTCACAGTCGGCGACAATGCATCATTGCATTGTCATCTTCATATTTCGCATTCCAATGTCATCTTCACAACACACGTTCGTCCCGCGCGCGGCGGTGGCGGTGGCGGTGGCGGTGGCGGTGGAGGTGGAGATGGAGGCGCGTGTGTAGATGAATGGGGTTGTGTCGCTGAACGACGAGCGCAATCTATTGCACGTCATCTTCTCGTCAATGCGACGCTCTTCTCTTGCCTGCAATGAGGTCTGTCTACTTGGTACTTGTGTATCCCTCGGCTCTCCCGCTGCAAGCGCGCCTCACGTGAACGTACAAGTCCAGCGGCAAGCAGACCTCGAATGAATCGCCTCGTCTTTGGAAAGAACATGGGCTTGCCTTCTTTGAACAGTTGTGCAAACGTTTGAAAGGTGGTGCTATAACGCTTGGGACTACAGGGAATGGCGGGGAGGAGGAGGAGGAGCAGGGGAACAGACAAAGAAGATGTGGCAAGCTCGAATCTGGATGACCATGGAGCTGGGCTGAGTGAACGCAGTGTGAGATGTTTGGGCGGCATGGCCGATTTTGAAAAATCAAAAAGAGAGCAGCGAAACAGATAACGTGCCAAGTTGAAATATTCGAATCATGAGGGCGGCCCGTCAGCCGCAAGTCCTCTTAAGGAAGCCCAGGCTTTTGGAATGCGTCGTCCGAGCATGGAGATTGAGGAAGACCAGGTGAAGAAAAGAAGAAGAAGAAGAAGAAAGAAAAATTCCAGGCTTCAGCTCGCTGGATTTCGGGCGTCGCGCACATTGAGGACGCGCGTGGCTCTAGAATAAGGCTCGGAGCTAAAACGATCTGCCTTGGAGCCTGCATTTCTTGTGTTGACGATACAATGCCTACCTGCCTTGGGTCGCACGGGTACTTCTTTCTCGCACGTGCCCTGCTAGCGCTGCACATCATGACTTGGTCCGCACGTGCATACGAACAACTTGAACCGGGTACGCCAACGATGATGGCTCAGGTATACTCGCGTTCACAAACAACTGGACTGGCACAGACTGGACCAGCAGTGCTCAATGAAATAGAATTCACTATGGAGCCGCCGAGGGAGCTCTTTTGCCTGGTCCTGCCTCAGCAAGCGCGACACAATGACTGCAGCACGACGACTGACATGCGGGAATGCTTACTGCAAAATTACGACCAGAATGTGCCCCCGGGCCGGTGGCTATTTAACGTGACAAATGCTATGACCCCCAACGCAACGCGACAGGAGTTCGTGCGCGTGTCTGCGCACCTTGAGTTTCGCGCCGTGTATGGTATCGATTCGAAGCGCGAAGAACTCGCGGCCAATTACGACCTACTCCTAGGCTGGCAAGACTGCCGGTTGTCGTTTCGTACGGGCCGTATATTCAGGGACCGCGTGCTGTGGTTCAAGCCGAGCTCGCTTTGGATTCCTGACGTGCTCTTGGTAAACGCGCGCCGCGATTCGCAGGACCTGAGCCTTTCGGATTGGGTTCAGGAAGATTTGGGGCCAGCCATGGTGACATCAGACGGTGCTGTGCTTATTCGTGTCAAGAACTTGCGCAGCCGCTTTGCCTGCCGCTTTAATTTGCGCAGGTTCCCGTTTGACGCTCAAAGAAGTTGCGGCCTGCATCTGAGGCTGCTGCACTCGACGCTGCGCGACGTACAGATTCAGAGCTTTCTGAACGAGGCCGACAAGGCTCATGAAGTGCTCCAGCCAGAGGGATGGGCGCTGACCAATTTTACAAGCACGTTTAGCGTGGATACGGAACGCTTCTTGCTGAGTCCAAACTCAGATGGCAAACAGGAGGAGCTGGTTCTCGAGTACGCGAGCATGCACGCGACGTTCAGTATGGCACGGAACTGGTACGAGTACGTGCTGCATGTCATGTTTCCATGCGTGGTCTTGTGGACGGTGTCGTACTTTGGGTTTTTCATCAACCCAAGCAGTGCGCCCGCCCGCGCCACCATCGCTGTGGTGCCCATTCTCGCGCTCATCAACTTGAGCAACGGAGTCATCAAGTCACTACCCGGTATCAAGTACGCGACATTGCTTTCCGAGTATTTGATGTCCACGACGGGGTTATCGATGCTGCATTTTCTGGCGTACTGCGTGGGCCGCTTTTTTGCTGAGCGCAATCAAGCTGCATCAGTTTCGGTGAACCCGTCGGGAAGCACAGAGACAGTGGTTATGCAAAACAACGACAGGATGCTGTCGTCCGTATCTACTGTGTCCGACGAACCCCGCGAGGGCGACTCGGCGAGCAGCCCTGTCCATATGCCGTGTGCACGGGAAAGGAAGAATCTGGATAGGTACCAGCATACCGATGACACAGCTGTCACTCACGACCCCTGGGACACCACCCACGAGGAAGCTCACCATGAAGACGAGCAGAGCAAGACCATTCTACGTTTCGGCGCCGGCTTCTGCAACTGCTTGTCATCGCTCTCGCGGCGCACGTCGCAAGCCGCACTGAGCGCTCGATCTGTTTTAAAATGGCTTTGCCTCGACGAGACTATGCGCGTGCTCGCCCCCATCGGGTTCTTCGTGCTGAATGTGTACGTGGTGATTCGCGCCGTCGCGTGATGTGTGCTGGCGTGCTGGTGCCCTCGAGTCGCAGAAGAGTGGGGAAATTGAGCTGTGGAACGCCGAAGAAATCATCATAATTAAATCAAAACGATTCTGGTCACCTAGCAGTAGAACATGCGTTGCTTGAGGTTGAAATGAACGTCCGGGAAGGGAATGCCTCCCGAACCGCCGCTAGCAGCACCAGAGCGCGACGGATCTGAGGAAGAGTCCGTGTCATCCGATACATACGCGCGTCCGCGGAAGGCGAGATGGTGCGCGTAGTAAACGGGAGTCGGGATCGAAACCGATCGAGTGCAGCGAGAGTAGCTGTAGCACAGCCGATACGCAAGATTCTGCATCTGGTCCGGCGTGAATCCCATGTCATCGTAAAGGACTGTGTACCTCGCTGGCTTGCTAGTGCCTTGCAAAGCCATTGAGGACGCGAGATAAAACTCAAAGAGAGCAGGATTTGTGATCCCCGTATCTACCACTGTCCCCGGGCGTACGTTTGAGTTTCTGTCGACTTCTCTGCTGTCCTCTGCAAACAGGCGGAAGCGGTGACGCTTTGTCACGACCACGTAGGTAATGCGAGGCGCATACCCTTCTTTCATGGCCTGGCAACCCCTGCGTAAATTCTGCAGTTCCGAACCGACCACATCGTTGTACTGTCCTTCCGACAGGCCGTCGCGGAACAGCACAATCGCTTCGGGAAGCATCGAATTCATGTTCTGGAACATCATCAGGAGGCGCTGAATCATTGAACCAATCTCAGAAATTTTCTCCTGCCTGGCCTCCCCTTGCGGATGCGGCCGCAGCTCGCCCACGTACCGCGTCATCTTCCGGTCTATCGTACCGACCAATGCAGAAATGCTTGTGGCGGTTTCCCTTCGATCGCCGGCTGCCGGGTGCGTCACGTCAGCTCCGCAAATCATGAACGGGCGGTTCTCAAAATCGTTCGCGAGGCTGCCGCTCGGCGGCTTGACCGCGTGGTTCTTCCCTCTCAGCCCAATTTTGACGTTGAGCTTGAGGACAATGTTGGCGCACGTTTGTGCCTTGGGTTGGTCGACCGTCCTCTTGCGCAGCACTTGCGTGACGACGCCCAGCTGCGTATCGCCATCCAGCTTCACGCGGTTGTAAACTTCCGCGGTTCCGCTCAGAGAAATCACAAAGATGCACGAGCAGCTTCCCTTGGCCTGGAACACCATCTGGAACACTTGCCTCATTCCGCCAGTGATGTTCCTCTCCGGCACGTGTAGAACAAGAGCTGGGTCGAGCGGGCTTAGGGCAAAGGCACTATTCTGCGCAGTTTGGACCATCAAGCGGAAGAAATCCATCACCCTGTACATCGGCATTTCGCGATCTGAGCCGCCAACGACCACTCCATAATGCTGGAAGGGCTCCTCCTGCGTCGCACCGGACTCCAACAGTCGCGAGTTGGCAATGTTCCACGCACCATCGCGCGGCCGCATCGTTGCGTTGTTCGCATACATGACGTCCGGTACGTCCAGCAGACGCGCTCTTGGTATGCGCAGTGGACCCCTATCGCACTCGAACAATCCCCCCAGGTTTGGATCTTCTGACAGGTTCAGATCTCGCATGATATCATTCAATGCGCGCATGCGGTCACGCGGCTTCACCGCAGCGACCCTAATCAAGTCCGCTGTTTGCCTGGGTGTGATCTTTCCGGGTCGGCGCTGCGCACCAGGTCCAAAAGTCGCAAGCTCCATGGGGATATGCAGCACGCGCGAACCGCGCTTGACCTCAAGACACGGAAAGTCTGCAAATTTGATCACAATGCCGTAAGCTGTCCTCAAGTACTCCGCGACGCTTGGATTGGCTTCCGGCTGGCCGTCACGCGATGTCTGGCGAAAGGTAATGACGTTGGCTCCTCGCGGAACCACCGAGTCGCATGTGTACTGGACGCGCCTGCCACCGTGCTCTGTGAAAAACTTGAGCCTGCTCATCTCCTTTGACAGGACACGCACTTGTTCCGCGCCGACTGTGGTCGACTCGTTGATGTTACGCATGCCCAGAAGCTCTGCGGCGAAACTAAGGGCGGGCATCTGATTGAGAAAAGGCGTGAACGCCAGATCGACGTTCATGATGATTCCGTCCGTGCCCGGACGGATGCTCTGGAACCACCCTCGCCATACGTGGAATCCACCGTGCAGCCTGCCGACATTTGCCGAGTTTGGGTTGAAGAAGTTGCGCCCGGCCATCGTCATCGTGGATGTGGGCGTCTGGCGCGCGATCTGGTCCAGGCACATGAGCACGTCCGTCGGGATCGGTGCTCGACTGTTCTGAAACCAATCCATGAGATCTTTCAAGCTGCGTACCGCAGTCAGTTTCAACTTGACGCGAAACCGCTCTGTGCTATCCGGCTGCCCATCCCTGGTCATGACGACGTCCAGCTCGGCCGCGTCGTCCGGGTCACCGGGCAGCATCAATCCCTTGCTCGTGACCAAGATTTTCTGCGCGTCATACGCCGCCAGCGTGCCTCCGCTATCCCGATGAAACACGGCTGGATGCTGGTTCTGCAATTCAGTGATAATCCTGCGGTTGATCCCTTGGTTCTTGCGCTCGAGGTCCATGCGCGGCGCGCTGTCCCTATCTGCGGCGACAATCTCCACATCGTACTGCACCAAATCGACGTCCACATTGCGCGGTGTCAGCTTGTACGCATTTGCATACACCGTGTGCAGCGGCGTGCCCGCGGCGCCAATGCCTTGATTCGGCGCGTCGAGGCGGTGCAGCAGCGTCGCCATCCCGGCCACCTCACGCACGCGCCGCGCGCCGCGTCCTCCCCCGTTCCCGACGCGCAGGCGTTGGCCGCAGACACGAGCGCACCAGACGCCGACCCTAGTCCCTTCCTCAACCGCCTTTGCTCTCCCTTCTCTTCCCCACGTTCCCCCTCTTCCATCCGTCCCGTTCAACCCCCCAACCCAAACTTCTCTTATTATCCCATCCTTCCCATAACCTCCTGACCCTTTTCCTACCTAAACAGCCTTTCTTTACTTGTGTACTTGTGTTCTTCTTGCTGCTGCAGCGTTTCCTATGAACCGCCTTGGCGTCTACTCCAACCTAGAACAATTAGGGTCGCGACTAGGCTTTCCCAAATCACCTATCAACGCCGTGTAATTTACTATGAACTCGTCCCCCCGCCCCCCCCCTTCCACTTTGACGCTCCTCGATCCCTGTACACTTCGAGCTGCTGCTATAAATCCGCCCTCATTTACTCAGCCAGCTGCGCATGCGGGGTTTTTCCATCATGCGTGGGGGGTGTACACGTACATGTACCTCCACGTGGAATATAGTCATCCCTCTCTGCCTGCCTGATGACGTGATGTGGAGTCATCAAATACTTAATGATGACAACTCTCCGTTGGTTGGTGACCGTAATGGTTAACCACAGTAGTATATCATTAGAGTGTGAGAGACGGCCGACGAGTCGGCGCTCTGTCTCCTTTTGAGGTAAGAGCTAGGTTGTGTTAAGGAGTAAAGTCGTCTTGTTGTGGACCTCTTGCTTCAGCTAGACACCAGTAGTTTACTATTGGTACACGTTTGGTATACGCGTGCTTCACGAAGACGCTATCATCAAAGGGTTATGAGCCCAGCCTTTGCGCTGTGGTGTTTCCCTCATCTTTCTTCTTCTTGCTTGCTTGACTAACCACCTATTGTGGTTGTGTTTCTATCATTCGGTCATTCCCCAACTTTACCCTCGATCACGCTTTGGAAAAGCGACTGTGGCAGCGCGACAGCCAAGACGCTGATCGGCGCCGCGAACATCGAGAAGGAAAAAAAGAGGCGCTCGAAGCGCAACTGGTGAGCGCGAGGCGCCCAGTGTTTGGTCATGGAATATGACATGGATAGGGCTGCGGGTGCTAGTACCCCAGCAACACCGTCGCCGGCACGCGGTGGTGCAAACGCCTCGGCAACCCGCCTTGGCGCGGCAGCAAGTGCGCGGCGCGAGTCCGCGCGCGAGGAAACGAAACGAGAGATGGCGGCGATGCTTAATGCGGCATACGCCCAAATGCATCGCCAACTCTCGGAGGAATTCGGCGCCAAGATGGCGACCGAACTGAATACCCGGACGGCGATTGTTCAGAGTGAGCTCGCCGAGCTGCGGAGCGAGAACGTTCGTCTGAGGGCGCTTCGCGATGGATCCGGTGGAAGTGGCGCTTTGCCGAGCTGCATGCGCCCTGCGGCCATGCTGTACTATGGCGGCGAGCGATCCACTGCGGCCATTATGACCTGGACGGCAGCAGCGCGTTCGCGGGTGTACAACCCGGCGCGCTCGGATTGGCGGTCGCAGGGCCGTCTTTGGACGGAAACCGAGGAAGAGGAAGCAGTGTCGACGCTTTCGACTCACCTCTTCGGATTGGCGCAACTCTGGTACCAGGCATTACAACCTGATCAGAGACCCACCTCGGTAGAAGAGTTTCTGCTCGCGCTTCAGCGGCGCTTCGAGCCAAAAGAAACAGAAAATGACGTGCGGGATGAACTGCAAAAGATGAAGCAGGGTGCAATGAGTGTCCAAGATTTTGAAGCTGCATTTAGTGAAGTTTGTCTGCGTATACCAAATTTGGTAGACAAAGATAAACTTCACTATTTTACAGAATCTCTTGACACTTCTATTGCCACTCACGTAGCGCTTCACTTCCCTCCCACCTATGACGACGCTTTGCGTTTGGCTTTAGTTGCCGACAAAGTCATATTTAAGCGTGGTCGAGACCAGCAGCCCATCACAGCACGCACGTACCCGTCAGCCATGCAGCCTGCATACCACCCCCAGATGAACTATAACCAGCATGGTCCGGTGCCAATGGACTTGGGCACCGCCAGCGGCAGCCGCGCACGGGTGCACGAACGAGGATACAACGACTTCCAGCGGGATCGCTCGAACGAGTATCAACAGCAACAGCATGACCAATGGTCACCAGCTGGACCGCACCGGAACCTGCGTGCGAATCATGCAGAGCAGTACGCGCAGAGCCGCGCGGACGGACGAGACGGCGGCTGGCGAGAGCCGAGCACGCACGGTTGGAACCGTGGTGGCGGCCAGAACGACGCGCGTGGGCGCGGACAGAAGCGTGGCGCACCGCAACGAGGCGGTGCCAGTAGACCACGACCGCGACAGACGCCGAAGTCGCAACAAGATGGCAAGAAGAGTAATCAGCGTGGGCGCTATTACTGCCATCGGTGCTCCGTGTGGGGGCCAGCGACGCACAACTGTGCAGATAGGCGCGATGATCGCGATGCCAATCTCGGCGGAGCCGAGTTGATGACCGCCAGTGCGGGCAAAGGGTTGCTCAAGGTGAATGCTTGGGTGAACGGCCGGGCGATGAAAGCAGTCATCGATACCGGCGCAACGCACACCTTTCTGAGCGAGAGCGCATGCGCGATGGTGCGAGTGCGCACAAATAGCACCGCGAATGCCTTGACCATTCGATTGGCAGACGGCACGCAGTGCATGTCTCGCGGGCGCGCGACAGTGAATCTGGCGGTGCTGGATTCAGCAGAGAAGCAGCAGGACGTGGTCGTGTACAATGGCCACAATGACCTCGTGATCGGTCTCGATTGGCTTCGAACCAACCGCTTCGAAATGACCATCGGCGGTCACAGTCTTGGCACAGCCGAGGCTGAGCATGTAGAGCAGGACCATTGCGTTCTGCACATGCCGTCGCGCGACACGTGCGGAATATGCAGCGCGGCAAAGCTGCGGCGCGCGCGTGCTGTGAGGCGAGACGACTCGGTTGGCAAAGAGCGCGGACGAGCGCGCGAGTTCAACGACGTGGTGTCGATTGACATTGTGGATCCCGGACTGGCAGCCGTGGAGGGCAGCAGGTGGCTGCTCACTCACCTCGACGAAGCCACTGGGTGGTTCTCAGCAATTGGGCTGGCGGACAAGTCCGCCGCTGAGTGCATTCGCGGGTTGACGGAGCTGCAGCGCGGACGTGGTGATTGGCCACGAGTGTTGCGGTGTGACGAGGGCCGCGAGTTCATGGGCGAATTCGACGGATTCATCGCGGAAAAGGGCGTGAAGAAAGTCACTGGTGTACCGTACCGGGCGAACACGCACGCGACGCATGAACGCAAGCACGCAGACTTGAACGGAGCAGTGCGAGCACTGCTGATGCAGTCTGGTTTGCCGACCGCGTGGTATCCGTTCGCCGCCGCCTACTTTTGCCTGGCCAGAAACCTCGCCTGGCGCGGCGCAAAGCAGGAGCAGACCAGCTTCGAGCAACGGCTCGGTCTGACATGGCACAAGCCCATCCCTGCATTCGGGAGCGGCATTCTCATATACGATGAGAGCCGCGGCAAATTTGAGCCGAAAGGCTTGCCTGCAATCGTCGTTGGGTTCACGGCACCGAGGCCGAATGACCCGCGGCAGCCCATAAACCTGCTCGCCCTGCCTATTGCCGACTTGCGGCCATCTGCGATCAGGAAGGTCGGCGAATGGAAGCCACTTCCCGACAAGTGGCCATTGCGACGTTTGGCACTGCGGCCTCCGGATGAGGCCATTGCGACGGGTGATCAATGGTCGCGAGCACGCGACAATGCACCGGACCGTGCATTCTGCACACAGTGCAAGAAAATAGTCGGTGGGAGCACCGAATGCGAGAAATGCATTTTGGGTCCGGCGCCCAGCCGACGTCACACTGGTGACGGCACATGCAGGCAAATGCACTGCCAGTGCAACCGAGACGAGCACGGAAAGCTCGCGTCGCGAGCACAGTATCGGCGCATTGAGCTGCCGTGGAGTCCGGCCGAGGACATTGCCATATCCGAAGGCATTGCCCGTTTTGGTGAGGACTGGCTTGCCATCGCGGGTAGGCCAGCATTCTTCATGCGCGGCCGCAAACCAGCCGGCTTGCGCGCGCGCGCAGCGGAACTGGGTGTGCTTCCAGTGCACGCAGCAGCAGCGAGCGACGCGACGCGGAACGACGCGACGCGAGCAGAGAGTAGCAGCGACGCAACGTATACAAGCGCGGCGACAGGGGGACCAGAGGACGAAGCGGCAGGTCTGGGGGTGGCAGAAGTTGTGGCCACAGCGGTGGCGATGGCCACGCCCGCCGGCCGCCATGCATTAGCATCCGAGCTTCGTGCGCTCAGCAGCACCGGCGCTCTGCCTTTCCGCCGCACGATGGACAAGGCAGTGGCGGCGCGCGTTCCGAACGCGCAATTCGTTAAGTTGAAGCTCCTCTTCAACAAGAAGAATTCAGAAATGCCTTCGTCGTTCCACAAGACGAAGTGCCGCATCGTCGCGCAAGGATGCGTCGTGCTGGACGCCGATGGGCGTCGCGCGCGCGAAGAACCGTACCCTTTTGATCGCCCACCAGGTTTGCTGGCGATCCGCGCCTCGATGAGCATGGCGCTCATGCTCCATGGACCATCCGCCGACGGCGCCTTCTTCGACGTAACGTGTGCCTACCCCAGTGCACCATTGGGCGGCCGTCCGACATTCGGATATCTGCGCGACCTGGTCCCGGTCGTGAAGGGTCTAGTCAGCGAAGCTGACTACAGGAAGATGGCCGCGTGTAGCGAGCCTGTCGTCGAGCTACCGCAGGCTCTGTACGGAATGAAAAGGAGCGGCAGCGACTTCAGCCACGACGCTCGCGAGCGTGTCCGGCGGCTTGGATGGCAAGAATCCAATGCGGACAAGAACCAGTACTGGCGCCGCGACGCGAACGGCAGCATGCTCACGCTGAGCATGTACGTCGACGATGGCGCACTCTTCGGCAATGCGAATGCGGTACGAGTGGCGGTCAAACAACTGAAGACCGTTTTCAGAATCGACCAGAAGGTCGAATACATTGCAGACTCGGCGCGTACGCGCCCTATCAAGTATCTCGGCATGCACATCTATCGCAACGGCGGCCGATGGGTATTGGATTCGGGGGTGTACGCCACCCATGTGGCGAACGGCCACACCGCGGACAACTTGCGCGTGCGCAGCACGCCACTCAGCGAGCGGGTCGACGACAATGGTCCCGGCGGGCGCGCGTGCCCGACAAACAAGCGAACTGTGATTGGCCAACTGCTGTGGCTCAGCCGAACCACGCGAGCAGACATCGCTTATGCCACGGCGCATGTGGCGCGTTATGTCGACCGGTGGGGGCCAAGCGCGGATCGCGCGCTCGACGAGATCGTCGGGTATCTGAAGAAGCATGCGGACGTCTGTCTGCAATACGACATACCCGCGACAGGCAGTCGCGACGTTCGGTTGCACGCATGGGCTGATGCCGACTTTTCGGCACCGTCATCCACGAGCGGCGCCGTGCTCTTCATATCGAATGGCAGATGCCGACACCTTGTAGACTGGACCAGTCGGCGCCAGCGGCGCGTCAGCACCTCGACGACCGAGGCTGAGTTGGTAGCGCTGCACGACGCAGCGCAAGGCAGCGTGTTCCCAGTGGCGACACTGGCGGAAGAACTTTTGAGGCGCTGGCCTCCGATCGTTGTGCGGTGCGACAACGAGTCGACTTTGCGCGCGGTGGAGCGCGGCCACAGTGACCGGCTACTGCATGCGCCAAAGATGCAGCGCATCTCTCTGAGATGGTTGCACGAGATAGCAGCGGACGGACTCGTCAGGTTCGTCTATGTCGCTACGCGCGACAACGTCGCTGACGGCTTGACGAAGCCGATTGCCACCGACGTGTTTCGCGGCCATGCAGCCGCGTGGGGCCTGTACGGTGCAAGCTTATCCCTTGGCATCGCCCAGCGTATGACGCATGCTCGCTCCGCCGCAAACCGTGGCAACGCCTTCGCGATGCTCATGCAGCCCGACGACTGCGACGATGACGCTGGCATGCGCGGCTATGCGTACAGCCATGATGATGAGAAAATGTCGCGTGACAATGATCCGTACACCCGCTGGCACCTTGTCGAGCGAGTGTGATTCGTTCCTTTGCAGCCAGCGCAGAAGTGATGAGGGGGTGCGTGGAATATAGTCATCCCTCTCTGCCTGCCTGATGACGTGATGTGGAGTCATCAAATACTTAATGATGACAACTCTCCGTTGGTTGGTGACCGTAATGGTTAACCACAGTAGTATATCATTAGAGTGTGAGAGACGGCCGACGAGTCGGCGCTCTGTCTCCTTTTGAGGTAAGAGCTAGGTTGTGTTAAGGAGTAAAGTCGTCTTGTTGTGGACCTCTTGCTTCAGCTAGACACCAGTAGTTTACTATTGGTACACGTTTGGTATACGCGTGCTTCACGAAGACGCTATCATCAAAGCTCCATCTCCTCCGCGGATGTACAGTGGTGTGATGGCCGAGTACACTGACGCGCTGTACCTGATGTGCTGTAGATTCATGCGCCTGACACAGAATCACACACGGTGCACCGCGGTAGCGCTGTGACTGCGCGGCGGCGCGCTGTACTTGCGGCGGTGGTGTGTGTTGTTTTGCCGTTTCAGAACAAACGACGTCACTGTAAGCCGAAGAGCACTGTACCTTACCCTTGGAAAAACGCCGCGTTTCAGTTTCGTCTTGCGTCGCGCGTTCTATTGGGATGGGTGGGGTGGGTAGATCCAGTAAAAGACGGGTGTTCTGTGATTTCGGGAGGCATTGAGGGACTCAAGGAGAGAGAGGGCGCGACAAGCGGGCAGAATTGAAAGCAGAAGCGGAGGATGGCTGGGTGGCTGGGTGGGTGTGTTTGTTGGTGGTGGTGTTTGAATGAGGAAGATGGTCAAACGTGGTGTGTGCGGGTGACGCGGAGGGGAAAGGAGGGCGAGGGAATAGAGGGGTGAGGGTGTGGGCGTGAAAGGGATGCATGCATGAGCGTGTTGTGCGGAACGCGGACGGACGGCAGGAGAGAGAGAAGAGAGAGAGAGAGAGAGGAAGGTGGGTGGGTGTAGTTGTGGTAGTGTATTTGCGTGCGTAAGAGAGAGAGGAGGCGCGCGGGTGGGTGGGTAAGCGGGGTTGTGAGGGGGAGGGAGGGAGCGATGGCGGATGATGATGTGTTGGTGCGGGCGCCGGATAGGTCAAAGCCAGTGGGAGAAGGTGGGGATAGGACCAAGGCGGCGACGGGGGTCGGAGATGTGTCGCGGACGCGCTCGCTGCAGCGCGGCACCACCGCCACGCGGTCGTTCTCGCTCACGCGCGACGCGAGAATCCTCAGCTCGTCCGACTTTGTCGTAGAAGATATGCAGGGCACCGACGGAATGGGCGATCGGCAGCAGTCCCGCGCCGAGCGCGATATCCTCATGACCTCGGCACGAACCCGGCTAGAAGCATTGTTTGCCGGGACGCCGTCCGAAATGTCCGAGGCCCCGCCGGCGCCCGACGACGTTCCGGAGCCGAACAGTGACGCATCCGCGTCGGTTGCGGCATCGGCGCTTGCGGCGGCGCTCGGCGCATCCCGAGGCACGACGGCCGACAAGTCGGACTTTCTCAACACGTCCGCAGGCTCCGTGGATAGCATGAAAGGAGGCCATTCAGGTGCCGAGACCGGCTCGGGCGGGAATTCGACGCACGCGCTCGGAGGCGAGCGGAAGGGCGTGACCTCGCCGGCAGACCGACACCGAGGCGGCGTGCCCCCGCGCCCGGCGGGCGACAAACCAAAAGTCGTCTACGCGAAACGCGAAAATTCCCTGAGCCGCGTTGCGCACCGCATGTCGATGCGACTGAACCGCGGCTCCTCCGCGCCTTTGGAAAGACCCTTGACCGAGCCGCCAGAACAGGAGGGCGTGATTGGCATGAAGCCTGGTGGCGCAGCGAGTGCGACGGTCTTACGTTCTCCAAACTCGGCACTGCTTTCGCCGGGATTGCCGAGCAGTGAGCACCTCCCGGAAATCGGCAGACACGACAGTTCGCTGAAGGATAAGATGAAGCGCGCGTTCGGGCGCGCCGCGAGCAAAGGCACGGCGGGCGGGAAACCGGTATACTAGCGTATGCGAGGCAAGAACGCGCAGTTCTAAACTAACTGGTCACGGTGTCGTGAGGTTGTAATATGAAATTTATCCTACTCTCTTGTTTCTTTGCGACGCTCTGAGGAGACGCTGACATGATCATGCCCACTTTTTCTCCTCAGGATGCGCGTTTTCAGAGCCGCGAGCGGATTGCCACGTGCCGCTGCGGACAAGGAAGCGTGCCATCAAACGCAAACAAGGCACTGTACACACCACAATAACTTTCTCCGTCTGACTGAAAGTAAACAAGGCGTGGGTCCGCCTCATGGTGCGGGCCTCACTGAAACGTTCATGCCTTTATAGCGGACACTTACGCCGTGCATGGAACACCGCGAGAAGTTCAACTTGCCTGCTTCACGTGCGTTTGTCAGTTTGGTCACAATTCGCGAAAAGGCTGCCACAGAAGCATACCGGAGGAGCGATGTCACTACACCTGCCATGCTTTGTGCGGCATCTCGTACATGTAGCAGCGCCGTTCGCGGTAGAACGCTGTCTCCGGTACGCTGCGACTTGAGGGGCGAGCTTCGTAGCCAAAGATACAAAAATGTGTGTGAACATCGTTCACGGATCAAACCCAGCCAGCTTGCGCCGCGCTATCGTCGTCTTACCAGCCTGTAGATGAGCAATCTGTAAGAGGTACTGCTTTCCATTCGTTGCCGCCACTTGCATTTCATTCAGGTGGATTTGGGTGATCCGCGCGTTGAAGCGCAAGTTGTCGAGCTTACTGTTGATGACCACAAGGTTATTGAGCTCAAAAACCTCATCAAAGAAGAAGAGCTTGCTGTGCGACACGTAGACGCCCTTTGGCACGTCCAAGGTTAACGCCTGCGTCACGAGCGGCTGCTTTGGCACGCTACGCTTTTCGACCTCCTGAAGTACGCTTTCGAGGTCGTGCTGGATTTCGTCGGGCGTTAGCGCAATGAGCTTGTTCCGCTGTCGATCCGGCGCGCCGTGCTGCTCGTCGTGTGGCGTGACTGAGTCCAGGTTGCACAGCTTGCGCTTGCGGTCAAGCTTTTGGTGCAAGCTCTGGAACGAAATGAGATCCATTCTGCGCTCCCTCTCGAGCCGAGATTTGAGCAGCGAGTCGCGCATGTAGCTGCGTCCGGCGTAATACTCATCCCACGCGGCGCTAATATCAGCCTTGTACGCGGCCTCCACTGCCTGCAGCTGGTACTTTTTCTGGTCTCGCGCAAGCAGCATGTACCGCTCATGCCGCCGATTCAGCTTCTCCAACCCGGCGCGAAGCTCAGCGTGCGTACCATTCAATATATCACGCCGCTCTTCCAGTATCTGGTTCAGCTCCGCCTCCCACTTATCCCGCAGCTCCTGCGTCACTTCAACGTCGGACATCTTTCCTTTTCCCTCTCCTCAACCAGCACCTCCATCTCCCTCCCCGCCCGTCCTTCTTCCTGCTCCGCCTTCAAACATCAAAACGCTTCGGTGGATCGGCTTCTCGGTTTATCTCTATCTTACTGTACCCAACCTTCGCATTGCACATCTGCCTAAAACATGTCATTATGCTTATGGTATTCGGATGTCAAACGAATGTCATTCTCGAAGCTGCACAGTCAGGATAGTGTACAGTGCTGTGAGCTTGGAACGGCGTGTCTGCCCAAGTGTACCTCAAGCGCAAATAAACATTGAATTGTAATGCATTTTGAAATTATGTTTTAAGTTGCGGTACTTTAGTAGACGCGTAATGCGCGAACAAGTGTGTCCGTTTAGCCGAAGCTGAACGCCATGAAGTACACTTGAATGAACCAGAACCGCTTGGAGTGAAGGAGGTGAGAGGGCAAACCACGTGAGGGCGAGTGGAAAAGGGTGTGGGGTGGGAAGGAATCCGCGGGGAAGAACGCCGTCCGACCGTGCAACGACGGGTCAAAGTCGGTACGCTACGGCGCACATCCTCGTCAAATCGTCCTCCTTGGGTTCCGGGAGGCTGCGTGAAAGTGGTGAGCGGTGTATCAAGGGGTGGTCTAGATCGAGTTTGGGTATTCGGCGGACGCGCTGATTGAGAACGGTCGCAGAGAAGACGACACGCGCGGGTGGAACGGTTGTTCGGCGTTAGAGGGAATCGTAGAGGGAGGAGCGGGAGTGGATATCAAAGATTTGCGGTGCGTATCTTCGAAAAGGCCGGGCGTGGCTTTACTGTGATCATTTTGGGGGACGAGATGGCGAACCATACGCTTGCGCAGTTTGTGGTGTTGGTGAGGTATGAGGTCGGAATGTGGATACGTGAGACGGGCCTAGCGCTGGATCGAGTGGGGCTGCGCTGGCAAGGCCAGCGCTACTTTGCAGAGGCGCTTTCTCGACATAATAATGTTCTGACACTCGGTGCAGTACGGCCCCTGCTGGGTGAGAAGTGCTTTGTGGCGCCGTCTGCGGCGGTGCACGGCGAGGTCACCATTGCGGATGGCGCGTCGGTGTGGTACTCGGCAACCTTGCGTGGAGATTCTGACGCCATCGAAGTGGGCTCAAATACCAATATTCAAGATCATGCGGTCGTCTTGACGTACAGAGATTACCACATCGAGAAACCGGGCAAGGTCATCATTGGTGACAATGTGACGATCGGACATGGTGCTTTGATTCGTGCGGGCGTGCGAATCGGTGACACTGCGCTGATTGGAATGAACGCTGTACTCATGGAGGATTCTTCTGTCCAGCGATCAGCCATGCTGGCAGCCAGTGCCGTGCTCCCGAAGAAGGCCGTTGTGCCGGAAGGAGAGCTCTGGGCGGGAAACCCGGCAAAGTTCATGCGCAATCTCACTCCAGACGAGCTAGCGTCGATGGCGGACAGTGCTAGCAACTATGCCAAGCTTGCGCAGACGCACCGCGCTGCGAACGGGCTTTCAGCGGACCAGGTCTCTGCCGAAGCGAACCGTGAGGGCATTGCGAGGATGCGGGACATTATGAACCCGGTGGAGGAATCAGATTCCAGCGCCGTTGTCGAGCAGTCACAAGAGCATGAACCGTCCACCTCGACGCGGTAAGTCCATGAAAACATCTCCGTCGAGGAATTATATTAAACGTTTCTTTCTTTCTTTTCTCGCCTTGAAACCATGCACGAGTTGATTCGTACAGATGCCCACTTCCTGCGCAAGAACCAAGAGCACTATCTTCTTCTAGCGGGGAAAGGGATCTGACAGAGAAAAAGCACGCTCTTGGCCTTGCACAGTATGGTCGAGTGACCACGGAAGAGACCGTGCGCTGGTCGCCAAAGGTTCAATAATTCAGCCTGTCAGTGATTATTCAATAATCTGCGCAGGGTGGCGACCAAGGCGCTGACTATGGCAGGATGATTTCCGGGGCCTGACCCGCATACGCTCACAGTGGCAGCACCCGGCCCATTCGCGAGACTCTGGCTCTCCAAGCGCACCGCGAACTCGGCCGCTCCGCAAACTGCAAAGAAAAGCGCTTGCTTCGGAGCTTCCAATTGGCTCACAAGACGAAATCCATTTTCCTGTAAAATGCGTACCCCGCGTTCGACTGATGAGTCGGTCTGCACAGCGGTTAAGGCGGAGGCCGATGGCGAAGAGGACATCGCGTACATCTTCTCCACGTCCTCCTTGGTAACGCCAGGGGGTGGCGGGTCCAATAAAAGCTCGAAAAACGAATCCACGTGCTCTTCAAAATAAATCACACTGAGCGGCTCACACCGAATGGCCACCTGCACGCGCGCACCTTTGGACGCATCCCGACCAGCCTTCTTACCAAGGGCCACAGACCCCCGCACTGTCTCGCCGGCTGGCAGCACGCTCAAATCATCATCAAGCTTTAGCTTGGAAACGTTCGCGAGCCCGAACGCATTCACATTGAACCGAATTTCAAAGCTATGCATGTCAGAGGGCGTCGTGTTCGTGAAGGACAACCTGTACATGAGATCGCCCATGCCTTCACGATTCGGGCGAAAAATACTGGATCGAATCTCCAAACCTTTTCCTTTTGTGCCAGGCACTACAAGCTTAGATAGCTCGTTAGTCCGCCTCTGGTCCTTGTCGTTGCTACTCAAATCCGTTTCAATGAGCACGCGAGGACTACCGGGCCCCCTAGAAGCGCTCGGATGATCAAAACCACCCAGAAGATCACTACTGCTAACTTTGCTGGTGTTTTCATCCTTCTCGATGCCGCCCTTTCTGATCGTTTCCACTCTAGACCTTTGGACTCCATCAAGTGGCGGCGCAGACAGCAACGTTGAATCCTGCCCTGTCACGGAATCACGAACGCTGAGATCTGCGCTATTCTGCGCACTGCCCAAAAAGGGCGCTGGTAAAGCAAGAGGAACAGAAGATGCTGGGTCATTTTGAACATTAGACGCGCCGAGCTGCTCAAGCCATGATATACTGGACGCAGAGGTGGCTGCGGGGGGCACAGCTGGATTTTCAGATGCGATCGGTGTCGGCACGTCTTCGTCAAGTTCTAAAAGCAAGAGGTCGCCACCGGCACCCGTTGTGCCAGCAATGGTAGGCACTTGAATGGCGTTTCCGTCTCCCAGATCAATCAGTTCAACTTCACCCGTTAAAATCGCCATGTCGGCGCTTGGCTCGACCTCTTCAGCCATCGGTTGGTTCGCAGTGGTTGCATCAAATTGATCAGACGGCCGGAAGTATGCAGCTGAGATATGGCCCAAGTTGGTCAAGATATTGCTGAGCAGTTGATCGCTCGGTTTCACGAGGTCATTCGATATGGGGTACGCGAATACATCACGATCGCTGTCACTACACTCAAACGATGATACTGCGCCTGCGTTCGCAACATCCAACTCGAGCAAATTACCCGCGCTGCTGCTGAGACCACCGCCGTCTCGTGATATCGAGCGCTCGTACTGGACAGCAAGTTCGCGAGTGTCTGAAACAACCGCGTCGCCTGTCCGAGCCATATCACAAAGTTCGGCCAGCCTCTCGGCGCTGCCTTTGACGTCTGCTTTGCAAAGCGCTCGGTACTGTGTCAGCAGTTGGTTTTGAACTTCTTTGGACTCATCCTCGAACGACTCGTAAAGGGAATCCAGGAGCTCAAGCGCAGTGTTTGGAACAAGATTTGCATTCGTGCCCACGATAAATGCAAGCGCAATTTTGGACTGCGGCGTGTCTGCGACCGCCACACACGAGGCCTGCAATGCAGCGTCGACGCACGTGGCAAATTCGTGCTTTGGATACGACCGCATAAGAAGCATGATTGCTGACAAAGCGCTTCGCATTACGTGATCCTCTCGAGATCTACAAAAGCTGTTCAACACATCGACGCAGCGGTAGAGCGCCGACTCGAGACGCACCGCGACGCGAGCGACACTCTCAATGGCGCTCGACACAAAGACTGGGTCCGCATCCATAATGTACTCTTTAAGTTCCGCAAGAAGAGCACCGACGTTTTTGCTGTCGCAAAGCGACACGAGCACGGTCAGCTTTTCCAATTTGTTGAACTGCTGGTCGCTGTACTCGACGAAGAATTCCTTCAAGCTTCCCCCGTCCAGGAAATTCGGGTAGCGCATTTTGATTGCTTGGATAGCACGCAGCGCAACGTACTGCGTGGCCTGTTTGTCTTTGACCATGGAAAGAAGCGGGCGCTTGATGCGTTTGAGCAACGCCGAAATGGTTTTTGGCTGGGTCAGATGTTCCATGCAGATCACGATCAGACGGACCGTGCTCATTGTAACCGCATGGCTCGTGTGCTGCAGGCGCGAGCTCACACGCTCAACGATCGCATCTGCATCGGACGCCGACTCGATTCTGGCGTTGGACGCGATCGCGTCCAAGATGGCCACCTGACCCCACTCGTTGGTTTCATTAAGCGCGGCCAAAAAAATGTGCAAAGTCTTCCGGTCCAACTGCAAAATGCCGCGCGCGTCGTCCTGTATCCCATCTAGGCTCGCAATGTCGCACAGCGAAGCTACCGCCGTGCTCACGACAATGGCGTTGTCGTCGGTCACCAGATCCTTAAGTCCTTGCAACAAATTAGTTTGCGTGACTCGTTCGACGTCCATGTAGGCTAGCTTAGCAACTGCAATGGCTGCCGATTTACGCACGTACGCCTCACGATCTTTAAGCCCGGCGCCTAGCACATCGCTCAAATAGTCAACGACTTGATCCACATTGATGTTGGACATGGTTCGGATCGCGAGCGCGCGCACCAGCGGGTTCGGATTCGATGCCTCTTGCACAAACATGTTAATGGCAAGAATGGCCAGCTCCGGCTGGCTCTCCGCATACCGCGCCAAATACAGGTACACCAGCTTTTTCTGCTCGATATGCCTAGTTTGCACGCACTTGAGCACGTCAGTAAACAGAGCAGACACGTCCTTCCCAATACTCATCGCTCCAATCACGCGCTTGAGCGCGCGCCGCCGCTCCTTGGAGTCCGAAGAGTTCAGCTCCTGGCGCAGCTCATGAATTTCGCCCTTGTACGTGTTCGAGTAGTATCGCTCTGTGCGCTGCGTCTTTCCAGTCACATTGTTTGTGATCTTCTTGACGCGCCTCTTCACCCATTTCATCCCCATTTCCTCTCACCTGCCCTTCATGCCACTCACGGGAGCAGTGAATGGGTCACAAGCAAGCAGCACGTCGCGTCAATCCGTGACCTGCTTCACTCACAAACTCGTTTCTCTGTACTGTTCCCACCAAAGATCCAAACGCGTCCACCGCGCATACTACTTTGCCGGACAAATGCTCATTCCCGGCACTGCGCGAGCGCACCACGCCCGTGAACTCGTCCAGACAACGCGTCGCATTCGTACCTTGTCTCCTTCTCCCTCCGCACGGTCGCCTTGACACGTCTCCCGCACGGCTGTCGAAACTTTGACACGGGTGTACACTAAATGCTGTACTTAGTGTACACACTGTACTCAGGTGTTCTGTTCTTGGAGGTACACTAAACTCGGGCTTGATGACCGTCTCGAGCTCGAGCGTACGGAGAAGGCGACGTGCTGCTGTGAGAGGGTGGCGGTGGTCTGCGTTGTCTTGTCGTACAATGAATGACGCACCGCTGTTTGTCGCTGCTCCCGTGGCGCAGGATGGAAGCGGTGGCCTGGGCTGCGCCCGATGCGTTGGAAGCGCTCGGTTCGGCCGTCGAGCGTGCGGGGTGGGCGTCGGCCTGCAGCGACCGGACATCTGGCTCGGGTCTGTGACGTTTCAGCGAGTCCGCAGGCCAGCGTTTGTCCTCGAGTGCGCAAGCTCGTCTGAGTCGCAGCAGTATTCTGAGAAACGGCAGCAGCAGCAACCGTACATTGTTCCTGCGCATGAAGCACAAGAGTGGGCCCTGAGAAGGAATATTTTAGCTGGCTACCGGCAGCCGAATCGTACATGGCAGCGCGTACTTGCGAGTTTGTTTGAAGTGCATAACGAGTCAGCCAATATTTGGACTCACTTGATCGCGTCCGTGGCCTTTTTCGCGCTGTCCGCATGGCTGTACAAGGTCCGTCTTGCGCACTGTGAGCAGCTGCACCGTGTGCTGGTCTCGGCCTACTCAAGCGCAGTGGGTATCACGTTTGGAATCTCGAGCTTTTACCACACATTCCGAGATAATAGCGAAATTGCTTACAAGCGCTTGAGAGCATTGGATTTCCAAAGCATCTTGTTCTTGATCACAGCGAGCTACGTGCCGGCGCTTGCAATGGCGTATGCCAAGCTCCCGTTTCTCCGGAATCTATACCTTGGCATTGTGGCCGTATTGTATCCAAGCATCGCTTTTGTGGTTGAGCTATCGCGGCGCAAGGACTGGAGCAAAGTCCGAAACACGTTGTTCTGCGTGAACACACTGTGGGGTGTCATTCCCACACTCCACACTTTGTTCGCGCAGGTACCGTATGCCTCTTTCTTTGTGATGTCGCAATGGCGCATGTGGGCGTGCTATGCTCTAGGGTTCTTCTTCTACGCGTCCAAGATTCCAGAGCGGTTCTCGGTGTTCAAAGGCAAGGCCTGCCTCGTCGGACACTCTCACTTCATCTGGCATTTGTTGACCATGGCTGGAGCCGCCGCTCATTTTTACTTTTTGCAGAAGTACTGCCTGATGCTAGCGGTGTGAAGACGTCAGGCTTTTGGTCTCGCTGGGTGTCGCATGAATCCTCAGTGAGAAGTTGTGGTCCTTGGCGAGACTCGGGAAAGGCAGAGAATGCGCGTCGGGCTGGATCCTCGGCCGGACAGGAGGCGACGCGGCGGAGTCGAACCAGCGCGCTAGCTTGCCATTCTTCTGGCCGTGTTATCGACTGAACTCTCTTTGGGGAGCATGCACACTCTAGACTCCCTGTCAGACAGCCCCGATCGGAGGAACATGATGACCTCGTCCTCAAGGCGGATGGACGAAAGCCGACCGAGACAAAAGGTGTTGCCCACGGGCTGATGATGCGTCCGAGTCTGCATCATCAGAAAGCGTCAACTGCGAAAAGCGCATGTTCGCTGAAATTCTTTCGCTTCATGCCGCACACCCCCACGGAGGCCACCGTGTCTGACACGCGCCCACGTAGACCGCGCGCGCGGCATGACAATGACCTGGCCAATCTGGAAACTCCACTTCACGTGCCAACACTGAAGTCATCGTCAAACCGGCGTTCGACCACTGTACCCACCTGCAAAAACAAGCGATTTCTCGTTCTGATTATCCTGCGCGCGGTGTGTACAGTTGACAGGTTTTCTTGACGCGCTGATTCGGATGGGGTTCGGTTTTTTGTTTTTAATTTAGCGTACAGCGAGAAATCCACGTGCTATGAAAAGAAGGGCGTTTTAGTATTCGTTTGTTAGAATTCGAATCCGAGGTCGAGGTCGAATTCGGGGCGTGTGCGGATGCGTTACGGCGTCTGGCACGGTTGGGAAGGGATGATGGATAGATGACTGAATCAATAAATGGATAGGACTACCGTGTACCTGACTTTGGTGGCGAATATTGGCACGGGAATGTGTCGCTGTGAATACACTGACCGCTGCTGTCTCGTCGCCAACAAACCTGGAGCAGGACATGTTTATTCCGCGCTCTGAATCATGGTCTGCTCCAGCGCTTTGCGCAGCAGCACGATATGACAGACACGTGCACTGGCAGTGGTTGTGGTGGAGGGCCGCCGCATGACTCCACAAGTTGAGCCAGCACCAGCAGCGCCGCACATATGCATATATGTGCAGACGTGGCTGTCTGAGACATAGACTGGCGGGAGGCATCGAAGACCTCGTAGCCGTGTTGACCACGAGAGCAACACGCCGTGAAGGCAACGCTGAGGAAGAAGAGAGCCCTGTTGCGACCGAGACACTGGCTGCAGGGTCTCAGTCGGTTCGGTCTTCTTTGTCTGGAGTGCGTGGCGTCGTGTCGCAGTCGACGCAATGTCGCAGGCTTTTGCGGCACTGCGACTGAAAACGTCGTTCGCAGACCCTCTTTTCGAAAGCCAGGACGATGTGGTGTCGCTGAGTGAGTCTAACGGAACTTCGAAAAGTCCAATGCTCATCATGTCGCGCTGCACGCTGAGCGACGTGTCAACTTCCAACAAATCGAGCGCAAGTTCGCTAGCACGGAGCGGTTCCGGTCGAAGCGGGTCCGGTCGAAGCGGTTCCGGCCGCCTTTGCGCTTCGGCACGAGTGCGGGGGGTGGCGAAGTCGAGCGTTACTCCGGAGCCTCTAAGGAGCCCGCGCGGGCAGAGCACGAATGAAGAAACGTCCGAAGAAAACGCACAGAACAAGGCACTGGAAGCCAAGTACCAGGACATGAATTACTTTGTGCTTGCGCGCATAATGCGAAATGAGATCTCGGTGAAAGACCGAGTCACCACTTTGCCGTGGAAGACCGTGAAGATGAGTTTCCGTGCGATCGACGCGACGAAGTACTTGGTGAGATCCGTTTACGCGTCGAACACCGCGGAAGCAAAGTTCCTTTGCGAGCAGCTCATCTCGCAGGGCCACATCTACGACGCGTTCGAGGAGCAGAGCGAGCGTGACTTTCGACCAGAGTCCAAGCGGCTGTACCGTTTTGCTATGGACGACCGTACACTAGAAAGTTTGCAGGTCGACACAGCAGAAGTCCAAAAGGCAATCGAAGAAGCGTTTGTGCCCTTTCTGAAGACAACTCAGTTTGAAGGAAGGCAGCTCGTTTCTTTTCTCTTGGAGCGAGGGAAGGCAGCAAACCGTTCCGAGGGCCTCAAAATCGGTCAGCTCTTGTTGGAAGAGGTAATCATCGCACGCGCGGGATCCAACTCGCTGGCACTGTTCCGCGATTCTTCAGCATTGTACAAGCTCGCGAAGCCGCTGTATGCCCCTGTGTCTGTGCGCAAACGATTGGAAACATGCGGTGACACAGAATTTGAGCCTGCTTCTGGGGGCCTTTCCTTCTTCGGGCGCTCGCTTTCATACCGGCGTATCAGTCTGCCTAGCTACGCGTTTGATGATCTTGATGAGGCTGCTACGCCATGCTTAAGTGCGCGCAGTGGCTCCATGTTGAGCAAACTCACGATGCCCGAGCCCAAGTCTGACGGCACGCGCATTTCGAGCGCTTCAGAGGACCGTGCGGCGAGACAGACGGGCAACGGCGCGCCGCTCCGGCACAGCGGCCGCGTTGAAGTACCTCACGCCACTATGCGGAATGGAGGTCAATCTTGCCGCGGCCGAATCCGCGGCAACCCGCCTCAGAGTATCAATCTGACCGTGGCCACATCCAGCGCGCCCGTGACTGCTCGACGGCCAGGCGACGAGGCGTTCGGCTTTGCGAGTCCCAGATCTCGGTGCGAAATGGTATCCCTATCTGACGACTATGGAATCGACGTCGACGTGCGCTTAGACAGCGACGAGTCGGAGTGCACGGCCGAACTCAGCGCCAACCTCTTGAAATTCACCTCATGACTTGGCCGTCACGCCACCCAAAACGCCTCCCGCCCCACCAACCCCTTTTAACTGTACCGCTGCTGAACTGAAAATTTCCATTCGTTTGTCATCTTTTCAGCGACTGTACCTTATCCGTGCAGTCCGTCTTCTCTGAGCGCATCGTTTTTCATACAAAAGGAGCTTGATTTACTATGTAACCGATGATGGAGGTACAGTGCACAGAACACACGACACACAAATTTATTTTTTTGAACGCTTGAAAGCATGTGCGTGAGTCTGCGACGACAAATCAAACAAGTTGGGGAAGAGGGTCGATGAGAGGCAGCCGCTCGCAAGCAAACACGTGGCCACCAGGTTGGAATACAGGTGATGGCGGGCCCCGCAGTTCCTGTGCATAGCGGCGGACGCGCCGTGGTGGAGAACGCGGCCGCCGCAAAGGAAGCATTTGAAGGCTTGACTTCGCCGTTTCGAAAAGAGGGGCACGAGTCGGCGTCGGTCTCCGTGTCGCCGCACGCGCTCAAGGAAGGCGGCGCGCGGGCTGCCCACGGGCTGCGTGGCTCCGAGTTTGTCGAAATAGAAATGCAAAGAAACGCGCCACAGGATCACGATCAGGATCAGATACACACACCCACCACCTCGGACGGCGTTCGCATGAAGGGCGCAAGCACGCTCAGATGTGAGAAGGGAAAAGGAAGTGCGGCGAGCGGGAATCCCGCAGTAGAGTCCAGCGAGACGACGTCAGAAGCTTCGGGTGCGAAAAGAGAAAGTGAATTCCGTCGTCACCTGCAGCAAGCCGCGCACCAGGGACATGGCCCCGGTTTGCCGTCGCACGAGCAAGCAAAGAGCGCTGAGACGCGAGAATCACCACACAGGTCTGATCAGGCATCTTACGAGTCGTCCGCGTCCTTTCCACCCGAAGCGTCGTTGCTGCGTATCCGTAACAACGTAAATGACCACTCGCTGGCGGATCATGCATTGTCAGTGCTGGCTAGGGCCGGCGAGATTGAAGTGGCGAGGTCGCTGCAAAACACCCCAGCAAAACGGACCAAGTCTGCGCGAGGCACACCGAGGAAGGCGACCAAGTCAATCACCAAGAAGAACGGTGCCGCGGTGTCTCCACTCGACACCTTGACGCCGGTGAAACAGCCACAGTCGAAACGAACCTCGCACGTCATTCCGTCTCCGAAGCAGATTGTGGGCGGTGCAGACAGCGCCCGTGCCAGGTTAACAGAGGGTGCGGGTGCAGGACCGTCGCGCACGTGTAGCTGTGTCAGATCCCAGTGCATCCAACAGTACTGCGTGTGTTTCAAGGCTGGCGGCGTCTGTAGCCCGCACTGCACTTGCAACAATTGCCTAAACAATGAAAACAATGAAGCGCTGCGAGAAGCCAGGATCTCGCAGGTACAAGAGCGGTATCCGCTTGCGTTCACGTCGAAAGTATTGGCGGCCCACGTAGAAGGCGGTACCAAGCCTGTGATGGTGCACGCAAGGGGCTGCCACTGTCTCAAATCGCATTGTCTCAAGGGATATTGTGAGTGCTTTGAAGCGGGCACGGTATGCTCCGATCGGTGCGTGTGTGTGAACTGTAAAAACTTTGCGGGCAGCGAAGAGCTTGAGGCCAAAAACTGCGACAAGGCAAGCGACCTGGGAAGGAACTCAATGGCCGGCTCAGAGATGAGCCTGGAGCGAAAACCGAGAAACAAAAAGCGAGCGCGCGGACGCAGAGTTCCCGATATGGATGATTCAACGTCAGAGCGACCTCGGGACCCCTCGCCACATTCACGGCCTTCCAGTGTGCAATCGCCAGTACAGTCTGTTGCCGCGCGTGGGCTCGGTGAGCTAAACGCTGAGCCTGTCGTAGGGGCCTCTGACTCTTCGAAGAGCATCGAAAAAGTTGTTCCGCTGGAGATCGTCAAAGACGACATTGCTGACCTGATGCGGCTCGCCAGGGATTTAGGCGCGAAGGAGAATGACCAGCAGGCTTCCTGGGTGCACAGAGTGGAAGCGGAGCTGATGAAAAGGTGTGCTGCTCTTCTGCTCAAGTATGACGCCCTCGCTGCAGAGTCGTAGTTCAAAACAAGTATTCTTCAGTGACAGGCGCTCGTCGATACCGCTTGGACCACTCATAAATGCACAGACACGTTGATTTCTCCCCTTTTTTTGTCCATGCGCTCTGCAGCGCTCAGAGCGGGGCTTAGGTGTCGGTGGTCCCATCCTGTTTTATGCACATGATCTGTAGAGGCTTACGTGGTGGAATCTTCACGCCGGTTAAGCTTAGTATCCATCAAATACGTGAAAGCGCGCAAAAGAAGCGTGAGCTGCTCCTTGATATCCTGGTCCTGGACGCGGCGCAGCCAGGAGTACTTGCTCACGCGGCGCTCGACATTCGGCTGACTCCTCACGGAGGTGCTCTGTTTTCTACGATGCGCCGCACCGGCCGAATCCGCGGCAGTACCAGCTGCTTCAGCGCTGTTCTGCAATGAGCGAGAAGACGAGTCATCACTCTCGTTCGAGCTGCTGCTGCTTGCGTATGTGTTCCTCAGCTGAGCCAGGGCGCCATCCTCTTGCGCGAGCTTGACGCGTTTTTGACGCTCCTTTTCAGCCACCACGCGTTTCGACGGCCAGCATTTCTTGCGCTCCGCAATCCACTCCTTCAGCTCGCGTTCCTCCTGCTCTGTCATCGCCGGCGCAGCGGCGGCCGGCGCCGGTGGATCTGGCGACTTTGCCGGTCCGCGCTCTGGTCGCTTGTGCTCTGCACGATGCGAATCACGCGCTCCTTCCTGCTCCCGCTCTTTCCGCTTTCCCACCCTCTGCGCGCCGCCTTGTGCAGGAGCAGCGGCTTCATGCTGCGCACGCCCATTGGGCTGGACCCGCTCGCCCGCTTGCCGGCGGCGCTCTTCCTCGGCCTCACGAATCGCGTCTACATACCGTGCCGCGAGTCTTCTCCCCGCATGCGGTGCCTCGGTGCCGCTTCGACCGATGTCCTCCTCTGTTCTTGACTCGGCCATTCCACTTCCACACACCGCCCCACCCACACGACTCGCCACATCCTACGCTCCCTTGCCGGAAAAGCTTTCATCCTGACACTGTACCCGACGCACTGTACACCCTTCTCACACGGTACCAGAAAATCACAAGCAGAGTACAGTTCGTGCAGAGGTACAGTTTTAATCAAGCCAAACGATGATTCCTCATGCCTAGGGTATTGGCGCGAATTTGAACCGTTTCAAAAACGGCTCGTTCGTTCTGTTTGTGCGCGTGTTCGTTTATCAGGTGATGTCGGCGATTTGAACGTCGGCTCCAGGGTATTGCCGTGAATTTCGAGACCCCCCATTTGGTACACCCTTCTCCTGTTCCTGCGTGTCCCACAGCAGCGTACACGGAATACTCTACTCGCTGGTGAGTTTCAGGTGAGAACGCTGGTTTCAAGTCTTCCGGTCGTTTAGGGTTTTTCCCTTCTCGCAGCACGTCGCGTTTTGCGAGTTTCTGAATCTAGTGCGGCGAGCTATATTTAAATCAGGTCGGAGCTGCCTCTGTATTAAGTTTGGTGTGTTTTAATATAGAAAAGGGTTGTGGGAGGTTTTCTGGTTCTTGGTGTTTGTTTTGTTTGTTTTGTTTGTTTGTTTGTTTGTTTTTTGAAAAGGGGGGGGGGAAATAAGAGGTGCCATTGTTGATAGTAGAACGGGGGTGTTTGGATAGACTAGGGCTTCGCGTGTAGACGCCGTGGTGGTATGGTCATTATATGCGGGTACGTATTCGTTCGGTCAGCGGAAACAATAAAAAATAGATAGAGACAGTGGACGCGAGTGACTGCGGTAGACGAGGAGGTGGGGAGGAGGGGGAGGAGGAGGGGGAGACGGGGGAGGAGAGGAAAGTAGCAGTAGATTGATGTGATAGGCAGCGTCAATCAGGAAGGGTGGGCGAGCTCCGACGGTGGTAGGCCGGTGGGGTGAGGGGTGTGGGAGTGTGTGAATCTGGATTGAGGCCGGCGGGTGGGCGTGGGGTGGGTGTGTGGGGCGGTGGACGATGGCGGGGCTGGGAGCACGGTGCGTGCGGACGCGCGCGCCGCGGGGCGGGAGGAGGAGGAGGGTCGTGGCGGCGGTGCTTGGCGTTGGATTGGGCATGTTGATGTTCCTGGGATGCGTAGCGGCGGTGCCGTGGGTGAATCAGCTGCCGCTCGATGAGACGTCCACTGCGTGTTGCGTCTCGTCGTTCACGGTCGACGCGGAAGGGTTTGGCAACGTGGAGCTTGTCGCGTCCGTGGGGATGACAGATGGCACCGCGGGCGTGCCAGAGGCTACGAACCAGGGCGGGATCGACATGGTGATCCGCGTGATGGGCGCTCCGTTCCGAGGCGACGGAGATGTCGGCGGTCAGCAAACCTCCTTGGGCTCCATTCTGATCGGAACGGATGGGGAAGATATCGCCACAAACGTTGCGTTCGATGCGCAGGCAAATCAGCTTGTAGTGATCGGTACCACGACGGGTAACTTGGCGGGAGGCGACGGCTTCCCGCAGTCGCAGCGCGATCTCTTTATGGCGTTCATCGACGTCACAGTGGAGAATCCTAATCAGGTCACGCTCGCGGTGAACACTGTCGTGCAGTGCGGACCGGGCGAAGGCACAAACACGCCTTTTGCCCTGCTCCGGCTGCCAGGTAGCGTCAGGTGGCTAGGGCTTGCTAATTCAGCGGCCACCGAAAATGGTCCTTTTCCGACAGGACTGGGCTTCATTCGAAGCGACGACGTGTGCAATGGAAACAATTTCCAACAAAAGAACGGCAACACGGATGGCTACTTTTCGGGCTATGCGGCAGCCGTAAAAACGGGTGAAGACGTGTTCGCGTACGTATACGAAGTCGCAACCAACCCGTCGGGCGGGCAGGTGTACCGCGCGGAGCAGTACGTGCTCCAAGACGGCGACTTTAACGAGGAGTTTCGTATCGATCTTGAATTTGACCCGCTGGGTCAGGGCGGGCTTGCCTTCGAGTCGTCGTCGATCACATATGACACAGATAACAGCCTGTTTGCTCTGGCTGGTGTGCGCCCTGGATACTTGAACACGGAGCACGACGCTGCGGAAACTGAGGTGTTTACTTACTATGCTGCGACATTCACCGACGACAGCGATTTGAATGTCGAAGTGGCTGGAGACTCGACTGACGGGGGAACGGTGATCCCAGTGCAACCGGTAGTGATCAGTGCTGGAGGCTCGGCGTACGCGGCATACACAAAGTCGCGCCGAGATCGTGTGCCGTGGGCTGGGCGGATCTTTGATCTTCCAAGCTTGTCTTTCAACGAAGGCGACGACTTCCTCAGCGTCGGTAACTTGACGGACGACATTGTGAACCAAATCGTAGGCTTCATTGCCCCGCGAACAAGTCAAACAAGCTTCAGCGGATTCTATTACGGCATGGCATTCACCCCAGAAGAAAATCCGTTCAACTGCGTTGGCGGTCCGGACCGCAAGGACTTTGCCATGGCGGGTCTTGGTTTTAGTGGTGACAATGTCAGCGAATCATGGATCTTTACCGTGCCGTCGCAGTGCTCCGAGGTGGCCGTGGACGCGGTACTGCAAGCCTCGGTCTCTAGCGATCGGCCCATTTTTGTGACGGGTACGACGACCGGCAGCATTGCAGGGACGACACAGCCAACGAACGGCGGTGCCACAACGACGCAGTGGACCATGCGCATTGAGCCTGGTACTGGTCAGTTACCTCCGCTGAATCCGCTGTGCGATTTGCCGTGCCAGTCGATTCCGCCGCCCACGCCGAGCCCCACGCCGTCGCCGACTCCTTCTCCGACACTGTCGCCGTCGCCGACGCCAGACGCCAATCAGACAGCATCGCCCTCGCCCTCGCCCTCGCCTTCGCCGACACCGACGCCGACGATTGGGTCGCTTCCGGTCTCAGACAGCGTTGACGGAGGTGTGATTGCCGGAGCAGTTGTGGGTGCGATCGCGGGCTCGGCCCTCATCGTTGGCATTGGTGCCTGGATTTACAAGTACAAGAGTGATCAAGCAGCCGAAGGCGGTTTCGGCGAAACGTTTGAATAAGTCCTCGTGCCGTCGGATTGTGATCGTAGACGGCATGAGAGCGAAAGGGTCGGGGGTGTCAGAAACATCGAATGTTCTCGGGCACGAATCTAACTTGTTAAGCTTGGCGTGAGGCACGGCGGCGTGCAGTTTTGCAATATATAGAACGAGGCGGAGGCGGACGTGGACGCTGTATTACGAGGTAGATGTGCCGCCGGACGGCTTTGCTCTTTGCGTCGGTGAGTTTTGCGAAGTTTGCGCGGCAGATCAGCTGTAGATGAGCAGTCTTGCTCTGTGGATGCTGGAATGGTGGCATTCGATGAGTCTGGTAGGCTATACCACCGTTGTGCAGTACTTTACAGACATGGAGCTCTTTCGTATTTCTTTTTCTTGGTGATTTTCTCTTCGACGCTCGCGCACCACAGTTGACAAAACGAACAGAGCACTGGAGGAGGACCTTCATTGACGAAAGCTAGGCAAGGCGCAGGGCGTGGTCGTTTCGGATGCCGCGCGCTTCCTGCGCAGATGCACAGAGTAAATGTAAAGGTTTGTTCGCTCATCAGCACGCTTATTCCTGCTATGTGTACGCGTCTTCGTCCATGTCGGCGAAGAGCATGCTGTCGCTGCGGCGATTCATCTTCAGCTTGAGCCTGTAGGCGCTGCTTCCGTTTAGGTAGTATTTTTCCAGCAGCTTGTCACGTACAAAGCCAAGCTTTTCGTAGAGAGCAAGTGCACCGCGGTTGGATAATTCGGCTTCCAGGACGACCTCTTCGCAGCCGCTCTCATGCATTTTCATCAGCACTGTTTCGACGAGCAAGGTGCCGAGCCCAGACTGACGCCGGTCGTGTCGAACGGCAAGCATGGCAATGTAGCCTCGAAGCACGCCATGGCGGCTCCGATCAAGCTTACAAACCACGCAGCCGATGCATTCGTCGCGCACCTCTCCCTCTGCTGTCTTGGACGCCCCGGACGTCGTCGATTCCATCGCAAGCAACCCAAACTGCGGCCAGCTGTCCAGGAAGTAACGGTACGTGTAGGTCGAGTACGGCTCGGACAGGTCACGCTCAATCAAGCTGCACAGCAGCGGAATATCTTCCGAGCCTCGATATGTCACGAGCCGCACATGTCGCCGGCCTTCGGCCGCCTCCATTCCGTTTGAACCTGTGTCTATGTCGCTCGCTGCAGAGCAAGAAATTTGTCGCAAGCGCCGTCGCCAAGTGTTGAGGTGAACGCGTGTCAGAGGCCGCTTGGGAAGCGCCAAGTCCTCACTGCAGCGAGGTTTGACGTGTACGCGCAGACACACAGCCATGGGGCGAGTGCGGCTGAACGCAGGACAGGGTCAAGCGCCGCCTCATGCGGGCGGCGGCGACGAGATGATGGATGAAGTGGATGCGTACATGCGTCGTCGGCATGCCGGTGGCGGCGGCCAGAAGAATCAATGGGAGAGCGACGCGTCCAGCGAGGTCGAGGATGTGCCTGTGTTTGATCTGGCCTCTCCAGGGGGCGCGTCCGACGAGGAGCGAGGTAGCTCGTCGTCTTCGCCAGGAGAAAGTGATGCAGAGCAGGATGTACCTCTGAAAGGGTGGGGGCATAAGAAGCGAATGTACTATGGCGGCGTGCAAGACGGAGATTTTGATGGCAGTGCGGCTAGGGAGGTCGACGATGACCACGACGCATTCCTGGATGAAGAAGAAGAGGCGGAGCAGCTGCGCAAACAGCGGGTCGTCTCTATGCGTGACGAGGACTTTGGCATAGAGCAGGCCGTGCTCCCGTCCCAATCGACCGAGCCGGCTTCCAAGCAGAATGAAGAGCAAGATGGACATGACAGTGATGTTCTGGACGATGAGCAAGACGGCGTTGATGTTGTGGAGCGTGATTTGCGGATGCTAAGCAAAAAGCAGCGTCTGGCCATTGTTCGAAACGAGGCTCCAGAGCTGGTTCGTCTTTTGGCAGACTATCCTGAGAAGGTGGCCGAGCTAGATTCCCTGCGCGAGGCACTTGTACGCGGAAAGCTCCAGTCGAGCTTGGTGAATCGACCTCACACGATGTCGTCCTTGGAGTTTCGGTTCCACTTGTACAGTTTGTACTGCGAGAATGTGGCGCTTTACGCAGCCATGAAAGCCAGTACCGGGTTGCGCTCTACGAGTACCATTTCCAAGAACCACCCCATATTGAATCACATTATCAAGCTGCGTGTGCTCATCAACCGGGTCGAGGAGCACCGGTCTGAAATCTGGGATATTCTGGACGATGAACAGGTTGAGGCGGACCACGAGCAAGATGATGAGATTCGCGCACATTCTGCCGATGAGGCAGATTCAGAATGCGCCGATGAGGAATATGTATCTGATGCGCCGGACAGCGAAAACCAAGTTGGCAGTGAGGACAACGATGCACAGGAGGGCGAAGCTTTTCTGTCGACTTTATTTGGTTCCGCTAGTGACGGAGCTGAAAACCGGATTTCGTCAAAAATGGTACAGGATGCTGAGCGTGAGAAACAGGAAACTGCCGCGGCAGAACTGAATCGCTATTTGGCCACTTTTCAAAAGCAACAATCTGCATCAAAATTGCACGCAAATCCAGACCAAGATCGTGTCATAGACGAGACGGCCGCGAACAAGCTCGCGCGGGCGGCTCAAAAGCCACTTTCGTATCCCATCGTGCCCCGCGACGACAATGACTCCTCGGACGAAGAGGAAGAAGCAGAGAGCGATGCAGAGGCAGATCTGTACGTGCAAGCAAAGGAAAGAATCAAGCGCAAACGTCACGACCAAGAGCAAATGGAAGCAGAGAAGCGCCGCGCCAAGCAAGTAGCGCCCAAGTACACGTACAATGATGAGATTGATCCGGATGGCCAGCGCAAGGCAAGCTCGGCGATTCTGAAGAATCGTGGATTGACTCCCTACCGCAGCAGACGTTTCAAGAACCCTCGCCTCAAGCATCGTACGAAATTTGCCAAGGCCGAATCGAGGGCAAAGGGCTATAAGAGGACATACAAGGGCAGCCCTGGCCCTTCGTACGGTGGGGAGAGCAGCGGGGTCAATGTGCGAGCTCGTGGCAGTGTCAAAATTCGGTGACGGGAGGACAAGAGAACGTGAAGACCCGGACAACTCGCTTTGGGATCTTCGCCGCTTCTTCGCCTTTGCTTGTGAAGGAGCCTTGAGTGTCAGCGTCCCTTTGAAGCGCATCGTAAAGCAACTCGAACGGTATCATTTTTTTAGAAGAATTTCTCTATTCGATCTCTTTCTCTCCCACACTTTCTCATGAGCTGATGTGCAGTACGGTGATAGGCTACCTCTGTGTCTACTCCTTGACGCCTGGTGGGGCGCCCATGATTTCATAGCCAGAGTCCACGAACAAAACCTGGCCCGTAATGCCCGACGCCGCTTCCGAGAGAAGGAAGGCTGCCGCATCGCCTACCTGTTTGGTTGTAATGGCCTGTCTGAGAGGAGCAGTAGCCTCAACGTGCTTCATCATGCCTGAGATGCCACCGATCGCGCTCGACGCGAGAGTGCGCAACGGACCAGCACTGATTGCATTGACACGGATGCCGTCCGGGCCGTACTCGTGCGCCAGGTAGCGTGTAGAGCTTTCAAGTGCGGCTTTCGCCACGCCCATCACGTTGTAGTTTGGAATGACTTTTGTGGCGCCCAGGTAAGACAGTGTGAGCACCGAGCTTCCAGGCTTCATGTACGGCTTTAGTGCGGCGGTGGTGGTGCACAGCGAGTGCGCTGAGATCGACAGCGCGGTATTCCACCCCTCCAGAGATGTCTTGGAGAAAGACCCGAGCAAGTCGTCACGATTTGCGAACGCCAGGCAATGCACGAACACGTCAACCTGTCCACCCCATTGCGTCTCGATCGCGTTGGCCATACCCTGAATTTGTTCAGGCTTTTGCACGTCGAGTTCGATGAACAGGGTCGGTTCGAGGGGTTCGGTCAGAGCGCGCACTTTGCTCTCGACCTTTTCGTTCATGGGCAAAAATGTAATGCCGATCTCGGCGCCCGCCTGCTTGAGCGACTGGGCAATGCCCCACGCGATTGACTTGTTGTTTGCGATGCCGGTGATCAGCGCCTTCTTACCGCGAAGGTCGATCAGCGGCTGCTCGGACATGCGCAGCGTCCTCGTCGCGGTCGTCGAGACAGCGCTACGGCGTGCGCCAGGTCGACCGGCGCCTTGCACCGCACACGTTCGCGCGCATGCTGCGCGGCGCACAGACAGCGTCTGCTGCAAGCCAAATGTGACAAACGCCATACGATCAACAACCTATACCGCTCTACGTTCCCCCCTCCGATCACGCGTCCACTCCACCCTAGAATACACACACGCAAACACAGAACCACACAAATACAAAAGACAACGCCGCGCCAGATCAAACCCCGCTCTTTTCTTTTCTTCCAAAATCTCGCCAAGTGGCCTAAATCGATGAGATCCATACCGACGCCTCCTGCGTCTAGCATTAGATGGAAGTGAGCCACGCTGCCGAGCTGCTACGCAACGCGCGTTGTCCTAGCCCACACCGGCGTTGCGCTCGTCGTGGCGGCGAACAGTGGCAGGAAGGTCCTTCGAGTGCACAGATGTCGGCCTCGAAGCTGGAGACCGAGATCCCGTGCGGTAAACCGCTACTAGGAGTAACGTTCTTAACACACGTGAAATCGCGACTCGTGATGGCACCACGATCTCTGCATCTGTGAACTTTGACGTGACCAACATGGCGCCTGATATTACGGCAGCAGTCCAGCATGTTGCTCGCATCGAGCTGGTTGACGGGGGCCATTGCGGGACCTCACTTTTTTGGCCTCGGCTTCAGGCCGCTGCTTGAACCTGGAAAATGGCCCGTTGATCATTTGTCTGCAGTCAGCTGGCGGAAACTTCTTGAGCGGACCCGGTCGGGTCGAAAGTCCATCTCGACGGCCGCATCCCCCGCGTCGCGCCGCTGTGTCGGGAGTCTGCGCGAGTTCCGGCGCGCAACAGGAGCTTGCGGTGCATGTCAAGTGAGTTTCCGCCGCGCAGTCTGATTCCATACGTGCGCTGCTCCGCACGACCAACCGCACAGCCCTTCATGTTCCCATGGCGCCTGGCGCCTGGCGCACAATCCGTCACAGCCCCGGCTAGCGCTTCACTCCTTTGCCCGCCTCAACCCATCCGGGTGTAAAGTGCGTCTCAAACAAATAGGACACTGCAAAATTTGTCTATTTTCATAGTAAATTATGAAATTTTACTATGAAGACGTGTTTCGGAGGGGGAAACAGGATGCTCAAACAAATAGGACACAAGCGTTTTGGCGCGCCCGGCGGCGGCCAGTCGACAAGAAGAGGGCGATTTCGGGCGGGAAATGGGGCGCGCGGGTGCGTTGACCGAGGCAGAGAAGCGTGCCATCTGGGGATGGCGCGCGGAGGGGCTGAAATTGTCCGATATAGCCACACGCGCGGATCGGTCCAGAAATGCCGTAAAACGCTTTCTGGACCAGCCCGACGCGACCCCAGGCTACGTCGGCAATCAGAATGCCCGTAAATTCACAGGACCCGCTCAAACGCGTGTTTTTAATAAACTTAGAGCGGCTCCTAGGAGCCCTCTAAAGGCTCTCACAATTCAGGTCAATACTGGCAGGTCCCAAAGGAAGCCGGTAAGCCGTGAGACAGTGAGGCGCAATATTGCCGATGATATCTCCTTTCGGCGTGCCATCGTCAGGCAGCCTCTTTCCCGTGAGAATCGGCTGCGTCGCGTGGCATTTGCCATGCAAAATCTGAATAAAATTGAAGAGCATAGAAAAGTCATCTTTACGGACGAAAAGAAGTTCAATTTAGATGGCCCTGATGGGTATTCTGGTCAGTGGGTCCGGACAGGAGAGCTCCCGGATCGAGTCCGCCGTCATACGGGCGGCGGAAGTGTGATGTTTTGGATGGCAATTTCTTCCGCTGGGAAGATGGCGCTCCTGAAGACCCCAGCAAGGATCACTTCAGAAAACTATGTGGCCATGCTGGAGTCCTCTCGAGTGGCGACCATCTTCAGTGAAACCCATCCAGAAGGATGGACATTCATGCAGGACAATGCCCCTGCTCATGCGGCGCGGAATACAAAGTCCTTCTTCGCGCGCGAAGGATGGCATGTAATGGATTGGCCAGCGTACTCGCCAGACCTGAATCCGGTGGAGAACATGTGGAGCATTATGTCGCGCCGAATTTACGCAGGAAACAGGCAGTATGAGTCTCTCTCGGAGCTGGAGGCTGAAATCATAGAAGTCTGGGCGTCGATCACGAACGCAGAGGTTCGGAGCCTTCTGACGGGGGTGGAATGCACGTCTACACCGCTGCGTGAACATAGAGGGCGCGAACGCTCAGAACTTCTAATCTCTAGAGCTCCATATAGTCTCTCTTTGTCAAATGTCCTATTTGTTTGAGCATCCTGTTTCCCCCTCGAAGACACGTCTTCATAGTAAACTTTCATAATTTACTATGAAAATGGACAAATTTTGCAGTGTCCTATTTGTTTGAGACGCACTTTACTCCGGGTGTACTTTCGCTGTACTTTCGCTGTACTTTCGCTGTACTTTCGCTGTACTTTCGCTGTACTTTCGCTGTACTTTCGCTGTACTTTCGCTGTACTTTCGCTGTACTTTCGCTGTACTTTCGCTGTACCCAGTTGGTGTGCGAGCTGTGTTTGGGCGTGAGATTCTGTGCGTGTGCGCGCTGGAACGGCACGCGCGTGTGCTGGAGGTGTGTGCTTATTTCGGTAGTTTTGACTAGTCTGCGGAGATGGGGCGCGTGTGCGTGGAAGGCAATATCCGTCACGTGCCGGCACCTCTTTCCCTTCCAAAGTGCGCGTGGTTTCGGGGGAGGGGCGTCGAATCTGGCACTCCGTACGAGAGAGATGAATCACGCACGTCCACAGTAGCGTCTAGCGCCTAGAGCACCTGCAGTGGCCGGTTGTCGTCAACTTGATGTGCGCTCGACTCATAATCCAGCGCCATGCGCTTAAAAGGAATAGTCACACGCACGCGGCAATGCGGCAATGCACGCAGAGTGAAAGGAGCGCAGGCGGTGTGTGGCGTGACCTTGGTGCGACGAGCGTGAGAGAAGAAGGAGAAACGGAAGGAAGAGCGAGAGGTAGAGGTGTGACCGGGTTGAGGGAGGGTGGCTCGAGGTGATCGCTGAGGTGTGGCGTTGGCGTGAGCGACGTGGAAGCGCAGTGTGACGGACTGAGAGAGAGAGAGTGTGTGTGTGTGTGTGCGTACGTGCCGTTTTCGTCAAGATGTTTGGGCAGCAGAACAAGGGCAACAAGCAGATTTGCCGCGTGGCGTATGGCAAGTGGGGTTACGATCATGAGCAGGGCAAGTCGCAGTTGTCCCTGACGCCGGCGTTCTACTCGGCAAGCAACTCGTACACGCTCGAGGCCGCGTACAGGATTGATGACGTGTGGAGCGTGTATGGCGCGGTCGACTTGGTCGACACCTCGCTGAACCACTTTGGCGGCGTCGGATCCGTCACGCTGGGCGATCAGAAGGTCAATGTCGACGCTGCGTACAACCCGCGCGCCGACCACCTGATCGCCAAGGCGTCCACCAAGATCGAGGACGTGGCCCTCACGGCGCACGTCAGCCTCCCGGCTTTCAAGGCCAGCCCCTTCGAGACGCACAAGGAGAAGATCGAGGCGGCGGTGAGCGTGTCGGCAGATGACAAGGTAGAGCTGTCCTACGACATCCAGGCCGCCCAGGCGTACGTTCGCTACGACCGCGTGCTCGACTACAAGAGCACGGCTCGTATCGAGTATGGCCTCAAGGACCAGAAAGACCACTCGGTCGCTCTCAAGCTCACGCACAAGGCCGACAAGGACAACACGTTCACGGCAGACGTCGACATCACCGGCAAGAAGTACGCGCTCAAATGGGCCAGCAACGCGGACAACGGCAAGTGGACGATCAAGACGGCCATTCCGTTTGACAAGAGCCCGAAGGACGGAACGCTCACCATCAAGCGCCGATTCGATCTGGAATTGTAGGCGCAGCTGCCCTGGTGGGCTCCCGAGTAGCTAGGCTAATTTGGTAGATGAGACGAAGCGACTCTAGGTAGGAAGTGAGTCGGGCTCTGTTTCTGGGGACAGCAGCTGCAGCGCATTGGTCAGGTCATTGCGAAGGTCTTTCCTTCTTCTCCTTCTTTTTTTTTTTTTTTTTTTTTTTTTTTTTTTTTTTTTTTTAATGAACGCCGTCTCCCACGCTCTTTGCGCCCCCCGCCCATTCCTGCCCGTTCTTGTGTGTCAAAGGGGCTCCAGCTCAACTGTACCCCGGTCGCATTCCACAAACATGATCTCGTGTTACCTCGCCAGTCCTCCAAGGTTGGGACGCAAAGCCGCGCGCGTTCGTCGAGCTGTGGGGAAGGATGGCTGCATCCACGCTCACCACCACGTATGCTGCGGCCTTCACAACGCTGCAGTCGGCTCCTGGAATCTGGAAGCGATGTGACAACAGCAGCGGCAGTGCGCGATTCGTATGCAGCACACGATCGCGTGTGACGTTCAGGAAACGTGCGTCAGCGCCGATGATGGCTGAAGCGGCGCCGTACGGAAAGATGCGGATCGCAGTCGCTGGAGGAACTGGGTTTGTTGGGTCAAAGCTGACGAAACGCCTCATCGAAGACGGGAACACCGTCGTGCTGCTGGCGCGCTCACCAGCCGTTGCGCTGGGCATGCTTCCGGGCGCAGAAGCCGCTCGGTTCAATGCAGGAGCCGAGCCGCTGGGCAAGGAGGAGCAGAGCAAGCTGAATGAGGTCATCGAAGGGTGTGATGCAGTCGTAAACCTGGCGGGAGAACCCATTGCCGAGGGCCGATGGACCGATGCTCGCAAAAAGCAGCTCGTCGATTCGCGCGTTAACAGTACCTTGGCACTGGCCGATGCCATACAGGCCGCGCAGAACAAGCCGGCCGTGTTCGTCAGTGGTTCAGCCATTGGTTATTATGGCACCTCAGAGACCGCCGAATTCGACGAAAGTGCACCGCCCGGCGCAGACTTCTTGGCGTCTGTCTGTATCAAGTGGGAAGAAGCAGCCGACAAGGTCGCTTCACAAGTGCGCACCGTAAAACTGCGCACGGGCATTGTACTGGGAGCCTCTGGCGGTGCCTTGGCCAAAATGATGCCACTCTTTACAGTATTCTTGGGCGGACCGCTTGGCAGTGGTACGCAATGGGTGTCTTGGATTCACATTGACGACGAGGTCGGCATTATTGTGCACGCGCTTCAGAGCAAGTCCGTGCAAGGAGCGCTCAATGGAACTGCGCCGAAACCAGTAACCTTTTCAGAAATGTGTGCCGCCCTGGGCCGCGCCATGCGCCGGCCGAGCTGGCTCCCAGCCCCGGGCGTGGCCTTGCAGATTTTGCTCGGTGAAAGCAGCACTTTGGTGCTGGACGGGCAAAAAGTGCTCCCGAAACGCACGCTGGAGTCTGGTTACAAGTTCAAGTATTCGACCATTGACGAGGCAATGACGGAGATCGTACAATCCATTTGAGGGTAGTCGAGCATAATCTGTCGCGAGTGGAGGTCAGCAGCACATGCGTGGTTTACGAGATCCTGCGAAGCGATTGGCAAGGCGTACCGCATCACTTTCGTGCGCCATTTCCCCCTTATCCCTTGTCTAAAGAATCGCTTCATCATTTCCAGAGTCGGCGTCTCCGTACCCTTCGTCGTCGTCCACTTTCTCAAACTCTCCATACTCATCCTCCTCATCTGAATTTGAAGACGAGCCACCGCCATCATCGTCACCACTCGACGCATTCTCGGCGTCCGAACCCTTTTCGTCCGCCTGTCCTGGCCGCTCACCGCCTTCAGCGTCTGCTTCCGGATCAGGCTCATTTTCAAACAGAAGGGCAGCTTGGCTCTTGACGCGCTGCCCTTCGTCATCGCGTGCAGAAACGCGTTGCTTCTTTCGTCTGGGTCCAGATTTAGCTTCGGCTTCACCGGGACGCTTTCGAGACTTGGGAAGCTCAATGATGAACAGTTCCCCAGGAGCCGAACGTTCGAGCAATGATAGACCATCTTTACCCAGCTCTAGTTGAGCGCCTCTGGACATTCTGTCCCTTGTCTTTTGCTGGGTCGCCAGCTGCTTCTCTTCCTGCTGATGCCGGTC
This sequence comes from Porphyridium purpureum, assembly GCA_008690995.1. Taxonomy (NCBI): domain Eukaryota; phylum Rhodophyta; class Bangiophyceae; order Porphyridiales; family Porphyridiaceae; genus Porphyridium; species Porphyridium purpureum. The sequence continues at coordinate 119,874 of VRMN01000009.1, forward strand.
AGTGCCATCCCTCAGATGTGGCACGACGTTCCACCACGCGTCAAGCCTTTCCTGACAAGAATCACTCACCCGTTGCGCCGTCGTTGAGCTGCGTCTTGCGCGCTGTTCTATGGTGTCGTGTACGCCTTTTCGAAGCTGCTCAGAAACTTGCTCCGAAGTCAAAGTGGCGAGCTCCGAGGGCTTTGTTGTCACCGCCGGTCGCGCACTTTGAACGTGCCCGGCTAGGTGAGCCTCCAGTGTGAGGAAATCAGCAACTTCTAGTCTTCGCAGGGCACTGTCCTCGGCGGCCTGTGTGCGCAGAGGGCGCGGAACGAGACTCTGAAGTCGCGGTGGGAACTTGATCGGCGCTGCATTCGCCAAATTTTGTGTTTGTGCAAGTGGCAGCGATCCCGAAACTGGCGATCCCGATACTGGAGCACCGACCGTGGCTTCTTGCTTGACGGCTTGACTCCCAAGACCACCTGCACCGGTCATTCCGGTGCCTGCAGATCCAGATAAACCTGCCGAACCTCGAACCTTGCTGTACTGTTCGCTCTCCCACTCTGACAGTGTTATGCCATAGCGCTGCTGCTGGTTGCGAAAGGCTACAGCTGTCGCGATGGCTCTCTGGCCGCCCCGCCCGCCTCGCCCGCGGCCCGCCATCCTGGGCAGACACCACCTCTACGTTCATCTGTTGACCCCAAAGAAACTCCGTCGGCATCGGACGGCATGTTGTTGCAACGCCCGACTGTTTATGAATGTGATGCCCGACGTACTTTATTTCGCTAGTTAGAGTTTGGCGATCGGTTGCGCGGGAGTGATGGACAGGGATGGCTGGACACGCGCGCGCACATTCTGTATGAACTCGCCAACCTGCTCGATGTAACGATTGGGAAACATTTTGTAATGCGTGCAATGCGGCGAAGACTCGAAGTCAGTTTGCATGGTGATGCGTTGCTTGCCCGCGCGCGTGCCGCAAGCGCTACGCGCGCGCGCGACCTGCTTGACCCATTCGTGGTCGCAGACATGATCGCATGTCGAAAATAAGTATAGCTCGCCCAGGTACAGCTCTGCGCCTGTTCGAGCGCACTCCATAAAGTCGTGAAACTCGTGGCGCGAGGCTTGGTCTGCAGGTACACAGGCGCGCTGCGCGCTCCACCACACATACAGGATCGACTCAATTGCGTGCTCCGCTAATGCTCCGCTGCCAAACGAGGACTTTAACCAGGGCGTGCTTTCAATGAGCGCTCGACTGGTCGCATGTGTGTTGTTTTTCGTGTTGCAAGGGGAGCTGTCGAACACCACGCCCGCCCAGTTGGATTTGAACCACGTTGCTGCGGCCTCCCACTTGCTGAGTAATTGTGCGCCAAACTTAGTACGGTCGTCGTTGTCTTCGTGGCTGCGCTCCTCCAGCAACCCACATCCCAGCACAAGTTGCGGCTCGACGAGCAGTTCGACCAGTCTTTGGAACATGTACGTGCCTCCATTGCTAAATGACATGAGCCACACTCCGTGCCGGGTGCCAAACTCGCGCAGCTCCGTGTGCATATACATCTGCATGACCACGCTCGCCACAAACGCACGCTGCGTTCGCGGATCCATCGACAAAATGACGTGCTTTGGTGCGGTGATTCGCGCCGACGCACTGCCGAGCGCGGATGAAAGCGCCTGGCAAATTTTCTCCACGTGAAGGTCGGCTGCTCCCAACCAGCCTAGCACAAGCCACGCCCCTCCATGGTTCACGCGCGAGCCTTCTCCAGATGGAAGAATGACTCTAATCTCGGCCATGGTTTGCGCAGACGCCATGTCGCTGGCGCCATTCACGTCTCGGTGTTCCAAGTAACCAGTGTCGACCATCGACCCGCGGACGTGGGAGCGCAAACAAGCAAAGCCAGCATGGCGTGGAACCGGGCGGATAGCGCACAGACAGAGAGAAACACGAAGTGGACAGCGATCTGGAATATTATTTTCTGTCTCGTACTGAACACTAATAGTGCGGGCGACAGCTCAGCACGGTGGACTGCTTCGCAGTCTAGCGCAATCGCAGGCTTCCTTGTCTGCCTTGCGGTTGCCTACTTGTTATCTAGGTTGAGGGGCGAGAGCAGCTTATCAAAAAAGTCCTTGAACATGTTGCTGGATGCAGACGGCTTTTCCGCGAGGCGCACGGGCTCGTCTGGGAACTCCTTGAGCTGGAAACCGTACTCGAGGGGCCCTGCCTTCTGAAGCTTGGGGAAAAGCCGAAATGCGCCCTTGAGCAAGGCGTCTTCATTCTCATAAATAGCCTCCTCAATTTTGCTGGATCGGTCGACGGCCAGACTGCCGACTGGATACCAGTTCTTATCGTCCTGCGGCCGGATCCACACATTATACTCTGGCATGCCTGAGCTCTGCATCTTCTCATACTTCTGTGCGGCCGCCTCCCGCTCCAGCTGGCCCTTGGACTTCTCGCGCGTCTTTGGCGGCTCTCCAAACCCTTTCCACTCCTCCCCAGACGGGGAGGCCTGATCTTCCTGCTCCTGCATGCGCAGCGCCACGCGCCGCGGTGCGCGCGCAGCGACCAACCCATCCAGCCGACACGCAGCTCTCCCTCCTACCTCCACATCCTTTCCATATCCCGCCGCGCCCACGCCCGTTCCCACAAACGCTCCGACCGCTCTCATCGTTCCTGCGCGGTTTATCCTCCTCGTTCCCTTCCACCACCGCAACCTCGTCTTCCTTCCCCAGCTCCTCCAATCTCCACGCACCAACTCACACGCCACGTCCATCTTTCACGTGCTCGTGCTCCCCCCCCCACCACGCCAAACCGAACCGCACGCTCACATCGACATAACGGTTTAGCCATTCCTTAGCAATCCTGATATCTCATTCAAAATAGCCTCTATTAAACACACCTGCAATGCGGTAGCACTGTACCGCGACTGTGCCTCCCTCCATTTATTCTCCTGATGACTTTTCATCTCGACGAGCCCGTTCTTCATCCACTCAGACCGATACGCCGTTAACCGGCTGTGAGCCGATGTGAGTTTGGGGCCACGGTTAGAACACATGTACAGTGGGGCAGTACCTTCGTGTGTTTTGGGAGTGTTGAGTGTACAAGGGACAACGGAACGGGTCCATCATCGCGCTGCAGACAGTGCGCGTATGTAAACGGCCTCGCTTTATAAGGACCCCAGCAGCAGCAGTAGCTTGGCGGTTATTGTAAGACGCTTGTGTGCCTATGTGTGTCGGCAGAATATGATAGAGAAGCTCGGGAAAATGAGAGAATGGACTGGGGCGTGTGCCGGCTTTTGTAAGGTCCCTTGCGGGTTTGAAGCGGTTTGGAAGAGGAAGGAGGAGGAGAAGGAGAAAGAGGAAGGGCAGGAGGGGAGGAGGGGAGAAGGGGTGTGAGTGCTCTTGTGTGTGTGTTTGTGTGTGTAGAGATAGAGAAGGAGTGAGAGAGCGTAATTGGGGGCGGGGGACAGAGGGAGAAGGGAGGGGAGGATGGTGTGTAGGGTGGCTTGTGGCGTGGCTGAGCGTGAGTGGTTGTGACTGGGTGGGACAGAGTGGGTGGTGTGTGGGCGGTTGCGTGCGGAGGTGGGCAGGTTTGGGGACAGGAAAGGGAAGGAAAGGGAAGGAAAGGGAAGGGAAGGAAAGGGAAGGGGGGAAGACGGAGGAGGGCGGGAAGAGCGGGTGAGTGAAGATGAGTCAGCCAATGAAAATGGGGGAGGGCATGTCCGCGGCGGGGCTGGGCGCGATTACAAAGGAGCAGTATGACGTGCAGCGAGGAAAGGTGTCGCCCAGCGCGACAACGTCGCCGCGCGCGGGGAAGCGGGAGTTTGTGGGCATGTCTGGGTTCTTGTCGCCGCGGGCGAGCGGGCGCGTGCAGCCGGGCTCGCCAGAGCGGGGCAAGAGCCAGCCGATTGGGCAGGGCTCTGGCTCCGTGCGCATGAGCGGCCTGCTGTCGCCCAGAAACGCAATGCCGTCGCAGACCTCCACGACGCAGAAGAAGCCAGAACTCAAAGTGGGCGAGGGCTTTTCTGCCGCGGATCTGCCACCGCTGACGAATGATGACGCGCGCATCGCGATGGGCAAAGCACCGAGAAGCCCGCCGCGAGGCACAAGCGGGAATATCGAGGTTTCCAAGTCGCCGCGCGGAATGAGCGGCTCGCTGCTCTCACCCAGAAAGGCGAGCCTCGCTGATCCAGTCGAACAAAAGAAACCGGAAGTGGTGTCGCAGCCAGTAGACTCCTTGCCGCCTATCACCAACGATGAAATCAAGCGGCTGTCCGGCCGTCTTAATGATCCAAGCAACTCAGGGCCAACATCAGGGCGCCTTGGGGACAAGTCACCCACCATAAGACTGCCTTCTCCTCGGAAAAAAGCAGAAACCGACGCTGGAGCCGAGCAAGTCGCGGGCGAAAGTCAGCCTCACATGCCGAAACGAGTCTTGTCGACCGGTCGTCTGTGCGACGCAGAAGCGGCGACGATCAAGCCCCCGGAAGTGCAGGGTAAGGTGGACCCCGGCATGCCAGTCAAGGGCAGTAATCTTCCGGCGATTTCCAGGGAAGAGATTCTGAGACTGTCCGGTGTGATAGTTCCGCCGAAAGTGGAGAAAATGATCGACCCTGCCGATGTCAAATATGGTACACCTGCGGTGCCCAAGGAATCAGCATTGTCGCGGGTGTTGTCGCCTCGCAGCCTGAACGCTGCAGCCGAGAAGGTGAAGACACAGCAACAGGCAGATGCAGAGCTTGCGGAATCAGGTAACTTTGCTCCGGTATACTTCCCGCAACATCTGGCTGCGTACGGCACGGACGACGCCGTGGTGGCCAAGCAACAAAAGGCTTTGATGGAGCGCAAGAAGCTAGAGATTGAAGAGCGCGAAAGGGCGGAAAAAGAGGCCGCGGCAAAGGAAACGGCCGAAAAGGAGGCTGCCGCTGCCAAGGCCGAGGCCAGGAAAGCCAAGTACGAAAAAGAAAGAGCTGCGGCGGCGGCGGCGGCTGCCGCGGCCGCAGAGGCCGCGGCCGCAGAAGCAGTAGCGCCACCGGATGTCGCTGCGGGGCAAGATGGAAGCACGGTCGCGATCGATTCGAAATCCAGCGCGTCCGCTGACAATAAGGATCTGGCCAAGAAGAAGCAGCAAAGCAGAGCTGAAGCAGCGGCTGCTGCTGCAGCCACGGCCGCGGCGCTCGAGGCCGACATGGCTAGGCTCAGGAAGATTGGTCTTGGCAAAAGAGCAACAGACGACGACGTGAAGAAGGAAGATCAAGACGAGGAGGAGGTTGGCTATATCAAGAAGGATGATAAGGAAGACAGGAAAGACGCTGCAGAGACCAAGCCGAAAGATGACGCCAAGCGCGATGCAGAACCAGCAAATGATGATGCAGAGCAAAGCGAAAAGGCGGCTGCATCGGTCGTAGATGAGCATGGAGGCGAGGATGAGCAGCACATGGGCGACGCGGTGTCAGAGGCCGCTGACCACGTTGGTGTAACGCCACTCGATTCCAAAATCGTGGATCTGACCAATCGCCGAGCAAATTTGTTGAGTCCTCGTGCCGCACCGAACCCAGAGGCGTGGAAAAAGCTGTTACCACAGGACTTACATCCCTCGCTCGGAGAGGACCCGAATAAGGATGTCGTGGCATTTTATCACGATGGGATTCGACTGGAGCTGTCGGACCTGTACAAATTTCTGGAAAGATGGGAAAAGAAGGGATGGACCATGGACACAGCGATGGCGACAAAGTTTTACGATTGGTGGTCGATTTTCCAGGAGTGTGTGTACGAGTGGTTCAAGATTGACGAGCGTGTTTTTATCGCGCACATGGAAGCGTTCCAGGCGAGTTTGATGGGGTTCGATGGCACCTCGCGGGCGAACCGTCGTTTGAGCTTTGTGTCGGCCGCACAGGAGATTGGCCGAGTGCGCAAGGATATGCTTAGCGGCACGGGCGGTATGGATACGATGCAGCGCTTTGTCACGCGCGTGCAGGAAATATTTCCCACTTTGCTAAGCTATCTCATTGTCAAGGAGGCCATGATGACCGAGCAAATTGAGCTAGCGCGCGAGTACAACCAGCTGCAAGACGAAAATATTCGTCTGACGAAGAAAGCTATGGTACGCGAAACGCTCAAGCTGAAAAACGGCATCGGCGAGTTTGTTTTGTGCATTTATATTTCGCATCTCAAGGACGCGCAGCGTGTCGAGTTTCTCAAGGCGCATCTGTCTTTCCTGCAGGCCCTGCGTTTCTCGACATGGTGGGCAAGTTACCAACGGCATCGTGCAGTCCTTTCATAAAAGACCCTGATGGTTTATTCGCGGTTCATCCAGGATTTGTCGATCCCCAAGTAGAAGTCGTGCTTGCGAGCCTTCTCGAGAGCCTTTGGGAGCGCTTTGCTCTTGACGAGCGTCTCCCACTCCTGGTCCGTGTACTTGGACATCTTCTTGTTCATATTGAGCAGAAACTGGAGGCAATCTTCCCCATTGTAGATGTGGTACCGCTCAAGAATACCACTTTCGAACAATTCGTTGCGAAGCACGTCAGCATTGACCTGCGGAATGCGACAACGCTCCGAGTCGCTGAACATGGTGGGATATGTGCTGCTGAGCTCTCCAGCAGCGTAAAGCAAGGCATTTGCCACTGCCTCGCTCGCCACATCTGGCAAGTCGATCGTCTTGACCGGTTCTGCTTTGTTAATCTCCACAAATAGTGCCTTGGCGTCCGACTCGGACCTGATGGGGAAAACTTCAACAAGTAGCGACTCGAGCCCCGCGGGCCACGCACCCTTTCTGAGCATGATTTCAAGGGCGCCACGACGGTGCTGTCCGTCCAGAATAAACGTATCGCCGCCCTCCAGCTGACAGCACGTAATAATGCCCGGCAGCGAAGTCGACTTGGACGCAATCTTCTCCTTGGCCATGGCCAGGGCGCGGTTTGGCTTGTACGCGCGATTCTTATTCCACGAGGGCACTTGCACCAGCTTCTCTACCGACGTCATGTAAATCTGCTTGTACCCGACATCATGCAGCGCGCGTCCAAACACCTTGTGCACGACCTGTCCAACCTGGCCGGCATGCGAGGCGGCGGCTGTTTCTGCCGCCGCTGCCGCTGCGGTGGCTGTCGCCGAAGCGGCAGCTGCCGCAGCGCTACTGTCAGCAACATGTCCTGAACCAGACGCTGCACTCTGTGTATCCGGGAAACCTGTCGACGGCGTGGCTTGCTGCTGACGAGCCGCCGTTCCCGGCGAACCCGCTTGTGTCCATTTGTCCCTGTCTGACAGGGCTGCTAGCTCCTCCGGACTCAGCCCGGCCGCGCGCAATGCACGCGCAGCCAGCGACTTTTGCGCCGTGCGCAACCAGTTCTGCACGCTCATGCTCTTCCTTGTACTTGGGCCAACGCTCAGTCGACCGACCGCTATTCTCTGCAGCGCTCCCCTCGCACACTGATCCAGTCCAGCTGCTGCTCCTCGCCACAAACATTCGAACGCGCGCGTAATTTTTCCTAGTAGAATAGATTTGTTTTGTTATGATTTCTATAGATAGGTTACCGAGCACGGGCGCGAAGTTTGCGGGGTTGAGGAGGTCGAGGTGGTCGACTGGCTTTCGAAAAGTTTGGCGTGATTCTCGTTGTCAATGCCATCTTCGCCGAGGTCCATGATGCCCAGTTCTGCGTGTAGACGCCTGCTGAGCAATTTGAGAGCACGCGCCGTCTCCGTCGCGCATCGAAGTGCTAACGCTTTGTGGCGTTCCTCATGGTGAGCCTCGAGCCGCTTCCGGTGTATGCGAGTCGCGCGCCTCGTTCGATCGAGGAGGTTCTGCACCTGCGCAGTCTCGTACAGCGCATTTTGTAGCTTCCTGCTCATCGAGTGCAGGTCGCGGTGCGCTTCGCTCAGCTCCAAGTCACGCATCCGCAGTTGATCCCGAAACTGACCTGCCTGTGCCTTGTGTATCGCCGCTTCTCGAGCGAGCTGCGCATTCTCCTGCCGTAGCCGCTCCAGCTCGCATGCATTGTCTGTGTGCTGGCCACGCTTGCAAGTTTGCGCCGCGGCCTGCAGTTGCTTCTCGTGTTCGCAGTCGCACGGGCGAACACACCAACCTTCTGAATCTACGACATGTTGTTCGGCCTCTGGTCCATGCCTGGGGCTCGGCAAAGATCGAGAAGCACACTGGGCGCAGTGCGCGGCCACCACGAGTCGCACTTTCTGCCGAGGAGACACCACATCCCAGTCGCCCCCGACCCGACTGTGCTTCACGGGCGAGCGCAGTGTCTCTCTGAGCGGCATCCTGGGGCGTTGTCTCTATCTGACCATGGTCTTCGTGCGCCGGCTTCACTCACTGCTCATCCCCACGGCCACCACACTGCGCCCCTGCGGATTTTGAAAATTCAAATTTCAAGCAGGCAACGTCGAAGTGTACCTCCTGTACTGGAAATCGCCTGGCTCGTGTCTTGAGCGTGGAAAGTTGCCCGTCCCACTCGTCGATGGGCGTGCGGAAGGGCGAGTGCGAACGTACCGGGACGTCGTGACGGGGATTCAGCGGGTGTAATGCGATGTGACTCGACTAGCGTCCCGCCGGATGCCGATGTGACGTGACTCGATGTGGTCAGATTGCATCAACAAGGACCCGGCGGGCGTCTATATAGTGGGTGCGGTCGCGCAGAGATGGCAGACGGATAAGCCTAGAAGAAAAGAGAGAAGGTAAGGGAAGGGGAATAGTAAAAGGGTTCTTCGTTGATCGTTAACAGAAAACCCACGTGGTATCATCGCAGGTTCGGCGGGTGAGGAGCGGTAGTCTCTGGTGCGGGGCCTGTCGGGATGGACGAGGAGACGGGGCCAGTTGTGAGGCCGGCGCGGCTCAGCCAGTTCGCGGGGCAGCGGAACCAGCGAGTGGTGATGAACTGGTTGTTCGAAGTGGAGACGAAGGTTCTGCCGTTCGCCAGCTCTGAGCGCGAAGGAGTCAACGTAGCCATGAGCTACTTGACGGATACTGCATTGCAGTGGTTGCGTGGCCTGCCGGTCCGTCCAGAGAATTGGGCCGGGTTTCGAACGGTGTTTATGGAACAGTTCTTGCCGGCGGACTACAAGCGTCGCGCGCGAGATGCGCTGCATGGATGGCGCCAGACGAGGGGCGTAGCGGTGTACGCGGCCGAGTTCAGGGACCTGGTCCTAGCGTGTGAGGACGTGGGTGCCGCGGAGGCGTTGGACAAGTTCACGCGTGGACTTAAGCCCGCCATAGCGTTCGAAGTTATGAAGGAGAATCCAAGTAGCCTCGATGAGGCCTGCCGAGTTGCCCTTTGCGCGGAGGACGCATTCGTGGCGGCGCGTCGCGGTTCGCCATCATCCCAGGGTCTTGGGATCCACCATCGCTCAGGCCCGACGCGCGCTTTCGACGTGCCGTATGGAGAGAGCTCGGCACCAATGGAAATCGGGGCGCAGGCTATGGAGGTAACCTGTTACAACTGCGAGGAACGCGGGCACTTTGCGCGAGACTGCCCCAAGCCGCACCGCGCGCGAGCGCAGGCGCAGCCGGGAAAAGGCGCCCCGCGCCGAGACTAGGGCAGGTGTCGGCGCGGGAGCCGTCAGAACTTCTGACGTTGCACGTTCGCTTCTGCGGGAAACGTGCGATGGCAATCGTAGACTGTGGCGCCACACATGTCTTTGTGGATAAGGCATGGGTGCGCCATTCAGGGTTATTATCATTTTGCGAAGCGACACCGGGACTTCAGGCCGTCCTTGCCGACGGGCGCAAGACTAATGTTGTCGGGAGCCTTCTCGGTCATTTGGAGCTGAACGGCATCGGGTCACGTCGCTGCCGTGCGATTGTATGTCCAGCACTGATGACCGACCTCGTCATCGGTATGGAGTTCCTGACGCGTACTGGGATGGTCATTGATTACGAGGACGGGAGCATTTTCATGCGTAAGCGGGAAGATATGAACTTGAAAAGGGACAAGGAGCAGAACGGGAGCGCAGGGCGCACGAGCGGAGGAACGGCTGGGCCGGGCAGAGAGCAGAACGAGAGCGCAGGGCGCACGAGCGGAGGAACGGCTGGGCCGGGCAGAGAGCAGAACGGGAGCGCAGGGCGCACGAGCGGACGAACGGCTGGGCCGGGCAGAGAGCAGAACGGGAGCGCAGGGCACGTGGAAGCAAGCTCTGTCAATCCGCAGCCGCGAAATCAAGGACGGAGCGCGGGGCGCTCGAGCGTACATGTGGACGGGCCATGCGTGAACCGAGACACAAGCGCGGGGCGCGTGCATGAAAAGAACGTCGGAAAGTCATCAGGGCTGAGCGATGAAGAGAGCGCGGGGAGCTCCAACGCATGCTCGACAGGAGCGAACGGTTACGAGAACGGGAATATGAGCCCGGAGCGCGTAGATTGCGAAACAGATAGGCCGAACATGGGGGCGAATGTCGAGGTCCATTCGAACCAAGCATGCAAAGGCACCCCGTTGGCGAAGTCGGCTGAGTGCCGCGAAACGGAGGTACGGACGCGAGGAAGGGACCAAGTGATGGGCAAAACGAAGGCGAGGAGCAACACGGACCCTGCGCAAGACTCGCTAGTCAGGAGTAAAATCGGGTCGCGGCATGGCGGCAGTGCGTTGAAGGAAACCGCATACCCTTCCGGAGACTGTAGCCTGATCCCAGAACCTGATTCGCCGGGGGAGGCACAAACCGGCGACATAGCGTCAAGTTCAAGCGACGATGGAGCGCCAAATGCGATACGAGGTATTCGACGCGCAATGACATGGGTCGATCGTCTCGCCCTTGGCACCACAGTTTCAAATGTGCCCGACGGACACGCGCTCCTGCACATGCCTGCTCGCACGTCGTGCGAGGTTTGTACAAGGGCGAAGCTGAAAATGCGGCCGTCTTACCGAATTGATGTCGACGCGCACGCGCGAGCACCTGGGGTCGCTGCACGCTTTGACGAAGAAATAGGGGTGGACCTGGTCGACGCCGGCGCCAAGGTCCGTTCGCGGGAAGGATATCGATACATCCTGACACATGTCGACGAGCACACGGGGTGGATAGAAGTCGCGGGAGTCGTCGATAAGACTGCCCTGGCCTGCCGCGAGGCGCTTGTCGAGTGCCAAGCTGGGAGAGATTGGCCGAAACGGATGCGCACAGATTCGGGCAGCGAGTTTAGGGGCGCGTTCGCGCGCGTTCTGCGCGAGAGGAACGTTGAACATACCCTCTGCATCCCTCATAGACCGAACGGACACGCGCGACTGGAAAGACTGCACCACACGTTGAATGCCGTCATTCGTTGCCTCTTATGGCAATCGGGTTTGCACGTCGTCTGGTTTTTCAGAGCAGCCAAATTCTTCGCGTTCTGGTACAATCGGGTGCACCTGGGTAGGGACGGACTAACTCCCTTTGAGCGCAGATACGGACAGGGATGGGTCGAGAGCGGCAAGCCATGGCTGATGGCTCCATTCGGATCGCGGGTGGTCTATAAAGTGGACGACGTAGCCAACAAGTTCGCTCCTACCACGCGCGAGGGAGTGGTCGTCGGGGCTCGGGACCACCCCGCCGCCCTCGAAGTTCTCGAGACAGGGTCTGGAGCGACGACGTGGACAAGAGATTTCAGAGTATTCAAAGACTTCACCATGCGCGTGCCGGGCGCAGAACCGCTCGCAGAAATGGAAAAGGTGATCGCGTACGATCCGGACGGGGATTTGGCAGTCGCACAGCGCGACAACGTCGCGTCGGAAGAGACGGGAATCAAAGCGAGGGTTGAAGCAATCACGGAACGCCTGAAGGCCATCGACGAGCGGGAAAAGCAGCTAAGCCAGGAGGTCGCGGCGCGGCGGGCGGCTAAGGAGGGCAAAGAAATCAGGCGTACAAAGAAGAACGCCCGTCGCTCGGCCCGAATAGCGGCGCGCTTTCCTTCCGTGACCATAAATGTTACCAGGGTAATGAGCAGACGAGAAGCCACCACGGATGGAAGGGCAGCTGAGGCCATTGAGAATGAGCTCGGGCAAATGCGGCGCTTCGGCGTGTGGGATCCGGAACCGGTCACTCTGAACTCCATTACCGAGGGACTTATTGTAAGGGCGCACATGGTGGTAGCCGAAAAGCACACGGAGCGTCCTGTTGAGGAGCGCAAGATCAAGGCAAGGCTCGTGGCCGGGGGGGATCGCATTACGGACATGACGGGGGTCCCAGTGTCTCTTACCGTTCCCTACGAGGCGCCGGCATCTTTAGCTGCGCTAAGGATCGTGCTGGCGTGGGCGCAGATGAACGAATTAGAAGTGGGCTTTGTTGACATCACCAGCGCCTACCTGCAGGCCGAGTGCAGCGGGGGACCGGTGTATGTAATCCTTCCCAGCGAGGCAGGCGGGAAGACGGGCACCGCCCATCATCTCCGCAAGGCAATGTACGGATTACCGAGAGCGGGAGCGGACTTCGCGCGCGAAGCTCGTAGTCGCTTGTTGCGTCTCGGATGGGTGGAGGTCACAGCAGGAGTGTATATCCGTAGAAGCCTCGAGGGGAACGCGGCAGGACTCGTCTTGGTAATGTACGTTGACGACGTGGTCTTAGCGGGGCGGAAAGACGAGGCACGGAATGCCATGAGTGAGTTATATCAAGAATTCGTGATCGACGAGCAACCGCAGTGGCTCGGCGAGAGCCCGGTCCTTCACCTTGGCATGCGGATTTCCAGAACGAACGGAAGGGTAAAGATTGATGGTACGGACTACGCAAAGACCATTATAGATGAGTACGAGCGCGACTCGACTGTGAGGACGAGGGGCACGCGCGATGCGGCAACCCCCATGGTATTTCCAGAGGCGGCGCTCTACGACGAAGCGGAAGTCAGTACGACTTGCCGGCAACACGTCGGACGCCTAATGTGGCTCGCACGCACGGTAAAGCCCGAAATAGCATACTCGGTCGCATATGTCTCGCGCTTTGTGGACAAGTGGAGCAAGGCAGCATCGGCGATTCTCGACCGAATCGTGCGGTACGTGCACGGGAGCCAGGATAGTGTCTTGGAATACGGCAGCGCGGGGCGCCTGGGAGATCAGGTACGAATAGTCGCCTTTTCAGATAGCGACCATGCAGGCTGTCCCGCGACGCGGCGGTCAACTTCCGGCGGTTGCGTATACTTCTCAAACGGAGAAGAGAACTACTTGGTAGATTGGTTTTCGAAAGCACAACGGGCCTCGGTATTATCCACCGCGGAGGCGGAACTCACCGCCCTTGGCAGGATCATGCGAACTACGATTCCTAACGCCGAAGTTGTAATCCGAGGGCTCGTTGGAACGCGCGTACCGCTCGCTGTGTGTTGCGACAGCGAAGCAGCGGTGAAGGCCGTTCGACGAGGATACTCCGCCAAGATGGCAAGTCTCGGGAAGACACACGGCGTCACTGTAGCCACCCTCTCGGACGCTTTTGATGGAGAAGACTCGAACCTCGTGTCTGTCCCCGGAATATCGAATTGCGCAGACATCTTCACGAAGCCGATGGAACGAGTGGCATTTACACGTGCTATTGCCAACCTTAGGAAGGGCGCTTCCAACGATCGAGAGCGAGACGTGCACGGGGCGCGTGGAAAGTTGCCCGTCCCACTCGTCGATGGGCGTGCGGAAGGGCGAGTGCGAACGTACCGGGACGTCGTGACGGGGATTCAGCGGGTGTAATGCGATGTGACTCGACTAGCGTCCCGCCGGATGCCGATGTGACGTGACTCGATGTGGTCAGATTGCATCAACAAGGACCCGGCGGGCGTCTATATAGTGGGTGCGGTCGCGCAGAGATGGCAGACGGATAAGCCTAGAAGAAAAGAGAGAAGGTAAGGGAAGGGGAATAGTAAAAGGGTTCTTCGTTGATCGTTAACAGAAAACCCACGTTGAGCCATGGCACAAAGATGTTGCTGCATCATTCCGTCAAAGTATGCGCATGGCGGCCCGAGTAGTCTGTCCGAGAGTCTATGGCATGACATGGATGGTCAATGAGGCCCCGGATGTTGCCACTCTGACGCCACTCTGGCCGTGGCATGTGCTAATGCGAGTCTGACGATGGCTCGTTTCCAGGCACGTTTCGCCGTGATACTCACGTTGACCGACTTCTTTGGCGCCGCGCTGATTTGTCCGAGTGCCTGGCAAAAATGGCTCCCACCTGAAAGATATTCAGCCTTTAGCTGCTAAACATTTGTGATGCCCCAGACGCATCGCGCTTTAGAGATTCGTGGCTTGCTGTGCACCGCGTCATGCGTAGATGGGAGTGTTCTGTGGCGTTTCGCGGATTCTTTTCCGCACGCAGAGGGGTGTGCTTGGTCGACTTCAAGGCAGATATTTCATTCGTACGTCCATTACGAACGGCGCACAGATACAGTCAAGACGCGGTTTGGGCACGTAGCCCGTGTTAGGACAATCATTTCAACTTTCTGGTTTACAACACACTCACTTCACATGTACGTGTGGACTATTGTAACATTTTTTCGTCTATGCTGTTGTCCCTCCTCCGATTCAAACGCCGGCGCTTGCGCCGCGTCGGCTGCGACGAGACAAGGACTTGCAGCCTGCTGTGTCTCTTCACCGGCCAAGCTAAAGTGCAAGCTAGACGCCGGCATCACGTGACGCCTCGGCGAGGGTGCGTGCCTTTTCGCACGCAGCCGGGACGACGCGGACATGTATCGTTCAGCACGAGGTTTTCGCTCCATGTCGCTAGACCGTCCACAAATCTTCAAATGCTTTGCTCCGTGAACTGACTCCACTGACGGACCACTTCCCGAACAAGCGAAGTCGCCAGCGTGGCCACGATGCCATGCTCTGGTTGAGGGCGGCTGCGGCTCGCTTTATACATGGACAGAGTGATTCATTCACCTGACGCGACGCATGCGCCTCGATACTCACATACGTAGTCGTGATTATATGCGATTCTGGCAAAGAATGGTGTGTAGCGCACGAACCGCAGGGGCCCGCTTATGGCCGCGGATGGCCTCCATGAGTGAGACGGCGGATGCCGCTTCGTGCTGCTTCGCCAACGGTCCGAGAAACCAGCGCATGTGCCGAGAAAGCACGCCACGTCCCGGTCAGCAGGAACCCCGGAATGAAAACCTCTGGACAGATCGATGAACCGATAAGCCGGTAGAGCAGCGCGTGTTGCAGCTGTGGCTCGGCTCGTGGCGGTGGTCGTAGGCGTCACTTTGGAGCCATGTGATTCGTGTGAGTTGCGTCGGATCCTATCAGCCCGGCATTGATGCCTGGCACGCGCTACGCGGATGCACAAGTTCTTCCAAAGCTCTCTTCCAGTCCCGCGCGCTGTCGTTGGCTCGCTCCTTCGTTTCCGTCTTGAGCGGAAAACTTGCGTGACCAGCGGAGAACGGGGAAGTGTAGTTTTGGCCTTGACGTTCTAGATGTCACGTTTCGAATGAAAGGACAGTAGCAGAATCGCCAAAGGTACGACGCACACACATGGATTGAACAATAAATAATACATAGTTCATTCTTCGACGATCTTACGTGCTGCCTGGTTTGTGACGGCATGAGCGTGGTGACTTGGTCACGCTTTAGTTGATCGATTCCAGTTTTCGCTTCACCTGGGTACTCTCGTTCTCCGCGTCGCCCTTTCTACCGGTGCAGGTAAGCGGCGCTGAATACGGTATATTCGGCAAACTGGACGACACCATGCGCATCGAGAGGTCCATCTCGAACGGCATGTCCAACAGTGTGACGCCGTCGGGCACGTTTACCAAGCTTTTCGTCTTCACGGGCCGCGGCGTGGGCGCGTGCTCGTCTGCACGTCTCTTGCCTGACGACATGGAGCGGAATGCCCGCGGCTTCCTCGTGTCTTCGGTGCGCATTGTTTCGTCACAAACCCGGGAAGGGACAATCGTGAAACTCTTCGCTACTCGCTCTCACGATGGCATTCCTCCAAGCCTGCGTTATGAACTCATGGTCACAGTCTCTAATTTATACCCGCTGGAGTGGGGATGACTGCGTATGTGGAAACGCAAACGAGTGTTGCAGCTTTGCGCTGCCAGCTCTCCCGACCACCAACACGGAACGAGAGCTCTTTTTGCGCGTGTGCCGACTCACACTTTGTGCGCCATGCTTGCTCAGCAATATCGATTTTCAGTATCACGCTGATATGAGACTTCTAATTCACTTTCGTCACGAGAAGGTTGCCAATGAAAAGGGGGCGGGGGGGAATTTGGACGTCACAAATAGAGAGCGCAGTGCAAGCAGGGAATGACCTGGAACAGACTTCATCAGACTGCATCAGACTGCTCAACACGCCAACAGGCTGCGATGTTCGATACTGTGGGCGGTAGTTCAGAAGTTGAGTGGAATACATACAGGAGAAAAAGAAGAAGAAAGAAAAAAAGGGCCAAAGAACCACAGTCACTCGCCTTCGCCGTGCCAAAGCGATACCGTGAGTCTCATGCTCCGGCTTTGTGATCAAAAGCTCGTCCGTACGGCAGAAGAGCGCGCTCATGTTGGCTGCATTGCCCGACAAGGGTTTGTAACCCCGTCCAAGGTCGCTGTGCACTGACAGATCCTGGTGGGAAATGTGATGATTTTGTCGTGAAGCAAACGTTGGACAAAGCGGTACGAATCACAGGACTCTATGACAGAAGCATCTCTGTTTAATGCTCAGATTTAGGCAGCCCTCGGAATCGTGAAGGAGGAGAGGGTGGCGCGCACGATTGCGCAAAGTCCTCCAACTGCTGGCCACCAGGTTCAAAAGTTAAGAACATTTGACTTGGGCATAAGACACATGCGCGTAAATGGTAAGCACGGCGCCTGGGAGACTACGGATTTCGCTGGAGTCACGGGACAGGAACTGCGAGGAAAGCTGAGAAGAAATCTGCTTTTGGACGAGGCAACGCGTCGCATACACCTAATCACTGCTGTCACTGGCTGCACCTCTTCTCTTGCACAGTTGGATGAGGAAAAGCGAAACGTGGCGCCGGCAGAAACCGCGCACCTGGTAAACCGCGCATTCGGTAGCGCAATGCTTCTTAGTGTCTCTTTCGCGCCACATGCACAGAATAACATACCTAGATGATTGCATCTGATCGTTTGCTTTGAATGGTTGACGCGCCAATACGCCGCATCAACTTATGAAAGCGAAACTTAACCTCTTGGCTATTGTGCAACCCACCAATCTGTTCTGCAATAAGGCGCCAATTCCGTGGTTGCGTGGGGTCGCCCTGTGCGGCCATCTCGAGGATCTTGCGATCCTGTTCCTCCGAGAACGGCAGGTCCCGCTTCTCTGGTTCCGCGAGATAGTAGCAGTAGCGCGCACGCAGCTGCTTGCAATTGCGATGCGGCAGATATTGTTCGGCGAGTCGGCTCCAGTCTCGCGCACCATGCTCTGCAACGGCACGACGCAGAATTTTGTCCTCTTCTTGTGTCCACCGGTGCCGCTGACCCGGGCTCGAATTTCGCGCAGGAGAGTGCCCTAAATTGTTCTGACCGCTCGTTCCACGGTCAGAGCTGCGACTCACCCCGCCGGTGGCGGGCAGGGTTTTCGCGCCAGAGGGATGCGATCCCATGGATACGGTACCGGGGTCCGGATGTCCAGATGCGGGCTCTGAATTCACGCCTGACTCCGCGGGCCTGTTGAGAATAAAGTCGAGCGCCATTTTGTTGGGCGCAGTCCCCGCAGGGTGGTCGCGCACGTTCTGAACTGGCACGTACTGCCGCGAGCTCGCAAAGGATGCGTTCCTGAGCGCGAGGAGCGAAGGCCTGGATGCGTTTGGCCGTCCCTCCATCGGCACGGGCACTGAGTCCACGGCGCGCACCAATGGAAAACTAGCTGGCCTGCGCTGCGACGACGTCTCCCGGCCACTTGGCCACAGCAAGCAGGACCGTTCTGGCTTCGATGGCGGCGGCTTCTGGCCGTCATTCGGCAAGCCGCTCGATCGTCCGGCGCCGCCGTGGTCGCCGTCATCCATCGCGTACGTCCTAAGGCCCAGCATCTCAAGCATAACGTCTCCCCCTTCCTTTGCCTCGCGTCCTGTCGACCACGAGCGACGACCGGCTTGTGTCTCGGTCTGCGTCTTGCCAACCATCTCATCCTGAAATCCACGCGGCGTGGCTGAATGGAGAAGGCCGAATTGGTGTAGCCGCTTGTATGCGTCTGTGACTTGAACCCGCAGCGACCGATTTCCAGCGCGATTTAGTGCGGCATGTGAGCAAATCCGGCATGCGCGACGGTTTGCATCAACCAAGTAGAAGATTCATTTGACGCCTCCGCCCCTCCCTCCCAGCGCCAAAAAAAAATCGCAAATGCAAGTTAGGTCACCACACGAGAACGACAGGGAGGAGGAACAACACCAACCACCAACAAGCAAAAGGGTTGACTCACCCTGCACAAACGTCCCACCGCAAAAACCCCAAAAGGCCCTGAAAAGACGCCACGACAAAAGGCCAACAAACGAAAGACAAAGAAATCCGCAAACAAGCTGACCCGCTCCGCACCGAACGAGGCCAAACCGATGATGTACGCGTGCACCCGTTTACACCAGAATCGGACACCTCATCATGCACAACGAAGTTGCGGCGGTTGCGGCAGTTGCTTGTTTGGGTTACGCTTTTCATTCTCGGCGGGCGGGCACGCGGGCGTGCACGCGCGTGCATGCAAGCTTGATCCGGTTGATCCTCCGTTTGCAGTTGGTTCCGCTCGTGCGTTAAACATTGAGGATGATCGATCCCTTGCTGCAGTGTCGCGCAATCGGCGCGTGGGTGACGGCGAATTACTGTAGAAAAGCCGGATTCGACACACCGAGTTGCGGCGGACTGAAAGCACTCGCCTATCCCCAGTGCGTGTGCAAGGCTTCTGTCAACTCCGACTGCAAGGAGCGTGGCCTCACGTCATCGGCACGGATGGCTTCTTTTCCTTACACAGAACGGTACAGTGTGATGCAACGAGAAAGGCTTTGGTTCCTGTATTCGATGAAACAAGTGTACGACAGAAGAACGAGCCGCTGACACGAAAAGCACGTGCTTGAAGCCCGGCGGTGCGTGGTCTCGCACCACGTGGTCAAGGGCGCGCCCGCCAGTCGCACCGGCCTCGTTCCGGTCCATGACATGCCCTGCTACCGAACAAATTCTCCTCATGCCTTTTGTAACACTCGCAGCTCAAGAATCTCCTCGCTCAAGCTCCCACGAGGGTCCAATGTGCTACAGCCACTTGCAGCTTGTGTCTCACTCTGCCAATCTTCTCTCCCGCGACGCACGTCTCGCAAGGTCTGTTACCCACCAACATATCTGCCAGGTGTATAAGTGCGTATGGATCGTATTTTCACAGCAGCGCGCGTGCAAAAAGGCCCCGGCCTCCACTTCTTGGCACTACTTCTTGAGCACGTAAAGCCAATAGCCGTGCATACCACCGAATCCAGGTTTATCAACTTTTCAGTCCATAGAAGAAATGACACCGCAATGTCCATATGAGGGTCAGTTTGTCATCAAGTCGGCCAGAGTTGAACGCGCCGCCAGATTCTTTCCACTCGTCAGCGTTCCTCAACCCGACTTGCGCGTCGCCGTTCTTCCAGTCGGCTACATCCGACAGCCGTGAAGAAGAGCTCGCAACTCCGAGTGAGAACACGTTCTGCCAATTTGGCGCCCTTCACCGTCACTTTTTCCTTTTTCCAATGTGTTGTGTTGCGTTCGACCCAATGCACATGCAAGCGGTTGTCCTCTTTCACATCTCTTCGCGGCCAAGCGGTACGCAAGATACCTGATCAAAAACAGTACGCGGCATCCGGCAAGATGGCAATCCATCCCGTCGCTCGAGCCGTACCTTCATGCGATTCGCTTTTACTCCATGTCCCTGCAGCCAGATTCGACCAAGTCGTGTCCAGCGTGAGCTCGAGTGCCGTACGGCACTTGTCATCATCCGTCACCTCTTACTTCTGGCACGTTGCAAGTAAACGAGCATCGTTTTGCACGAACCACTTTATCGCTCGTGTGAGGACTGAAAGCGCGACCTGAAGTCCGTGGCATAATCGTTCCGTCTCATCTTCTTCGCGTCACGCTCGTGCAGCGCCGTGCTGCCGGGAGCTATCATGGCCGACTTGCGCCGCGCCGCCAGAGCAGCGTCGACTCGAGCACCGCGCACATCCGAAATAAAGGCATTCATTGCCTGCTCATCCCCGCCCACTACCCCGCGGGACGCGCCTGCCGCGTCTTCTGCACTGACACGGGCGCTGTCGCGAGCTTGACGCCCAGAATCAACACGCTCGTTGCGCGCCAGTGTGCTGCCCGAGTCGCGCCCAGCCTGGGCAGGGCCGCCACTCGCAAGACCACCGGGGTCTCGTTCAAATTCCACGGGTTTGTACGAATGGCCCGGCACTTCTCTTTCTTGCCGTGGCTCCAGTGACTCGTCCGGGCTGTGTGCAGACCGCGGCATACCATTACCTTCGCCGCCGCGGCTGCTGCCACCGCCCCGGAAAATGCTATCGGAACGAAAGGAGCTTACATGCGCAGCGGCTCCGTCGCGCGCACCCACCAATGGACGGTACAATACGGAGCTCCCGCCCGCAGCAAACAGAGGCTTGTCGTACATAGAGTACGAATCCTCCGCGCCATGCCCAGAGTCCAGGCCGGCTGGGGCGCGATCAAACAGACGCTGGTCGAATGCAAGTTCAGACATGCCTGCGCCGCCACTTTCGCGCATACCCGGCGTGGTACGATTAGACTCCTTGACGCCCTGCGTAGGCTCTCGTGCAACAGTGGGAAAGCCACCAGTGACCCGCGCACCCAAGGGAGCGCCTGCAGACACAAAACTGTCCGCGCCTCCACTCACCACGCCACGATGTGCGCGTGCGAGTGCTGCAAGCTCACGTAGCTCAAGCTCTTTTCTCTCACGCTCACGGCTTTCCATCTCGCGCTGGATGCGCGCTCTCTGCTCAATGTCATCTCTTGCGGTCTGTTCTGCCTTGAGCAAGCTTTCTGCTAGTTCGCTGAACCGAGAGCTGACCTGCTCGTGGTTCCCCACCATGGTGTGCGACACGTTCTTGGAGTTCGCGGCAAGGCGCTTGTCCAGTGCGATGGCAAACCCGCCCTGATTCTTCCATTGAGAAATGGATGGCGGCACGTCCCACTGCTTCAGATCCTGCTTTGTGAGCTTCTGGGGTGGCGAATGTAGCACGGGTTCCTCCGGACCAGGCTGGCACGATGGAGCGCGGCGATGTCTGAACCGCGGTGGCTCCATGGGGTCTGCCTGCACCGAGTTAATCTGCACCACGCGACGATCCGACACGCCGGGAACGAAACCAGGCGTGCCGGGCTTAGCGCTGTACTGCACGTACTCGGGCGCTGAAGAACCGAAACCGGAGCCCCCGCCATCCACGACAGATGATAATGCGCCCGTGCGCTTCCTTTCCATGGCACGTTGTAACGCATGTTCAGTCCGTTGGTTGGTGGACCCCACCTCTGCGGCATGCGGTAGCGCCAGCGCGTCCTCGGTCACATCTCGCTCTCTGCTCCTCTCGTAGCCGGCCTGCGCTTCAGTAATGCTCGCAAGTTGCGAGGACTCGCGCGGCAACGCCACCACAGCTCCGTCGCCGACGCGTTGAAGCGCAAGTGCCGTTGACGCTGAATCCTCACTGGGTCGCTGTTCGTTCTCTACAGTATCCGTGCGTGCCACCGTCTCGCGTTGACTTGCCGCAGACGCGCTAGGCGGCGGCAGTTTCGAGAGCAACGACTGCATCATCCTTCCGCAACCTGGGCACGCCGGTCACAAGGAAACGCCACTCTTCGCCACAATGAACTATTGCGACCGTTCAACTCAGGGTGCTTGCAAAACGATAAGAAAAAGTTTCAGCTGTATTTCGTTTGCACGGATGAAAAACTACTGAAAGAACTTGGAACCAGTGCCCTTCTTCACTTGCTCCCATCGCTCGCTGAGCCTTGCATCCTTCAAGTGTTCAATGTTGCCGTAAATTGCCTCGCTCGAAGGGAGCGATCCAGAGAATCGTCCCAATAAAGACTTCATGGCCTCCAAAGAACCGCCTTCATCTGACTGCGGTATCTTCACTGAAGGGTACTTTGCCGTGTCAGTGCTGCCGCTGCGGCCAACCTGTGGCGGCGCTCGAGCGCGAGAATCTGAAATATCTGCACCGGCTGCCCGAGGCCACACAGCTGAGTCCGCCGGAGATGCATCACCACTGGTGTTGTTTGCCTTGCCTGTGCCAGAATGACCGCCGCCGCCGCCGCCGCCGCCACCACCACCTGCCGTGGAACCGCTAAATTTGCGGGCAGGTTCCGGGTTCGCCGCCAGGTAGGCTGACATGATGCTTTCAGCCTCTGCGCGACCAATTTGCTTGATAGCCATAATTTTCATGAGCTCGGCCTGGCTACGTTCGGGCACCATTTCCACGTACGCATCTAGTAAAGACGCAGCAGGCGACAGTAAAACCTTGAGAATACTCTCCACGCGGCCTGTTTCGGACGCGACCAGCCGCGCGTATGTTGACGTGGCAGCTTGGCCACTGACCTGGTGCTGGCTCTGTTTCGCAGTTGCGCCTGCCGCGCCAGGGGCCAGCACCGGGAGTTCCAGCAAACTGCGCCGAAGACGCACAATATCTAGGAGTAATTGCTGAGCTCCAAGCTCATTCACACCGCCCTTGCCGCGGAAAATGCAGCTCAGGTAGCGCGTGCAAAACGACACACACACGCGCTCCAGGAAAAAGCGAAAGTAAGTCTTGCTCAGTTCCTTCGCCTTGTCTGCCACAGCATCGTGCAGACTCTTGACCATGGCGTTCAGATGCGCGCTGCTCTCGTCCATCGCTGTCGACACGGGCAGAGCCCAGTCCTTCTCGGCGAGCGCGGCAAAGTACGGAAAAAGACGAACATCCATCACCAGCCGCACAAGATAGCGTACGCCGCGCGACGAGACAGAAATGAACTGGTCATACTGGTCCGAAGCGGACACCTCATCAAGATTACTACTCGAAGACGACGGAGCCGACGGGGATGAAGCGGTAGCCTCCAAGTACTTTTTCACTGTTTCTTCAAGCTGTTTAACGGTCACTGAACAGTACTCGGTCGTTGTTGTGATCCCAGTTAGCAGACTTGAGTCGGCCTCCCATGTGAGCTCGTTCGGTGTCACACCACCGCTAGGTTCGCCCACAGCGGACGTTTCGTCCGCGCGCGCGGTCTTCCCAGCTGCGATTATGCTTGCTGATGGCTTTGCAGATGCTGCTACTCCAGATGTGGTCCCAAGACTGGGATTTTCTGCTCCTCCACGCTTTCCAAGCACCGCTCTGGTCGCCCTTGCCTTGATTTCGTCTGTCATGGGTCGCGTCTTGATCGCTTCGTTCAGCACACGGCAATACCGGGACAGCAGATCCATGTAAACCTTGAACATGCTCAGCATGGTCTTGTGCGTGCTCATTTTGCTGCAGCGTCGGAAACTTTTTTTGATTTGCAAAAAGAGCTCCACAGAGCTGCGGAACACAGACATCTTCTCGTCCACGATCCATTTCTCGTCCTGGATCAGCTTTTCAAACGCCTCCAAAAGTCCGCCTTGCTCCATTTTGACGTACGCATCCATGTAGGGCTCAAATGATGTGCTAAGCAGTCCTCGAAACGCTTGCGGATGCTGCTGCTGACTGAGACCGCTCGTTTTCTTTTGCCCGGCTAGCATGGATGCACTTGAGCTGAGATTTTCTGACGTCTGGCTTGCGCGACTTGTCCCATTGTGAAGGTCAGCATTGGCATAGTCCGGCTGCTCATCCCCAGTAGACGGGGTGTGTTCCAGGTTCTCATCCAGTGATTCTTCAAAGTCGATCGACTTCTGCAAGACCAAAAGCATCATGTCAACGTCAAGCGCTTTCTTCTGTGCCGCGAGCGCAAGCTCCTTCTCCACCAAAGCACGCAGAAGCAGCAGGATCCGACTGGCGAGCCGGCGCTGCATGTTCCAGGTTGACGGGAACGCGAAGGTCCATCCCTTTGCGGTAAAATTTCGCAAGTCAGAGCGCAACCATGCGAGCCTCTTTTCAACGCTCTGCAACGAGTTGCCGGGTGCCGTGCCCGAAGTGGAGAGGTTACGACTTTCAAAGTATGTCTCGTACGCTGCAACGCGCGTGTTGAGGTACAAACCGATCACCTCGGCGCGCACAGTGACGCCTAGCTCCTCGGCGACGACGCACGCAGAGCGAAGCTGGAGGCGCTGAGATTCGCCCAGCGTGTCATTTCCCAGCGCTCTGAGATGCGTCTGAAACTCGCTGAGCACAATTTGTCGCAGATCCTCACGCACTTTGTCTGCGCGCACTCGCCACTCGCGCAGCGGCGCAGCGGCACCCGTCGCCTGAACATCCTTGAGCTTGGATAGAATCTGGGACATGCTCGTGAGCCCCACCGTGCTGTCGGCGGACAGGCTGCGAAGCGAGTGCTCGCTAGCGGCACGTTCGCACGTCTCAATCGCCAGGCAGAGCTGGCGCATGTCGCACAGCGCGTCCGCGGTATTTTTCAAGTTGACTCTGGCTACCTCGAGCGGCTGAATGCGGCTCGTGGCCACCTCGAGTGCCCGCTGGGAATCGAGCGCGGCGGCCTCCGCCAGCGCGACCTGTTGCCGAAGCTTGAGCAGCTGCTGAGCGGCGCACGACACATCACGTGCCGACTTGGCACCCGAATGTCTCTCCGCGCGGATCAAAGCAGAAAGCTGGTTATCCATGCTATGAATTGCGCTCCGCAGCGACTGCATCACATCGTCCAGCTCCGCGTCCAGCGAAGCCTCTGAACTAAACCTTTCGTTGATGAACGCCGCGACGTCAAACTGCGCATCATCCGGCACCATCACCTCATCATTCGCGGACCGTTCCATCACATCCGCAACACTGCTTCCCGCGAAGGCTGCGCCGGTGGGCCCATTCTCATCAGCTGTCGCCATGCAACAGCTGCCACAGAACCAACACGTCAAACCTCTCACTCGCCTTCTGCAGCCACTCGTGCGTTCAGACAGTCGAGCCGCTTGACAATGGCACAGCGCTTGTGGGAGCAGGAGAGAAGCGGCCTCGACGAGAGACGGGGAATGAGCAACGATGAGCTTGATTGAGCGCGAGTGCCGGCATCGCAAGGCAGAAGGCATGGTGCGTGTGTCCGAGAATCACGTGGTATGGACTGCGCAGCGAGCTTCGGACGGAGTGCATCCGGTGCGCGTGCCCATCGCGAGTGTGAGCTCGCAGATGGCTACTCCCGCGGGTGCCAAGTCGGCACTGATCAAACTTGTCACTGTTGACAATCCAAAGGGCATTGTGTTTGACTTTGGTGCGGATGGCGCCGCGTCGCGGAACGCCGTGCGCGACGTTATCTCGTCCTTGCTCCAACTACGTGTCGCAGGATCCTCCAGTGCGGGAATCGCGCCGTCCGCCGGCGCTGCTCAGCCGCAGCAGACACAGCCAGTACCGCCACCCATCTCGCTGGAGAATGTGAGCCCTCAGGAGGCACATCGGCGCGCCGAAATTCTCAACAAGAATGAGATGGTGAGTCAGATGCATGCCAAGCTGGTGCTAGAGCAGCGCGCCGTTAGTGACGCCGACTTTTGGAAGGGCATCGAGTTTCGGTTACGCAAGGCAAAAGAGGCTACGTCCGTGGCGCAGCAGCAGACCTCTAAGGTCGCCACGGCACGCGGCATGCCGACTGCTCTGCAGACCACAGTGCAGGGCACCGAGACCGATGCAGGTACGCAGACGTTTCGTTTCACACCCACACAGATGCATCAGATCTTTGTGGAACAACCTGAGGTGCATCGCGCGTACAAGGCGCTGGTACCGCGGAAGATGGACGAGCAGCTCTTTTGGAAAAAGTATGTCCAGAGCCGGATTCTGCAGTCTGAATTTGCCACGGGCGACCGAAGCGATATGTTTGCGAAATTCCAAATGGAGGCTGAGCGAGAAGAAGGGCGCGAGCTGCGTCAGCGTGCCGAGGCCCTGCGTGCGCGTGAGTTGCAGTTGGACCGAAGGGACGATCACAAATCGGTGCACAACGAAGGTGCCCACTGCATGGACGACGGAAGTAGTGCAGCCGCCATTACCATCGGTAACCGGAAGAGTAAGTACATGCCACTTGTGCGTCGCTACAACCGGCACGGAACGCTCGTGCTAGACTCGATCAGGCGCGGCGTCGCGGCGGCATCACCATCCGCAGGCTCAGACGCAGATACAAACGCACAGGAATCAGAGACAGCCCAGACCAGTTCTTGCTGGGAGGAGCCGGCCTTTCTGCGAGACCACCCAATGCTTGACTTGGAAGCCGAGATGGACGAGCAATATTTGCCTCTGCACATCCAGAACGTGCGTGTCTTTGTGGACAACTACGTGTCAGACGCGCCAAGCAACGAGACGAGCGCAAACCATGACACGGCCAGGACTTCCAGAGACGAGATCGTGCGTCACATCAAGCGATGGAAGCCATCACCAGACCTTCTCCTGCAAGTGCTCCGCACGTCACAAGCTTGCTCCGAAATGTCGTTCTCGTCCCTCGAGGGTTCTGTGTGACTTGAACAATGTACAGTGTAGACTTTGAAATATAAAGATATTTAAGATTATTTAAAAGTATAAAAAAACGGAAGTGCTGTACCGCGAACTGAACGTCGTTTATGAGGTGAGCGCTGCACGCCTGCAGCGCGCAGTCCTCCTTTCCGGCAGCCTCGTCCGCGATTGCATGCGAGAAGCAGGCCTGGGGCTGAAAGTAGACCGGATTCAGATGCACCGGAACTAAGAAATGCACACGTGCGTTGCGGTCTTCCGCTGGAAAGTCAGATGTAAGATTCTCTCAAAGTCACGCGAGATCGCGTCTCACGCAAGAGAGACCCTGCACGTCAGAGCAGCTTTCCAGCGACCGCTGGGAAGCGGCTTCATGGCCAGAAAAAAGTGTGACAGGAGGCTTTTCTCCAAGCGTTCCAAACTAAGGATGCGAATCAGGCGTGCATCTCGCACATGACCAAGTCCACATGAAGTACCGCTGCGCCAAAAGAGTTTGATGTGTTGTCAAAGGCAGTCTCCCAATGTTGAACAGCGTCATAATCTGTGTTTGGTGCAAGTCCCCAGCGCAGTTCAGCTCGGCAAGGTTGCGACTCTCGCCGCGCCTTCCAAAGTCCCTCAGGATGAGGATGAATTGAGTAGGACTAGCGTTCCATGAGTGGTCGACATCGCGGGAGCGCGTTGCCGCGTTCATCACCTCCAGGTTACCTGCAGGGTCGCAAGCGTCGATCAAAGTTGCAGCAGTGTAGACTATCGGGTTCAAAGTCAGACATGCTTCTCCCTGTGCAGTGGAAACCTCTTCATACTCGCGAATCCATGCGTGCATCACAACGGCTAGCGCACGCCGCCACTCTTGCAGCGGCGCGCGAGAAGCTCAACATCATCAGCAAGAGTTCTCTGCTACTCCGAAAACTCAGGTGATCGGCAGTCAGAGCAAGAAGTCTTGCGCGCTGTGCACGGATTCTCGCAAGCAAACCGCTCAGCACCTCAGGAACCAGATTTTTCGCTCGGAATGATCGCATTCCATGACGCTGGTAAAGCAGCAGGCGGAAGTGTCCGATTGACCTGCGCGAATTGGAACCGATGTATGTCCGGTACAAGCGGCGTTGTGCAGCGTGCCCCAGAACTCCAGGTTCAGTCCGGGCTTGCAGGGTTCGGAGATAAACTGAAGTCGCATGATAACGGCTCACACGGCACCTTCAGCTGCCGCTTGCTTGTGCTTATCGTCGACTCCATCGTCGCCGCAAACGTCCTCCTGGCCCGCTGTTCTCGAGGCCCGAAATCGCTCGGCACAAATTGTGGTCGTGTTGTACAGCTTGGCAGGTTGGCCCGGGTCCAGGGTGGGGCGAGCCGTGCTCCCGTGCGCATCGGTACGGCGGTCTACCCTCTATGAGACAGAAGACATTCACCGGCGCGTTTTGGTAATGCTTGTCCAACACCAGCACCAGGAACATCGACATCGCCATCCCTGTCGTTTTCGTCTTCATCTTCATCTTCATCTTCCTCCTCTGCGCATTTACAGTTCGTCTCCATCCTTCGAAGCGACGGACATGACTAGGCAATGCCCTCCCCCCCAAAATGGTATCGCAGGCCTCATCGTCTGCGATAGCGCCTTCAGTGCCCTGTACGTTTATCAGTTCATGGCCGGATGCAAAATGCAGCTATCATTGCAGCAAAATGACCATTCACGCGATACTCCTGGACTGCGGCGCGCAGCATCATCTCGATTTCAGCGGCCATTTTCCCAGCCCTTTCCGCAGGCTCGGGCTCTGGATGTGCAAGCTCGAGCCAGCCGAACAAGCGATGGGTCCATTTCCTCGCTCTCATTCATTCCTACCATGAACCGCTGCGCCAACGAGGCGGCCGCCGCGGCAAAAGCCACGGCGCTTCCTTGTTGGCACTCCACGCTGGCTATCCAGCCTTCCTCTTCTTGTCTCCCAGCTTCAGCAGTCACCTCCAAGCGTTTCCATCCATCAGCCCGGCGCAATCAGCCGGTGGGCGCTTTACCATGGACACAGGCCAGACCAAAAGCCGAAAGCTGAGCCCCGCCCCTGTTGCGTAGCGCGCTCACACCCACCACGTGCGCACAGGCGTGCCGCTCTGTGTCTCGCGCAGACGACTCGCACAAAATCAACAGACGCCATCTTGAAAATGTCGTGTTGGCGATGACGTTGCTCGTGGAAGCCAACGAAGGTAGAGCGACCTTTCCGCCTCTGTCTTCTGTCATGGCTGGACGGCGAGGAGAGCGGACGCGCGCCGAGATTTACGCGCGGCAGACCACGTTCAGCTCGCGCGCGAAAATGGTGTCGCTGCCGCGGGGCGGGTGTGAGGATACGGCTGTGAGTGTGTCGTCTGGGTCTGAAGGGGAAATGGAAGACGTGCACCAGGACGTGTCGGCACGCTTGGACGCGAAAGCGGAAAATTGCCGAGCCAGGTCGGCAGATAGAGCACGCGCCTTACCGTGTGCTATTGTGGACTCGGAGGACGAAGCGTATGCCGCACGTATGCAAGCTATGCAGGCGCTCCAGTCGCGTAGGGGAGCGCAGAAGTCAAAGTCGTTGAAAACGAAGAACAACCCCCAGGTGAAGCAGCAGGAGGCTCTTGATCGCTCGCTTGAACCGAGCGGTCAACGCGGAGTCGGTGCGACTGCAAGCACGAGCAAAGCGGCGCAGAATCAGATCGACCTCTACTTCAAGGGCACATGCGAGAAGATCAACCAGACACTAGCGATTGAGAAGCCAAAAGTCGAGGACAACGGCAATGCTTCGCTGGCAGTAAACGCGGCGCCTCCCGTTGTTGAGCACCAAGGGGATACTTCTGAACGAGCCCACTTTGAGCCTGAACCATCTGCACACGCTGCTGCCACGAGGCACTACGTGTTGTTTGATGGTACCGAAGTGGACGCCAGCATAACTGGTGAGCCGCACAATGTGACAGCAGTCGCGTGCGACGACGTCATGGAAGTTGAGCGAGATGCTGAGGCTCAAGTGATTGTCGCAAACGAAGACGACGATATGGCCGACTTTGTCGCTGCTCAGCGCCAGCGTTGTGCTGCGCGCGTCTCAACCCTCGCGCAAGCGCTGGCGCATTGCAAAGATGTTAGCGAGCCTTCCGATTCTGAGTCGATGCTTTCGTACAACTCCAGCAGCGAGGACCCGGGCTATGACACGGCGGAGCTTCTGAATGCCGGGTTTGGGCAGCGCGCGGACTTTGACTTGGATGACGAGGATGATGAAGCGTTCTGGGCCGGTGATGGCTGCGAGTTCCTGCAAAGGATGGACCCGTTTGATTGGGCGCTCAAGTCGATGGCACCCAAGTCGCGCAATGCCAAGCAGGCGCGGAAAATGGCGCGCAAGAAAGACCGGCTGACAGCGTTTCCATCTGACTTGATGGCTATGCTGGAAGAGCTGGTGGTATTCGCGCGAGACAACGACCAAAAACAGTTCTCGCCGGAGGTAATGGGCCATCTCGCGCGCAAGTCGGTGCACTATGCTTGTGATCGAATGGAGCTCGATTCGCTCAGTAGGACCGTACCATGTTTCAGAAACCCGAAGGAGACGGTGCGTGTTTTGACCGTGGCAAAGCGAAAAGGGTATGAGCGCAGAGTCGACGCTGGACGAATACGCTTGATGGATCGAGAAGGACTGGAGAGAATTGTGATGCGTGTATATGAAGAAAGCAATTGCGTGTCGTATGATGCACCGGCTTGGGCCATCGGAGAAGCGAGTCGCGGTGCCGTAGTACATAGGGGATCGGAGGCGGCGCAGAAAGCCAGGCGAGCCGTTCGTGCGTCGGAAAAGCGAGCAAAGAAGCAGCAGACGAAACGCAGGCCCAACGGTGCACCCGGATCCGGATCATGCAGAGGGCCCCGGACCCGTTCTCCTGGTTCCTCGTCGTTCGGTGCGGCTCGCCGCAACAACAGTACACCGCGCGCCGAAGCGCTCGACCTCCCATCTCAGCAAATCACGCTCGTGGACCAGGATGTTTGCACGCTGCAGCACAAACCCATCAACGAGTCGAACGTGGGACACCAGCTGCTGCTGACGATGGGCTGGACGGCCGGAACCGGTCTGGGCGC
The DNA here is from genome assembly GCA_008690995.1 of Porphyridium purpureum. Classification (NCBI taxonomy): domain Eukaryota; phylum Rhodophyta; class Bangiophyceae; order Porphyridiales; family Porphyridiaceae; genus Porphyridium; species Porphyridium purpureum. Next base: position 150,347 of record VRMN01000009.1, read on the forward strand.
TGACGGCAAAGGCGAGGTCGACCCAGTAACCATCAAATACCGTCTTGGACGCAAGGGCCTCGGCTGAATGAGCGGTCCTAGCCGAGAGCAGTCTCGACGCCTGGAAGCCCAGGAGAAATGATAAGGGCGGTAGCCGTTTGCCCGCAATCTTTTGCAGACTTTCGCTTCTACAGATTACGCAGAAAAGAACTCGAATGACAAGACGCGCGAGCGCGTTCTTCCTCTGCATTTCCAGTTGCCGCCATGTCAGCACGAACCTCCAACCCGCTAACCCGTTAAACCGCTCCACGGGCAAAGCGAGCATCTCTTAAACCGCACAGCGCAGTGTACCCTGCAGTGTACTTGAGTGTCCGTGAGTGTCCTCCACTGTACCTCGATGTTCAGCGCAGTGAACCTGCAGTGAACCCGCAGTGTACCCGCAGTGTACCTGGGCGGCAGCTCGTTCGAGATTTGTTCGAGCGCCGCAACGGTTCGAGAGCGGCGGGGGTACAGTGCAGCTGCGGGATTTTTTGGGGCGCTTGCGCGTGTGTGGGCGGGCGGTTCTCGCAACGGTTGAGAAGGTGCTTTCGAGCAGAACGGCAGCCCACGCGCAAACGGAGCAGCACCAGCCGCAGCCGCAGCCGCAGCCGCAGCAGCAGCAGCAGGAAGCGTGCTGGTGGTGCGAGCGGCGTGCGCACAGGGTGTGGGTGCGACACAACACAGATATAAGTCGTGTGTGTACACTTGTGAGAAGGTTGGGTTAGATACGAGGTGCAAGGAGAGGCAGTGGGTAGAGGAAGAGAAGCAGGCAGTTGAGAGTTGTGGTGGACCTGGTGGGTAGGCGTGGCTGGACGGAAAAGTGAACAAGATGGCGGCTTTCGTGTCCTCGTTGGGACTGGCGCGCGCGTCGGTGGGCCGTGGCGCAGTCTGCACCAAGCCGGGCTCCGCGCAGCTCTCCATGATGGCCAAGTCAAAGAGCGTGCCGTTCATGGAGGCGCCGGCCGCGCTGGACGGCAGCATGGTGGGAGACGTGGGATTCGACCCGCTGGGCTTCTCCAACTACATTGACCTCAAGTTCTTGCGTGAGGCAGAGCTCAAGCACTGCCGCATCTGCATGCTCGCCGCCTTGGGCATCATTGTGCAGGAGGTTTACCAGTTTCCGTTCTACTCGGGTGCGCCCAGGCTGGCGACTGACGCCCATGACTACTTTGTGAAGTTTGGCTCGCTGAACCAGATTCTGCTGTTCGCGTCCTTCATTGAGCTGGTTGCCGGCACCCCGGGCATCATCCAAACCATGCGCGGTGAGACTGACCGCGCGCCGGGCTACTTTGCGTTCGACCCGCTGGGTCTTGGAAAGGACAAGGCAAAGTTCGAGAGGTACCAGCTGTCCGAGTTGAAGAACGGAAGATTGGCGATGATCGCCGTCGGAGGCTTCATCCATCAGGCGTGGATGGCCAAGGTGCCAGTCTTGGAACAATTGTCTACCGGCAAGCTCTTGCCCTGAACGATATGACCTCGCGAGCATAAGCTTTGACCTCACTGGAGCCGGAAGAAAGGCGTGCCCTGGGATCTCTTTGTGTGTGTTCCTCTCTCTCTCTCTGTCTGTCTCGTTTCTTTTTGCATAAACGGTGAAGGTAGATCTTTACGGTCGACACGGCCACGGTTCCTATCTAATTGGCGGCTATTCCTGGCGAGGATCTCCCAAAAGCTCGACGTCCGCAGCACCTATGATTGCGGCTTGTCCTCTGTACACGCCGCCCTCATCCTGCAGGTTGAAGAGTGTGCCGTTACGCAGCGCGACCTTCTTGCCAGTGGCCGTCACGCGCTCCACATTGAATCGGACAAACCCTCTCGCGAGCGCCTGCCCGAGCAGCTCATTGCGGGCCTGTTGCGCGTCTTGCTTTGCGTCTGCAGACAAGGTCGACGGCACGGTGCCCATCGAGTCCCACGCTCGCTCAAACGTGTGCAGTGCGAGTCGATTCGAGTAGTTGTACATGTTGTCCCTCCGCACCAGTCGCTCTGCTGGTCCACGGCTCTCGCTCGCGCCTCCCTTGTATCCGAACGCCGCTTGGAAAGCATTATACTGTGCTGCAAACACCACGTCATGCGACAACAGGGCCGCATTGGGTGTCAGAAACAGACATTTGCACAGCCGCAGCGGGTCGTCCATGATTGCCCGGTCATTCTCAATCTCGGGCAGTATACTGTGCCCCACTGCGAGCTCGTACGAGCGCGCCAGAATTAGCGAGTGTTCTTGTAGCCATTCGTCGGCCAAATTCACGCGACCCGTTCGCTCGTCTTCGTACCAGTGCAGGCCGACATCCATGGCCACACGCGCTCTCCGTCCCGCTGGACGTCGAGCCGTACCAGAGTCCATTGTCAAGCTGACATAGCCAGGAGGTCGTGAACGGATCTGCGCAATATGCCGAATCCCAGCCGCGCGTATCTGCGCGCCGGACGCGTCCGCACCCGCCACACCACACACCACAAACATGGCAGAAGGTCTTCCTCGTTCGCTACGAATCAAAATGGTCGAACGCGCGAAAGAGAGACAAAGCGAAACACCAGATGAAATGTCTGGGTCGACGGCAGAAGCCGTCGGTGACCGCCGGATAGCGGCAACGGAGAACACTGCAGCAAGTGAGAACCATGATGTGGTCGTGGGAAAGACAGAGGCGGAGAAACTGGCAAATCCTGCCGCGCTCGCGCGGATGTCGCTTGACGAGCAAGTGCGCTCGGTCTTGAGCTCGTCGTTTCGGTTGACTGAGCTGCGGCCTGCACAGGAAGAGGCGATCCGGGGCGTGCTGCAACGGCGCGACGTGTTTGTGCTCGCGCCTACAGGAGGCGGCAAGTCGCTCACGTACCAATTGCCTGCGGTGCTCCTGCACCACTTGTATGGCAAGCTCGCGATTGTTGTGAGCCCGCTGCTTGCGCTCATGCGCAATCAGTTGGACGCATTGGCAGCATTGAAGATTCCAGCAACCTCTGTCTCGTCCTCTCAGACAGCAGCACAGAACAAGGACGTGTATGTTATGCTGGACGCCGCGGCGGGTGGCGGAAAGTGCCCGGTGGCCCTTTTGTACGTGACGCCAGAGACCATGGCCACGGACAAGTTCCACAGGATTCTCAAGCGATTGGATGCGCGCGGCTTGCTGGCCTTACTAGCAGTGGATGAAGCGCACTGCATATCGGATTGGGGCCACGATTTTCGCACAAAGTATCGCGAGCTCGGTACATTCAAGCTCGCCTTTCCCCAGGTCCCGGTCCTGGCAGTGACGGCCACTGCAAGCGCAAAGGTACAGAAGGATATAGTCGAGCAACTCAATATTCTGGACGCGCTGGTAGTATGTCGTTCGTTCAATCGACGAAATATTCGGTACGAAGTGCGCTACCTCGTCCCTGAAGACGTGGCCGAATTGGGCGTGGAGCTGGTGAGGGAGGCAAGTGTAACAAAGGCTGTGCGCAGGCTCTCGGGCCTGTGCGGTATTGTGTACGCGCGCACGCGCGCCACGGTCGAGCTGCTCGCAAGTGCCCTGCAAATGCAAGGGGTGTCGGTTGGTGCGTACCATGCCGGAGTGTCGACGAAAGACCGACTGCTCGTTCAACAGCGATGGCAGAGCGGTGAGATTTTGGTCGTGGTGGCCACACTGGCATTTGGCATGGGCGTCGACAAGCACGATGTGCGCTTTGTGATCCACGCCGATATCCCGAGCTCGCTCGAAGCATTCTACCAGCAGTCCGGCCGCGCGGGCCGGGACGGTGCCAAGTCTTTGAGCGTCTTGTTTTTTGCTCAAGACGATGCGCAAAAGGTTAATTACCTGCTCCAAACGCAAACCTACAGCGTCGAAACGCAGCGAAGCGCCTCGCTTCGTGGGTTTCAGGAAATGGTGGACTATGCTTGCATGCCAAAGTGTCGGCGTGCTCTGGTCCTCAAGCATTTTGGAGAAAAGCTCAGCGCGCCCGAGCCGGCGTGCAAAGATTCGGCAGGTTGTGACTATTGCATGAATCCTGCGAAAGTCGAGGAGCGTTTGAGCCATGTGACGCGGCCCAAAAGAAGTAGGACAAACGCGCCCAGTGGCAGCAAGGGTCCCTTCCGTGGCGAAAATGACCGTGCAGGGTCGCGTCTATTTTCCCTCCCAAATTCAAAGCAGGAACTGGAGCGTCAACGCGTCGCGCGTCGTGCTGAGGAGCGCGAGCGCGCAATGGATGCGCTTGGCGCCCGTCTGATCTCGGACGCTCCAGTTGCTGGACGTACGAAGGCAGAACGTGAGTCGCAGCTGGATGCTCTGGAACGGCGCGAACGCCGTGAGCTGCAGCTGCACGCCTCACCCGATCATCTACAAATGGCACAACGCGTACCCTCGGCCCCGGCCTTTGTCTCTGCGAGCAGCCTTCATCGAGCCGGTTCACAAACCCATACTATTAAGAGAGCAAAGTTCTAGCTGCACTTGCGGCTTCCTTTGCATTTTGAAGAATTGTGTCAATTTGTCATATCTCTCTGCCAGGTGCCCATTTACGGATTCGGCCGACACCCACTCGCTCGGTCTCTTCAAGTGTCGGGGGTGCCTGCGCGAGCGAATGATGTGGCTGCGTATACTGGTTTTCACAGGGAAAGGGCGCAGGCGGTCGTGCACTTGATTCAGGCTGCCAAGTCTTGAGGCTCTGCTCATCCCTGCGAAGCAGTTTTGCTTTTGATTCATTTTCTCCTTCTCGGCGTACTGCGTGAAGTCTGTGAGGACGGACGCATGCGCTGTTTAGTTGCGTGTCATGGGCACTGGCTTTATTGGAGGTGCAATGGCGCGGTGACTGTTTCAAAGCCTTCACGTGTCATAGGGAAAAGCCTGCACCAAACGCCAGTTGAGTGTCACCATGGCGCCGGCGCACAAGCATGTTATGCCCGCTCAAAAACCGCGCGAGCAATGCGGTTGAATTCATGATCGCTCTGACAGCGAATTCTCAGTGTATCGTATGGCGACCGCAATGGTGGCATTTTTTCAAGACACCCGCACGCTGGTATTTGGTGCGTGGTCACGTTATGCGTACCATTGCCCCGCGCAGCGATTGACGAACGTGCATTGTTCTACGAACACGCCGGGGAACGCGGGGCCTAAGATTGTGCGTAACACATCGGACATATTACGTGGATCGCGCTCACCCGTGCCCAGCAGCAGCGCGTGTGGTCGACCGATGCAGAAGAACGACGTGCCGCTTCCGCTCATGAGCACTATATCAAAGCCGAAACTGGCAAGCTTCGTTTTAAGCTCACCCATTTTAGGCTCGAGGCGGAAGCTGGGCTCCTCTAAATCGTTCAGGCAAGCAGCGGGTGAAATCAAGCCTTCGTTGGCTGACTCCATGATCTCGTTGAGCAAGAGTTCCGGATCCCGCTTGGACAAACGTTCATAATCCATGGTTTGGAAGACCTTGCCTGTCGACAGGCCAAAGTTTGGCTTGACAATAAACATCGCGCTCGGCTTGGTCAGCGGCGGCAGCGACCGCAGAATTTCTCCGCGACCTGTGCAGTAGGCGGTTCCGCTTGAAAGGAAAAATGAGATGTCGGACCCGAATTGGGCACCGAACTCGGCCAGCTGCTCGTCCGTGGCCGGACGGCCGCACATTTCATTCACTGCCCACAGCGTTGTTGCTGCGTTTGCGCTGCCTCCGCCAAGCCCGGCCTCAAATGGCACCCGCTTATCAAGCTTAACGTGAAACTTTTGCGTGCATCCCGTTCGCTCGCGGAAGACCGCCAGCGCCTTTAAGATCAAATTCGAATCGTCTGTTGGAATACCAGCCACGTTACATTCCATCGAGTCGCGCGCCGTGTCGTCGTCATCTTTCCGCTCAAAGTGCAGGTTGTCCTGCAGGCTGACCGCTTGAAACAAAGACGCCAGCTCATGGAAGCCGTCTGGTCGCTTGCCCAGGATCCTCAGAAAGACGTTGATCTTTGCCGGACTTGCCAAGGATAGCACAGGGATTACCACCGCCTCCTTCCCCGAGTCTGCTGCCGCCATGCTTACGCCCATCCCAGTTCCATCTGAGCGGTGCGGTGCCATCCGCGAGAGCTGGCACGTGCGGCCCTCTCCCGGGCGAAATCGCCGCGATCGATGAGATGCAGGCGATGATGCCACGCCGAATGCGCAAGCATGTCGATCAACGACGCGGCTTCTTCGCATGGGAGAGTCGTACAACATCGGCTCCATTTCAGTTGTTTTCGACTCTGACTGCCCACATTCACAATTTTTTATTTGACATTGCAAAGGTCTCGCATGGCTACTGGAGTGATCATCACACGCTGCGAAGGTTCTCCTTCCATATCAGCGCGAGAAGCACAATGTGAGATGCTTCATTTCCATCACGCTCGCATACTTTTATACTATCGCAAGCGTGCGATCAGGACTTGGGCTACAGGACGCTGATCGTGCGCACGGGCGGATCTTCACGCACACGCTTCGGCAGTTCGATGGTAATCACGCCGTCCTTTGCTGTGGCAGTGATCTGATCCTGCGCAATGTCGTTTCCAAGGCTAATGCTTCGCTGGAAGGAGCGCGCCCTGTAGAAGTGGGGAGTGGCTTTCCCGTTCTCCGAGTCCTGATTCTCCTTGGCTTGCTCCGCCTCGCCACTGATTTTCAGCACGTTGTCTTTCACCTCAAGCTTGATGTTCTCCTTTGGAATGCCAGGCGCCTCAATCGTCAGCACAAACTTATTGTCCACTTCATGGAAGAAACTTGTTGGCCCTGCAATTGTCGGCTTGTAGACGCGCTGCTCACGGTCCTCCACAGGAATATTGAAGAAGCTATCGATCAGACTGTCCCAAGTCATGTGGCGCGAGTCTGGGAAAGCCATTGGTACACTCGTACGAACTCTTAGAGCCATTCTGTCCTATTCTCTCTTCCCTGTCTCTTGATGCTCTCTGTCCTCACAGATACGCTTCTCTCCTGAGTCTCCCTGGCCTTGCTCCGATTCTCTCTCTTTGTCTCTGTCTCTCTATCTTCGCGTCCTCCGCTGCGCTCATTGAAGTTTACCAGGCCTGGAGACCAATTTTATACCGCACTGCCCGTCGCGTGACAGACATGCGCGGACATCCCGTTCACGTTCTGGATCCTTCGAAGAGGCTTCTCCGACATTCCGTACTTTTTCCAGACGCTTTCGAACCCTCTGGGAGTCTGTAGAATGTTTCGGAAACGTTAGAAGACTTACAGAATCCTGTGGAAATCTGTGGAAACGTGTGGAAAAGTGTGAAGACCTGCTGCCACCATGACCCATGCATCACATCGCATCAAGGTCCAACCCACTTGGTCGAACGGTGTCAACATCATCCAGCCCTGCTCGAAACCGGTTTCCCGCGGTTTCTAGTGGTTTCCAGATTCCGCTCGGCCCACATGAACCGTTTATAACAGTACCCCATTGCCTTTAATATGGTACAGCTCCGCGCGAGCGGTGTATTCCTTCCGTGAACCGGATGACGTTTTTGGGGAAGCTGTCATCTCTTAACTTATCATGATGACATCAGTGTACTTCCGTGTTCTGTCGTTGTACAGTGAACTGCGTGTGCACTGTACCGCGGCCGATTTTCGGCTCAACGTCGGCGGGTGAGGCGCGTGAGGGGGAAGGCGAAGGCGAAGGAGAGGGAGAGAGGAGAGAGCGGTGTGACTAGGGAACGATGGCGGGCGTGTGCTTTGTGGGGAGCGCGAGCGGCGCCGTTGGAGCTGGACTTGTGCGCGCACGTCATGGCGGAGCGGCAGAGGTGAAGAGCAGGCGAGGTGCCGCTGGCCGGCGCCCCGCGGCAGTGCGGATGGTGATTTCGGACGAGCGTCGCGTGGAGGACGCGCAGAAGAGCAAGCTGGTGCGCCCAATGACGCTGGTCGAGAAAGTGCTTGCGCGCGGCGCAAACAAGGACAGCGTAAAGCCTGGCGATAATATCTGGGTTGACGTGGACGTGCTGATGACGCACGACGTGTGCGGGCCGGGCACCATTGGCATTTTCAAGCGAGAGTTTGGCGCCGACGCAAAGGTGTTCGACAAGGAGAAGGTCGTCATCATTCCAGATCACTACATTTTCACCGCCGACGAGCGCGCAAACCGAAACGTCGATATTCTCAGAGATTTTGCCAGGGAGCAGAACATCAAGTACTTTTACGACATTGTAGACCGAAGCGATTTCAAGGTCAACCCGGACTACAAGGGCGTGTGCCACATTGCCCTGGCCCAAGAGGGGCACACGCGCCCGGGCGAGATCTTGTTCGGAACCGACTCGCACACGTGTAACGCCGGCGCGTTCGGCATGTTTGCCACGGGCATTGGCAACACTGATGCAGGATTTGTGATGGGAACTGGCAAGCTCCTGGTCAAAGTGCCGGCATCGATGCGATTTGTTTTTGATGGTCAGCTGCCCGACTATATTCACGCCAAGGATATGATTCTGCAGTGCATCGGGGATATTGGCGTGGCGGGCGCGACGTACCGAAGCATGGAGTTTGCCGGCGGCGTCATTAAGGGCCTCAGCATGGAAGAACGAATGACCCTGTGCAACATGGCCATTGAGGCCGGAGGAAAGAATGGCATTATTGCGGCGGACGAAACGACATTTGCCTACCTCAGGGGGAAGACCGAAAAGCCGTTCACCGTGCTGAACTCGGACGAGGAGGCGCAGTACTTTGCAGACTACAAGTACCAGGCGTCAGAGCTGGAGCCGGTGGTGGCTAAACCACACTCCCCGGACAATAGGGACCTCGCGCGCAACTGCCGCGACCACAAGATCGATCGCGTATACATTGGCTCCTGCACGGGTGGCAAGTCGGAGGACTTCATTGCCGCGGCACGCCTGCTGCAGGGCAAGAAGGTGAAAGTGCCCACATACCTCGTACCGGCCACGCAGCGCGTGTGGCAGGACGTGTACAACATCAAGATCAAGGGGCAAACGCTGGCCGAGATTTTCAGCGAAGCTGGTTGCGTGGAGCCCGCGGCGCCCAGCTGCGCCGCCTGCCTTGGTGGGCCAAAGGACACTTTTGCGCGCATGAACACGGCCGAAGTGTGCGTGTCGACGACCAACCGCAACTTCCCGGGCCGCATGGGCAGCAAGGACTCGAGCGTGTACCTGGCATCTCCGTACACCGCCGCAGCCTCCGCTGTCACTGGATACGTCACGGATCCGCGCGAAGTCTTCGAGTTTGACAAACAGAAGCGCGTCACAGCCGAGCAGGCAATCGACCACTAGACAGTCCGGATTCTTCGGTAAAGTTTGACAACGCGCCTACTCCAAACCGGGGACATCTCAGGAACTTCCCCATCTGGCAAACAATTTCACGGCTTCAACTCCGCGTAGCTCTTAAACGTGGGAGGTGCGTACAATTTTCCGCTGCGGTGGTGTCGAGTCCCGATTGCCCAGCGCCACAGAATGGGGCGTGGGACATCAAGCACAATGGGGCGGTACGCGGTTGTGGCGGCAGCAGGCGTATGGGTCGTGATCGTGATGATTGTCGCCACCGCCTCGGCGCAAGGCAATGGCCTGGAATACAGCGTGTATGACGTACTCCAGGGCGATTACAAAGAGTCGGTCGCGAATTTGCCCGTCGATTGCAACGCACCGTTCGCGGTCGGGATCAACGACACGTGGATGCAGTATATTCCCGCCGAGACAGTCAGTCTAACGGGAAATCTGTCGGAGACATGTGCGCAGCCTGGGCAGGCCAACCAGACGTATCTTTATGCCATTCCGTCGGGCGACGCATGCTTTCAGGGTGGATTACCCGCAGGTCCAGATGTGAACGTCTCGGCTGTCTGCGAGAGTATTGATTCCCAACAGCCTGCATCAGTCCTTGGTGATTACGTCGTCGTAATCCTAGCGAATGGCTTCTCATGTCCCCAAGTATTTCTAATGGGTTCTCCTGAGGATCATGCCATGGTGCTCGTGACACCGGTGCAGAATCTTGAATTGTTTGGCATGGCGCTCGAGGCGGGATCCAGCTACATGCTTACAATTGCTTTGGCCAATCTTAGCTCTGAATCAGAAGCTTTCAGTGTCTGTACCCCAACTGATCCCATTGTCGCCAGGAATGTGGATGTCCCCGCGAGTCGCATCGTGGCAGACTACTCGGCGGTCCTGCAGAACCCCGCACAGAGCTGCTTCGCACCCTTGTCCGTGGAAATGACGAGCGATCAGATCAATGAGATATTTGGATCCTCCGTGCTGACGGGCTCTTTATCCGCGGCGGGCGTGCCCGCCTGCATATTCAGCTCGTGCACGTCTTGTGAGACTATAATTCCGATGTTTTCGAACGGCGTGGTCAATTTTGAGCCCGTCTGGGATGTTTTGGGTGTGCGTGACGCAGTCGAGCTGTTTCTGGCGAACGTCGCGCTCATTCCGCTGCCGATCTGGGACCAGCTGCAGACGCAGTACACGCTGGCGTTTGTTGTAACCTCGTCTCTGTCGTCAAGTTGCCAGGATCGTTTCCAGTATGAGCGTGGCACGATCGGTTTATTCTTTGCCACCCCCGAGGAAGGCGTCAACATTAGAGGCGTGATTCCGCTCGAAGGTAATCGCACTGTGATGCTTGTTCAGAGTCCCGGCGGGCAAATGGGCACGGTGGCAATGCCGCAGTGCGTGTATGTGATGAACGAGCAAGAGCAGGCCAACCCTGCTACGCCGACGCCGACGCCGGAACCGACGACAACGCCGGGGCCTTCGAATGAGCCGGAGCCCACACCAACACCTGTCTGCATTGATGCCGAGTGGATTGAGGCGCAAGGGCTTGACAAAGTCCATGCTCACGATGGCGTCGGTCCGCTGCTGTGCCTCACTGGTGCAGATGACCTGCCGTGCGGTACACCTGATCACATTCTCGAAGTCGAGTCGCCAGGCGCCGGTACTTCAGCGTTGCGCACGTACGCTGAGGTCTGCAGCGAACGCGACTGCACGACCAAGCTGGGACGCTACAATGGCGTGCTTCATTCTGATGCACATAAGCTGCCGTCTCAGCATGGCCTCCGGCTTACCACAGTCTCTCATCGTGGTACACGGTGGAGTGCCATTGAAAACCGCATCGTGGTCGCTGCGCAGAAGCTACGGTCGGTGTGGATCAGCCACACAATGACTTACCTGCAGCGCAAGAACAGTGTGTCGTAGTTCGTCTTCACCTTCTTTTTCTGTGTAGTCCCATTTTGTCCTTTTCTCGTTTTTCGATACGTTTCGTCTTCCTGGAAACACTGCATGTTGACAGATCAGTCGACTGTCTCCTTGTCCTGCGCCGCATGGCGTACTTCAGCGGCAGCGGCAGCGGCCGATCGCCGCTCAGCTCGTGCCGCGACCGAGCTCATGTACCGCGTCGCGAAGACGCTAAAGTAATAGCTAGCGCCATTGAGCAAGGCAACGCCAAAAATAAACATCAGAAAGGCCGCGTGTGCAAGAATGCTGTGCCATAGCAAGATGGGCAAGATCAGCGTCAGCGCGGTATAAACGCATTGGAAAGTCACAAATGCGAACAGCTGCTTGTCCTCCCCAAAGCAATTGATGACTTTGTAGGTGGCCGACTTTTTGTTCCGCGTGAGCCAGCGCAAACTGGTCATGATTTCTGGGTCGTTTTCCAATTTTCTGCGTGAGAACACCTCTGTTTTGAACAGGTACAGAGCTTGCCATACTATGTACGCCAGCAGCGGCAGCAGAAAATGATCCACAAACAGGCTTGTGGCTGGCTTGAGCGGCTGAAGCTCAAAAAACGCGCGCGTCTTGATTTGCTTGTCCCAGCGTAGGCAAAACGTGACTAGAGGAGGAAGTATGTGAATATAGACGCTCGTCATTTTGTCCAGCGAGTGCCAGACGAGCGAATTCTTCCACACAACCACGGCAAAAGCAAGCGGACCGGTCGTTACTGCAAAGTTCACCGCCAGCAGGCGCGGACTATCTGGCGCCAGGAACGCTTGCGCGATGCAGATGCACTGCGCAAAGTAACAGAAGTCGTACGTGAAGTACTGGAACTTTTGACTGCGATACAACGCATAGCGAGTGACGAGCAAGGGGAAAATGATGGTCAGATAGAGCGTGCGGACTCGCTCTGGGAAACAGAGCAGCACAAATTCGATGATCATGAACAGAGCGATGGAGCCCACAAACGTAAGCTTGTCCACGGTCATGACAAAGTGCTCCTTACCCATGGCTTCGCGAATCAGCCTATTCCTGTGCGCAATCTGCTCCCTCACGAGCGCCCTCTGTCTGTCAGCACGGATACGGTTCTGCTCCATGAGCGTGCGCACTTTTCGCAGCGTCGTTCCCGTCGACTCCTTCATCCTTTCTTTAACCACATCCTGCATATCCCAGTCAAACTCAAATTGCTCCAGGCCCAAATCGGAAAAGTGCAGCATGGACGACTCCAGCTCTGACACGTCCTCTTGCCCGAGCACGTTGCTCCCGGAGGAGCCCGAATCCTCGCGCTTCCCTTCTTTGACCTCCGACACGGGACTCGAACTCGGCACGGGCTGCGCGTCCTGCGCATCTTGCGCGTCCCAGCATTCTCCGTGCGCCTCACCAGCGCGCTCCTCGGCGACGAAACTCTCCATTTTTTCGCTCTCACGCTTTCCCCGCTACCCGAACTTTCCTCAAACCACGCAAAATCCGTCCTCTCGGTGACGAACGAGGACATGGTTGTGCAGGCGGACGGACGCCTGAGAGACGTTCGTGGTGAATCATAAGCGCTTCTTCTTTATACAGTGGCATAGAACAACAGACTCCCAGGACAGCGTGCGCGTGCCTGGTCCCGGCGAAAGTCTCATTCTCTGGGAGAGGAACTTCCGGTGGAGTTTGATGGACAGTTTCACACATCCTTATCCATCTGGGCCGAACCACGGCAGATTAGCTGGGGGGCGCGGCCGGCTTGAACAGCTCGTCGTTGCTCAAGTCTGCGGAGCGACTCGATGCGGCCTCCGTCGGCGCGCTCGGGATGGTGCGGTACGACGTCGAGTTTCTGATCGAACCCGCACTAGACACTGCCGCGCCGCCCGAGAGCTGCGCCGCAGTCTGACGTGGACTGTCCTGGTCCTGAATACTCAAGGAAACATCAGAGAACGACGTGGTTGAGCAAATACTGCTCTTGCGCGAATGCGGTCCTCTGGGCGACGTCGCGTGTTCTCTTCTTTCCCTTCTGTGCGCATCTCGCGAATCCGTCTTGGTTATACTGCGCGGACGTGGTAGGCGCTCCGTTCCGTTCATTTTCTTTCCGTCCTCTCCTTTCTCCTCCAGCTTCAAAGCTCCACAAACCCCAATCTTGCGTCTCGCTTTCGATGGAACCACTTCTGCTCTGTCTCTGGAATTACACGCCGTATCACGTTGCGCTGAGGCCGGCGGTGAAGGTGGGGGTTAGCTCGCAGCCGCATGCTTTATATGTGCGGTCTTGAGCCGTGCCGTTGAAAGGGCTTCATGCGTGGTGTTATTGCCACGAAATCTTCCATGGTGAAAGATTTCGTTCCGTCCTAATCGGCGTGCAGCATGTCTAACCTTTTGCAGCCCACCAGACAGGTAGGATGGCAGCATCAACCTTTAATTCACACTTACTTGACGTTCGCTGCGTGTGCTCTACTAGAAATCGCGCTTGGCGAAAGGCGCGTGGACAAAATCTTCACGAAAAGATGATTGGGATCGGCGGGTAGGTGATTTTGTGGTGGCAAGCTGTTGGCGCAAGCGGCGCGCGGTGTGAGTGTGTAACAGGAGCAATGAGCGACGCATCGGCCTTCGTGGCCGGCTACTCTGGCGAGGTGCACAATGTGGGATCACCTCGATTTTTGACAGGTGCCTCAAAGTGCGAGTCCTCGTCATCGGTTCTTGCCGCAAGTCGACGTTCGCACGCACCGCGTGAACGACGACCGAACGTTGTGATCCCTCCCATGGGCGCTAGGACAGCATCCACCTCACCCCTGTCGGCCACCTCAGCAGATGCGGTAGAACCGCCGTCTTCGCTGGCATTGTATGACCTGGCGGTCAGTAACTTTGGCGCGCGTGTCCGCCTGGTGATCTATTTGCTGGAAATTGAGCACCTCGTCCAGATGAGGACGCCCACTGAGCTTGGCGGGACAAAGTCCGAGGCGTACTTGGCGCTGAACCCGCAGGGCAAGGTGCCCATGCTCGTCGTGGAGCGCCCAGGCCAGGACGCGCTGCCTCTGGCCGAATCGGAAATTATCGTGCAGTACCTTTTGGATGTCTTCCCGGACACCGGTCCGAAGTCCTTGCGCATCGCGAATGTGCACACGCCCGAGCTCCGTGCGCTTGCCCGTAGCGCAACGAGAGTGCAAGATGTCTACCTTGGAAATCTGCAAGGGTCGTTGTACAAGGCGATGGACGCCGAGACGCGAGCGACGTCAATTCGGTCACTGATGGCACAGCTAGACCTGCTGGAGATTTTGTTGTGTCGCTGCGCCAAGCTCGTCGGTTCCGACTCAGCCCAGGACGTAGTGTTCTTTGGCGGGAGGCAAATCTGTACCGCAGACTGTGCGCTGTTCCCCTCGTTTGTGTTCTTTGAGTTCATGCTGCCTCTGTTTTCGCTCGACCCTTTCCAAGGCCGTCGCCCAAGACTCGAGGCGTGGTGGCGGGCTCTTTTGCGCGAAGGCGCGTTTGAGAAGGTTCGGGCTCAGATCCGGACAGAGCTAGACGGCTGGCAGGCCAAGGGGCGCTGGGCAAACCTCGGCATTTTAGATCAGATCCGCGACCATCCGCAGCTGTTCAAAGCGTGAAACGCCCAGATAAATGCAACAATCACAAAATAGAGGTATTTTAGCAGTAAAAAGTACAGTTAGCTCCCAATGCACTTGAGCGCGCCACGCGCCACGCGGGTTGGCTGTCGTGCGAGACGGCACGAGGCGGAGGCGAGGAACTGGCCGGTGCGCTCGGCTCACGCGCGCTTGTGATGGCGGATACCGGCCAAGCGACGGACTCACCCGGTGATGGCACAGATCCCAGTCCGAGCCCAGGTCCTGCGGTGGTGCAGGAGCCGATGTTGCCGCAACATGACGTGGCCCCGGCGCTTCACATGACCCCACTTCATGAGCTTGTGCTGCATGCTGCGGACACGTCGTTCCGGGAGCTGAGCACGTGGGTGGAATCCGAAGCCACGGAGCACGCGCGTCGGGAAAATTTGTACAATCTGGCGTTGGTCGCGCGGACGAGAATGGCGCGCGCGTTGGCGTTGACACGGTCCGCCATGGCGATCTACGCGGGCGCGGGCGGCGCCGAGTCGGTTCCTCGCTTGCAAGGCGCGGCTGCAGAGACACGCGCAAATGCCGCGAGGTACGAACTGGCTGCCGACTCGCTGTGGGCCGCGACAACCATGGGCGTTGGAAATCCGGCGATGCCGCCGCTCGAGCTTCGAGCGGCCGCCAGGATTCTGTCTACTGGTGATGAGCCCCTACCTTCAAGCATCTTGCAAGTCGCCCAGCGTCTTTCTGGGGTAGTTTCCGATGCAAAACATGGCACGGAGCGCGATCCCGAATCTAGGCTGTCTGAGCGTCAACTGGAACTAACTCGGCGTGCAGTTCGCATTGCCGGCTTTCGAAACTGCGTCATTGTTCCGCAGCGCCCGCTTAATAACCAAGACAAGCTGCGCGTTGCCTTTGCTAAGGACGCCAGGTATCAGCTATGCTTCGTGGACTTGCTGCTCGAATCAGCGCACCTACGCGCCGACACAGGTGTATTTCGGCTCGTTGCCATCACGATTAACGTGCGTGAGCGCTTTGCCGGGCGCGCCAGCAGCGCGACACTTGCATCTCCAGAGCTTGTGCGCTCGATACAGGACGCCGTCCAAATTACCCACCACACGTACCATCAAGCGCAACAGGAGCAGGACGACCGTGAAAGTGGGACAATACAGACCAGAAAGCGCTTTCATGCCATGCTTTCGGTACTGCAGCGCACACTGCACGTTGATGTCTGCGCGCCCTACGCATTTGCGCTCGTTTCGCAGCAGTTTTCAGAACTTGGATCCCACCCAGCATGGAAGGAGCATATTTCAGTCTCGTTCAAGAGCGGCGCTGTCGCGGTGGATGCGGCTCTTGAAGAAGTCGAGGCGAAGAAAACTAAAATAGGCGTTCAAGGAGAGGAAGAATCAGAACAGCAGCTGTTGTCTGGGATCGCGCATTCGGAATCTGGGCACTGGGCGTTGCAACCGAAAACGTCCACGTCGACCACGAAGGACTACATATCTATCAAGTACTGGAACAAGAGCTGCGAGTTGCGAGTACGCATGGCCACCGAAGCAGAGATTCTGACAGATGGTGGAACATCACAAGGGATAGCGACGTCCCCGGAATTGCTAAAGCTGGAGCACGTTCCGCCATTGCCAGTGGCGGCAATGGCAACTGATAGGATGAGCTCATTCGTGTACACGGCATTGAATGCTGAAAGCGTGCTAGAGAGTGTACTTGTTGTGCGTGCGCGGCATCTGCTCGCACAACTCCGTACATTGGTTGTGGAAAATCCAGAAAGTTATTGTCCCAAATCAGATTGCCGGGTGGTCCAACCTCACGGGACGGCGGCACCTGCCCTGCGCGTAGATGTTGGGTTGGCGCATTCTGGCCTGGACTTTTCCTGTGTCTTGAAGTCGGGTCATCTCCGAGTGCGCACGTTTGGCCTGGTAAGCCAGGTGGTTCCGCCGCCAAGGCATTCGTCTGTGGGTCTGTGGAGTGGCGATAAGCCAATGCTGCAGCTCATGGACGTGAGCGGAAGTAGCAGTAGCGGCTTGGAGCACATTGGCGAGCTTGTATCCGATGCAGTGCGGCAGACACGACAGAAAGTACTGCTGGAGCTCGCGGCTCATGCGCTGAACATGCTGGACGTGGGTGTATCACGCTCGCTTCCGCCTGGCACGGCCGCGGTGGCTGCCATGCTCGTGCCGAAGGGCGAGCAAGGCGCGAGCCAGATTGTGCCTCCTTTCGCCCCGCTCGAGCGTTTGGCACCGCGTCGCTTCCTCACCATTTCGCCGCCATCTGGAAACTGGAAGCAGGCGCAAGTTGGCATTGCGGATAGCGATGGTGACGGCCCGGGAACAGAATCTTTGTTAGCAGGGTCATTTCGTCCAAGTGGGAGCGGCGCCCCGCGGCCAGGGAAGGGCGGGGAAGCTGGCTCGGTCAGCGGTGTTCCAGAGAATTTGCGGCTGGCTGGTGAAGCGCACTCCACAAGGCGCGAATGTTCATCTTTAGTCGAAAGCGTGTTGCAGCGCAAGCGCGAGCTGTCTCAAGTTGAGGCTAGGACGCAGGCCAAACGGCCCCGGTTTACGTATGCCACAATGCATGACGGAATCATTTTCATCCAGGAATCGGCGTTTTCGGTGCATCCACAAGCGATTAATCGATATGGTGGTGACGCGGCAGCCGCAGTGGCGTGGGCGGTCGCGCGAGAAGCGTCTGAGCGCCGTCTGCGCCGCGACTCGCTGCTCCGTGCGTTTCAGCAAGCGTCCGTGGCGTCCGCAGCTCGCGTTCCGCCCAACGTCAAGCAGTACGACTTTGACAACCGTCACGATGCACGCGAATTTGGCTGCGGGGTAGAGAGCATCTCCAGGACAGCGCTCAAGGTCAAATGTGAGCCGATCCCCGTTGTCCATGCGGAACTGATTCTTCGCGGGACCGAGCAGTGGCAAGTGCGCCTGCAACTTCTGCCTCGAATCTTTGATTGTACGAACGAAAGCGAGCGCCGCATTGAAAAGCAGAATGAGCTGATGCAGAGGGGTGCTGGTGCTGGTGTGTCGGTGGGGGCCGGCATGCATGGTGTCAGTACTGGTATGCCGTCCAAGGACGCAACGAACATGAATCACCATGGTGTCGAAAGCAGCCGAAGTGATATGGACGGCGGCGACGTAGACGGTCCCGGTTCAGAGCAGCAAAGGTTGCCGTATTGTAACACTTGGGTGCCTGGTATCACTTGCACGGGTTCCTTTCTAACGTTTACGTATTCGTCGGCCAACGCCTCGTGCGTGCGCTGGTTCTTTCGAGACTTGACTTGCACACGAACATCGGCCGCATTGACGCGTGGCGTCACGCGCAATTCAAAAAACTATCGCGTGCTGTGTCGCTCACCGATCCGGCTTGTGGTTGGCGTTGGTCTTGACGCGGTGGGGAAACATGCGTACGAGATCGCGATCGAGTATGCTTACAACCGCGGCAACACTGGCGGCTTCACGGTCACATTTTCGCCGTCGGCGCCCACCCTCGACATGCTGGGGCCGCTCATGGAGGAGTCGCTGGATGCATCTGGTGGCGCGATCGGCGCGACGCTGTCTGGGATGCTGGAACGCGCCATTCCTGTCGCTGTGGCTCTTGAGCGCGGCCTGCGCGAAAAGGTCGGCGGCCGAATCCAGTTTGTCACGGTGTTACGCGTACGCGTAGTCTTCGTGGGCGTCACACAAGACGAGCAGCGCTCCATGCACGCCCTAGACATTGACGCCGCTCAGAGCTCGCGCGGGTACGTGTCTGTGGTCGACGTGGGGCGCGCAGCCACCATGATCCTTGCACAGCGCGTGCACCAGCGCGCGGCGGCAGCAGCGCAAGCGGCGGGAGCACCTGCGGGTGGCGGAGGCGGAGGCGGTGGCGGTGGCGCTTCCTCAGCGTCGAATAATAATGCCACCTCACGTGGGCGGCTACGAAACGACTTTGTGGCTGTGCCGCGTCTAGATGAGCTGGCAGTGCGTGTGCTGGGTGAGCATGGGTCACTCCCTGACCGGGTCAGTAGCCAGGTCAAGGTGAAGATCGAACGCCTCGAAGAGCTCTTCGCGGCTATTGCACAAGGATGTGGTGCGCCAGTCAGTGTAGCACGGTGAAGATTTGCGAGGTGCATTCGAGTCGGCCATGAGAAACCAGACGGTTAAATAAAGCCAGCCTGCGTCGCTTGTTTACTCCCGTATGGATGCGTTAGGCAGCAGCTTGTTGAGCGGTAACTGATTCGTGGGCAGCATCAACTGAATCCGACTCGGAATCTGGCCCAGTCTCAACCGGTTCGGCTGCATCCGCCGGAGCTTCCGATACATGCAGCCGAGCCTCGGTCAGATATGTCGCGACGCCGCCGGCCAGCTCCGAGCACGCGCGCGGCAGGTCGAGCACGCGGTAATAGAAGCTGTCAAGCGACCTATTCCAAGCAAGCGCCATTTGCCTGGCGAGGGCCTTCTCCATCAACACCGGCGGCGTCCGCGCAACATCGGCTGCTGCCGTGTCGATCTGGTCGTCCGGGCGCGAGCTCGGCGCGCGTGCGCCCAAGGATAAGACATTTTCGTTCAACCGTTGCGCGCGCACGAAAGCCTCCCGCCGCAGCGCAAGTGCGCTTGCGCCTGCCAGCGCAGCGCCGAGCACAAACGCCGCGATCCTTTCTTGCATCTGAAAGTGCCTGCGGCGTCTCGCACGGGTGTCTCGCGCAGCGGATCATGCTGGCGCGGACGACACGGAATACACGAAAGGGGTTTTCCTAGCAAAACAAGTTGGTTCTATGATGTTTTTACACTTACTCGAAAGAGGACGCTCGCTCAAAGACGACCATGAAGCTGAGCGGCTTCCAAACAAAGGCAATTATGTCGTCTTCAAAGACAATGAGCTCGCCGGGCACCCATTGCGGGCGCACAAAGCCCGGGTTCGCGATCTGGCCCTGCCCGCGGAAGCGCTGCTTGACCTTGAGATTCGCAAACTGGTTCAGCGCGACGGCGATCGGATCTGGTTTGTCGCCCGGCCCGAGCTCGATAATGCCGTCCATACTGACGTCCACCTTGAAGGTCAGCTGCCCGGCGGGCACATTCGAGTCGCCTGTGATCTTGCACGCGACGAGCTCGTTGCCCTGCACGTCAATTTCGACGGTCTGCACACCAGACGCGCCGTAGACGCCGCCCCACTTGCCGCGCAGACGGAAGTGCGGCAGTCGCGCTTGCACCTCGCGGATTTCGTCCCGCAGTCGCGACGCGCTCTTGTAATCTTCTACCTTGAGCGCCGCCTGGAGCTGAGCGCTCAAGTCCTCGTACCGCATGAGCGGGTCTTTCAGCCGGATTTCGGCGAGCCGGTCGCGCGCGGCGGCTGCGTCCAAGTACCGCTCATCATCGAGCGCGCGTTCCAGCTGCGCTCGCACAATACGCCACCGCACGCGGAGCTCGCGCAGCGCATCGGTGTCGACCGTCAGCTGTGCGCTCACGCGTTCCGCCAATGACAGGTGCGCGCTCTCCTCGACGGCGCGCGCGGTCATCGCCGCCATGTCCTGCTCCGTGTCTGCACTCGCGGCAGCTGCCGCTGCCGCCGCCGCCGTCTTCTCCGCGGCATCGGGCTTGCCTCCGGCGGCGTCGTTGTGGTTCTGGTCGTACGAGAACGAGTGGTTCACGGCGTTCAACCGCATACTGAGCGCGGCGGCGCCACTGCGCCGCCGTCTCGCGACATACTCATTCACCAGCGCGCGCGGCACGCGCCGGCGCGTCTCGCTCACTGCGCACCGCTGTCGCCACGCTCCGCCACATCCCACATGTCCCCCGACCACAAACCCTGCCAACGACCCCATCCAATTCCACTCCCACCCCCGACCTTCACCCCTTTCTCGCTCCACCACCCCACCGCACACCACACTCCCCACCGTCCGCAATCCCCCACAACCCCAATTCTCTCTCTCTCCCTCCCTCTCTCCCACACACACACACACACACACACACACTTACCCACCTGTAGCTCCTCCCCTTCTTCTTATTCCCCTTCTTGCGCTCCTTGTTCTCCTGCTGCCTTCCGCCAAATCTCTCTCACCTTCCTCTCTCCCATAGAGACACAGCCGTATTTTGTCTCGCCGTCTTCTTCTGAATCACAACCGCTTAATACAAAACCCCGACCCACCCACCTACCCACCCACGTACCCGCCCGTCTACCCGCGCGAGACCCACCGAGCCACCGCAATCACGTCCAAAACACTGACAAAAACCACACACACGCCAGCTCTACACAACTGCCCTTAGCGGCGCGCCCGCTTTGGTGCAAAGAATCATCCCATCCAGTCCGTTCGCGCACGTGCTCTCTTTCTGATGCCTCGCTTTGATGCATCGATGAAACAGGATACACAGGCGGATTCCGTCCGCTTTTTTGCGATTCGATGAAGGTTGCGCTGTACACCCGCGGCGGGGGTACAGCGGCGTGTGTCTATGAAAGTGGCTCCGTTTGATGCAGAGACGTCATGGTACAGCGTCCACACGAGCTGCGCTCCACGCGCGTCGGCAGAACAGCTACAAAAGGAAGAGCACGACGAACAGCGAAAACCGAAAAAAAAAAAATCACAAGATCGGCACAATCTCAACACGTTTTTGGGGGGGTGTATCTCCGGTACAGCGCGTAAAGCAACACGTTGTGAGGGGGTACAGTGCGATCACGCCGCGGCTTGAGGCGGAGGTTGCGGGAGCGAAGAGAGTTGGGCCGGGCGGTTGGTGGGTGGTGGACAGCTTGGAAGCGTGGTGGTATGGCGTCCGGGTCTGGAAGGGTGTGCGTGTGACAGACTAGTGCGGCACGCAATGTGCGGGGTTTAGCAAAGTGGAATGAGCGCCAGCCGCGTCTGGTGAGTGGCGCGTGCAGGCGGCGCTGCACATCACGCTTCTGTCGCAAGAGCGACACACGGATAGAGGTTTCAGCCAGGTTTGCCCGGGCATGGCGGGCGTCACTACGTGCGCGCGTAAGGACTGACGTAGAGCAGCACAGGCGCGCACGCTTTCGCGTGCCGACAAAATTCGATGCGCCGCTGCGTTCATCATCCTCGCCCAATGTTAAAATACGCATTTATTAAAGTCGCTTTTTATCAGGTCCACGCCGGGTTCACCGGGCTCACCGGGTCACGACCCGGTTGAAGTGCGATTTGCGCGGGAAGGGGCGTGCGGGAAGATGCGAGCGGACAGCGAGGGAGATGTGGGAGTGTGTGGATGCTGGTTTGAGGCATGGAGTTCGCATGGAGGTATGTACCACGGTCGCTCTGACAGCATTATGGTTTTGCTTGTCTGCGACAATCATCGTGGTGTCCAAGGAGCTGTTGTCCGGCGGGGCGTTTCCGTTCCCGCTCTTGTTGACGTGCAACTCCAATGTGGTATGTTTCGTGCTGGCGCTGCTCGTGACGCTCGCGATCACGCCACTGCAAGAGTTTAAGACGCAAGCGCGCGCAAATGCCCTCAGGTTGGTGCCTATTGCGCTCAGCATTGCGCTCGAAATCGGATGCTCAAACGTCGCGCTCAAGATGCTGAGCGTGTCGTTCGGAACCATCCTCAAGGGCGCCGCGCCGCTCTTCGTCATGCTGTTCGGTATCGTACTCAAAGTTGAGCGCTTCTCGTTCGCCATGCTGGCATGTATACTCACCATCAGCGCAGGCCTGGCGCTCGCCACCTTGGGTGAAATCCATGGCGGCAGCTTTGGGCTTTTGGGCGCGCTGCTGCAACTCGTGGCAACAGCGCTTGGCGGACTCCGATGGGCCCTCACTCAGCGTGTCATGGTGCAGCAGCATCATCTTCACACCCACGACATACTACCGCAGGGGCGTGCTGATATTCCCGCATCAGAAAGCGAGCGGCGGTCGAGCCGTCCTGACACTTGCGTCGAGGACCTTGGAGAAGACGGAGTGACGCGGACGGCGACTGGTGCCTCGCACAGAAGCTCTCATGCCCACCAGCATGGCGCACATTCACCGCTCGAGGTCATTCTGTATAGCGCGCCGTGGACTGCTATCCTGCTTTTGCCTGTTGCATTGCCCGTGGAAGCTGCGCGGAGTGTGCGCGAGGCATCCTGGACCCTGACCACCATTCTCGCCTTGGTAGCCATCGGTTGCATGGTCTTTTCGCTCATGTGGACCGAATACGCGCTCGTGCAACGTACTAGCTCCTTGGCAGTGTCCGTGGCTGCCGTGTTCAAGGAACTCGTCACTATTGTTGCTGGCGTGCTCGTGTTTGGGGACCACATGGATGCGCTCAACTGGGTCGGATTCGTGGTCGCGCAGCTCGGCATCTCAGCCTTTGTGCTGGTGCGGCACGCCGAAGAGGTCAATCGGTCGACGCTAGTCGCGGTTGTGCACAGCGAAAATCAGATGGCGCATGATTTGCTCGACGAAGACATGAGTGCGCCGTTTTTGGCTGAGAAGGAGGCACAGGACACGCGCACTAGTATGCCAGTGTGGTAGCCCGGGACTTTAATATTTATACTATGGCGGAGCGAAACTATCAGTCGTCGCCTCGAAATGGGCTCTTTCCACGTTCAAACTCGCGTTCAAAGAGCCTTTGGTCCCATTGTCTCATATCGTCCATCGACGCGATTAGCTCCGGTGGTGTTGATTCGGTGTCATCATCACCGACTCCTAACTCTTGCTTGTCTGCAGCTGTGCGCACCTCTTCCCCCATAAAGTCCTCGGCGGAGCGAACTCCCTCCGTCATACCCACAAGCGTCGAGAAGACAAGAAGTGGTAGCACAAAGTCACCAACACCAGGGCCCGTTGGGTTCGCTAGAATCGCTGCATTTAGCGACAAGAGCTTGAAGAGAAGCTCGAACAGCGCAGCAGCAGCGGCCACAAGCGCAGGAGGAACCGACGCTCCTTCCACCAATAAGAGTAGGGCAAGGAAGGTGCCGCTTAGAGATACTCCGCCCAGCATCGCCGCCGCC
The DNA here is from genome assembly GCA_008690995.1 of Porphyridium purpureum. Taxonomy (NCBI): domain Eukaryota; phylum Rhodophyta; class Bangiophyceae; order Porphyridiales; family Porphyridiaceae; genus Porphyridium; species Porphyridium purpureum. The sequence continues at coordinate 173,921 of VRMN01000009.1, forward strand.
GCGGTGGCCGCAAAGTAGCCACTGCTGACGTACTTTTTCGGTGCTCCGGCGTCCACGGGAACCAGCGAGAGCCCAGACACGGACGGTACCCGGACGGGCGTTGTCAGCGCCCGCTGCAAAATTGACTTTTTCGGTGCTCCCGCCGTCGCCGCCACGCACACCCTTTTTAGACGCGGCTTCGCGCGAAAGCCCTCGAGAGGACGCGCCACCCCGAATGCAAGCATGCCGACCATTGCGGATGAGCTTGGAGCAGCCCTCCTCTGACGGCGCGCTTGCTTTGCCCCCTGCTCACTTTGCGAAGTGTTTCACTCCATGTGCAGTCGTGCGCGCGAAATGGTATTCTCGAGGGATTTGGAACAGCCGTTGTTTTACTCGTTCTGGTACATGAGAAAGTCGTCCGTATCAGCTCGGGGCCCAGCGTTGTGGCGCCGCAGCTGGCCGTGATCCGGGCCAAAGTGCGAAGGGTAGTATCCGAACACGCGCTTGTGCTCGGCATAGGCGTCGAAGCCGACAACGTCCTTCCGGCCAGAACCTTCGCAACTCTCACAAAAGATGTTACCCGCACCGTTGCAAAACACGCACTGCGCATATCCATACATATCCAGCACCAGGTCTGCGCGTGTCCATACCTCCTCTACGTCATACTCAGCCGGCCGTGCAGAACGTAACTGTGTGTCGAGTTCGGCCTCAAAGCGCTGTACCATCTCCGACCGCTCACTCTGAGAACCACGCTCGGTGGGTGGCGTCAGCCAGCCATCGCCCAGGCAATGAATGCATTTACGCAGTCCCGAGCCGCGGCACGAGGAGCAGCCATTTCCCTCGCTGTGCACCTTGTCTTCGAAGCTCACGCTGTATTCATTCGTCTCCGGCTCAGCATACACGCTCTGCAGAAACGCCCCTAGCTCCTCTTTGCTTGCGAAGGGCCCGGGAAATACGTGCCGGCCGCGACGAGCCCATTCACTACTTAAAGCGCGGGATACTTCGAACTTGTCTTTCGGATTTGCAACGCTCTCAGCACGTTGAATACTCGTGCCAATACCTAAAATTGTCTCCTTCTCGTCCTTTGAAACAAAGGCTCGCCCACGAGGATGCGCAAGTGAAGGAGTAGGCTCCTGAGTACCGGCTTTTCTCTGCTTCTCGGACCGTCTGCCGCTAATTTTTCTGCCAGCTTGCACAACTGATTCTACGTCGCTTCCTTGCTCTTCGGCATCGTCACTGCTGATTTCGTCTTCATCTTCTGTCAAGTCATCCACTTGAGCGGCATAAAATTCTTCCTCTGCTTCTTGTGACTCAGTTTTGCGAGCTTTTGTATCTATCTCCTTTCCATCGACCATTGCCTTCGCGGCTTGTGCTCTGATCCTTGTAGAGACGCCGGGCGATGAATCTGATGCACCTGACAGCAAGGGATCGCCTTGCTCGCTATTTTCTCTCAGGAAGATGTCATCCTCGTTCATCCGGGCTCGCGACTCGCTCTGACGTATCCTGCTCTTGCTCTGCACAGAGGATGGCTTTGCGGGAGCGTTTCTATTATTCCGCAAAGGCTGGGGAGGGAAGCGGCGCTCTATAAATGGAATCTCATGCTCAAGAATCTCGCCTATCCGGTCAAACAGCTGCGTCACCTTGTCTGGTATCTCCGGAACACCTCGCGAGCTCACTCTTGCAGTACCCGTCGCAAGCGGCATCAAGGGATCTTTGGACGATGACCCAGCGACGGACGTCGCCAAAGTGGCTCCTCCTGACAGATCGTTCTCCCTGTTCGTATTTTCTGATGTATTATCGAAAAGCTCACGTGTCAGCAGCGCGTCGTCTCCCCGATACGTGCGCCCATCCATTGAAAGGAAGACGCGTGTCTCCAGAAAAGGCGCTGCATTCGTGGAGACTCGCTCTTCGTCCGCGGCAACCGCGGGTACGCCGTCGTTCAGCTTATCATGGGACAGACCGCTCTGATCTAACAAGTCTGCGAACGCCCGTTCCAACCTTTCGGACCGTTTGGTCGCGAGCTTGGCGACCGCCGATGTCTTCGGCCAAACCGTGTATCCGTCTACATCATGCACATCCTCTTCGTATTCGGCGTCGTTCGCTCCGCCGACGCTCGGCGGCTGCCGGCGGCTGCCCGCATTCGTTCTGCTTCTCCGTGTGCACAAATCGGTCAAGGTGCGCGCAAACTCGTCCATCCCGCGATATGGCGGAACCACTGAGCGATTCACGTTCAACGAAGGTACATCGCCCTCCGCCTTGCAAACGCATTGGCGCCGCCGACCAGCCAACGCACGCCAGGCGTGACCGGTAGCACTCACGAAGAACGTCATGACGCACACATGCGCTTGGCGGACAGGTTCCTTTTCTCTTTAGTTGATGCTAACTGTGTGCCCGACGGTATTCGTGCCAGGAGAGAATTGAGTTGGCCGTCATTGCACCTGCGGCAGCACATGCGGGTATTCCAATACCTGGAAAAGCAGAGTCCGAGCACAAGAAGAAGCCCGTGCAGCCTGGAAGCTTGGACCATGGTAGCATCCCAGCAAGGGGCGAAGTCTTGGCGCCATAGGTGCCGTGATACCGATTAAGGAAGCGCGCGTGCGTGAGAGGCGTGCCGATGAGCTCAAGCTTGCACCGAGAGCGCGCGTCTGGAATACATCGACTCACCGCTTTCCATAAGAACTCGCCCGCTTCAGCCTTTTTCTTCTTGTACGCGTCCGAGCCCGTGTCCAGAGAGGCCCAGTCCGCGTAGGGCTCCGTCGCCGGCGTGTACGCGTGCAGCACGTGGTGACCAGGCGGCGCGAGATTCGGATCCAGCAAAGATGATACACTCACAATGACAACATTCCGCTTCGCTTCAACCCCGCTGTCGCACTCAATCGGGCCCCACTCGTCGACCACGGCCCACTGGGCTGGGAAATCCGCGGACGGCTCCGCTGGAAGTCCGTCAGAATCGATCGCGGCGTGCAAATGGATGAAGCTCGGCAGCGGTTCAAAGTTTTCCACAAGTTCATCAAAATACGCTCGCAAGGGGCGCGGCGCATCATCAGACAAGAGCGATCGCGTTGTCCACGTGTCTGCATTCGAAACCACCGCGCATCCGGCGCGAAGCAGTCGTGGCTTTGTTGGGTCGCTCCCAGAAACGTACTCCACACCCACGCATCGCGAACCCTGCCATAGGACCCGCGAAACACGTGACCTCGCATGAACACGCCCGCCGTTTTCCTGAATACATTGGACCAGCGCATTTGCGATGCTCGCTGAGCCGCCGACCGGGTAATCCAGCTGAGCTGTGGGTGTCTGGAACCACTCGGCAATCATGAACGAAACGCAGCTTAGCGGAGTTTCACGGGCCGGCCGGCCTTGCAGCAAGAAGCAAAGTAAGTCAAGCCAGTTTCGCAGGAAAGGCGTTCGGATACCAAGCTCATCGAGCACCTGGCCGAGCGGTTTTTGCAGCATTGTTGCGTATGTCAAGGTCTGAATCATCTCCTTGGGGTACTTGCTGATAAGCAATGGAACCGCGAGCAAGTCGCTGCGCAAGGCAGTCATCGGCATTTCTCGGGAAGCACGTCCGACGGGTTCCAAGAATTTCATGAGTCTGCGCCATTCCTCTACGCCCTGACGCACCGCTTGCTCCTTGCTGATTGAAGCGACACCATCGTCGCCGGCATAGTGCTCGCCAAGCACGCGCGGCAACACTACGTTCTCAAACGCTTCCGCGCCAAGCTTTTCCGCAAAGCTGACGCCGTTGGGCATGAACGCGCCCCAACGATCGTACTTGACCCACTTGATCTTACTAGCGATGCCCAGTTTCTGCAAAATGATTTGCAATGGGTTCGCCGACTGGATCTTCTCACTTGCGAGCCCAGCGTACAACGACGGTCCGGACTCGAAGGTAAACTTTCCACGCTTGTACTCATGGAGACAGCCGCCCAGCTCTGTGTGTGCCTCCAAAACCACCACCGACTTGTCGGCCGAAAACTTGCTCACCATTGCCGCGCACACCAGACCTGACAGACCAGATCCTATGACGATAACATCAGCCTCTTCATCCAGTGCCGACCTGTCCGCCTTCATCCGCATCGTGAGCCTGCTGGCCCCTGGATGTGGACACGAGACATGCACCTGTCGCCGCTCTGGGCATCGCCAGTAGCATGCGTGCGCGTCGCCATTGCCCAACTTGGGCAAGAAAGACGCTACCTGGAACGCCATCGTCAGTTGACGATCTCCCCGCCACAACAAGTTTTTATCGAGCAACTTCTGGCGAGGACCGAGACACGAACGTAAAGTCAGCTTGTCCAGGCAGCTTGAGCAGACCGGCGATCAAGATGTTGTGTTGGGTATGTACTTGCGCTGCAGGACTCCGGCATGATCCTTCAACACGGCGGAAAGCGCGCGCACAGTGCACGATGCGTGCGGGCGACCGCGGAACCGGCGAGTCTGCTCGTGAAACGGGCACCGAGCGGACGCCAAGCAGAGAATCTGCCTCGGCGGTCTCGCGCAAGAAAACTTCGGTTCAAATTGACAGCAAGGAACGCAAGACATTGCGCTTGAAGAATGGCGTGCAGTCAGAAGAGGAGGACGGGTTCATGCCAGACGCGGATCAAGAGAAGAGCTTGACTGCGAGGTACGAAGCCGTCCAGTCCTTGCTCTCAAGGCGTTTCACTGTGCAGAGCATCGCGGCGTTCCTCGAGCAAAGGGTGGATATACAGGCCCAAGTTCGCACCAATGGCAGCAGGGTTGCTGAAGTTATGGCGCATCCGATGCAGATGATGGTTTTGGTTGTGCTTGAAAAGTTGGCGGAGCAGAAAACAACGGGCCGCGCGATTACCAAGGCGCTGCGGCTGCGCCCAGAAATATTTGTGACACCTGTGGCGAAAGTCGAGGCCAAAATGGACTGGCTGATGCACTCGATTGGGATGAGCGCTGACCAGGCGCTTCACGTGTTGTGCACGCGAGGCATGCTCGAATGCCGACTGGGGAGTCTGCAAGAAAAGGAGCGCTTCCTGCTTTCAGAAAGTGTAGGTATGACGCCCGAGCAAGTGGCGGCGTTTGTAATCAAGGTCCCGGCCGTCCTCTCGCTGTCGCTGACGACGGGTCTGGAGCCGCGTATCCAGTTCCTCAGGTCAATCGGCGTCGCACAAGATGACATCGGTAGGGCGATGCTGCGGGCAGGTCGCACAATGCTTGTGAGCGTGGAAAAGTTACAGGACGGTGCGCAGTTTTTACTAGAGCTTGGAGTTCCGCAGCAGAAGCTCGCGAGCATTTTTATGCGGAGCACAGACTTTTTCGCGTACCAGCGCCCCACAATCGAGCGCAAACTGGCATATTTTCGCGAGGAACTCGAGTTCTCGCGCGATGCCGTAGCGCAGCTCATCATACGCAGTCCTGGCTTTGTTGGCAGTTCTCTGCAGGACACGCTCGTCCCTCTTGTTGAGTACTTAGCGTCCACTCTGTACTTTTCAAAGCACGACGTGGGCAAGACCTTGGAACGGGTGCCGGCGCTTGTGGGCCTCCGCATTACCAATATTGACGAAAAAGTACGCTTTTTCATTGAGGAGGCGGGCTTTCACGAGCCACCAGCGCCCGAGCTGCGCGAGTTCTTGCTCAGTCAGCCGTATGTCTTCACGCTAAGCGTGTCCAAGAATTTACGGCCCAAGCTGCATTTTTTTCTGTCCGCGGGTGTGCTTTCCAGAAACAACGACACTAGAATTGCAGCTCGGCTCAGCGCTGCGTGGTATTTTTTCCACGGCCTTACATCCCGCATCATCCCGCGCTTCCGGTACATTCGTCACGTGGTGCATGAGGCCCCAGTTGAAGTCCGGTCGTTATTGAGTCTAGACCTGCTCTGCACGGTGTCCGATGCCGAGTTTGAGCGCTGTGCCGCAGAAATTGGCGACCGGCTGCATCCGAGCTCCCCGCCAGGCAACATAACGGCTGGTAAGACAGGCACGGGTGGTCCTCGCACCAGTCATGCGCGTATGCTGCCTTTCTCAGAGTTCTTGCGCGAGTCACCGATGAGCGCGGCGGAGCGCGCAGAGATTAATGATATGTGCGGTGGGGCTGTAGTGCTCTCGTGAGTACCTCGGCTTCGCGTGCTTTCGACAGGCTCGGCGCGACCGCAAGCCTAGGTATGATCTGATCAGTAAAGTAATCCGATTCGGGCTGGCATTGGAACTTGTGGAGGGAAGCAGGCAGGGTGAGATGTTAGCATTTGCGCCGCCGGCGGTTTCGGCCGGACGAGCAAGGCATGGTGGTCAAGGACGTTGCGTCACAGCTTGTGTCAGTGCTGACTCCCAAGCGGCCAGGACGCAAGTGGTGGAAACCTTAACACGGCGTGGCGTTCTGACCGTTCTACACAGGCCAGAAGACTACCGTGATCGAAGAGACGGGTATGTCGAACCAGAGGTAATGTATGTGCTGGGCACTTCGCACGTGTCCACGCAATCGGTGCGCGACTGCGAAGAGCTGGTGCGCGCTGTGCGGCCGGAAATTGTGGTGGTCGAGTTGTGCCGCTCGCGTGCCGGGGTGATGTATGCCGATGCGTCAAGTGACCACGGCGTGAACGATGGCAGCAAAGTAAGAAGCCGCACCAATCCTTTTCTAATCAGAGCACAGGGCAAAGCGTCCTTGCTGTCAAGCGCGCTGCGTTCAGGTATATCTGGCATCATGCTGCGTGCTTTGCTCGTGCGTTTCAGCTCGCAGGTTCAGAGCGGCCGTGAGGTACGCATGTACCAAGAGTTTGCCGCCGCTCGGCGCGCCGGTGAGCTCGTCGGCGCCGAAATTGTACTTGGCGATCGTCCCATTGAGATGACCTTGCGGCGGAGCTGGGAATGTATGCCATGGGGCGAACGCGTCAAGTTTGTTGGTCTTGTGCTTCAGAATTCGAATTCAAACTTCAGCGACTTTCCGGAAACTGAGCTGGTGAGCGGCAGTGTGCTCGACTCGTACCATCGTCTGTTTCAGGAGGAATTCCCGACGCTTCATCGCACGTTAGTCACCGAGCGAGATGCCTATTTGGCGTGGAGCATCAAGCGCAGCCACGCCGTGTGCGGAAAGAAGTGTGTGGTAGCTGTCGTGGGTGCCGGCCATGTGCCAGGCATCACGAGAAACATCGTGGCCGATCGCGGAGGCGACAGGCTACGCTTCCAGCAGCTCATTGGGCGCGAGGACGTGTCAGACGTCGAGAATGAGAATCGCGATCTTGCATCGGGAGAGAAGGCCAATTCCCGACCTGTGTTGGTGTGGCCGTATTCGTCTCAACGCGGAAGCAAGCAACTTGTACGACTCGTGCGCCGCGTGTGTATCGATGGTGCTGTTCTGGCCTGTGCAGATGCCGTATTCAATTCTGACGGCATGACGCGCCACGCAGTGTCCAGTTTCGGCATGTACCTGCAAAGTGCTTGGCATTTCTTCCACTGAGGACTTTGAAGTGGACAGGAACTTGCGCTGGGCTTCTTTGTTCGGGGATGGATGTTTTGGTGATTGGCGGGCCAAGCGCGGCGGGCAAAACGACGCTCGCCAAGGCCATTGCGCGGGCCCTCCCCGGCCTGTCTTTCGTCGAGGGCGACGAGTTGCATCCCGAAGCGAATGTGTTGAAAATGGAGCGCGGCGATGTCTTGAGCGACGCTGATCGGGCGCCTTGGCTTGTTGCCGTGGCGGCACGAGCGCTGCAGCAGCTCCCGGCTGTGGTTTCGTGTAGCGCACTCAAGCGCACGTACCGCGATGTGTTGCGCCACGAATGCGGGCTCGCCGGTGCGAGCGTCAAGTTCGTGATGCTGATCGCCGACGAGTGTGCGCTACGGGACCGATGCGCACGCCGCGAGGGCCATTTTGTGAAGAGTTCGGCGTTCGTACAGGACCAACTTCGTGTGCTTGAGTTGCCAGAAACCGCGCAGGAGCGTGACTGTATCGTTGTGGACGTGAGTATCACGCCTCTTGAAGATGCGCTCGCCTGTGCGTTGCGCCATGCCGGGTGGAAGGCGACAGGTGTGGGTCCGCGCGTACTTCCGGGCGACTGACCCACCCATATTTTGCTACCAACGTATTCAGGCGCCGCCGGAGATGCGCCTCACGCTATTTATTAAACTGTGATTCAGAATCGCCTTGTCCCTAAAACTGATCCGCCGAGTTGAAAACCCCCGTCTGGGGCAACAGGAAAGCGACGACGATGAAGAAGGCGACAGCAGCGACGGCGTACAACAAGTAGCTCTTTTCTTCGGCGTCCATCGACTCCTTTGGCTCGACGGCCCAGATGTTCGACTTGCCCTCCTCGTCAATGGTCGCGCCTAGCCGGTTCCTCGGCTTGGAGGGAGCCGTGGTCTTACTGTCCTTGTCCTGCGCATCACGCAGCTCGCGCATGACTTGATCGCGCATCCCGCCCTGCTCGATCCCAGAATCGCTGTCACTTGCGTTGCCACCTTCATCCTGCACCATTTTCACCACGTTGGCCATCCTGCTTCGACGCCACATAGCCACCCCCACGCGCGCACTCGCTCCGCGCGACACGCGCGCGTCCGCGATCACCTTGGATCCAGCGAACACGCTTCCCGCCCCTACAAAACCCATCGCAGGTGCCATCTTTTTCACTCCTCGAAGCCACTTTTGCCCTCCAAAGCACACTCACACACGTCGCGACTCACCACGACTCGACGCACGCTTGTCCTCCCCGGCTCATCCCGGCAGCTGCCGCAATCTCGCCGACAAAATGTCGGGAGATGGGATGCGAGCGGTGACGGTTCGCCGACCCGCGCCGGGCTTGGTTGGGCGAATCTGGCGCGGGCTAGGGCACCCAGTCGTGTCGCTTGCGAGCGTGTTCTGCGCGTTGTATTGTGTCGTGGGCGTGTACTATGCCGAGCGCAGGGAAGGGCGCGGCTTCGAAGAAGCGCCGCAGCCGCGTGCGCGGCGGAAAAATGATCTGGGCGCAGCAGCCCTAGTGGCTCTGGACGGCTGGATGTACGCAAATGAGTCGACGCTGCAGTCACTGTCGGTAATGCGTGACATGCGGAACGACGCTGTGGCGAGAGATGAATATATCGCGCAATTGCGCGCAGTCAAAGACGAGCTCGGTGCTTCGCGCTTAGCCGCCAGAGAGGAAATGGTCCCGTCTGCTTTGATTCCGGAGAATAGCGTGGATGTGGAGGTCATGATGCAGCACTCCTTTGCCAAACGGCTCATTGTTTCGCAACGCCTGCGCGCCGTCTACTGTCCGATACCGAAAGTGGCTAGCACAAATTTCAAACGCCTGATACGCAAGTTTGAAGGGTTTAGCGATCACCAGAACCTTACACGTGCACACTCGAGCGACTCTGGCCTTGTGCGACTTTCGGAGCTCGCGCCGGAATTGGCTCGGCAAATACTCGAGGACCGCACGTACCTCAAATTCGTGGTCGTGCGCGAGCCCTACTCGCGCGCCCTCAGCTGCTACTTGAACAAGTTCCACACGCGACAAATTAGCGACCCTGAGTTTCGGCGCTTCCTCGGCCAGCTGGTCGGCTGGAAATACATAGGCGACGCCGAAGTCACCGAGGCAGACCGCCCGACATTTGCGCGGTTTGTGAACGCCATTTGGAAGCAACTACCCGCGCAGATGAACGAGCACTGGGCGATCCAGAGCGTTTTGTGCGGGATAGGCGTGATCCCGTATGACTTTGTGGGGCGCTTCGAGGAGCTGCCTGAGCATGCGCTGCTCATCCTGCGCGCTCTGGGAAAGAGTGCCGAGTCGTTTCCGAGTCCATCTGAAATTGGATTCCTCAGCACCGAGGCCAACACGCAGCTCGACGCGTTCTACACGCCGGCTCTACGCAGCAGCGTGCGCGAAATCTACCACGCGGACTTTAATTTACTCGAGTACGCAATCTAGAGCCCGATTTGCATTGGCGCGAGAGCAACCCAAAGCAGCATGTGTCCGTCATGTGCAGTTACTCCGCGTCTCCCCTCATGCCTACACGAGGCCTCTCACAAATCAAAAACGGAGCAAGAAACATCACACGACCAGCCCCCAAAATGATAAACTTCGATGTGTTTTAGTATGAAGGCGCCTCGGTAAGCAGCTCAGGAGCGAAACTGACGGAAGATTAGAAAAGTGCGTGCGAGCTTGGGATGAGAGAGAAGACGTAGGAGAGGGGCAGGGCGAGGGCGGTAGCGTGGATCAGGGATGGCGAGCGCGCTGTTCATCGATCCTGCGGGGTTGCCCGGGGGCAAGGAGTTTCTAGAGACCTGCGCGGCCGCCGGAAAGAATGAGGAGCTGCGCGCGATGTTGCGGTGTGGGAGCAGCACGGCGGCAATGCTCGGGTTTTTCCAGTCGGTGCTGTTGATGGTGGTGTACGGATACGTGCTGTACACGGCGTCGAACATGATTGCAGATGGGTCCGAGCTGCTTCTGCTGGTGCCGTCGCTGCGCAATGTGGTCGGATCGGTCGTGCTGCCCATCCTGGGCGCCGTGCCGGACGGCGCCATCATCTTGTTCTCGGCGATGGGCGGCAACGCGCAGGAGGAGGTGGCGGTAGGCATCGGCGCACTGGCAGGATCCACCATCATGTTGCTGACCGTGCCGTGGGTCCTTTCAATCGTGGGCGGCCGCGTGTCGATCCTGCCCAGTGGAACTCTTAATTACAAGAAGAGCGCCGAATCGCCAGAGCCCTTTCAGCGGCTGAACGATGCGGATAAATTCTCACTTTCGCGCGCAGGGGTTGGCGTCTATGACTCAGTTCAGCACGCCGGAAAACTGCTCTTGTTGACCAGCATTTCGTACTTGGTGATCCAGGGCCCTGCGTTTGCCTCTGGCACGTGGCTGGCCGCCAACGCGACCCCGCACGTCGTGCGTGAGGCGGCAAAGAAGGAGCATTGGTTTGCGCTGTTTGGCTTTGTCGTTTGCATACTGTTTTTCGTGTACTACTTGTACGAACAGATCAAAGACTCCCAGTCGGGCGGCGTGCAAATCGAAGATAAATTGGATCAGGTACGCGAGCGAGCGATCCAGCAAGGTAAGGTGACACTTTCTGGCGCGTTTTATCGGGAGCTCGTCTCGGCTGCGCACGAAAACGAACGGGTTGTGGCTGGCGAAACGACTTCCCTCACCAAAGCCAAGCGTGTGGATCCCGGGCTTCGAGTCTTGTTGAAAACATTTTTCAGTCATTTCGACATTGATAACAGTGGCTCAATCGACAAGCAGGAATTGAATTTGTTAATGGTGGAAATGGGGGAGTATCTGACGGAAAATGAGCTCCGCGAGCTTTACAAGAAAATTGACGCGAACGAAAGCGGTCTAATTGATTTTGACGAGTTTTGTGTGGCCATGCCGTCTTTCATTATGAACCGCGCGCATTACTTGGAGCGCAAGTCGACGGACGAGGCGATACGAAAAACGAGCAGCAGGGGGGCTATCAGCTCTGCCGTGGAGGCGACGAAGCCGACAGAAGACGACGACGATGATGAAAGCGAAGAGGAGGAGGAAGTACCGGAAGACCTCCAGGACAAGGATCCATCCATGCAGATGCGCAAGATTATGACACGCTCGCTTTCATTGATGGCAATGGGTACGGCATTAGTTTTGATTTTTTCGGATCCTATGTGTGACGTTCTGGGAGATCTCGGCTTTCGCATGGGCGTTTCTGGGTTCTACACTTCGTTCGTGATGGCGCCGCTTTGCTCTAACGCGTCGGAGCTGCTTGCGAGCTACAAGTACAGCTTAAAAAGGACGCGTAGGACGCAGACCATTTCGTTTGCTGCGCTTCTGGGTGCGGGCGTCATGAACAACACCTTTTGCCTTGCCATCTTTATGATCATTGTGTTTGCCAAAGGGCTGGCCTGGAAGTTTTCTGCCGAGACGCTTTCGATCCTATTCGTCGAGATAATGATGTTCTTCATGAGCCAGCGAAAGGTCCACACCGTGCGCCATGCGCTCATGGTCATCTCTTTGTACCCGCTCAGCCTCTTGCTCGTCGGCTTTTTGGAGAACGTCGTGGGGTTGGACTAGCTTGCATTTGTATTTTCTTTCTCCGGTGGCCAGTGACGCGTAAGGAAGCGACTGCATCTAGATGCGGCAGGCATGATGGCCTGCATTATTTAGTAGCCTTTATTCGTGATTCACTTTTCATCTTTCTCCTCTATGGTCGTCCGCCGGTGGCACTGTGATCAAACAGGCTCGCATCAATATCTACCCAGTTCGCCAGCTCTGTACCCGCGCCGCCCCCCGCGCTTGTGCCGTTGCCAATGCTCGCGGTTGCCTCTGCGCCCAACGCAGGCACGCTTATCCCGCGTCCACCGGCTCCCGATAGGCCTACATGAAGACCTGCCGTTGCAGGAGGGTGCAAGTGCTGTTCAAACCCGGCGTCAGGAACTAACTCACCTGACGCGGCCCACGACGCGTCGACCAGGTCCAGCGCCACACGCGCGTCGAAGTGTATCGGCGCGCGATACGTCGCGTCCGTCGGTTGATAGTATGCCATTCCCACCGGCGTTCGTCGCCCAGACTTTGGGCCTTCGGCTATCCGATTTCAGACCACGTGCTGACGCTTGGCGATGCAATGCTACCACTGCACAACTTCGAGGCCGAATCAGACGGCGAGCCGAGGCGGCAGCACCGAGGATGAATCGGGACGGCGCAGATCAGCCAGATGATGATACGCGTCGCTTACTCGAGCGTATGCCTGCTTCCTCCGACCAAGATCCGATTCCAGTTCGAGTTTGGGCAATGCGTTTTGCTGTCCCAGCGGCAGTCGGCTCACTGTTTGGTTTGGACATCGGATTGAGTTCTGGCGCGGTGCGTGCGCTCGGAGATGCAGGACTGGGCGCGGCGCAGCTGGGCGCAGTGGCGTCGGCGTCCCTCTTTGGTGCGTTGGTGAGCTCTGCGCTAGCGTTGCGCTTTGGTGACAGCCTGGGCCGTGCTCGAGAATTGCGCCTGGCTGCGCTCCTCTTCGTGGTCGGCGCGGCGCTGCAGGCAGTTGCGCCGCTGGACATAAGTACGGAGTCAGCGTCGCTTGCAGGGTCTGGTCCGCTGCTGGCCGCGCGCGCTGTATATGGCTTGGGAATTGGATTTGGCATGCACGCTGCCCCTCTATACATTGCCGAGTCCACGCCAAAACAGCTTCGCGGTTTATTGTTGTCTGCCAAAGAGGCCGCAATTGTGACAGGAATTTTGTTGGGCTACATCAGCTCAGCAGTCTTCGGGCCCAACTTGCCCGTAGATGTCTCCTGGCGGGCGATGTTTGCGTCTGCCGAGGCAATTGCTGTACCGGTCTTGGTACTGAGCGCTTTCCTGCCCGAGTCTCCGCGCTGGCTTTGCTTGAAGTCCGTTCAAACCGGGAACAGTAGCAGCAGCGGCGGCGGCGGCGGCGGCGGCGGCGAAGATGAAAACCCAACCAACAACACATTCGCCGTACGCGCGCGCGAAGGCTTTATCCAACTGTATGATGGCAATGTGGCCGAGGCAGACAAGAATATGCAGCTTGTGATGGACACGCTTCGAGACGCAGAGCAACCCAAGGTCCCCGGACAAGGCAGTTTCTCTCTAGGGGATCTTGTGGCCACGAAATCGGCGCGCACGTCGCTTGTGATTGGACTTGGGCTTGTTCTTTTCCAACAGATCACGGGGCAGCCAAGTGTTCTTTACTATGCCAACCGCATCTTTGCAGAGGCGGGGGGCGGTTTTGAATTTGCAGTCGGCGTGGGTGTCTTCAAGTTAGTGATGACGCTAGGCTCTGCGTTTGCGGTTGACCGCGTTGGCCGCCGCACGCTACTCATGACAGGAACAACCGGTATGGCAGTATGTCTGTTGGTTCTGAGCGCAGCCTTCCATGGCACGCCGTCGTCCGGAGCACTGTCCACGTCACAGCAAATTGTCATTGCGTTGGGCGTGCTTGGCTATGTTGGCTCTTATCAGATTGGCTTCGGCCCTTGCACTTGGCTCGTGCTGTCGGAAATTTTCCCCATTCGCATTCGCTCGAGCGCTCTTGGGCTCGGCACGCTGACCAACTTTGGCAGCAACTTGGTCGTGGCGTCTGTTTTTGAAGCACAGCGTCAAGCGCTCGGCTCCTCCGGTCTGTTTGGCCTGTTCGCCGTGATCGCGCTGCTCGCGGTTGCTTTTGAATATTCTTTTGTCATCGAGACCAAGGGGCTAAGCCTCGAAGAGATCGAACGTAAAATCACGTGAGTTTGGGGGCTTGGTGTGCAACGCGGCGGAACAGTCCAATTGACATACCTTGGTGCCTATCACGTCTTAGACCAGAGAAGCTTGTAAAAGTGCCCTTTTCTTGTGATGAAGAATTCTACTATGTTCAAGTCGGACGGCTTGGACACGAACCCCGCGTCCATTTCTTAAGCTATACATGCATGTTCCGAGCTCCCACGGAACCACCCTGTCCTCAAGCACGCCTTTAGTGCCCGCACGAATCCTGAGCTTCCTTTGCATACGGCCCAAGCGATGGGTCATTCTTGCCGCGCGGGCCTGGCGACAAGGGTCTGGGCTGCGCGAACGCCGCGGTTGGCGCCAAGTCTCGCTTGCGCATGTGACGCTGTAACAAATAATATCTGTTCTTGACCGCATTGTTACTCCTCCCAATCAGCTGTGCTGTGTAGCTCCATTTGTGGTCGCCTGCCGCAGCTGACTCGAAAATCAGACGGTCCTCTTGCGGTGTGAATTCTCGCTCCTTGTCTGTGTCGGAAAAGCGTAAATAATTATGATAGCGCAAGCGTACGTGCTGTCCGTTTCGATCAGGAAGCAGTTCCGCAATGGCATCCCAGTTGCGCGGTCCGTTCTTTGCGACCTGTTCTCGCACAATTTGGTCCTCTTCACGGCTCCAGCGTTTACGCGATGCCTTTCGTGCCCGGTTGACGGTCTCACCCTCGCGAGACTCGTGTACAGAAGCGACAGATTCCGTGTCTGGTCGTACAGGCAAGGACGCCGCGCGCGGCCCACCAAACGCGTTGACTTGCAGCTGCCCCGGTGTAGACTGAGAACCAATCTGCGATGCAGTCGTCGTAAACGGTGGTCCTTCCTCCCTGGACGGCAACCGTTCTGAAGCCGCGACAGGTGACTGATCCGTCACGAGTAGGCTTGCCACCGACACGCGATTGTGGGTTTGGTTCGCATTCACAAGCGGCGGGAGCGGCTGGAGCGGCGTTTGTAGCAAACCAGTCTGCACGTCCGGCGTATTTGGGGAAATCGGTATTGCTCGCAGTTTCTGCTGATGTGCTTGCTGCTGCTGTTGAAGAAAATGCTGCTGCTGCTGCTGCTGCTCCAGGCTCAGTGTCTGTCGCGCCGAGTAGGACAGGTTTGGGCTTTGGAATGAGGCTTCATATGGCAAGCCCGCATTCACACCAGTTAACGCGGGCGTCGAGCCCATGGCCGGTGACCCAACGGGGGAGAAGAGATTCACCACGCCCATCCTTTGCGACGGCGGCTGCTGGTGCGAGCTGTTCCAAACCGGCTCGCCGATCATGGGAGAGGAGAACTGTCGCGAACTCATCCATGGCTGCTCAAACCCGTGTGCCCGCAGTAAAGGCTGTTGATGGTGCTGCTCGTCCTCTACGGGTTGTAAGGGCGGAAAGTAGTACATGGACGGTGCCGCCACGCCGCTGCTCTGATACACCGCCTGCTGTTGTTGCGCAAATAAGAAGCGCCGCCGCTCCATCTCCTGCGCCCTCATGACTGCGGCGTGAGCCTCCGCTTGAGCTTCACTTCCCGGAGTGGTCATACCCATAAGCCGATACCACGCCGGCGCCAAATGCGACGAGGCTATTTTACCGGTCCCCGTATCAGAAGACGCCGTTGTGTGCTGCAAGTTGAACCCGAAACGACTCTCCTGCTCCCGTTGCTGTTGTTGCTGCTGCTGTTGCTGCTGTTGCTGGTGTTGTACGGGCGCGTATTCCTGGCGCGAAGGGTATGCCCCCATTGCTTTCCTTTCGTACGATCTCGACCCTTCCGTCCGCTCATACTCAGCCATGTAGGCCCGGCTCGTTGCTGCTTACCCTTCCTATAGTCACGTGTGACGCCTCGTCTGGGCGTGTAGGTATGCTCGCGGCCTTCACTCTCTCCCTCACGTCGCACTTTCCCGAACCACCTCCACTTTACCGCCGTCTTAGCGGTGCGTCACTTCTCCGTTCGCGTGGGGCACGGTCGGCTTTATATAATGTAAGAGCATGAAGCGAGCGACGTCGCGCAGCATCACACGCACTTAGCCCCCCCGAACACGTTGTTGTGATTCCGTCACACTTGCGCGGCCGCTACGTATTCAATACACCACAGCGCGCATCATCCTTCCGCCCCCGCGCATCTACCCACAAATCCGCGACGCGGCCATGCGCCAAAATACAAAGTACAAGGAGCCCAAAAACGCGCTTCTGCGCCCAATCGACACGCCGCAAAAGAATCCGGAATCAACGCGCAACACGTCATCATCGGCACCTTCCCTTATTCTCCTATCGCGCGCACGCACTAAGAAAAACAGCACCTTGCCCGCGTGGAAACGACACGCGCGGGGAACTGGGTGACGCCATCATTTTTCTAGATGGGTGACGTTGTAACGAGCCGCGTCTCTATGCAAACAGCACACTTGTATACTGAGCGGCTGTACGCTTTGTCGCGGCGCGATATCGTGCTGAGTGGATAAGGCTGGCGTCTTCATGCACCATGCATGCGGGTGGAGGTGGGGGGTAGAAAGACCACGCAGATGTGCAGTTGCAGTTGCGTAGTTCAACGATGCCTTGGTGGATCGACGCATAATGATGATGATGATGATGATGATGCGTGCCTCACTTATTTGCGCGTTATTTTTAGGACATGATCAGACCGACTCGTTTTGAACAGAACGAACATTTCGACGCTCTTTTCAGAGGGCGTCGTTCGAACAAGAAGAAAAAGAGGGTTGGTTGCAAGTACGCCGGAAGAAGTCCGTGCTGGCGTGGAACGGACGGGACAAAACGTGTAAGAAAGATTTCCGAAAAATTTCCACTCGGTTTTACAGCAGAGACAGAGGAGTTGGAAGAGCACGTGGAAGAAGCTCATTGGCTGGTGCGGACATCGGAGCGCATGGTGCCGTGGCGGTCGCGGCGCGGATGAGCGGCGCACGCCATAAGGTAAGTGGGTGGGTGAGTGGGTGAGCACGGAGCATGCGACCGGCGCGGCGCGCTCAATTCGCGCGATGCGGAACAGGCGCGCGCGCGAAGGCAGCACGTTGACGTAAATGTGACGTGTTGGACTGGCGATCGGGTTGACAGGATTTCGGAGACAGCGGCTGACAGGAGTGACGATGGCGTGGCGACTTGCACGTGTCGGCGGCCGTCGCGTGGTCTGATTCTCCGTAAGGTGGTCGCAACCATCATCCATCAAATCTATACCCATCGCGCCTCGGGCCCTACGTGGAGCGGCGGATGCATCACTTTGATCACGTTCTTGAAACAATACTGTCGCTCGAAATCAGCATCGCGTGGCGAGCTGCGCGTGACGCTGCAGCTGAGACACCCCGAATGCCGTGCGTAGCCGCTTTCGCCTTTTTCTTTTTTGAATGGGGAGTATGGGGGGGAAGAACCACTCCTCACTTTGATCGAGGCAGTGCGCGCTGGGCGCTTCCGCAAATAAGATACCAGCTAGATGAGTCCGAGGGAACACCCTACTGCTCGCTCACGCAAACATCTTTTTTCTCCTCCGACCCAGACTACTCCAGCGGCGCGCAATTCCGAGCCGCGCGGAACGCCATGGGCTCACGCCTATCCTGTGCACAGCTCTACGTCGCCTAATGGCGCCGTACCGGCCGCAATCGTCGTCACGTGGCCTCTAGGCCACCTGTCCGCCAGGCCCCCACGTCGCTCGTCTCCGAATCTCGACCACAGAAACTTCATAGAAATGAAAGGGCGCGTGCCGCCAAGTCCTGAAAATGCATCAAGTACAACAAAGCGCGAGTGGAGCTGCCGTTGCGGAGCGGAATCATGGCAGTGCATCAGCCACGGCGGATGTTCCACTGGAACTCGACGTCGCGTTTATTTCCGCGCAGGTGCTCGCGGTGCGAGAGGAAAAGCTCGAGCTCACGAAACGGTGCGCGGATTTGAAAGAGCAGCGGTTGCATCACATTAATGAGCTCCTGTCAATCGAGTCCGCCATGTCGCGCCTGCTCAAGCGCCGCTCGCAAATTCACGCTGAGCTGAACGACATGGATTCAGAGACTGCCAGCGCACAGACCAGACTCCATCACGTCGATGTCAAGGCGGCCCGCATCAAGGTACAGACTGAGCAGCTTTGTGCGTGTCTGCGGGCACTCGACGTCCATGAAGGCGACGAGGCCAGCGCACAGGACTCAGCGGTCGCGAATCATGGCGGTCTCCACGAGACCGGCGTGCACGCGTACGGACAATCACGGAAGACATACGAATCTTGCGTGCAAACGCTATGGCATGCCGGCGGGGTGTTGTCGATGGTTGTCGAGCCAGCAACAAACATGATGTACACGGGCGGTTCGGACGGCTTGCTGCGCGCCTTCGACCTGGACACGATGGAGGAACGCATGGGCTGGTCAGTAGCTTGGCATCCTGGATGGATTCTTGACGTGTCAGCGGGAGAGGTGAATGTGGCCACTGCAGATTCGCGAGGCCACGTGCGGGTATGGGAGCTCGAATACCCGCAGGATTTGTGCGCATCGGAAAAGGCGCTGTTCCATACGGGCGCAGAGCGGGCACATGCGGTGCACTTGGACAGTTTCAGCTCGAAGCTG
This sequence comes from Porphyridium purpureum, assembly GCA_008690995.1. Classification (NCBI taxonomy): domain Eukaryota; phylum Rhodophyta; class Bangiophyceae; order Porphyridiales; family Porphyridiaceae; genus Porphyridium; species Porphyridium purpureum. Next base: position 192,601 of record VRMN01000009.1, read on the forward strand.
GTGTCCGGCGACTCGAGCGGCATGGTCATTGAGTGGGACGTCCATAAAGAGCGGTGCGTGCAACGTCTGCTCGGACACATGGGAGCTGTTAATTGCGTGGCAAGATGCGAGTACGTGCTGGTGAGCTGTTCGTCCGACCGCAAAATTTTGTTTTGGGACGCTCGCACGGGGCGGGGCGAGCGCGGCTTTTTTGGGCACAAAGACCGCGTAAACCAGTTTGTGTTTGACGACGAGTGCCTCATGTCAGTCTCGGATGACCTATCACTCAAACTGTGGGATATTGGCAGCGGCCGCGTGATCCAGACTATACCTTTAGCATGCCGGCCCAACTGTATTTCATTGCGCGCTGACGTGGTGTCTGTCGCCGGAGCAGACGCCAAAGTATATACTTATGTCCGCAAGGATCTGAAACAAAATCTCGTCCAGCTGCACTATGAGCTTTACGGTCACACCTCTGAGGTAACAGCCATCGCCCAGACCGCTGAGTATGTTATCTCCGCATCCACCGACTCGCGAGTCAAGCTCTGGTCGGGCCAACTTGGCAGCCACTTGCACAGCGACTGAGAGCCTCCTTTATAAAGTTCCAAGCATGTGATTTGCATACGTGAGCGACGCTTCTAGCTTTCGCTGAACGCCATTCCACGCATTCTCTTGTGCCTGCCTCAGCGCCGGCAAATACCGCTTCTGCATTTCGGCGTCTTGAAGCAACGCATGTGAGTGGATGACGAGGAAATGCGATAAATGCGCCTGGACGAGCTGAAAGTCAATCTTCCGCCCAAGTCGATCCGTAAAAAAATTCACACATGCACGCAACACCTCAGGGCCTTCCAATAAGCGAAGCTCAACGTCTACATCACTTGGAGTCTTTGCGCGCAGAATATCCCCTGCCGCGTCAAACTGTTCTTTCAGGAAAAGAGCAGCAATTTCGCTCATGTAAAAGGCACTGTTGCGGGACGGCAAATCGAGACCAAGCTTACTCTTCCGCATTCCCTCCTTTGCATTTGTTGGCTCCAGTTGCTCTGCGTTTTCCGGCAATTCAAAGGTCGGATGCGTGCCAGCGACAGTTGGCAAAAAGAACGGCGCAGTGGCGTCCTTCTTGACCGCCTCCAGCGGTTTGTTGCGCTCTTTGATGAGATGAAGATTTGCAAGCGTGCTCCACTGAGTAACGGGTACATTAGACAAGGTCACGAGACCTCGTGCCAGGGGATCAACCTTGCCAAGCGCCTGCTCTTCGTCATGTGTGAGAGACTGCGGCAGTTTCGCTGGATCTCGTGCCAAATGGGATAAAGAATCACTATGGCCATGATCGTACATGCATGAGCCCGCAATGCGTGGGTTGAAGAAGCGCTTGTTAACCCACAGCACAATACCAAGTGAGTCGACGTGCGACGTGGCAATAAAGTCGCCCACAGGCGAGCACGCGATGCTGACGGGCGGCTGGGAGCAATGCACCAGATCAAAGCACTTGCCTTCCAAAAGCGACCACGTCCTAATTGTGCCGTCCATGCTGGTCGTCAAGAGCATGCGCGCGTCGTGCGAAAAGGCGACGTCGGTTACCTTTGCCGCGTGGCCGCGGAATATGCGGGCAAGCGAGCGCGAGGACACATCAAAGACCTGCACTGAAAAATCGTCACAAACCACGGCGATCAGATCGTTTTGCAAACAACGTACCATCCGCGTGCCATGGACGTTTTGTCCAGCGAGCGCTAGTGTGTATTCCGCCCGACGCGAACGCACGTTCCATAATACCACACACGTATCCTTCTCGCACAAGCTCGCAACACTTTCTCCCAGTGCGTCCACCGCAATGCCGCACACTTGGTTCCGTTGGTGCGGGGGAGAATGAGCTGCGGGTGGCAGCGAGGAGGAAGATGGTGACAATGGCGGCGGCGGTGGCTGCAAAGACGGCAGCGACGAAGCACAGTTAAACTCCCCAAGCAGTCGCCCGCTTTGCATCGAAAAAGCAAATATCCGGCCGCTCGAGGTGCCGATGAAGGCCACGTGGCCGTCCGCAGTCACTGCAACAGCCGTAATTAGCGCCTGCTCCCGTTCGCTGATGCTGACCGCAGCATGATGTGCGTGAGTCTTTTTCCCAGTGTCACTCATCTTCTTAGAGCCGCCGTCCGTCTTGAGTTTCGGCGCATTGTAATCGACGGGCAGCCGAAGCACTTTTCTTGTGCTCGCGTTATCTTCCGAGCGCCAAGTAAATGCGCACGTGTTACCTTGATGACATGTCACGACATTCGCAAAGTCTGAATCACCGCTTTTCACACCCGAGGCGGCCAAATCAAGGACGTGGCCCAAAAGGCCGTTGGAAGAAACACCGGTAGCGCCTCCGTGCTGGCTGGCATTTCCTGCCGCCGGCGCGGAGGCGGAGCTTCGCCACAATCCATCGCCGTGGAGCGCGCCCTCGACTTTTCTCCTTTTCTGCTGCAGTTTTTTGCCGCCGCCTGCCATGCCAGTCTGCGCATGAGAAAAGGGCCGGTTCTGGCTGTCCTGGATCACAGACACGATTCTGATTTCATTGTCTCGTCCTGCGGAAAGCAGCTGACGATGATCATCACCGCAGTACCGAATCAAGTGAGGCGCGGCAGAGTGGCCCGCGCGAAACAGCACAACGCGGCCATTGCCATCAGGCTGATCAAAAGCAACGAGCTTCATGGCGTTATCAGACCGCCCGCAAGTCAAAAGGTGATGCTCCCCTCTCAAAAAGCGCGCAAAGGCCACGCCACCATGCCCAGAATGCACACAAGGAACCACGTGCCGCAAAGCACGCTCGTTCAAATCCCACACGGCAAGCTCACCGCCGCGCGTGGTGCTAACAAGCGATTCGTCGCCGTCATCACGGAAGCTGATGGCTGTGACCGCCTCAGCCGATAGTGATGATGGCGCGGGCCCTGCCGGAAGGCGGTGACCACGCGATGGCTCGTGCCGGAAAACCTCGACCAAACGGTCACCCTTGAGATCATAAATCAACACCAAGCCACTTGACGTTCCAAGCGCAATCATGTCCAACACAGGCGCACCGGCCACGGTTACAAGGCATAGAGGATCTTTGTGGGTATGCACGAGCGTGTGTAGAATCGAGTCCGGAAGCACCACTTGATACTCATACGTGCATGCGCCGGACAGCACATGCCGCAGTTCCATTCTTCCGTGCTCTCCAACCACCAACACCTTGTTAACGTAAGTGTCGGGATGCAAAAGAGTCAGCGGGCGGAACTCGTCCGCTGGAGTCCATGAGATGCTCGACAAAAGCTCCAGCTCGATGGAATCGGCCGTGTCGGCATTGTCGTTCCGCTGCGCTGTGCAAAGGCGGCGCATCTGGTCCTTTGCTACATTGTAGCACTCCATGACTCGAGAATGAGCGTACAAAAGCACCAGTGCCTGTCCAAAGCACAGCATGGAAGCCACACTACCGTGGCGCAACGGCATGCGCCAGACCACCCGCATGCGCAACAGCACGACAAGATGGTTCTCCGTGGCGACAAAAGTCCAATCCCCCATGCCGCTGAATGCCTGCACGTGCTCTTGATCCGGCATTTCGGCGCAGCCCACCAGCCGCAGCGAGCGCGCGTGATACATTTGCACGACGCGCCCACGGTCTACGGCGGTGCACACGAACGCCTCGCGCCCGCGATACACCAGCGCACCGGCACATTCTGCTGCGCCGATAGGATTGCGCTCATCGCTGGTCGCTGCACGCGCGCCATCCACCACCAGGCCTAGCGACCGGAACACCTGCAACGTCGTCATGGATCACATCCACCGCGCGACGCCCGTCTACTGCTTGCGCTTCTCTCCGGCTGCCGCGCCGCCCACCGTCAAGCCTCTCGTAATTCGCCATTCCATAGAAATGCGACATTCGAAAGTAATCCAGCATCACAATCAAATGCGGAATTAGAATAGAGTGCGGCATCTCATTGACATGCGGAATTATAATGGACTGCGGCATCTCATTGAAATGCAACAGTGCAGTGGAATGCAGCATCACTCAGCCGAACGGGAAAGGTGTCCGGAGATGGGTTGCAGGCTCGGGGAAGAGGCTGGCAGACGACGACGCCTGCCGGACGACGTGGCTCGATTGGCGTGTTGGCGCGGGGGCTTGCGGCGGCTGCGACCTACACGTTCGAGCGCGTGCTCAACGTTGAAAAGAGCCAACGAACAGAATCGGCACGGATCGGAATTCTCGCGCGCAGTCGCACTTGAGAAAGGGCTTGCAGGAGCAGGATCGGCCGATATGGAATGGAACAACCGCCCAAGATAAGCTTTGGCGCGCATTGCGCTTCTGAAGAGGCCACTCGTCCGCGGTTTCGTGCAGGACGCATCAAATGACTCGCGTCCTGAACCATCCAGACGACAGGACTCAATGCTGCACGCCATGAGTGCGACAGTCGCGACAACGACAAGCAAGGAACCAGTACCTCTGCATTCCCATAGCGAAACGTGCCTCAACTTGCCTCAACTTTTCCAATCTTTCCCCTTTGCCGCGTGACGGGCTGGAATATGGTGTGCGAGCTGTGAAGGACGAAGACGGATCGAATCTGGTCCGACCAATGCGCAGGCTTGACCGTTTCGTGGGTCCGCTTCCGTCCCGCAAGCTCGTTTGCTTTCTCTCTGCCTATGAATGTCGCGCCTCGCACCACGCTGACCAAGCCTCGATCCCCGCCTGCACGCGCATGAGCTGTAATGATCGACCACGCGGTTCTCTGAATGCATTAAGCATTTGTATCCGCGAAAGACGGGGCGCGCTGCCACTCCGTTTGGGCGAGACGCGCTCGTTTGTATTTTCTATCTACAAATCACGCTTTGAACTGATTGCTGTCGCACGCGAGCGAGCCCCTGGATTTTTTTCCTTTCGTATCGTGATGAGCGGGACCTGCCCGTTCATTCCGCAGCGAGACACGAAATTTGAGGCCGATTCACGTACCGAGCGACCATGTCGTCCAGCTTGACAGAGGGGGTTTCGACGAGAGACCATGCGCAGCCGCAGCCCCAGCCGCGCTCGGTGCGCGTAAGACGCACGACGCCATTTTTGCGCACGTTGGCCGTTTGGGCTTCCAGCCGTGCCGCTCGTATTCATATCCCAACCCCCTTTCTTTATTTTATTCCCCTTCGCGCAGAACGAAATGAGGTCACGTTTGCTGCTGAGTAGGACTCGGCACCGTGTTGTGGCTTTGCTCCCCACAGTGGGCGCGAGTCCGACCGCGCGTCAATTGGGTGTCATTTCGCTGATGTGTGCGTGAGAATGACGAACGCACGCGTAGAATCTGTGCCTCTGCGTGTAGGTGAGCCGTTCTTGTACCTGGCTGAGGCCGCACCAAAGCCGAGGACGCGCGATGTGCACCACTCGACTCCGCGCACGGCACGTCGCACAAACAGACACACCTGCACTCGCGCGCTGTATAATAGTAGCGGTAGCTGCCGGTGAGTTGCGATTGCGTGTGACGGTGGCCAAGGTGGAACGATGGTCAATGTCACGACGAGGCTCTGTCGACGATTTCTGACCTTTGCCCATGTCTCGTACATCGTTAGAGTGGAGGCCGAAGCGGGACTCCTGCCGAGTGCGGAATGAATTGCGGGTTGGGGGCGAGTGGGGCACCCTCCCACCGCTCAGTCGATCTGCGCCCGATACGGGCCTCTTGTTTGACGAAACTGGCAGCGTCGCGTCGTCGTGCACGTCGTCTATATGGGAGCGCGCGCGCGGAATCCACGCGCTTGCAACGGACCTCGAGTGTGAGGCGCTCGACCCGGACGACGAGGCGTACTTGGAGGACGCGTTCGTGAGTGTCCTTCGGCAGAACGCGACGGTGCAGAGCAGTGGCGAAATCCTCAACATGCAAGTAGTATTTGACATTCTGCAAGAACGCGGCGTGGAAACAGTGCTGCTCATTTCTGTGGGCAACTTCTTGGCGCCCCAAACGCTGGGTTCGTTTCGAGCCGCCTCGATGGAGGCGAGGGAATTCATGAAGGGTCAGCGCACAGCCACCTTGGTGGTGGGAAACGCACCGGAATCCCTGGCGCCTAAATTCTGCAGCTCTGCGGGCATCGACGCAGTACCGCTCCAGGCTGGCAGCGGCGACGGAGCGGACACAGGCAAGCCCTGCGGAAATGAAGTGTGGAGCGCCAGTGCAAGGCCAATTGTGGTCCTGGGCTGCGTAAATCGGTCCGTCGACATTTGCTTTGCAGCGATGCATCTCATCCGCAAACGCAACGCATCAATATCATCATCAAAGGCTCCTTATGACACGACGTCGCGCCGTGTCTTGGAATTTGGCAGTCAAGATAGTGGCATTTCTATGTGCAGCAGCGAAGAAGGCTCGCCCACGTCCGAGGTAACAGCCGCAAACGCGTTCAGATCCGAAAGGAAACGCAGCTCGATTTTGAGTTCAAGCCCGCGAAGCTCAAGACACCCAGGAAGCGACCTTGCGCGGTCCATATCCCAGCGTGCGAGACAGTCGAACCGGATCATCCGGGAGTCGCATCGTGGTGCGGCCGACAAACCGCAGTCGGCAGGCTTTGCCGTGATTGACCTGAATCTGCGCAGACTGCGCGCGTTTGGGTACGGCGCCGACTCTGAATAACTCTTATGTATATTTATCACCAAACGTTAAACTCACACGAGTCGCTGTGTGTGTATATAAAGATATACTTGTGTCTACTGCAACCGCAGCACGAACACAGTCTCTCCTTACCGCGTCTTCGCATCGTCCTAACCCTCTCCGTCTCCCCAGTTCAGCGTCCGGCGTTCTTCCGGTTCGACATCTCCAGAGATGACATGTTGATGCGGCATTGCACTGACCCCATCTGTGTTACTGTACCTGACTGTACCAGCGCCCGTTTTTGGCGCGAACGTTTTGGCGCGCGCGAAAGTGAAACTCCGCACTAACCCCCCTATGAGGGACGGGGTTTGGTTTGCTGCGGGAGAAGGGCTCGAGCGACTTGTCTCAGTGAGGAGAAGGTGGGTAAGAGACGCGACAGATCGGCGGTATCCACGCGCGTGTCTTGAGAGAAGACGCAAGCGAACGGCACACGAGCGCGGGTCGGTGTGTTGCTGGATACGGCAGATTGCTGGCGTGCGGTCCAGGAGCGTCTCTGGTGGGTGGCGTTGAGGTTGCGCGGGACACGGCGCACGCGAGTGACTGACTGCGATGGAAAGACACGACGGGTCGCGAGCGGCGTCGCCAGGGCAAACGCCGCATACACCAGTCGCCGCGGCAGATACGTCGGAGCGTCGGGCCGAGGGGATGGCAACTGCCGGGACGGACCGCGTGGCCGCGACGCCCGTGCCGTTCACAATGACCACGCCGCTGGACGAGGAGTATGAAATTGAGCGCGGTGAAGGTGACGAAGCAGGCTCTGAGACAAACGCCCGGGCCCAGGAGCATGACATGGAGGCAGATGCTCAGCACGCGCCTAGTATGGACCAAATGATCTGGGGAACAAACGTTGACGTTCAGCAGTGTCACGCGAAGCTCGGTGCCTTCTTGCGCGAGTACACGCCGAACACTGATTCAGGCGACCGGGACGCTGTGGGCGGAGCGCAAGTGATGCCGAAATACCGGAGAGCGATTTTGGAGCAAATTGAAGTTCAAGGTATGGTGCTTGACGTGGACATGAAGGACCTCTACCGCTATGACCCAGAGTTATACCAGCTGCTCGTCCAATATCCTACCGAAGTGGTGGCACTGTTTGACGTGGCGCTGCACGAGTTTTATGTCGAGCTGCGAATGGGACTGGACGAGATGTCTGACGCGGAACTGGCCAGCTTGGATGAGACTAAGATGCAGGTGCGTACGTTTGGCCTGCACTCCGACCACATCCGCTCCATGCGCCAGCTAGATCCAGCAAACATCAGCCAGATGGTCGGAATCCGTGGCATGGTTGTGCGGTGCTCGCAAGTGATCCCGGACCTGTTCTCTGCCGTGTACCGCTGCGGGGTCTGCCAGGTCACTGTGCAAGTCGATGTCAATCGCAGCCGACTGGAGGAGCCGTCGCGCTGCTCGACGTGCGGCGAGAAGGGCAACTTTACGCTCATGCACAATCTGAGCCAATTCAGTGACAAGCAGGTCGTCCGACTGCAGGAGGCGCCAGAGAGCGTACCGCAGGGCGAGACACCTGCCACAGTTTCGCTGCTCGCGTATGATGCTAATGTGGATTGCAGCAAGCCAGGTGACCGCGTCGAAATTACAGGTATTCTTCGCGCAGTGCCCATTCGAGTGAACCCGCGCATGCGCACGGTTCGTTCGATCTTTAGGATGTACATTGACCTCATTCACGTGCGAAACATCAAGGATACGTCCTTTTTGGCGCGTGCCGCGCCAACAGGCAGCGACGATGCATCAGCTCAAGCAGCTGGCGAGCAACCGCAGTCGCAGCGGGTCTCCGAGCCTGGCAATGGCGCGGGTGGTCAGGCACCTGCCGAGCTGCTTGCCGGTGATGGCTTTGTCTTTGACGAGGAGCGCATTGCCAAGTTTCAAGAAATCGCAGCGCGCGAGGATGTGTACGAACATCTGACGGATTCGCTGGCGCCATCGATTTGGGGCATGCGTGACCTCAAGAAGGGCGTACTGCTGCAGTTGTTTGGAGGCTGCAAGAAGGACTTTTCCAAGCAAGGGCGCGGCGTATGCCGCGCAGATATCAATGTGTTGGTTGTGGGAGATCCTGGCGTCAGCAAATCGCAAATTTTGCAGTCGGTCCACCGACTTGCGCCGCGCGGAATCTACACAAGTGGACGAGGCTCCTCAGCGGTCGGGCTGACTGCGTACGTGACCAAGGATCCGGAGAGTCGCGACTTTGTGCTCGAGAGCGGCGCTCTTGTACTATCGGACGGTGGTATTTGCTGCATCGATGAGTTTGATAAGATGAATGACCACACGCGTTCTATTCTCCACGAGGTGATGGAGCAACAGACGGTGAGCATCGCCAAGGCCGGCATAGTGGCTACGCTAAACGCGCGCACGTCCATTCTTGCAGCAGCCAATCCGGTGGAGAGCAAGTTCAACCGCAAGCTGTCCATAGTGGACAACATTCAGCTCCCGCCGACCTTGCTTTCGCGCTTCGACCTGATTTTCCTCATGCTTGATGAGCCAGACCCTGCCGAGGATAAACGGCTGGCCAGGCACATTGTGTCGCTGTTCTACCGCAATAATGCTGAAACGCAGCGGCGCATGCTCGAGATGGAGCGCATTCTTGATTCCAAACTGCTGAGCGATTACATTGCGTACGCGCGCAGCGCCGTGGAACCGAGACTCTCTCGCGACGCCGGCAACTTGCTGGTACAAAAGTACGTCGAGATGCGCCACCCGGTGGAAGACCAGCGCCGCGGCTCGATCACTGCCACCACGCGACAGCTTGAGAGCCTAATCCGGCTGTCTGAAGCAAGAGCGCGTCTGCGCCTGTCTAACGTTGTGAGCGAGGCGGACGTAAACGAAGCAGCACGCCTCATGACTTCTGCTATGCAGCAGGCCGCGACAGACCAGCGAACGGGAATGATCGACATTGACTTGGTCATGACCGGTCGTAGCAACGCTGCGCGCGAGCAGCTCAAGCAACTCAGTGACGCCATTCTGGAGCATGCACAGCGCATGCTCGACGCGTCCGGCAGCTCTGACGTCGCCGTTTCAAACGTCATGTCTGAAATTCGCACCGCGTCGTCTATTCAAGTTTCAGAGCACGACTTTCGCGACGCGCTGTTCACGCTGCGCGACCAGGATCGCCTCATCTTTACCCACCAAGGCTCGCGCTTCCGCATCTCCTAATCCGTCTCGCTTGGCGCCTCGCCCAACTGCAATAAACGCGCGCAAATCCAGACGGCACTCGTCGCCGAACATGTTGACTCCTGCGTAGACCGACCTTACCCTTTGCCAGCTGCGTACGCAATCGCCCGGCTTGGATTGATGCTGGTCGGCGTCAACGAGGTGCCCTGAGGCATGGCGACGCGGTCGGTGGTCGACCTCTTGGGCGTGCTTCTCGTGCTCGGCTGGTATTCACTGAATGCAGTGGCGCACGCGCACGTGGTGTTTGTGTGGCCGCTAGCACCGAACGCGGTGTGGTTAGCGGCGGTGCAGTGCGCGATCTGCGCCCCGCTGCTGCCGCTCGTCGTCGTGGAGCAGGCCGCGCTGCTCAAGTTTGTTCGCAATGCGGACATGCAACTCTCGGGTGCTCTTTTTGCAGTGGGCACGGCCGCAACAACCTTTTCGCTCGGCTCGGGCTCGTTTTTATTCACGCAGATGGTCAAGGCGTCCGAGCCAGTGTTTAGCGTGGCGCTCACCAAGCTCTGGTACCCTGAACGCCACGTGTCCAGGCTGAGACTGCTTGCCACAGCGATGATTGTGGCATCCGTTTCCATCGCGCTGGCGGGAAAGGGAGTCAAGCCCAGAGGCAAGTCAGGTGCTGAACAGAGCGACTCGGTGCGGCTTGTCCTGGCTCTCTCCGCTGCTATAATCTCTAACATTGCTTTGCAGAGCCGGAATATTGTTAACAAGAAGGTGATCCAGATGCACGACGAGTTGTTCGCCCAGGCGCCGCCCTCTAGCAGAAAAACGCTGATGGCACAGAGCGTCTTTGCGGTGAGCGGCACACTCGCGTGTGCATTCCTTGTCGTGGCGGGTGTCCTTCTAGGAACCTTTCACGAGGTGCACAATATTCCGCGCCTCTTTCTGACTTACTCAGCGCGCTCGACGTGGGTCATGTTGCTCGCGTTTGCAGTTTACCAGCTTTGCTCCATCTTCATCCTACAACGCGTATCGCCTGTAACACATGCTGTGCTGAATGCGCTCAAACGATGCTTTATGATTCTTGTGAGCTTCGCGCTTGACTATCGCATACCACAGCGCGCTGAAGTGCTCGGACTGGTCTGTCTGGGGTTTAGTCTCTTGTTTTATGGCCATGTTGAAAGCGCAGAGAGGGCAGCAAGCGCAGAGGAGCAAAGCATGCCTCCGCCAAGCGTTTCCGACACTGACGAGAAGGCGAGCCGCCCGTGGGTTGTACCTATGCTGTGGGTTTTTTCGTGGAGCTCGCTCATTTTCCTGACCCTCGCATCCGAATACAACACGTTTTCTTCTCCGCGGCGAGTGTGGGAAAGCACTGGCGCCGTTCGTGGAGGCAGCTCAGCCAGTTCCCGTACACGTGGCTTTGCGCTTGCGGAACTCACACCCGTGCCCATTTTCCGCGGTGCGGATCAGGAAACACGTGCCGCGGCAGATCTGGATCCCAGATTGCCAACGTCCATCACGAGTCATCGTGTTTCGGCTCTGGATATACAACTGTTTATAGATGCGGTGCGCGCACCGTCGGTCGCATTTTACTGCTTTCCCGGAGCGGCGGTGCTGTGCAATGCGTACAGACTTTCAGGTCGTCAAACAGGTGACGTGCATGGACCCGTCGAGTACATAGATATGCAGTTTAACCAAGTATGTGACGGGCAAGGAGACCACGAGCTCCCTGGTCTCGAATTTTTTAGGAAACAGATTTTGTGGAAGATTCGACTGGGCGGGAGATTTGAGTCGTATGCGACGTTACTCGCGTTGCTATGCCTCGCTGGAAGGGAATCTCCCAGCGTAGTGCTTTCAGATCATGTGGTCGTGGCGATTCGAGAAACGAACGCGTCTGCTCGAATCTCGGAAATGGACCTCTGGGCTGGACAAAAGGAGGCATGGCCCGAAGCCGGAGTGTTCGTCTACATGGAGGGAGACATGGTGATGGGGATACGGGTCAGTCGTGAGGCTCAGGCTAGAGTAGCGGCTGAAACCGTTCTTGGCTGGGCATCCGAAGGGTCCAGATTAACTATGAACCACATCGCAGAGCTTGGAAAAATTGTGAGTCTGGATTTGGGTCTGCAGTCGCCTCTCGCCACGGGCGCAACTCACGGCAGACCATTTAGCATCTCGGACGTATTGTTCGGTGTGGTTCTCCCAGTGCACGGAATTCAGCAGCTTCAAGCTGCGGCGAGCTCTGAACACGCAAAAGACTTGAAGCATGCGCTGCACGTGTTTGCCATGGTGCGTGTTTTGCCGCGCCTTGACTTTTTCTCGGATTTGTGCTTTGGTTCATTTGTGTTTCCAAGCGGCCGACTAGACATGCACAAACTAGTGTCCAAATCGCGACAAGACGTCGAACCTGCGCGCCTTGCTGGCGTTTGGACGTATGAGGCCTTGGGTTCGGGATGCCCTCAGGGCAATGGGTCAGCTGGGTTCCAAGCGTACCCGTTCAATGACTTTGTTCCTCTTTCTTTAAACTACTCTACGACCATGCACGACCAGCATGCGTGGCTGCGAGCGCACGGCCCAGTAGGCGCCCAGGATCGAATTTCAGAGCAGCAATTTCGGGCAGAGGGCATCCCCGCGCACGTGTTTGGCAGAAGTGTCGCTATGACGCTTTTGCCACCTGATAGTGACGTCTTGCCCAAGCGAGAAACAATTCTGTTCGCCCTCGCAGATTCGGCCCTACTCGACGCAGGCATGTCCGGCAAAACCTTCGTCAGGGACAAACTTACAGCCGAGATGCTTCCACAGGCAACGGAGACTCTCATAGGGCACGATGATGCGTGGATGCACTCCTACACGCAGTTTGTGGCGCTCTCCCGTGCAGCGGTACTTGTTACAGACACGCTAGAGCTTGCCTTCACTGCTGCGGCGTCCGCAACAACCGTGTTGCTTGTGGTGCCGGAGCGTCTAATCCACCAAGACGAAGCGATTCGCTTGTTTCATGTTGTCGAGCGGGAAAGCTTCCAAGAAGTAGGCAATCTTGAGCAAGCGATTCGCAACTACACCCGCGATTGGGACGTTGCTCGTCTGCCGCCAAACCCTGACCCTGAAAGGTTCCAAAGCTCGACTTTACACCTTTTCATGCGTCTGGAAAGTCACCCCGACCTCTCGCGCTCGCGCTGGCTTACGTTGTGAAACGCTGCCCGCGCGCATTTGTGAAGCGACACAACAAGTCACATTCGCCGCTCCGCGAGAACTCGTTCCGCACAGAACTTACCCGGCATACCGCTCACGCCCCCACCGGGATGAGACGAGGACCCGCACAAGTACAGCCGCTTTGCCGGGGTTGTGTACGCGCTGGCTTCCAGCACGGGCCGAAAAGAGTACACCTGATCAAGAGACATACTGCCGTGGAAAATGTTTCCTCCGTGCAAGCCAAATGTACGCTCCAGGTCGCGAGGACTCAGGGCTTCGTATCCTACAATCGAGTCGGAAAAGCCCGGGGCATACTGGTCCACGATGGAGAAGATATGATTGCAGTAGGCTTCTTTGAACCCCGGACTGTCCCAATCTGCATCATACGGCGCGAACTGCACAAATAATCCTGCAACCGCATGGCCTGGCGGCGCCAGCGAGTCGTCAAGCTCTGATGGTATTGTCATTTCGATCATGGGCCACGTGCTGGGCTGTGCATTCTTAGTGCTCGCCTCGTGAAAGGCATGGTTAAGTTCTTCGAGAGAGCTGCAACCCAAATGAATGGTTGCCCTGCGTTCCTTGCCATTCAGATTGCTGGACGCAGTTGCGCGAAACTCCGGCACTGCATTCAGTGCCGCATTGATCTTCAATACCGGCGAGCGAAAGTCCAGCGCGCGAATGCGGTCGAGAAATTCGCTTGAGAAAACGCCAGCTCTGGACGCAGAGGCTCCTGCACAGAGCTTCAAAAATGTGGTCTTGGCGTCGGCATTTGAGATGACGCGTTCAGTACGGATCTCGGAGCCGTCTTGCAAACGCACGCCGAGCGCCATGCCGCTGTGATCATCAAAACATATCTCCTGAACTGCCGCGCCAGTCACAAGCGTTGCGCCATGTGCTTGCGCTGAGAATGCGATCGCGTTTGAAAGTGCGCCCATTCCACCACGAACGTAACTCCAAGCGCCCTTGACACCTTTCGATTCGCCGGCGACGTGGTGGAGCAAAACGTAACCGGAGCCTGGTTGGGACGGCGCGGTCATGGTGCCGATGAGTGCGTCAGTCGCGAGCGTAGATAGTAACGGCTCGGACTCAAAGTACTGGCGCAGTACTTTTTCCGCGGGTGCGAGTAGTAATTGCAGAGCGTCCGGTAGATCGCTGCGGTGTTTCCAGCAAGCAAGGACCATGCGCGCGACGAACCGCATATCCGACCAGGACATGCGGCTGAGCTGGACCGGAGAGCGCTCCATGAGCGGTTTCACTAGGCCTTCCATAATTCGTTCGAGTTTGTGCTCGTACTTGGGATACATTAGCGCGTCACGCTCTGAAAATGATGCGATGGACCGCTGCGTTTCACGCACATCCCTCGAGAACAGTAAGTAGCCGCTTCCATCCAGAAGCGGCGAGAAAGAAGACGGATCGCGTGGGTATAAAGTCAGTCCATACTTTGTTTCCAGCTCCAAGTCACGGACAATGTCGGGATGAAACAAAGAATACAAGTAGCTGGCGCGCGAGAAGACGTACCCTGGCACGATCTCCTCACTCACTGCTGCGCCGCCGAGCACATCGCGCTGTTCCAAAACTAGCGGCTTCATGCCGGCTCGGGCCAAGTACGCCGCCGCAACCAGCCCATTGTGACCACCACCCACAATCACTGCGTCAAAGTGATTCGTCTTGCATTGTGTCACCTCCTCGAGCCGCGACGTTCTCGGCTTACAGCCGGTTCCATTGCTGCAGCCTCTGCGGTAGCTTCGGCCTATCCCGCCCGCGCCGCGCGCAGCCTCTCGAGACACCTGCGGTATGAAGCGTCTGAGAGCACGAAGCAAGGACCACGATGCCATCGTTTGCGTCCATTCGCATCTCCTGCATCTGCTGCTCCTCAGTTGCACAATTAACGCTTCATCAGCTCAGTGACGTAAACTTATTCGCTGCGAAACGGTTCAACGCGTTAAACGGTTCATATCGCTTTCTAGTGAAACAGTGTGATTTCAGTATGGCCCGTACAATCCGACTCAGACCGAGAAGGAGCGAGCTGTACCTGTTTATTCAATACCAAAAAAGCCCTAATTTTGGAGTCTGAAGTACAGCTCGTACAGTGTGCAGGGTTCGTGTTCTTGTGCTCCTGTGGCGGTGCGAGATGGAGACGCGCTGCTGCGCGCAAGAAAGACGCCAGGATGGAGCCGCTGGCGGCTGTGTCGCGGCTGGTCGCTGGCTTTCTCGCGACTTTACCCCCACGTGCGGTATTTGATCGAGTTATCACCGAGTTTTCGCAGTCGGTGTTGACCAGGCATGACGTGCAAGCAGCTTTCGTGCGCGAGGCGTTGATGCGACCTGCGCCCGCAATCGACAAGCACCATGGTTCTGAAACGAGCGCTGCAAACGCAAGCACCTCATCTCCTGATTTGTTGCGCTTCCCGGCTGGAGGTGTGCCTCAACTGTATCCTCCCAGATTCCTGCGCATATGGATGGACGAAATTGAGCACGCACAACACCTTGTTGAGAACGAAATGGGTGTCGAAGAATCCTTCATGGACGCCATGGTCTCCTTCTGTCAGGGGCTTCACAATACCAAGCTTGGTCTCACTGCAGGGCGCGGGTTTCAAGTATTCTTCCCCTACGCGGACATCCGAAACGAACAAAGCAGGCTGATCGTGAGCTCTTCGGCTGTCTTTTCGGAGGTTGGCTTTCGTCTGTGGAACGCCGGGAAGGTTTTGTTCGAAGCGATATTCCCGCTACGACCAGGGTGTGTTCAATATTCCCTTGAAGGTCCGTTGAGGCAAGCTTTACGAGGCAAACGCGTGGTCGAAATCGGCGCAGGACTCGGGGTGAATGCTGTCGCGTTGCGTAGCGTCGGCGCAAAGAAGATTCTGCTGACAGATCACGACACATCGGTGCTGGAAAATCTGGCATTTAACTGTATTCTGAATTGTCCCGAAATGGTGAGAAAGCAAGAGCTTTTGTGTTCAATTCTTGACGTAGAGGCGATGAGTAAGGAAGAACCACGGAACCTGGCTGCAGAGTATGATGTTGTGCTTGCAGCGGACGTTACTTATTCTCCCGAGCTAGCTAAAAGCGCAGTACAGGCCTTTGCGGCCATGCTGCAACGAGAGGATCAGGTCGGCTTTCTCGTAGCTACGAGGAGGAGTGACGAAGTATGGTCCGTGTTGGGTCAAAGCTTTAGAGAATCTCGAGATTTGGTGATTGTCGATGTGACAGACGTTGTGAAGAAGTGCTCTTCCCATTGCCTTGACTACCTTGTGCATCATGATATGAAGGAAGAGGCCATTTCCATTTTCCAGTTGAGACCGTGCGCTTTGATGAATGCTCAGGCTCAGAAGTAGCGCGGGGTAGGGTCAGTACACATTGTTTCTTTACACTCTTTCATGTTCTTAAGATTTCCTGGAAGCCTTTGCCAGCCTTGATGAATGTATCGGCTTTGGCTGTTCAGCCTTGCGTTTCTTCGACCCCTTCACGACCGGCTCATCAATTGGCTTGCTTATTGGGATGATTGCGGACGATCCTTCATCATGCGAAGAATAACCGACCTTCTTCGGTCCAAGAAGCTCGCGACTCCGTTCGTCCCCGCGCTTTGAGTTGAGCTTCTTTGGTGCCAATGTGAGGCCGTTGCTTCCCTTTGGAGAACGACCATCTACCTCGTTTTCAGCTGACGAGACACTCATCACAGTGCCGTCTTCTTCATCATCCGTGTCAACCATACCTGCAAGTCGTTCGTCTGTGTCAGCGCCTGCACGAGCTCGCTCTGCATTCCGCTTTTGTTGCGATTCCCACTGAGCCAAGTGGAATTTAAACCGGCGCCCGTTCACGTGCCGCTCGATCTGCTCGGGAACCCGATTCAGAACCATGCGGGTGAAGAGGCAAAATAGCTTCTTGGCATTCGTCCTATGCGGCACCACGTGCGGCTCATACTGGCTAAAATCATAAGCGGCGGCAGCGCGCTCCTGCCGAGCCCGCTTTAAAGCCTTTCCGAGCCAGTACTGATGCAGCGTCTTCATGTCGGGCTGCATCTCGTGCCCAGTCAGCGTGCACTGGACTTTGAGTTTTCCATCCTCTTCCACCAGGCGGGCCTCGTCGCTTCGCTCTGCCACAAACTGTCGTACTGCATCGTCACCCACTGGCTCGGAACCAATGCCCTTGGAGCGCTGCTGCTCATCGCGCGTCGATTTCTTCCCCATCTCACACACGTGTCTTCGCGACGTGTCACGCTTGCGGTAGCCGCCACGGCCGCCGCCTTGCACAAATCCGCGCCGTTTAGAGGAAATGGTCCATTTCACGCGCAAACCGCTAAACCGTGACTGGCAGATGCCATCGCCGAGGCGCACGAGCAGCGGCAACGGGAGCTTTCTATGAACGTACTTATGGATGGCTGTGTCGCCACCGCCCGGAGGCCCACGAAAGGCGCCCACATCTTCGCATCCGGCACCTGGGCGCTGCGCTTCCGCCGGAAAGAGAGAGCTTGCTGATTGTCAGCGCACGGCCGTTCGGGGCGCTGGCAGCAGGTCGTCCGCATCGGATATCGCATGTGCATTGCTGCAGCGATCCATTCGGCTCAGCTCGCGATCGAGCCATCTAAGTCGCCGAGTTTCCAATATGAACGTGCCGCGACGGCAAGGTCCGCGCATCACATCGCGGTCATCGATTTCGCGGCAAGATGGACAGTCTGTGACGGATCCATCGCGGCTCGTAGACTACAGCGGCCGGGTGTGTGCGCACGTGCGATCTGTCTCGACCGCGTCAAGTAAGTCACTTCCATACGTGCGTTGGCAAGATCTCAGCACACGAAGATGCACGCCGGAGAAAGTTGGCTTGTCCAGCTTCTCTTCCAGCTCGAAATGCGGCCGAAGTCGTGGCTCGTGGCAAAGAAAGTACCACGCGACTCAGGACAGTAGCAGTGGATCTAAAAATGTGAGCCTACGTATGTTTACAAGTCATGAAGCTGTGGTATGCCCGCGAAGGGTGCCGTATGAACTTGCAGTGCGTGCAACGGGCGCAACTTACACGCGCACGCTACTCGAGCTCGCCGCTCAGATGCAATCCTACCAGTGGGCAAATCCGCTCTGTGCGTGCCAGCATATGATTTTCGTTCTCGACGAAGCAGTGAAGACCGGTGCCTCGGACGCGTCCAAGTGTCTTCAGCTATTGCAGGCACTTACGGACGTGCCGTATCCGGACTCATGGATTCGTCAGCAGATGTATCGCTTTGCCGAGGAATCCTACCTTTTAGACTTCATGTTTGAAATCGTTTTGAAAGGCATGGACCGTTTACAAATGCACGATTTTTACTGCATTCCGCTGCTCCTGCGTGACCTAGCTTTCACCGAGCCATCGCTCGGCAGGTTTTCAATGCAGCTGATGAGTCAATGGATAGCTCTCGCCCAAAGGCTGATTAAGCATGATTCTGAATCTGTAATGGAGTTCGGAGCGTCCTTTGACTCACTCATACGCATTTCTCAGCGCGGATGGGTGTCTGACCAGGTCAAGAGCACTTGCAAAGAGATTGTGGATACGTACGTGGGTCAGATTCGACATT
Organism: Porphyridium purpureum; assembly: GCA_008690995.1. NCBI lineage: Eukaryota > Rhodophyta > Bangiophyceae > Porphyridiales > Porphyridiaceae > Porphyridium > Porphyridium purpureum. The sequence continues at coordinate 211,045 of VRMN01000009.1, forward strand.
CCCAGAAGCAGATGAGAACATCGGAACTTGTAATTTGTTGCAATGTGCTGGCAGCACTCTCGCACCATGCTGAGCATACCGCTTGTCAGAATGCCGGCCGTGGCGGTTCGGAGGATCAAATCTTTGACCAAAATGCATATGAAGGATGCTTGCCTGCTTGTTTCCTTCAGCTGAAGCAAAGTCTGCTAGATCCGGGCGCGAGGCAAGACTCCAGTGGAAGAATGCGAGAGAGTCTGGCCAATCTGAAGATTGAGACCATTTGCCACTGGACAGAGCCAGACGAAGAATTTTTCCGGTGTGCGCTTCGCACCCTTTCTTCTCATTTTGAGGAAGAGGATGCGGACAGCACATGTGCGAACATAACGGAGCCCTGGACGCTTGATACACGTATGGATGCGTTGCTTTCTTTGCATGGCCTTGCCGTGAGCTGGAATCGCTCAGGTGCGGAAAGTCGAATGATTCATGACGTGGCTGACGTGTTGAGAAAGCGGTGCAACCATTCACACGCAAATGGGATGCGGTTGCTTGAGTACCTTGGTTCGTATAGATACATGGAGCGATTTTGTGCTGAATCCTTGGCTCATATGATTCTTGACTGCTTCCAGCGATATGCGGAGGTCATGACTCCCCCAGTGTTGCTCAAGGCGTACTTGAACACATCCAAGCTCATGCTGCTTGTGTCAACCAAATCGAAGCCGGATCTGCTGTTTCGTGAATTATACTTCCAAGTGCTGAGTCGATCGGAGGACTTTTTAAGATGTGGACTGCTTCTCTCTCCACTAGTTCTTGCAGAGATCATTGGTGCTTTTGCAGATTCTCGGCTGGTATCTCCCAGTCCCGCCCAGCTTTCCATGTGGACTCGGCGAACAGTTCAGTTTTTGTATGCGGTTGAGCTCGAGCCTTTCGATCACAACTTGCTGATTCATATTCTAGAGCACTACGCTTTCATCGTACAGAGATTCGCAAAGAGCAGCCTGGGTCTGATGCCTGAATCTTGGTTGTTGTTTGTCCGTGGGCATTGGAGCTTGTATGGAGAGCGATTGCCAGGGTTTTTGGATCGATTGCAGCCGCAGGACATGCTGTCTATTCTGGAGAGCTTTCGTCGTGCTGGCGTGACCATGCGTCTCTCTCTCTTGAAGCGCATTCAGCATATGCTGGAGGATCGCGGCCAACGTGTGGATACAGTCTCCAACAAACTTCATCTGCAGCTGGTCCAGAAATTATCGCGACAGCGCTTTGCTTTGTCAGAAGAATGTGGTCTTGCTTTGCAAAAACGTCTGAAAGCGTCCCTGGCGCGCCTCGTGTGCATCTCACCACCGTCAGAGCAGCAAGCGGACGGGCTGTCGAAGGTCCAGCATGGTGGGGCTGTTAAAGTTTTTATGCCCATCTTGTATGTTCTTGCGTTTCAAGGATGGGCACCGGACTCGGAACTGACGGTGCTCATCCATCGTGTTTTTGCCATCCTGTGTGCGCAGGACGCGGATGCGAGCCCAGTGGCACGAGACTACTTCCGGTGCTGCTTAGTGTTTGCATCTTTTTGCCTACCCTCAGCATTTTCCAGTGGCTGTGGCTTACCAGGGTACATTCGGGAACACTTGGAGAGCGCTAATGAGCGTGCGGTCGAGGAAATGAACGCGAAAAAGGCCGAAATCACCCTTCTTAGCTCAGAGACTTTGGGGCTTCAGTGTTCTCCGACCCTCAAGGCTGCTCTTCTTTCTAAAGCATCCATGTTTGCCGGATACAAGCGATACGTGCATGCCCACGGATCCACGAAAGGGTCTGAATCTACGCTGATGGGTAGGAAGCGAGAGCAGATTCAAGCGCAGCTCGACAGGGATCACGTCATGTCCAATTTCGTCTGGGATGCCACAGTTCATGAATTTGTGCTTTACATTTTCGACGTCGAAAGTTTGCTATTGGAAGAACACTATCGCGAGAAACCACGCGCGGTTATTGTATTTGTACCTCATAAGGCTTGCATGCGCGACTCCAATAGGCGCGTTAAGCCACACGTGGTGTTTCGGTTGAAGGCCAAGCTGCTGGAGCAGCACCACGGATGCCCAGTCTTGCTTCTTTCGCAATTTAGTTGGCTTCGTCAGGGCCGGCTTTGCAGCCGGAAATCATGGTTGAAAGACGCTTTGGAACGCATATTGCAACCAGGCGCCGGAACACTCTGCGTGTAGATGTCAAAAGAAGCGGCAGAGAACCATGAACAGTGCCGTTTAACTAACTTATACTATTTATTCACCTAAAGGCCGTACTTATCTTCGAAGTACTTGTCATCGAACTCATCTTCTTCTTCGAGTTGCTCGTCCTCCTCAGCTTGTTCAGGCTCCGCAGGTCTTGCGGGTCCAGGCTCTGCACCATTCACTTTCTTCATGCTTATGGGTACGTCCCTCCTCGTGGCAACGAAAGTGGGGCTAGTTTGAAGTTCTTTCAGCTCAGCCCGCAATTCAGCAGGCATAAAGTTTAGCGCGCGCTCCTTCACAGCATCGGATAAGACTTCATACAAGGCGTCTTCGTCACTCTTGCGCACAAAGGTGCTCACTCTCGGACTCGATTTGCTTCGCGCTTCTCTCAAAAAATAGGCCTCCAATCTACTCTGCGTGGCAAGCAACGCAACCTGTACTTGCCTAGCGTCTTGGTCTACTTTCAAAATCTTCACATGCACAACAGAGCCAGCAGTCAATTCATTCTTCCATGTTTCGCCCCAAAGAAACTTTGGCATGTCATTCACATGTAAAAGCGCATTCCGGCGAGCCCCAATATCCACGAATGTGCCGAACGATTTGATCGTTCCCGCACCGCTAGCAATTTTACCCCATAACTCCGCACCTTCATGCAAAAGGCGCACGGGGATTCGCTTCAATTTTCGCTTCGAAAGGCGCTTGCGGAGCTCTGACTCCGATGAGAGAATCTCCGGATCCTGCGGCATCATACTCACGCGCAAGCGACGATTGTTCACCATTACTTTGCGGACATATACTCGGATTTCCTCACCTTGCTCAAGAACCCTTGTGACAGAGCTTTTCCGCACCAAATCTTTTGGCGTCGCTACATCAGGTGGTAATTCATTTCGGAAAAGAATCGCCGGAATGGGTACTTTCCGTCCACGTTTGTCCAGCACAAACGCACCAGCATCGACCAGGATACCAGCATTGACAAATTGCAATATTCTTGCGTTTTCAATTGGTTCTGCTAAGGCGAAATATTCGAGCGGGCGTGTCATCGTGAAATCGGACGCACGCGGGGCGGTTTTCCATCCAGCAAAGACAGCTTTCACATCGAGTCGACCTGCAGAAGGTTGGACGCGCGTCACTTGAACACGCAGGCGCTTTCCTTCAGACGGGATTTTCCGCAATGCTTTCACATCATTCGGCAGCTTCAGCCGTCCATCAATGCGTACTTTCCTGAAATTAGGCTTTTCATCGGTCGCCTCCATGATACCACGCTCAGCGTTTGCTGCCCACTCGCCTTCAGCCTCCACGCTTCCTTCTCCAGAAGAAGAGGACGTACCAATGTCCAAATTTCTGGGCTTGCGGTTTTGGAACACACCCGCATCTACAAACACGTACTCTTGCCCAAACCGGCCGACGAAATCTCTCAGTACCACTGCATCGAATTCGTCGCCAGCCGCTACCCTCTCGAGCTCCACGGTGGGCTCCGGTCGAGTGAGTGTGCGGCCTTTGGCCTGTGCCTTTGCCTTCTTCCTCTTTATCGGAGACGTGCTGTTGGACCCGTTTCCGGATGCCGCCACCAATCCTTCCGCGCACATCCGTGTGCGCCGCTGTCTCGCCGCGCGATTCGCGCATGCCGGCGCGCGCAGCCGCGCGATCGTATTATGCCTGCAGAATCCGGAGGATACGCGCCCATGGCTGTCCGCGGTCCCGCCGCGCGACGCAAGCACGAAGCATTCCATCGCGGCTGCGCCAGATTGCGTCCCGCCGTCACACGCCAAAGTCACACGCGCGCGCCCCCAAGCGCTGCGACGTGCTCGAGCGGTCAAGCGTTTACTGTACCGATACGGGCCCCTAAGTGTACTTCCACTTCTCGGCTGATGCAGAGCGGAAGGTTGCGGCTGGAGAGGCGGCTCATGCAAGATGAAACTGGACACTGGCCCGTCCGGCCAGGGTCGCCGCCGCGACAGGAGATTCAGGTCTCGTAGCAGGAGCGGCAGACTCTGGCTCGTGTACATCATTTGGATCCTTCGACAAGACGTGGTCATCAGCTCTGAACGCGGGCTCAATACTTTCGGCAGGCATGGACGGCTGCCGTTCCGATACATTCACAGCATCAGGTATCGCTTGCTCAGGAGTCGGAAAGCCCGCAGCAGCTGCAGAATTTGAAGGATACGCTACGTCCGGGATCTCATAGGACCCATTCTGATGATGTAATTCGACGCCATCAACGTCGCCTTCCGAAGCAACGACAGGGGATTTCTGACACGAAACAGGGGTGGCTTCCGGCACGAAAGCCGGTTCCAATCTATGATTCACTTCATCCGCATCCTTCTCGTACTCCTGTACCTTGTGTGGTTCGTCCTGCAGCACATCCTCCTCATCCATCCTCTCCACACGAGCCTCCGGATCAGCCTGTGCTGGACTGGTCGCCGTGCGAGACCCCACATTCTCCGTCCGGCCCACCATCTGAACATGGTCCTTCAGGTCCGAGTCCTCCGCGTAAAAGCTAGCCAAGTCCGGCATCTGATCGATGTACCTCAGCACAATCACACCGTCAAACTTGCTCAAGCTCGTATCGGGCATTGGATTAGTGTAGATGTATGGCATCGTGTTTCCGGGCTCGAGTCCCTCAAACACTGGCACAAGTCCGCTCCGCACCAGAGCGATAGGAATCACCCCAACGTCAATCAAGGCATCAAATAACTCCCTAAAGGATTTGCCGTCGAATCCTTCTGGAACAGTCAAAGATTGGAGCGGAGATGCCAGTTCATCATCATAAACGCCTGCCAAACGCATCACGTACTCTGAAATACCAGGAATGTGGAACTCGCGGCACAAGAGAGACGCCAGAATCCCACTTGAGACTAGTTCTCCACCTGCATAATTACGGTGAGCAATCATCGGATCAATTTCTCGGATGAACAAGTTCTTTCCCTTCAGCGCAGCAAAGTCATCCTTAACATTCTCCACTACTCCCATCACGTCCTCAAGAGGAACAACACCAGCCATTTGAAAGGCCTTCCCAGACATTACATGTCGTGGAGTGGGGTCCTCGACATTGCCGAATTCTGATTTCGAAAATGGCTCACGTGGAACGTCATTGGCTTTGTGCTGCTCCATATCTCCTTCGCCATCGCTTGCATAGTCCAGACCACGAGCGGTGTGGCCAAGCCGCACGCCCATGCGCCGCGGATACGCCTGCGCAACTGAAATCAATTCCCGACTCTCCCCCAGGTTTGTACAAAAGAACACGTTTGCATTCGGCCTCAGCAAAATCGACCCGTTGTAGATTGTGCACGATCGAAAAGTGCGCTTCAGTGTTTGTCTCACGCAAAATGCGTCTGATCCGTTAGGGAAGTAGTGCGTGCCCAGCCCGATGGCGAGGAATGCTGACGCTGATTCAACGCCGGTGCTGTACAAATCTTCCAGATTATCTGCTGATCCCTCTAGAACTTTGACGTTCGGTGAAAGTGCAGAGAGCAAGCGTGCACGCGTTCTGGATAAGCCCGGAATGAGAACAACAATGGTGTCCTCTGCCCCACGTTCATGGACAAGATTCCTCAGCAAAAGAGAAATCAATCTGTAAATGAGAAACGTTTCGGATTGCGACTCAGCGACAATAACGATGTGACCTTTTAACCCCGTCTTGTCAAAGATCGTACTCGCAATGCTCACTGATTCTCTGGCTGCAGCCGTTGCGTCATCGCCTTTTGAAGCGTGCAGCAGATCTACGAATTTGAGGCTTTTCTGGAAATGCTTCCGCGGGCTAGAACGATAAGCTGGAAAACTTGACACTGTAGACATCGACGCCGCGGCGGCGGCGTCGACTGCGGCGTTCACACTCTGGCCGAGTTCTTGTACGAATGCCTCCGTGCGCGAATCCAACAGCTTCGCATGATCCGGGTGAGCAATAATCAAAAGAAAATCCCCACCTTTGACCAACGATCCCATTCTAAGCATCTCCATGCGGGTGTCATCCACGGACGCGTCTTCTGCATGTGATTCGGCTACCTCGTCATGCGATGCACGCGCACCGCTTCTAAACCTGGCCAATACGATTACCATGAGCTTCTTGAAAGCAGATTTGAGAAGTCTCTCGTACGCGACTGGTGTACTGACGACTTCTGGTACTCGCCACAAGTGAAAACTGCTCTCAGCTCCGCGCAGGTACTCACGACGCCACGCTGCACGTAAAAGTGCCGGATCCACGAAAGCAAATCCGTCTTCAAGAGATGGCATGGGCGCATACACTGAGTTCACCAAGCCCGCAATGACTGTGTAGCACCCCGGAACGCGCACATTCTGCGATAGAAGCCCAGTCATCAAATACTGGCTCCCAACAAGTTCCCCACAACCTCCAAGACGGCCGCTGCTTTCCGGCATGGGTCTCATCGCTCGAAAGCACTCCATCAACCTCTTAGGAACAATCTTCTCCAATGAAAATCCTTGATCCGCTGTCGCCTTTGCACGATCCATTTCCTGGTTTCCGGGGATGCCGGCAGACTTGAAGAGGGAGTCTTCCAAGAACTGCGCAACCTCGTCACGGAGAAACATTGCGAAGATGGGTACCCAAGGCGCAACGCTGCGCACACCGGAGATTACATTGGCATGAAAAATATCCGCTTGAATAGGATCAGGATGATCCGGATGCGAGAAGACAAAGACCGCTGCTGCGGCCTTGAGCTTAGCGCGTCTGTAGTCGTCCCGATTAGTCGGGTTGCCCTTCACGAACTGCACGCGTCCGTCATACCAGGCATTCTGCAGGATGCGGGCGTAGTCGCTGCGCTCCATAGAAAGGCTCTCGGCAAGGAGCACGACGCGTGCAGACTCCAAAGCGTAGTCCGAGTAAAATGTTTTCAAAAACATCGCCAGGTCGTCTGCTCGGATTGTGCCCGTCACAATCACGTGCTTATTTGCCAGATTCTCTTTGAAAGGCTTTTCCCCGAAACTCGCAGAAGCCCCCAGGACGGGGATGAGCGATGCAAGCTTGTTTCCCATGTAGTACAGAAACGTGGTAATCATGAGCATGACCACCAGACGTCCTAGATAAGTGCCTGGTGACATGTCACCATACCCCACCGTTGCAATAGTGACGACAGAAAAATAATAACTCGTCACGTAATTCCAAGGAATCCCAACGTTCGGATCGGTGACAAGGGGCGCAGAGCCAGTTTGCTCGAAGAGACGTTCCAATAATACCATACTGCACGCCAAAATCAGGACCAAGGCAAAGATATCAACAAAGAAAAGAATCAGGTACTTGTGCAAGTCTGGCGTAGATTGCAAGTTTCTGGATCGCGTTGCCTTCTTTCCGAAGAGAATGCGCTTGATGTCCTGCTTCATGAAATGAATCCTGATGTAATTCAAATTGCCATAGCTGACAAGCCCCACACCTGACGCAAAGATACTGGGCATGGTCAGCGCATCCACGAGGTCATTGGTGCTCAGCAGCATATCAAGCGTTGACTGGTTTGCAAAATCTCGGTCAAGAAATGACCGCAAAATGAAGTTCAAGGACAAAAGCACGCCTGCTACAATATTCAGAACACCCATCGCCAGCGACATGGATCGCTGCTCTATACCAATGAAGAAAATGGTGATCACAATAAAGTTGCATATCGTACTTATAATCGACAGGAATACCCGCGAAAAGAGTAGTACGTACTTGAAATTGTCTTGCACGCCGACCAGTATTCGGGAATTGTGGGAGCCATGCAATTTATCGGTCCACCTCTTCTTCCATTGCGAGTATCGTGATCGCGGATGAATTGAGACGCGCATGTGGGCGTTTTCGTAACTCGAATCTTCCTGCTTGACAATTTGCGACGAAAGGAATCTCATGAAGCGCAAAAACAAAGCGCGGAAAATGTGCAGCCCGAATCCCATAATTAGCAAAACCCATGTCTCCCTCCAACTGATTGGGCGGTCAAACACCCACGCCGCCATGACTCGACCGTCTGGTCGCCCGAACGAATCGCCTTGAAAACCTAGCAAGCCCTAGTGCGACAAATCTGGCAGACAAAGCGTCACGCGTCTTCTGTTGGCGTCCAGCGCACAAAGACGCTAGCGTTGGCGCTGGCGCCACCTGGAGAAAACAGAGGCCGGAGCCGTCTCCCGATATATACCCTGCCCAGTATCGCCTAGGCCGAACGAATGAAGCGTCGCGCGGCGCCGCTGCGTAACCAACGTCACAGCCAGCCGGACAGCCGCTGCACGCGTTCAGCGCAGCGCGAGCATGCAAGCTGGAGAACAGTACCTCCGCACTGTACCAACACGCTGTACTCCGGACTCATCGCATGTACAGCTCCGGCGTGCGTCGCCTGCGTGCAGCTGGGGAGCATGCAGCGGGTGTGGACGATGCCGGCGGCGGCGGCGCGACCATGGCGCCCGGGAAGAGAAAGACCGGTGGTGTGAGGCGGCAGCTCATGCGGCGCCAGGCCGCGTACGCGGTCAGGAGCGAGCAGTCTGCCGAGCGCGAGCAGATGTCAGCTGGCGTGGCACAGGAAATGTTCGAGCACATCGAGGCAAGCAGAAACGCGCTTTTCGGGCTGGTTCGGCTTTCGCGGCTTGATGTAAATCAGGTGTGCCAGTACAAGTCCGCCTCTAAACCGTGTACTTCTCTTGCGGAATGCAATGAGAACTTCAGAGAAAAGACCTTGTTGCAGTTCGCTGCCGAACTGAAGAGGTATAGAATCATGTATGCGCTCATCCGCAGTGGGGCAGATCCCTCGGTCTGCCCAGAAATTCCGCAGGGCCTAGACAATGTGCGTGAGTACGTACAGTCCTTGCACTCTGCTGTCGCCGTCTGGATCACTTTGGTGGTCTGCAACGGAAGCACTGCCGCTATACATTCTGAACGCGACGCGCGGTGTCAGATATGCTCTTGCTCAATTTTACCCATACAGTTAATTCCGTGCCTGCATGTCGTCTGTTCAGCATGCTTTTGGAAGCATGCCGTTACTCGGTCAGTTTTTGAGCACGTTACTTGCCCAATCCCGGCATGCGGCTCGAATCTCCGTCTAGACGGTGAAGACCGCGAAGAAAATGAACAGGTAAGCTTAAACGCAAGCTCCGAAGAATCGACTGCTCAACAATCCAAGCAAAAATGGCTTAGCCTGCCGCCAGAATTACCGGCCAAGTCCCCCAAGAACAAGTCATGGATTCGACCAATGTCGCCGGCCGCTCGAGCACGCTGGCTTCCGTTTTCGAGCAGCGCACTTTGTCGCTCTGGGCGCAACCAGCTTCTTTGGCTTGCTGCAGAACAGGGCAATAGGCTACTATTGGTCTCTCTCATCGAAGCAGGCGTGGATATTGACGCGGTGAACGACGCAGGACAAACTGCGCTCTTTATCGCATCATGGCGAGGACGTGTCGAATGTGTCAAAGTTTTGCTCGACAGCGGTGCTGACGCGTCCATCGCTGACCCTGTTGGTATTTTGCCAATTGACTTTGAGTCTTCAGATTGGTCTGGGAGGAACTGGCTGATGAACGCGGGAACACCAGAGGAAGATCTGACGCAAAAGCAGTTTATGGAGTGGCTCGTAGACCCGTCTATCAATCACGCAAGCGCAGGAAGTTTCGTGTTAGACGGCTTTGTGCCTGAATCCGTTTTGACAAAAATCGACCTTATCCTCTCTCGTCTTCCGGTCGTGGCTCCTTGTAAGAGCGAATCTCTACACAACGAGCGAGCATTCTACTGCGACGCCTCGGGTTTTGTCTCTGCTGCGCTTGTTCGTGCGATCCGCCAAGCTGCCGCCTTTCTAGGCATGGAACTTCCAGTCACCGGTGTGTTCGCGCAGATGCGGTTTCTCATCTACGAGCACGCCGGCGGCGGCTTGCCTGCGCATAACGATCTAGCCAAAACAGATCCGGTCACAAAGCAGCGGTCTGGGTTTACCTTTGTTCTGTACCTGAGTGACATCTCCAAAGGTGGCGAAACCGTATTATTGAGTTCCGTCAGCTCTAGCCCTGAAGTCATGGCAATGATTAAGCCGAAGCGTGGCCGACTCTTGTGCTTCCCACACGCCAGTCCTCACGAAGCACGACCTGTCATTGACACACCCAAAATACTGCTGCGTGGTGAAATGTTTGCGTAGGGCGTCACATTTCGCAGAATTCGGACGAGTGGACTAGTGCATAAGTTTACATCACTTCCGAATAAGATGGCGAAGAAAAGCCAATCTGCGGTCGCCGCGAGAATGGCATTGCGATCTGTTGCGTCCTATTTATCATCCTCGGTGGTTATTTCTAATCTTCGTTTCGCTGGTCGTCTGGATATTGTGGTGCTTGGGTTCTTGGTTTTGACAAGCTTGCGAGTTTTGTAAGAACCACCAGTGATCTCGTGTGCCATATTGTTCTCGCCGCGATGGCTGGCAATGTTTGATGCCCATTGAACTTGCGTGATTATGCATATCATCCTCGGTGGTCTCCTTTTCAGATCTTTCGCTGACAGGCGACGCTATATGTGGTGGCTTGGGTTCTTGGTTCCGCCAGTGACAAGCTGCGAGTTTTGGTATCGTCCACCAGTGATCTCGTGTGCCATATTGTTCGTTTCTATGGCTAATGTTTGCATGCCCATTGAACTATGATTGTGCATTTTCTGGCTTCATATTCTCCTTTTCAGATTCTTGGTCCACCACGACAGGCGACGCTATCTTGATCTGGCGGACCTTTTCGACATTCCGCCAGTCGCCTTCTATACCTGCTGGTGTGTTATCGGTATCGTCATTGTCTTGTCTTGCGAAAGATGCGATGCGCAGCTCGCGCTGGCGCCGCCGCGTGTCTCTGTCCGCAAGAGACGCAGAACGATCCGGCGTTGCCCGGCTCATCTCGAACGCGATTTCGTGGCGCAACGTCTCATCTTGAGCAACCGCAGATAAGGAGAGCCACTCTGGGCCATACTCCTTGCAAAGCGTCAGTAGACACTCCAACGCGGTGCCTTGTATGGGAGACTTCATTTGCACTAGCGTGCGGTAGACGTTGATAAGTGTCGGAATCTGCACCTGCCCCAGATCCGTTTGCGATACCAACAGTAAGAGCTTCCCAGAAATACCTCGCAGTGCTAGTGGTTTCCCTGCTTGGCATTCACTTACTCCCGCATCCAGTAGCGCGCCGTCTTCTTGACTTGAGCATTCCATCGCAGCAGTTGATGCAGTTGAAGAATTCAGGTTTGCGGCTTTCCGGAACAACGAACGTAGAAGCGGCCACTGCAAAATAGTGAGCAGATCGGAAAGCGCATGTTGCAGACCTGATAAATCACCTTGACGCAAGTAAGCTCTCGACCCGTCCCCGGAAGTCGTGCCGATGTTGCTGCCCAAAACGTCGTCCAGTTGCGAAAAGACATCCATGCAAACACGCGATGGCAATTTGATCATCTCAGCATCATCCACGCAGTGCCTCAGGAGTGTATCATAAATGCGAAACCTGAGCTTCTCGTCGCGGAGGGCCATCACTTCGGGACGCCGTCGCTCCGCTTCTGTCAAAGGGCACTCCTGGTTGAAAGTCGGAAACGCAGAGCACGCATTGAGAAAGAACACAAAGTCGAAGAACTTGAGAGGAATCAGCCGCCGATTCTTCGCACTTATCACTTTGGTGAGAATAAAGCGCGCCATGTTTCGCAGTTCTTCAGACGAGTCCGCAGTAAGGATCAGAAGGCGAAAGAGCAAGGGACTAGATCTGGGTTTCAAAAAGTCTTCCTGAAGAAGTGCACCAAAGGACACAAGCGACTGCCGCTTCACAAATAGCGAGGAATCGAGCAGAGAAAGAGCAAGTCGCGACATGTAGGGCTCCACTAAAGACGCAAACTTGCGAGACAGGTCGCATAAAACAACAAGCGCGTTGCTTCGGCACGCCGGATTCTTTGAATCGAGTTCTCTTACAAAGGCGGGAATACAGCGATTGACGCTGGCGCTCAATCCCTCAACCATTCTGTCCTCCCTCGTGCTGAATACGCTCATGTCACGCCACATTACATTTTCAGAAAGGCAGCACCGGCCCAAACTCAAAATTGCGTAAGCACGAAGGCGCTCTGTGACCGCATCATTCGAGAGCGCCGTTTGTAGGCAATGCACATTTCTCGATGTAACGACTTTTTCGCCATTCAAATCGCACGGCGAAACAGTCGCGATTTCGCTGATCACGCACATCGCCACGAGAAGTCTTGTCTTCTCGTTCGCGCTCAAGACTCGACGATCCTTCGACAGCACCATCGTTAAATGTGCGTCGCATTGTGTCATGGCAGATCGCACGAATGAGACAAATTCGTTACCTTTAGCGCCATCATTCTCAAGTCCAATACTGTAGCAGTGCGCCAGTGCCTGAATCGCGGGCGCAAGAAGTGTCAGAATGGACTCAATGCGGCTGCACGAAGGCAGCGTGTCCACGTCCTCATCGCCAAGCTCGTCTTCATTTGCTGGATTCAACATTTTCTGGATCCAAGAGGCAAGGTGGGCTCCCAATTCCAACCCTGAGCCCTGCTTGAAGCACTTTCGTGGAAGCTTCTGCAACACTTGAAACGCAGAATGACGAACTGAGCCTCCAAAACCGTCAAGTACGCAGCGCTCTCCGCCAAGGCCATAGGACAAGATGAGTCCTGCATCAAAGACGTCGGCAATAGCTTCATCTGTGAACAAATGGACCGCGTTTCCGAGCAATGACCACGCACCTTGCATTTCTAGCAGTCGCTCGTCAGCAGACGCACAGTCCATCTCTGATAGCGCAATTCGCTTCAAACCGTACAACAAATCATCCAAGAGCCTCCGCTTCTCAGCAAGCATCTCGAATGCTTGTGCCAGAAAGCGTCCCGAATCCGACTCCAAGGAGAAGTCAAGGTTTCCGCTCTGAGAATGACCTGCACTTAGCACCAGACGTAAAACCAGTGAGCACGCGAAACCGCGCCCGCCCTCTTCATCGTCAGGACTTCCGAGTGGAGTTGCAATTAGTTCCTCAACACTAAAGAGTGCCTTCTCCTGCACAGCAGCTTCAGTGTCCATTACCCTTGGCAGAACGCCCTTGATCCAGCAAATTAACGCAATCTGATTATCCCACGCAGCTGACCCGCAGTGCTTGGCCTTCGCCAGCTCACTGAGAGCTTCCACTGCAGCTTTGCGAACGGCAGGAACGGCGTCCGCACATCGCTTACTGAGCGCCAGAAGCAAGGATACAAACCGATCCTTCGAAGCTGAGCCCGGCGGACGCGGCGTCGGCGACGCGCATGACAATTTTCGGGCACCCCATTCTGCATGCAAAAGCAAGACATGCATCATGGAGACAGCTGCCTTTCTCACGCCGCTTTTCTCATCCTCGCAAAAGTCGTGGAGGATCTTGCGGACGAGAACCTGTTCTTCGAATGTCATTTGTCGAAGTCTGCGCATGACTTCCCGACGAACGACGCACGCGTCCTCTCCATTCTGCGTGCCATGCTTCTCAAAAATGCTGGCCAACGACGTGATCGCCTTGGCGCGGATGACCGAAACCTTGTCCGAGCAGCTTGAAATAAGTATCTCCAGCATGGCGCGCGCAGTCCGCGCAGCGCTGGTCGATACTTCTATGGATTCAAAGAGCGTGTTTGAAGACGCGCTTTGCAAAAGGATGGAACAAACTTCCACGACGCACGCTCGCGAGGAAGCAGATGATGCCTTTGCACCAAGAATATGAGAGAGGAATAGCACGAATCGCTCAACCCTGTCTGAATGCGTGCTCCACACGTACTGCAGAATGGCACCCATCGTTTCCGCGGCAAGCCTGCGATTCTCGGCTCGGTCCGGCGCGCGTGTCGTAACATGCTGGCAAAATACAATCGCCGCGTCCGCACGGGCGCTTAAGGCCTCCGCTGCCAAAAACGCGTCCAGAACCTGATTTAGGCATCCCTGTGCACGTTTGTTTCGCATGTTCAAGCACGGTCCGACCAAATTTGCAAGGAACACGACTGGGAAGTTTAGTGGCGCGTTGGTCTCTGGACCAAAACTCTGCTCAGAGTTCAGAGCGATATGACAGAGAGCCCCGCGTAGTGCATCAATCTGATCTTGGTGTTCTGCCGCAGACAGCCAGCGACATAGTGCCTCAATAACGACTCCAGGAATCTCCGTGTCCACACGAGCCAAGTCCAACCGCGACATCGACATTTGTCGAGCTGCGATCAACAGGATCATCTTTAGACGAGCGTCCGGGGGATCCAGCATCAGTGCCCGCGAAATATGATCCAAGTCCACCAGCAGCTGGCGCATTTCAAAAGAAGCCAGCAGATTAGCGTCCCGAAATAATAATAAGTAGCATGCGGCAGCGTATACCTGGACTTCAACCGCACTGGAGTGCTCTGAACTTTCAGCACGCACCAGGTCCTCATTGCTGTTCCTATGAGACTTCAGAATGAAACTGGCAAGTCCGTGTGCGGGCTCTTCCGACACGGAAATGTAGGAATCTTGCAGGAGTAGCTCGTACATTCCGCGAAGGACAGACAGGCGCGCGAACGAATCTTGCGCTGTTTGAGCGTCTTGCACGAGCGTTGCCCAACTCATAGCTCCCACTGTTCGCGTCCCTGACGGAGTCGGCCGACGGGTATCAATCTGATCCGCGAAATGATGCGACTGACCCGTCTTCTCCGTCTTAATGTTGCTTGTCCGAGAACCGAAGCTTTCCGACGTGACCTGCTCGCTGCCCGTTCGCTTCCGCGGCTCGTTGTCCTGGCCTCCCACTTTCGGGCACAACTCCGGAACTCAATTTCAAATATTCAAAATCCTGACCAAAAAACTCAGGAGGTAACCCTACTGCTTTAGAGGTACTGTGTGTACAGTGTGCTAGAAATTCTCGCAGAAATCAACTTAGCGTCAGGAAGTGGGGCTGACGCGTCGCAGTTGCGGCAGAAGCGTACGCGGCACTGTCCCAAACAATTGGCTCTGTAAAGTGCGATACTTTGTCCACGAGAAAGTCCTCGCTGACAACCGTCCGAGTGGGCACTGCCATCGCAGCGGACCCAGTTTCGTCCCGCAGGGTCCATTCGCCAACGGCGCTAAATGTAAAAACGCTCACGACCTCGTAGAAATGTACGATGGGCTTTCGACGGACATGTTTCTTCACGTCAAGCCTCCCGCTCGCCCGCGATGCTGGTTCGCCATCTGAGAAGATAGTATCGGTCCTCAGTGAGCTCCTTCTCTCTCCAACAGCTCCTGCTAGTTCGGTTTCCAGCAACAGCATCTCCTTTCGAGAATTCCTCGCACCGCCACTGACTTCCATTCCGGCGGTTGTATGTCCGCTTCCACCTTCGATAGCTGTGGTACCATCGGAGCACTGGTCCGAATGTCGAGGAGATCTAAGCGCTGGAACGCGTCTGCCTTGAGCCGCGACCTGCGAAGATTGATTTTCATCAGTACTGCCATTGTCCGGGTCGTCATTTTCGAAAATTAGTGCCCTACTTGCTGTGGAGCTTCGTGGCCCGGACGGGCCGATTCCCCCAAGGGGCCCGAGACGTCCTGAATTTCGAGGAGACACGAGCTCTCCGCCTGGTCTGCGCGGTGACGCAAGTGTGGTCAGCCGCGCACCATGGACGCCCCCAGACCTTGACGGTGAGGTCGGAGACCTCAATGATGGGCTGCGTGGAGAAGTTGAAGCAATATCTAGCGAGTCGATCGGAGCGCATGGCTCAGCTTGGCTCGGATGGCTTGCGGTGCTGGCCTCCAGCCGTAGTCGCTCGACCCTATCATGAAGCGGCGAGTTGCCTCGCGGATCAAGGTTACTTTTTCTGATCAATTCAGCGAGGTCTCGCGACTGGCCTAGTGCGTCTTTCAGTAATGGCTGACGTATTGAGCCTTCATCCATGTTGCAGCGGTATCGAGTGGTACCATTGAGAAAGTTGAATTCAGAGTTAGTTGCGCATTCGTCTGATATGCACGCTAGCACGTCACTGAGCAGAATCGCTTTATCACCCGCGGTCGCGTTCCTGCACAGAAGCTGGATTAAGAGATGTTCGCGCACAACTGATGGAATGCGAGCGGCTCCGCTTCGAGGCCTGCCGTCGGCCGGCTCTAGGGCATCTTCTTTCACTGTTCGAATCACTCCGGACTTGCAGTTTTCAGCGCCAACGATGTCGTGTTGGTTTGCGTCCTTCTGAAGTGATGCTCTCGGACTCATCGCCGCGTCCCTTTCTGTGTCTTCTGCGCGGGTGGCGGCCTTCCTTCGCGCAAGCGCGTTCGGGTCTTCGACCCAAGCCCCATGCACGCCGTTCACCGCGTACGCAGACGGCGAGTTCCCCATGTGAGACCGGCGACAGATGGGCGACACGCCTGGAAGTGCCTCTCCGGCATTATCGTTCAGCGTGCAATGCGCCGCGCCCACCTGCGGCCTCGAGCGCGCCTGGCCAGGACGCGCAAACACGCCAGTGCTGCTGATACGCAACGCGCCAGGACCTCAAACTGACACCTGACGCGGATGCAATGCGGAGTAGGGTTTCTCAGCACCGCGGCTGAGTGAGCGCCATAAGCTGTACCTCTAGGTACTGCTTGCACGCTTGCGGAAGTGTTTGTTTGCTTGTTCGGCGGGAGGTGCTCGGTGGCGGGGGGAGCTTGCGATAGGAGGGGAGACGACAGCAGCACGCGTGGCGCTCCGATGACGACGAGGATGACACCCAACCGGAAGCTCGTGTGCGGCGTGCAGAGGCACGCGGCGATGGGGTTGGCGTTCCAGTCTCCTCTGGACGTGCGGCACGCGCGTGCGGCCAAGCCCAAGTCGACGGCGTCGGACGGAAGCGGAAAAGTGAGCGCCACTGCAGCCTCGACCGAGGCGGCCGAATCCTTAGCGTCGAGGTCCATTCAGGTGCGTATTCTCGACACAGCCCAGGCCGGATTGACATCGTTTGTGAACGGTGGCCTGTTTGGTGCGATCTTCGGGTTTGTGTCCGGGCTCGCGAGCAAGCGGAATCTCAAGCTCGCTCTAGGGGAAGCACGCAGCTCGGGCATTTCGTGGGGCGGAATCGGGGCACTGTACGCCGGCATTCAGACAGCGGCAAAGAATATCCGGGGCGTGGACGACACTTGGAACACGGTTTTGGGCGCGTGCGGCTCGGGCGTGTATTTATCGTGGGGCCAGGGCGGCCGGAGCATGGCTCAGGGATGCGTCAGTTTCGCGGCGTTCACGTACGTCGTGGAGAAGTATTTGTATCCGCGCAACCAGCAGGAGCCGCTGACTGATGAGGAAAAGCTAATGTACGGGAAATGAGAGCTAGGCTCCAGTTTTGGGAGCGCAGAATGAGGCTCAAGTAAAGCAGATAGAAAAGTCACGATAACGATCCGTGTGGAGGGCATATGCGTCGCACTCCCAGGACGATGCAGGTGGAAATGAGGCGGAAGAAGATCACGAAGAGTCCAACGGTTGGCTAGGACGAAAGCGATATCACGTAATTGAATTGCGGTTTGTGTATTTCTGATGTTCCTACAAAGTAAGTTCCATGATCGCATTCACCACGTCTCCGTCGTTCTTCCTCAAAGCCTTGACCGCCTTGGCGCGCGAGCACTGTCCCTGCTCGATAACCAATTCGATATCGCCTTCCTTGAGTCCTGTTGTATCTACGTCTGCGTCGTCCTCCTCTTCTTCTGCATCGGCTGCCTTTCCTTGTTCCTCCTCTTCCGCAGTAGGCTCCTTCGGCTTGTACTGGCCGGCAGCGGCGTTCTGGGCCACGGACGATAGATCTTCAACCTTGGCTTCGCCAAAGATCACGTACTGATCAGAGTTGGGCGATTTGAACACGTCAGGCTTGGACACGACGAACAAGGTCTGCTTGTTCTTAATGACCGCGAATCGCGTGATCCCATCCACCTTCTTGAGCCCCAGCTTGGACAGGGCCTTGCGGGACTTCTTCTCCGCGCGCGACTGGCCTCTTTCGTCGGCGTCCTCCTCGTCGCCAGCAGCCGCGGCGGCCTCGCCTTCAGCGGCCGGCTCCAGCTCTGGGACGTCCTCGTCCTCGTTCACATCCTCGACTGTCGCCGGCTCGTGCTGCGCTGCCACTTCGTCGCTCGTCATGATGCCTCGCCTCGCTCCCTCCCGCACGCCTTCTCCCTGTCTCCTGGCACTCCCGAGTTCGAGCGAGTGCAAGAAGACCTCGTGGTGCTTCACACTCTCGTGCCGCGCTCGTCGTGTAACAAAGGGCGGCAATTTACTATGACTGGCAAGCCCGGGCGCGGGAAAGGACCAAGCCGCGCGGCGGCACGCGAGCCGCGAGTAGGGTTCTGCGCAGCGCTAGGGTTTCTGGCCCTCGATCTAACCGGGCTTGGCGGTTACGTTGAGGGTTTTCGTATCTGGAGAAATTCTGCCCCGTTTCTGGAGAAATTCTGCCCGGTTTCTGAAGTGACGTTCTGGCTGCTGGCGGGTCAAGAACGTTACGCGAGTGCTGCTGGTGCTTGCCGGTGGTGGCGTGGCTGGCGGTGAGGCGGTCCGAGTTCGAAGTTGGAGCGCCGGGGAAACGCGAGCTGGGTCGCACCGGGCGCCAGGCAGCGCATGCGTGATGGACGGAAAGCAGGGCGGCGCGGATTCCCCGCGGGAAGTCGCTCCAGACGCCCCAGCCATGGAATCGCCGGCAGATCCCGCCGCCCACGAGCACGTGAATTTTGATTCGACCGCCGAGGCGCACGAAATGGCACACGCAAAGCGGTTAGAGACAGCGTACGCCAGCATGAGAAAGAGCAGGGTCGAGCTCAAGAGTAAGGACAGGAGCCCGGGCCACCGCAGGAACCGGAGCGGCATCCCGATCGGCCATTCGCGCACTGCGAGTCTGCAGCAGGCCGCGCTGGAAGCAGAACTTGGTGGCCGTCCAGACGGAGCTCCAGGGGGACCTGCACAAGACGACGGCGCTGAGGCCAACGCCGGAAAATCGCCCAAGGGAGATCAGCCGACTAACGCGCTGCCGCATGCAAGCAAATCATTTTTCAAGCGTCAAGACGAGCCGCAGAAACGGTTCTGCTACATCAATGAGCGTGCCCGCACCGACGAAATGGGCTACGTGCAGAACTATGTGAGAACTACAAAATACACGTGGTGGAATATTGTGCCCAAGATGATCTTTGAACAGTTTCGGCGCGTGTTCAATGCATATTACTTGCTGGTGGTCTGCATCTCTTTCATTCCAGGCGTATCACCCGTGGCACCGGCGGTGAACCTGGTTCCTTTGATTGTAATTGTCGGGTTCGGGATGGCACGCGAGCTGTATGAAGACATCAAGCGCGCTCGTGCAGACAGACAGTTAAACAACAGTCCCGTGTACATCACGCCGCGTGAGGCCGGAAATACAGAGGTGGAGCAGGTGCGAACGCGCGACATCAAGGTTGGAGATATTTTGTATTTAAGAAAAGGGGATTTGATTCCAGCAGACGTGCTCGTCTTGGCAAGCTCAAGCACAGAGGGAACGGTTTTCATGTCGACCGCGAATCTTGATGGCGAAACAAATCTTAAGGAGTTGGGGGCCGTGTGCAAATTCACAAATGCAGCGAGACGGGTAGATGACATTGCAGGGCTTCGGGGGCAGGTTACGTACATGCTGCCTGATCCGGCCCTCGACGTCTTCGAAGGTCTTCTGACGCTGGAAACTGGTGAGCGATACCCAGCGACGGAAAAGAATCTAGCGCTGCGCGGTGCGCGTCTGCGAAACACTCACTTTATTTACGGGCTGGTTTTGTATGCTGGCTATGACACGAAAGAAGCGCTGAACATGCGTCTCCCTCCGTACAAGTTTGGCGAGATTGAGCGAAGTCTGAACTACATCGTGATTGGACTGTTTATATCCCTTCTGATCATTTGCATGGCGTATGCTACGGCGGCCTACTTTGTCACAGCGAGCACACGTTCGTGGTACTTGGGCGTTGGATACGTGGATGACCCTGGATTCGGTGAAGACGTAGACGCTGGGACATGGTGGAAAGCGCTCGCGACCTTTCTGATCCTGTACGCATCGTACGTGCCGGTTGCCTTGTTCGTGACGCTAGAGCTGATTCGAGTCGCTCAAACGATTTTCTTGGGCATGGACATCAAAATGTTTTCCCGCGGACGTCCAGCGCGGTCCACCGCCAGTAACTTGAACGAGACCCTGGCTCAAATCGACTACATATGTTCGGACAAGACCGGGACGCTCACTGAAAACGAAATGAAATTCGTTTCATGTTCGGTCAATGGCAAGATCATAGATCTTCGCAAGGACGAGAATGCCATTGTTCGATTGACGGGCTACAAGCGGCGTGAAGTATATGGAGAAAGTACTGTGCTTAATGGAGCAGACGCAAAGGAGAGCTCTCCTACGAGTCCAAAAGACGAGCGCACAGCCGTGGCAGTGCGTGATTTTGTCCTGGCCATGGGGCTGTGTCACAATGTTGTTCCTGAACCCAAAGACGTCGATGATGCCGATTCGGCCCTCATGAACATTGCTTCGGCCGATGCGAGCAAAGGCAAGTTCAGCAGCACGGACTCCAGTGTTCGCGATGTTGAGTATCAAGGCTCGAGTCCTGATGAAGTCGCCCTTGTCACACAAGCGCGAGGATTCGGAGTCGAACTGCTGGCGCGGTCAAAATACTCGGTGGAGTTGTTTGCGTTTGGACAGCAGATTATGTATGAGATGCTTGAAGAGATCCCGTTCAACAGTGATCGTAAGCGGATGAGTACGGTCGTGCGCGACCCGACAGATGGCAAAATTTGGCTTTACACCAAGGGCGCCGACAATATCATGCTGGAACTTTTGGATCCGGTGCAGACCGACGTGATTGCCAAAGCGCGGGAAGATGTTGACTTTTTTGCATCTGAGGGACTGCGCACCCTCATTCTGGCGCGGCGCGAGTTGAGCGAGTCCGAGTACGCTTCATGGGCGAGCCAGCTAGAAGAAGCAAAGGCTGACCTGGAGCACTTAAAGGTGAGGGTTCCTGAAACTGAGAAGCTTATCGAGACAAACCTTCAATATCTGGGCATCTCTGCCGTAGAGGACAAGTTGCAAGCTGACCTAGGTCCGACGATTGCTTTCCTTCGGGACGCCGGAATCAAGTTATGGGTCCTGACGGGCGACAAGCGCCAAACGGCGGAGAGCATTGGCTACTCCAGTGCGCTTCTTGATCAGACGATGAACGTACAGCATATTGAAGTATCGAGCTCCGAGGAAGCCGGTGAGGTTGTTCGTAATCTGCTGGTGGAAATGGCCGGGGACCGACTAGAGGAGCTCATTGCGCGCACGGAACAAGCCCCGAAGCGATGGTGGACGCGTGCAGCGTGGAAAGTCAAGCGCTTTCTTCTTTGGAAGAGGGAGCTGGTTCGGCAGGATGCAGCAGAGCAGAAACGTGCATTCTCTCGTCTTTCTATTATCATTGACGGCATCAGTCTGCAGTACATGATCGATGATCACGCGGACGAATTCATGGATCTCTGCGACTTTTGTAAGACTGTGATTTGCTGTCGTGTCACGCCGAAGCAAAAAGCGATGGTGGTGCGCATGATTATGACGTTGCGCGAAAAAGTAACGCTCGCCATTGGCGACGGTGCAAATGATGTGGGCATGATTCAGGAGGCACAGATTGGCTGTGGCATTTACGGAAAGGAGGGAATGAATGCTGCTCGTGCGGCCGACTTCAGCTTTTCTGAATTTCGAATGCTCAAGCGCCTTCTTTTTGTGCACGGTCACTACAATTATGTGCGCACCGCGGGCATGATGAACCTGCAGTTTTACAAGAATGTCCTGTTCGTGTGCTCTCAATTTTTTACCAGTACTATTGTATTTTCTCCGGGCAGTCGGTGTATGCAGACTGGTATGTGTCGACTTTCAATGTCATTGTCACCAGCATCCCGCCATTCATTTATGGTGTATTTGAGCGCGATGTGCGAGCCTCAACGCTGGAAAGCCAGCCGATGCTCTACCGCGCGTATCGATTGCGTCCGCTAATCGGTCTCTTTACGGTTCTTGAATTCACTGTAATCTATGGAGTTTGGCATGCTCTTGCTGTCTTTTTCGTCGGTGTGTTTGGGCTCAGTGGTTTGGTCCAGCAGTCAAGTGGTCTTGAGTTGGGCTGGGGTTATTTTGGTTATGCGCTGGTTTTCGCGTGCGTCATTATTGTGCTCGTCAAGATGTTAATTTTGGCGCACTGGTGGAATTGGATCTACTTGCTCAGCATGGTTGTCTCGATGGGCATCTACTTTGCAGTGCCGCCGTTCTTCATCCAAGTTTTCAGCGACGATCAGCTGGTGGGTGTGCAACCGCAAGCTCTGGGATCGAGTCTTCTTTGGCTGTACACTGTTTTAGCGTGCACTGTCGCGTTCTTCCCTGACTTCATCATCTACATGTGGAACCGTATCGCTCGTGAGCCAACGCTCCTGGACTTGTTTCAGATCAGCGAGCTGAAAGGTGTGTCCTGGTACCTTTCTGATTTTGAATAAACCGAGATGGGACACGATAATTGGTGGTTGCGGAACGGGAAAGCACGTAAGCACCAGCGGAGCCGGTCGACGCGCGAAGCAGCACCGGCGTGCCTTGCCTGCGACAAGATTGGAACTGAGTGCGGAGGCGCAGGACATGTTGGACTTGTTGCCCAACGATGTGCAGCTGCTTGTTCTTCAACATGTGGCGGAGCTTTCTCGTCGAGAACCGAACAAGGTCGCACGCTCGCACATGGGCAGACAGCGCGAAGGCGGCGGTACAGAGGACGAGCTCGACGAACAGAATCGGCATGGCGGGCTGGTGCTCGACTCGCACTCTCTTCGACTGCTCTATCCCCTGACGCTGACATGTCGCGCCCTACGACGAGCAGTGGTGGATAGCGTCATCGCGTTTGCTCCACGAGATCACGGCTATTTGATGCGGGAAGATTTGATCAGGACAGCATCCCAATTTCAAAACTTGAAGGTGCTGGACCTGAGCGTCATGTTCAGCTCGACTTTCTCGGCGTCTACTGGAGTGGCGTTGAAGCTATCACTAAGCGCGGCAGTATTCAAGCTGCTGGCCGACAAGTGTCGTAAGCTGGAGATCATCTCGCTTTCGGGCTGCACCTCCTTGCCTGGACAACTTGGCTCAATCCTGGCAGGCTTGCCTAAACTATATGAACTCGATGTCTCTACGTGTTTCATGCGCACAAATGTGCTTGCGGGTTTGGAAAGGAGCTTATCACTTCGCTCACTTGACTGCCGAGATTGTGAGCGCGCTGGTTTGAATCGTGATTTCTGCTTGGATACAATCCCGCAGATCAGTCAGTTGGCAAAGCTTTTTGTAGGGCACGGAGGCAAAGCAATCGACGACGAGTTTTTGCGTCGGATACGGGGTTTGAAACAGCTCTGTGTGCTGGATCTAGAGGGGTGCAGAGGTATTACCGATCAAGGCATTGCCTCATTTGCGGGAGAAGATGGGCTTCCACATCTACAGGTACTTACCTTGTCAAACTGCCCACAGCTGACGAACAAGTCCATCGCATCCTGCGCATCTTCAATGCCCAAGCTCGTGAAGCTCGAGGTTTCCTTCAATCCACGAGTGGAGAGCGCGGCCATTGTGGAACTTTGCACACTTTCGCAAATGAGAAGGACCCTGCGCACGCTATCCCTTGTCAACTGCTCGGGCCTGAATTCCGATTTTGCAGGCGGTATTCGTCAACTCGATGCAATTCAACGTCTCAATCTTTCAGCATTGACCACGATCAGTGCGCTGCTGCCTCTAAGCGAGTGCGCAGAATCCCTCGAGGAACTGGATATCTCCTACTGCGTATCCGTTGACCGCGCTTCCTTGATTGCCCTTGCCCGGCATCCAAACTTGCGCGCGCTCAGTCTCGCGCACTGCTCAAATGTGGATGAGTCCGTCCTAGCCAGCTTTCGTGAACACCGTACTTTGGAAGACCTTGACATTAGTGGTTGCGACAGGCTAAGTTCGATGGATTTGTGTCGTTCGCTTCCGACGATACCGAATCTTGCATCTCTGCATGCTGATTTCGTACCGGGGGCCAATGATGCGTTCATCCGGGCCATGGTCCGCGGCTCATGTCGCAACGCTCTCACGTGCGTATCCTTGAAGGGATGCATGGAGGTTTCCGATCTGCACGCTCTGCTCTCCTTGCCGAACGTGAAATCCTTGGACGTGACACGATGCTCAATTCAGCTCTCGGCAGATGAGACAATTGCGCTCCCCGCGGCACATGGTCTAACAAATCTGAACCTCACAGGTAATTCGTTGTTGCATGACACCGACCTCGCCAGGATCGCCCGAGCTTGTCCTAACCTCGTGAAATTAGATTGTTCGAGCTTGAGCTGGATCACAGACGCCGGGATTGAGGCCTTGGTAGCCTGCTTGCCGAAACTCAAATATCTTAAGCTATCGCACTGCGCGCTCATCACGCATCATGCCGTCCAAACGATCGCGTCCGGGCTGTCTAATCTACAGAGCATCGAGATTCACTACAACCGAGTCGTTGGCGGCGTCCGTATGCGAGAATTCTGTGCGCTTCACGACGCAGATGCGAGCAAGGTATTAGCGTTCTATATTACGAACGGAGGCAACTCGGAGAGTCTGCGTGCATATCACTACGAGCAAGTTCGCTGCAGCCGTGCTTCCCATTCTGACGGAGTTCCCAGACCTGGTCCGGCTCTGCCATCTTCCCATCAACGTGCTCAAGGCGACAAGCCGAGTTTGTTTGGGCTGCTCCGCAAGAAACTGTCCAAGAGGTAGCCTGCGATGCCGCCACCGTTCTTCGATGGTCATCACGGGCGTGCCATGTTTCGTCCGCACGAAGAGACGAGGGGACGGGGAGAAGAGAGCGCATGTCAAGCTTGCTCAAAACTGATTCTCCAAGAACACGAAAACTTGGTGACGCATCTCACATCCGTCAAGCTGCAACTATACTGTGCGAACGAACAGTTCCGCCCGGGAAAGGGTTGGCCGAAAAAATGGACACCAAAATCCAAGCGCTTCACAGAATTGGTGTGCTGCTTTTGGACGCGTCCGGATCGAGTTGCTGTGGAAACGCAGTCCGTTGCAGGTGCTGCAGAGTGCCACTTCCGAGAGAGCTGAGATCCTTGAAGGCTGACTTTACAAGCAGCGCCTCCTTGGTTGAGTGGCTCCTCTAAGCGGTGGCTATGCTTTTCAGAAAGATGCGGGGGAAAGACCAGGACAGGCTAAAATGTTTGGCCCGTGCTGAAGAGCACGGAATCGGGAACTGGGCGCCGGACGATTGCATGGCACAGATTCCGCAGTACTCAAGGAATTGATCGCACCAGAGGACGATTCATGTGCGCGCGGCTCGGATCGCCCGTCATTCAAGCTGGAAGTCTCGGCTGCCTAGGCCACTGGGTCAAGATGAACCTCGGCGCCCTCTTTCTTCAACTATTCCAAGTTGTTGGGCATGTGCATCCCAGCTGCGAACTAACACTTCATGGCTCGTGCCGTGGCGGCGCTCACCGACGTGCTCGCAGACGTGACAATGATACGCCGTAAAGCCAAAAGAGCGCCTTACATCGTGCTCAGCGGCAATATTGTTCTGTCCTGGTGCAACAACTTTTCGCTGGCGTATCGCGCGTTCCAAGCAAACGACGGCGCACGCCGCGCGCCACACAATGTCTTGGTCATTGCCGTCTTTCGTGGCGCGGCCAGTGATGAGCATTAGTCTCTTTCAAGGCTCTGAGCCATGGCACTTGCAGGCGTTTGAGGCCGCCACAGCAGCGTGCAATGACGTGTATGACCGACGGCGTTCCGCGGCAGCGCGCTGCCTTCGCTAATTATGAAAGAACCAAACAGAAGCGACTTTATCAGAGCCGCTTGGCGCACTGGAGAACAAGCATGCATAGGCCTGAGCGGCAAACAGGAATAAAAATTTTGTCGAACGCACAGAAGGCCGAGTACTATGCATGCTCTGCGTTGTCCTTGGCATATCACTGGCACTGGGTCACCATGTCAAAAGACCACCAGCACGCGGATGCATCGCTTGCTTCGAGGCACAACGAGAACTATGACGACTCTGGGCTACGCGCCCGATCTGCGACCACTTTCGTTGCGCCTCCGCAGGCGACCTCCTACGGTGCCGCTTCCCCAGGTGCACGCGCGTCTCCGTCTGCGACAGGCCTCGGAACGCCTGCCAAACAGAGGACGCGACTAGTCGCCCGCGCAGCCACCACACTGCACGACCTGGATATTGCACTCGCCCGATCCATGCCATCAAGCCTGGCCGCTGGCTGGGCACTGTGCGCGGGCGCCGGTGCCGCCGAGATGCTCTGTCCTCAGCTTGTTTTCTTACATTGCTTCTTGGCGCTCAACGCTCTTGCTCGGATGCAGCCCGTCCCGCGCCTTTCAAATTGCTCTCCTTTATTAGAAAGGTGCGCTCCAACGGCCCCCTGCGGCCCTCTGTGGCGCGACAGGCTTCTGCGTTTGTGGTGTCGGGTGCGAGCTGGGGGCAAAGAGGCGAACGAGCGAGCTGGTCGCGCGAGAGAGTGCAGGGCGTGGAGGCAGGCGTGCAAGAGAAAGCGCAGGTGTCTGGGCAGCGTGGCAGCGCACCAGGTTCAAAGGTCACAGTTCTTGGTCGCGCCATGGACGCCCGAGTCGACGTGGGCTTGTCGGTACGTTGGATTGAGTGGTTGCCGATACATGTTGCAGGCCGCAATCGGCCTGCCGATTTTACGTCCGCTTGGGTGAATTGATGTGGTTCTTCGGTGTTTCGGGTTGCTGACATTGATCTCATACTTTGCTTCCGATTTTTCTTGCGCCTGTACGGGACGTGGTTGCCTTCTGTCCCTTATCGATGCTTTGTCCGTGTTCAAATCATTGCCTCTCATCAGGCCGAAACGCTTGAAAAGCTGCAGCTTGGAACGCTGGACGATGAAGAGCTTGCGCGAGCGCTTTCTGCGCACAACTCTTTGGTCATGGATGCAGGAGCTGCCGCCAAGTCCGACACGTTGAAGCAAGCGAAGCTGTACCAGGAATTTCGCGGCATGGTCGACTCTTTACCGAACCTTACCGAAGACGAGAAAAAGTGGCTCGACTTTTACTGCCTGCACCGCTACTTGCGCGCGCGGAAATGGGACCTGGAGAAGTCTCTCGAAATGATCAAAGGCACGCTTGAGTGGCGCAAGACGTTTGACGTGGTTGGACTCATGAAAGGCGATCTGACTGAGATTGAAAAAGAGTCAGCGACGGGCAAAATGTACGTTGGCGAGAAGGATAAGCAAGGGCGACCGATTTTGTACATGAAGCCCCGATATCAGAACACGAAAGGTCAGGTTGCTCAGATTCGCCACCTGGTCTACACGTTGGAACGCTGCGTGGCTGAGATGGAACCACCCGTTGAGAAGCTCGCCCTGCTTATCGACTTTCAAGGCTTCTCTATTATGAACTCACCATCGTTGAGTCAGCAAAAGGAAACGTTAAGCATCCTGCAGGACCATTACCCGGAGCGTCTCGGGCTCGCTCTTTGCTACGACGCGCCGGGGCTTTTCTGGGCGGCCTACAAAGTGATCAAACCGTTCATTGACCCGGTCACGGCGGAGAAAATTGAATTTTGTACTCGCAAGATGAAGCCGACTTCCAAGGAGTATCAGTTTATCGAGAAACACGTCGGTTGGCAGACCCTGGAGGCAGAGTACGGCGGGCAGCTGAAGACCGAGTACTCTAACGAGGCCTATTTCAGGACGCGAATCTTGCCCCGATATCTTTTGTGAGCGGCGTAAGCTGATTAGTACTTTCTAGTGTTGTGCATGAAATCGTCGGTAATCTCGTCATCTGACTGGTGGAAATGGGTCGGTCGCGGAATTTTCGAAGTTGAGGAGCACGACCTGGTCCAAGCAGCCATGACAGTAGAGACCTTTATTCTCCAAAATCACCTATTCGAACTTGGTGAAAACCACCGTACTGTTATGACCCCCAAAGCCAAACGAATTGCTAATTCCTACATCTACCACGTGTTCCTGCATCTTGTTCGCGACTATATCAATCTCCACCTCCGACTCCAGGTCGTGCACGTTGATCGTGGGATGCACCTTACCAGTCTGAATGGCCTTGACCGTGGCCACGGCTTCGAGGCCGCCCGCAGCACCCAGTGCATGTCCAATCATACTCTTTGTACCGTTCATTCTGATGTGCGAGACATCGCCTGTGAATACACTGCGCACTGCGCGGTATTCCGCCATGTCTCCTGCCGGCGTAGACGTCGCATGCGCATTAATGTAATTCACGCGGTCCTTGGTTACGCCCGCGTCCAACAGCGCATTCTCAATGCACATTCTCACACCGGACCCATCCTGTCGCGGCTCGGTCATGTGGTGCGCGTCACAGTCTGATGCGCCGCCCAGGTACTCGGCGAGGATGGTGGCGCCGCGGTTGCGTGCGTGCTCGAGCGTTTCGAGCACGAGTACGCCCGCGCCTTCACCCATCACAAAGCCGTCGCGCGTTTTATCCCAAGGTCTGGAAGCCGTCGCTGGGGTATCATTGCGCGAGCTGAGTGCACGGCACGCAATGAAGCCTCCTAGACCAACAGGCACGATGGCTGCTTCAACGCCACCCACGACCATGAGCTCGGCCTCGCCTCGGCGCATGTGGATCGCGGCGTTATTGATAGCGTAGTTACCCGTCGCGCACGCAGTCGAGATCGAGTAGTTTGGCCCCATGAAACCGACGTCGATGGCCAGGAGTGCCGAGCCCATGTTAGTAATTGTGTACGGAATGAAAAACGGCGACATCCTGCTGACACCTTTAGTGAGCAGCTTCTCGACGCCTTCGCTGTAAATATTCAGCCCGCCCATTCCCGATCCAATCAGAACGCCGCACTTGGTCTTATCCAGCGCCTTGAACGCATCTGTGTCAGATCCCAACCCGGCCTCGGCCAGCGCCTTTTTACCCGCGAGCATGGCGTACGTCAAGAACGGGTCCATGCGGCGGGCCAGTTTCGCTGGAACAAACCCGTCCGTGACGATGAGCTCCTGCGGAATCTCGGCGGCGATCCGTGTTTGCCAGTCCGCGCAGTCAAAGCCCTGGATCTCCCGGACGCCCGACTTGCCGTCCAGCAAGCTCTGGTAAAAGACGTCTGGGTCGGTGCCAAAACACGAGACCACGCCTGTGCCGGTGACCACGATGCGCTTCATGTCCTCGCCCTTGCCGTTCTTGCGCGTCATGCTCTCCATGCAAATGGACGCGGCCGCGAAGCGCACGGCTCGGCGGGGTGCCGACGCGACGGCGCGCATCGCCGCCCACGCGCGTGGCCGTTCCGCGGTCCACCCAGCTGCCACCGGCCGCCACAAACCCAATCATGCTTCCGCCGCTCATACACCCCCACGTCCCCGCCACACCTCCACGAGTCCACCGCGTGCCTCTCCCCGCGCCCCACTGCCACCACCGCTACCTCCCTGCGCCTCGCGCACAACCTGCAACACGCTTCGCACGTACACCACACACCCAATCTCCAGCTACTGCGCGGCCACCGCCAACCGGTCGTCCACACAAACGCGCCTGGTTTGCTACGAGCGCCGCGCTACGCCAGTAGAACGAGGCGAACGAATCACACGCTCGCAGGCGGGGTGGGTGTACAGCGGGAGACATATAGTGTACAGTGCGCGTGCGCGGCCTGCGGCAACAGGGATGACGCCGCGCTAACAGGATGACAGGATGACAGGATGACAGGATGAAAGTCGTCATCATCAGCGAACGCGGTGCCGCGCGGGCCGACAAGCGGGTCTGCGATACTGCGTGCGGAGGCGTGGGGCAGGAGACCGTGGGGGGCGTGCACGCGTCGGCGGTGTTGAGGGTGCGTGCGGGCGGGCGGGCGGGCGGGTGTCGAGGATCGTGCAGCGGCGCGATGCGGGCTGCAATGGGCGCGGCGTTCAGGCATCTCCTGGCCGGCGCGGAGACCGCCGTCCGCGGTGGGCCGCGCCACGTCTGACGCGGCATTCGGCCAGGCGCGTCTTCTCCGCGGGTGGACCCGCTCGTCTGGTCGAATGGTGGGGGATTTGGGCCATCCCTTCGCGATTCTCCGCGGCGTCGCAACAATGTCCGCGTCACGTGGCGCCGCACGCTCCTTGCCCAAGAGAGAACGGAACCGCTTTTCATCCGATGAGGCGCTCCACGCGCTCGTGAGGACGCCTAAAGGATTGGAGGATGCCGTGATCGAGCTTGCAATGGATCCGCGAAATACGCGACAACTGGCTTTCGTGTATAACTTTGCGAGGAGGGAGTACCAAGTCGTGCCTACGTCCACCACCGTGCTGAGTGCGCTGCGCGCCAGCGCACGCGTAGAAGGGATGCTGAATTTCGCCAGACAGGTGATGGAGGATGCGGAAGCATTTATGGTGCCGCTCAATGCGGCGCACTACAACAGTTTCTTCACGATATTGTCCAAGTCACACTCTGGTTCCGAAGCGTATATGTGGCTGCTCCACGCGGAGCGACGAGCGCGGCGGGCGACCGACTCGGTCGACACCGTTGGATACAGTCTGGTTGTTCAGGCGCTTGCTGCGAATGGGCTTATTGAAAAGGCTCTCAACCTGCTTGAAACCATGCGCCGAAAATATTACAAGCCTACTAGTGCGTGCTTGTCCTTCGTTGTGGATGGACTTGTTGAGTCGAACCGTCCGCGCCTCGCGGTCGATCTCTTGACACGTATGGCCGCTTCGGGCCAGTACCCACAAGGTCATACCGTCACTCACGTTTTGCTCGGAGCCGCTCGGAAGAATGACGTGGACGCGGCGATTTTGTGCCTCGATATGCTCACGGGATCGTGGTCGATGAACCTCAACACTGACCACCTGCAGTCTCTCTTGGAAGTTGGCGGACTCGAGTATCTGGTTCAAGCGGCATACACGAATCATAGCCGGGACCTGGCGGAGCGAGCTTGGCCTTTCTTTGAAAAGTTTGGCGGGATACCAAGTCGCTCAGCGTACGCTTCGCTCATATACTTACGAGGTGTGTCGGGGGACCTGAAGGCTGCCCTAGATCTCTTGGTCGAATATAACACCGTTCGAGTCAATGAGAATACGCCATCGCTCACATACGAAGAATTGATCCCTTTTATCTCCGGCATCGCAAGTGATGAGCGGTTGGTCCATGCGCTATATGCAGAGATTCTCGGAAGATTTGGAAAGATGGAGCAGCAAGACACCCAAGAAGGTGAGCATGAAGGTCCGCAAAAAACCGCGACGCAAGGAAATACCCTTCTAGAGCCGCTCCATTGCGTCATTTTGGGGTATGGCTTTTTGAGAAACATAGATAACGCGTTCAAGGTCTTCGATGCGATCTCGCAAACGTTCTTGATGAAAACGGAATCCAACACGTTTGCTTGCATGATGCACGCTTGCTCGCTTTGTGGTCAAGCGCGTGCCGTCGGGCCGCTGCTGCAGGAAATGCGCGGGCTTGATCTGGAGAGAACAAGTTCGACCGTGCGCTGGTCGGCGTCAATGAATGCTAGTACTGGTCGTCTAGACATAGCGCAGAGGTCGATCGCGGCTTTCACCTCCGGGAACCGGACATTACCTCAGGATACTATTCACACCGTTGGCACCGGCGCTCGTATCGTGCAGGAGAAGAGCGTCTTGGCCAAACTGCTGGCTTTGCGTCGAAGACTGAATGCTCCGTATGTGTACCCTCTCATAAAATTCAGCATGGGCGACGAGTAGAAGAACCGGTCCATGTTAAAAAAAAAGTATCATTTATCCAAAGCTTGGCGGGAAAGTAAAGAAGCCGGTGACTAAGCTTAACCCGTCCTGTGGAAATTTACACCCCTGCCGTTAATCCTCCATTGGGAACGTCAGGCTCCCCTGCAACCTCGTTTTTGGACTCAGTAATTGTTTCTGCTCCTCCTGCATTAGAACCCGTGGAAGATGTTGGCGACGCGCCATTTAAGTGCTCATCCCGCACAAATTCATCCTTCTCTATCCCATCTCGCTTCCCGTGACCTTTGTTCTGCCTATCACGTTTGTCTGTGCTGCTCTTCCCTCCCTGTTGATTTCCTTCACCTCGCGGCTTCCTCGAGGAACACTCAGTGCCTTTCCCCTTTGCTTCTGAACTTTTCGGGATTGAAAACTGCTTCCTCGGTCCCTGTCCGCCGCCACCTGAGCCCGCTACTTTCGATGTATTTGGACCCTTCTCCTTTTTCCTTCCGGCACCTACTTCATGCCATTCACCAGCGTCTTCCTCAACGGATGACGCGCTGGTTGTCGTCTCGGGAACAGAGGTGATCGATTCCGTTGATGCCACGTTATCCTGCCGGGCCACTTCGGCATCTACAGATGCAGAGGCAGGAGGGGATGCCGCACTCGAGTTCTTCCCGCTGCGCTTAGAATTCGAATCGCGATCTTTCCGGACAGGCCCCACGGTTGCCGTTGCATTCCTAGCCGTCGACCAATCGCGCTCAGAAGGATGAAGGGTCGCACTATCCCCGTGCCCGTGTCCATGTGCATTTGTCTGGAGTTCTGGGGTGTGATGACCTCGTGGACCCCGCCCATGAGCCTGAGCACCCTTCTGACCGGCTTTATCCTGGTGTTCGTGCCCTTTCTCTACTGGTCCAGAGGAAACCGCTGGTGAGCCACGACCCCTGGCCCAGTCAATGTCGCGATTACGTGTATCTGCACCTATGCCGTTCGGGGACGCGTGCGGCTTCGCCGCCGTGTGAGAATTGCCTTGTCGAGATGATTTAGCCGCGTCGTCTCCGTCCTTTGCGTCACTTTCACGCTCTTCTTTCTCTGTCGCAGTGGAGGTCGGGGTTACTGCTGCGCGGGCGCCCTCCCAATTTCGCTCGTCTCCCGCTTCCGCCTTCACGCCGCCTCCTCGAAGAACCAACTCCTTTTTTTGCGAACCCAGCTCCATCAGTTTTGCTCCTCGCTCCGGAATCAGTCCGGCGTCCGGCCTACTCGGTCGGGCTTCTACAGGCCCTTTCCGCTTGTTCCAATCAATTTCCGAGCGCGAATCTCGCTGGTGGTGGTTATGAGTTCCCGTGCCATCACTTTCCGCTGCTACTGACACCATTTTGCCCCGAACATCGGTGAAATCAACGGGTGCGACGGGTTGCGTGCCATTCTCGAGTGGGCCCCTGCGCGCAGCGTTCCAGTCCACGTCACCGTCACGTTCGCGATCTAAAATAGAAGAAGCTCCTGCCCCTGTCGCAGGAGAAAGCGGCCCCTGACGCGCACGACTCCAATCCACCACTTTTGGGGCCCCAAACTCATCTGACCCTTCACCCAAGGGCGTGGAAAGTTCCAGTGGTCCTTTTCTGGCGTTCGACCAGTCCACATCCTTGGGAGCGCCAAAGTCTCCGAGGCCTCCCGCTCCAGTCTCGGCCGCGCTCGTGACGGGTCCCCGTCGAGCACTCCAGTCCAGCTCGCCTCGCGACGCCGTTCCGGGTCCGCCTTCCGCTGCAATAGGTCCACGCCTCTCCCAATTCACTGCGTCCGGGTCTACACCACCCATCCCTTCGGAAGCGCCGAATCCTCCGCGCTCAAGCCCGCCGCCACCTCCTTCCATGGGCCCGCGCCGCACCCAGTCCTTATCCCTAAGCTCATCGAACTGGTCATCGTCACGGAATTCTCGCATGGGCTTGCCTGCGTGTCGTCCAAATGCCGGAATGCCGCGCGCTTCCCATTCCTCCTCACCGAGCGGCGCGGACGGCAGCTGCACATCTTCGTCGGCCACCTTTCCCGCACCGCGCGACGAGTAGGCGAACGAGGGCGTCGCCGTGACTGGCTTGCCGCCGCCGACGCTCTCCTGGAACTCGGCGAGCGACATGCTCTTCTTCTCCTTCTGCTTCTTCCCCATCTTTGCGTTGCTGCGTGTGCAACGGCCCTCCGGGCGTGCGTGCGTGCGTGCGTGCGTGTGTGCGCGCTGCGCGTTCGCCTTGCTACCGAACAAGCTGACTGAGCCCGGCCAAACCCCGCCCGAAGCCCCGCGCCGCCGCCCTCGTGCGCGCCCACGTCGCCCCACACCCCCCGCACCAACGTCTCCCAGCCAGCCACGCCGCCGCTCGCTCCCCTTCTGCTACCTGCTACTACTTTCTGCTGTCCCAGCGCAAACGCACCAGCCTCTTGCGCACTCCAGCCTTGAGCCTTTGTAGGGCGCGGAGTACGGTCGCGCGCGGGTCCCCACTAGCCGCGCGCCCCGCCATGAGTCGGGCGCGTCCTGTGATTTCCGGCAGCGCGTGCCGCCGCACACGGCCGCGCCGCCCGCGTGCGGAGAACCGCCCACTCGCACTGTACCGGCTCCGTGTACTCCTGAGTACAGCGGGTACAGCGCGGTACAGTGTGCGCGCAAGCTGGAAGTTGCGGGTGGTGGTGGGGGTGAGCGATGCGCGGCAGGTGGATGCGCCTGGTTGCGGGGGAGGTACAGATCATGGCGTCGGGCGAAGGGGGCGTGCTGCGCGGGGCGGACACACACGCAGGCGCATCGCTGCACGGGAGATTGCGCGGCGAGGCGGATTCGCGCGTCATGACAGAGCCGCCAGGCACCGCGATGTCGCAGCCACGCGTCGCGTTTGCCGCGCAGGCCGTGCGCGCGGCAGCGGCAGCGGCCAGCGGCCAGCATGCAGCACTGCCTCTGGGCCCTGTCTCCGCAAAGTCATGCGCCGCTCCTGCAGCACAGGTGGTCCCACCTGCGCGGCGGTGCCCGGAGGCGGCAGAGCCAGGCAGGCATCATGCCGCTGTCCATGGTCCAGAGCCCACCACGCGCAGCTCAGGAACTGGGCACGGTGCGAGCGGAAGGCGCGGCAAACCCTCCCGCGGCCGAGGAAGTCGTGGGACAAGTGCGGCCCGTCAGACCGCGTGTGGCGCAGGCCGAGCGAATTTTGGAGGAACTAAAGGCCGCGCAAGCGCGGAAGCAGGCGTCGGCGGAATCAGACGGCGCGTCGTCGAGCAGACGACAGGGGCAGCCTAATCTTCTGAGCCCAGATTGGATTCAGGCCCGGCTTGGGGGAGCAGGGTTTTCCTCGTCCACATCGTCTTCAAGTCGGAGCAAGCCGAGCGCACCGCGGTCAGCACGCACAGCTTCTGCAGGTCGGCATATCCTGGACGAAGAAGAGCGCGCGATTCGGCTGACGATGCTTGAAAAGACGGGCCCGCGCTATTCGGTGGAATCGGCGGCGGCGTACTTTCGGAGCAGACAGGTTGAGGTCATGAAACGTCGCATCACGGTATCCATGCCGCTGGTGTCATTTCTGACACGAGTTGTGCTGGATTACCAGGCTGGAAAGGAAGAGGAGCGCCGACCGCAACGCGCGCACGAATTTCTCGGGATAATCGGCGAGCTGGGTCCAGCGTTTATCAAGGCCGGTCAGGCGCTCTCATCACGCCCAGATCTGCTCCCCGCGGAATACTTGAATGAGCTGCAAAAGCTGCAGGACCGATTGCCTCCGTTTCCAACCGAGCTGGCCTTTAAGGTTATCGAAGAGGAGCTCGGGAGGCCCATGAGCGAGGTCTTTGAGCATATCGAGCCAGAGCCAGTCGCGGCTGCTTCGATTGGCCAAGTGTATCGCGGAGTGTTGAAGACGGGCGAAAAGGTGGCCGTAAAAGTGCAGCGTCCGAACTGCGAAGAGATCATCGCCGTTGATATCCACATTCTTCGCCAGTTGTCCGGATTGCTGGCCTCGTTCTTGCGACTGTTGAATCGTGAACTCGACCTGCGCCAGATCATCGATGAGTTTGGCAAGCTTATTTACGAAGAGATTGATTACGTGAAAGAAGCCGACAATGCAACACGGTTCATGGCTCTGTTTGGAGATTTGGACGGGATCTTTGTTCCGCGAGTTTTCTGGAAGCACACGGGGCGCCGTCTGCTTGTCATGGAGTGGGTGGAAGGACAGAGGCTGACCTCGAACGACCTGGATAATCGACCACAGCTTGTCCGTACGATGGTACAGTGCTCGTTGCGTCAGATGTTGGAGGAAGGATTTTTCCATGCGGACCCTCATGGAGGAAATTTGCTCGCCACGCCTGACGGCAAGTTGTGCTATTTGGATTTCGGGATGATGTCAGAGGTGAATCAGAAACAGCGATATGGGATTATTGAGGCGGTCATTCATTTAGTGAACCGTGATTTTGAGTCGCTCGCGAGGCTCTACGTGCGCTTGGGCTTCATCCCACAAGAGCAGGACCTGCGGCCTATCATCGAGAGCCTCAACGACGCGCTTCCGGATGTACTGAATGCGTCTGTCAGTGAATTGAATTTCAAATCTGTCATCGACAAGCTGGGTGCGGTATTTTACAAATACCCGTTCCGTCTGCCCGAATTCTATACTGCCATTCTGCGTTGCTTGGGTGTGTTAGAAGGACTCGCGATCCAAATCGATCCGAGCTTCCGTATAATCAACGACGCATACCCGTACATCGCGGGACGGCTCTTGATCGATGATGC
Source organism: Porphyridium purpureum (assembly GCA_008690995.1). Lineage (NCBI taxonomy): Eukaryota > Rhodophyta > Bangiophyceae > Porphyridiales > Porphyridiaceae > Porphyridium > Porphyridium purpureum. The sequence goes on from VRMN01000009.1 coordinate 247,519, forward strand.
ACCTGAAGTTCAAGACATTTTGGAAGTGCTTCTGTTTAATCAAGGCGAGCCCCGCTGGGACCGACTGGAGAATCTTCTGGAATCAGCGGCGGATTCCAAATCATATGACGTGACGCTGGCTCTGAATCGCATGGTCGAATATATTTTGAGCCAACGTGCAGAGCGACTTCGCTATAAAGTTGCGGACGATATTGTAGACGAACTGGATGAATTGTCCAGTGATGTTGCGAAGTATGCTGCCGGGCTGCTAGTGCAGCAAGCGCAACTTGTGAGCAAGCAGACTGGATTACCGCTGCTACCGCCCTTTTCCTTCCTGGCTCGCAGCATCCCGTCACCGGTTGAGACTCAAGCCATGACCAATGCTGCACGCTTATTGAGCGCTTTGCGGCGCAGCCAGGGCTTCGAGCCGGCGCGACTGCAACCAGCGGTCGAAAAGTTTGCTCGTAATCCAGAGGGTCGGCGGATTCTGCTGGAAGTTGGAGTCAACCTAGCAGAGCGCATGTCCTCACGCACCATACGCGCGATATTCAATTTGAGCGACGACGGAAAGCGTCGTACCGGCGGGCGCACAGGCTCGCGTTAGCAGTGGACTTGCAAGCAACCGTTTTACCCCAAAAAAGTTATTGTATCTTTACAACCCTAGGGCGGAAAACGGAGCCAGTGTTTCGTTTGACTGGAGTACGGTGGAGGGGCGCGTCCGGGAAAAAGCTCGGCCAAACATTGTACTTGAACTACGCGAACATGATGGGTGCTTCCACAGCTGCTTTCACTTCTGTCTCACTGCTTTGTCCCCGCGGCCCTCGCTCCACGAAGCGGGGCGCATGGGTTTGCAGCGCGGCCGAGGCGCACAGCAGCGCGAGCGGGCCGGAGAGGCGGAACGCGCCTGCGAGTTCAGGAGCCAGTGCATCTCCGACCTTGACGTCGTTCGAGCGCCGAGCAGGCGGGCCCTTGCTGCGGCGTGCAGTCAACACGTTACAAGTGAATATCGGGCTGACTTGCAACCAGGCATGCTCACACTGCCACGTCGCGTCTTCGCCCTCGCGCAAAGAGACCATGTCGCAACAGGTGGCGGAGCAACTGGTGAAGCTCGTTGCGAACACACCGTCCATTCAGACGGTGGATATCACCGGCGGCGCACCCGAGATGCATGAGCAGTTCACTTACTTGGTTGAGTCAATGCGAGCGCTGGACAAGGTAGTCATTGATCGATGCAACCTGACAGTACTGAGTCTCGCGGGAATGCAAAACCTGGCCTCGTACCTCGCGCACCACAAAGTCAAAGTTGTGGCCTCGCTGCCGTGCTACAGCAAGGAGAATGTGGACAAACAGAGAGGCGACGCCGTGTTCGAGGCGAGCATTGCTGGACTACAGCAACTGAATGCGCTTGGCTATGGGGAGCAGTTGGAATTGGATTTGGTATACAACCCGAGCGGCGCCTTCCTGCCGGGCCCTCAAGCCCCGCTCGAGGATGACTATAAGCGCATCTTGGACGAGATGTTTGGCATCCGATTCAACCGGCTGATCACCATCACCAATATGCCGATCAAGCGGTTCCGCGTGGACCTGCAGCGCTCGGGCAAGCTGGAGGAGTACCAAAATCTTTTGGAGGCCAGCTTCAACCCCGAGACCCTGGGGAGGCTGATGTGCGAGGGCCAGGTGCACGTGGATTACGCCGGGCGCCTGTCCGACTGCGACTTCAACTACGCGCTGGGCATGGCGATGGGCGTGGACGAGCGCGCGTGCACGACCGTGTTTGACCTGGAGCGCCTGGACGAGACGCGCGGTTGCCGCATCGCGACTGGCTCGCACTGCTTCGGGTGCACGGCAGGCGCCGGCTCCAGCTGCGGCGGCGCGCTGCTGTGAAGCGGCTGCGCACGCCGCGGCGCTGGGCGGACGCCGGGCGGCGCACGCGGGAGGCGGTTTGCGCGTGCGCGTGCGCGTGCGATGCTGCATTGCAATGGCATCCGGAAGTCTGCGGGAGTGGGTGCTGGCAAAACGACCACGGACGCCAAGCATGCCTGTACCGCGCGTTGTTTTGCGTAGCCAGTGGCGCAGACTACAGGTGTAAGGACCAAAACCGCACGACAAGACCACCACAATAAAATAACGCCGCACGCAGAGCGCCACAGACCATGGGGGAAGAGAGGCGGGGAAGGGTTCCGCTGGATTTGGATTCTCGCGCTGCACAGCCGGTTTGGGTTGCGCCAACGCCATTTTGGAGCGCGTGCGCAGCGAAGCCGCGTGCCGCGCGGCAGTTTGTCGGGTGGCGCTGAGCACTGTACACGGCGCGAGGCGGTGGGGGCGGGGGCGAGGGAGAGGGCGAGAGAGCGGAGGGAGAGAAGGCGGGCTGGCGACGTGCAAAGCGGCGTGCATGCAGGGACGTGGCGCGCGAGGGCAGTGGATGCGCGCGCAGCGGGTGGCGCCCCTTCTCGGTTCGTCGCACATGCTCCGCCTCTGACGAGCGCGAGTCGGCGTCAGCGATCGCGTGAGCCCGACGCGGAGCACTCGAGCGGAGCCCCGCGCTTCTCCGCGGATGCAGACGCGCACGTGCGCGCAGGGAATCGTGTCGTTCCGCGCCCGCGCGTGCCGCCAGCAGCAGATCAAGGAGGCGCAATGACCGAGCAGCATCGATGCACCCACTGCGCGGCAACGCAGACGCCGCTGTGGCGCTCAGGCCCCAATGGGCCCAAGTCGCTGTGTAACGCGTGCGGTATGCGGTGGAAGAAAGGGAAACTGCTGCCGCTTGACGCGTCCGAGCACGCCATGCCGCTCCCGGCGCCCGTGCAGCAGCGAACCCCGTCGTCTTCAGCTGGCGGCTCCAAGCCCCGGCCCACTCCGGTCAAGCGCTCGCCAAAGGACAGCCCGAAGGGCTCGCCGCGAATGAGCCCCAAGTCGTCTCCGAAGCCGCGCCATGTGATCCAAAAGCCGCATGCGTCGCCCCCGTCGTCGGCGGCTGCGAGATTCAAAAAGCTCTCGTGGCCGTTGTCCAACGGGAGCACGCTCAGCGAAAATTTGGCAGCGGGCACAAGCTTGAGTGCGGGAGGCTCGCGCTCGGCGGCATTCTCGATGGTTTCGCCGTCGGCTTCATCGCTGTCGCTGGCCGGAAGTGATAGTACTCTACCTGCAGCTATGCATCACTTTTCGCTCAGTGGAGTCGCGAGTGCGCCGTCGCCGTCTTCACCGACGTCCCCGGCCGCGGAGTCGCAGCAACAGGAGCGCCCGTTCTCGCTACCCGCTCGCCTGGGCACAGCAGGCACGGCACCTGCGCAAGCAAGCTTTGCGCACATGGCGGGCGGCGCGAATCTTGTCAGCAGTGGGATCGATGATCTTCTTATCGTATCCCAGCGGCGGGCTGAAAGTGCCCTGCATACGAGCCAGTCGGATGCTCAGTTGGTCTTGGATGCATTTGAAGACATTCACATTTCGCGCGGCCTTTCTTTTCAGCCGGGCCTCATTCTTGACTTGGACACCTCGCGTTCGGGCGACGAGCCCAAGCTTTCTCGCGCCTTGTCGTTTGCCACAGATGTCACAGGTTCAGGCTCCACCATGGAGCTCTCGGTCCGCCATGGTCTACTGCAGCATGGTGAGTGGGATGAGAAAAGGTTGGATGCGGAGCTAGGTGAGGCAGTTGACCGGTGTCGGCTGCTCGAATTCGATTCGTGTCGCCTGCCTGGCATGGGCAGTGTTTCAGCCTTGAGTTTTGAGTTTGATGTTGCCGTCAACGAGCTGTCGGAAGGGCTTGGGTCGGACAGCAACGGTTCGCGGGTCAGAAGTGCGGTGCATACGCTCGGGAAGCATGGTGACGCAGCTGGTTCAGAGGGGACAACACACCTGCTGGATCCCGTCGAAAGCATCTTTGTGTTCGGAGACCCCAGCGCGATTGCAGTCGGTGATATGGTGCAGAGCACCCGCGGGTGCGCCATGGAATCCGGCTCGGCTGAAAGCACGGCGTTGAAAGTGCACGCTCCAGAGTGGTTGCGCAATCCGCTCTGAAAGGGAAATCTGGCATTTGTCCCTGGGAGGGGCAAGTGAGCCACAGGTCCGTAGCAGGATATGGCAGATAGCAGGTATCAAGGCGTGGTGACCGGAAAAAAGTGGAGGTATTGAATCATGGTCTGATGCGCTGTTTAGCAAAAAGCATGTGATATCTAGGGCATGCCTAAAATAGTATTAGTGTCGAACATAGACGAAAAAGAAACTTGGTAGAAGCGATTTGCAGTCATGGCTCGACCAAGCTTGAGCGGTCAGTACGGAAAGAAATATGTGCGCGCACGGAGCCACGGTGACGCCAAAGCTTCGAACATTCGTCCCCTCCGTGAGCGCTTCGGGAAAGCCCGCCTCGTTGTGAATAAAAGTGGTCTGCCGGACTCACAGACAATCAACATGTCGCCTAGCTTGAAACTCATTAACCAGTAACGCTGCGCGGCTTGGATGTTAAAAAAGAAGAAAGAGAAAACGAAAAGTTTCGATTGCCCGAATGATTCAGTGCGAAATGGATACGATGGACGCTGACTTTGCCTTTACAGGGACGCCGCGCGCGCTCGGCGCGTTTCCACCGCGAAACCAACTCGCTCCAGTCAACGCATGCGCCCAGTGTCACACGCCAGGCGCACTCAGGATACCGCCAGCATTCGGAGCTGTGCCCTCGTTGCCGACTGCGCCGGCCGCGGTCTGTGCGCGGCGTATTGGCTCGAATGCAGGCTCGACAATACGGGAGCGGTGGGTGCTTCGTGCGAAACGTGAGGATGATAATGAATTTCGCGAACGGGAAGCGCGCGAGCAGCCATTGGGCACGGGGGATGGCTTGCAGCCGCGGTTCCAAGTGAACGTTGACGATGCTCTTGCAACCAAGACCTCATTTGTGAAAAAGAAGGAAACAAAAAGGATACTCACTGTGAATGATCGTCTGGAGCAGGAGATCCGCGACACGGCTGCGCGCCTGGGTGTGGAACAGGAGACGGGCTCGAGCGCCGAAAAGTCAACGCGCTCAGCAAGTACCCCAATTGACCTGTCAACGATTGATCCCGCACAGGCACTGCTGGGCTCGTTTGGGAGTGGGATTATGTTTGTGATATCGTGGACACTGACGAGCAACATCATGGGCTACTTTGAGGAGCGCCCAAATGTGTTTGGCTCTGACGTTTACGTGGTGACCCGACTGAGTGCGGTTCTGCGCACTGTGGTGCTCACAACGTTCAGTCTGGGCAGCGGGCTCACGTTCTGCACCACCGTTGGCCTGTTTCTGCTCGCCGTCAAGACCTTTTCCCTGCGCGTGGCGCCGAAGCGCGAATGAGCACAGACAGTCATGGTCCGGGATGTGAGAGAGTTTTCCTGCGTGCTTGTTCTGCGCGCCCCAGCCGGCGTCCAATACGCAGGTGCAATCCACCTCGCTCGGCGTAGGGTTCGGGAAAGTAAACTCGACTCGTAGTAAAACGACTGCGTTTAATAGGGACAACGTGATCAATGAGGCCTTGTGGGCGATAGTGTAGGGAGGGTGGAAAGCGTGACGCCAATTTCAGGAGCCGAGACGCAGAGAGGAGGCGTTCGAGGTGGACATCTGTTTTAGATCTGAGTCGGCTGGATCAAGAAAGCATGGCGTTTGTGAACTCGCTCGCCCCGCTTCGCGCGGACGCTCGCGTGGCGTCGGCGATCGGCAGCCGCGTCGCGCCGTTCGGCACAGGCGCCGTGGCCGTCGTGGGCCGCCACGCAGCTGTGCTGCGAAACGGTGGGGTACAGAAAGCCCGCGGTATGATGACCATGGCAGAGCCTACAATCACGGACACGGTTTATTTCGATATCTCCATCGGGGGTAAAGAGGCCGGCCGCGTCGAGTTTGGACTCTTTGGGGAGGTCGTCCCAAAGACGGCCAGGAACTTCAAGGAGCTGTGCACCGGCGAACAGGGCTTCGGGTACAAGGGAAGCGCGTTCCATCGCGTGATTCAGAACTTCATGATTCAGGGAGGTGACTTTACGGCAGGGAACGGCACTGGAGGAAAGTCCATTTACGGCAACAAGTTTGCGGACGAAAACTTCAAGATCCTCCACACGGCTCCTGGGCTGCTGTCCATGGCGAACGCCGGTCCGAATACCAATGGCTCGCAGTTTTTCATCACCACTGTCCCATGCCCCTGGCTGGACGGAAAGCACTGCGTGTTTGGCAAAGTAACAAAGAACTTTGAACTGATCCAAAAGATCGAATCGGCGCCGGTGGACATGCGCGACAAGCCAAAGTCCGAGGTGAAGATTGTCGACTGCGGTGCCTTGTAGATCGCGCGTCTCATAGTGTAGGAGGTGAAAGTACAGACTAGCCGCACCGTTTGCCTTACGCCGTGAGGTGCAGAATACAAAGAGTTGCAAACAGAATGATCAGCCGTTTACGATCTTTTTCTCCCCGCAAATTTCTTCTTACGAAAATACCTTGCTTTGGACATTTGCACATACTTCGTCGACTTTGCGTTTGACGCCGCTGAATGCTCAGGTGCGCCGAGCAGCGAACGCACATCGAAGGGCTCGCTCGCAATTCGACTGTCGTTCGTGCCATTCTGAAGCCGCGAGCAATCGTACGAGACTGTGGGCATAGTCCTCCATGCCTGCTGCCCACGCAACTCCTCGTCTCCAGTGATCTGATATCCCTGTTTTTTCCATTCGAACACAGTGCATGCTAACGCATTGGCACCGATTCGATCAGCAATGTCTTTTGCAGTTTCGCCTGGAAGCCCCAAAAGACTGACTATGTTCAGCACATCACTTCCTCCACCGGCGCCGTGAAGGTTCAATGCGCCAGTGCCACGCGACACGTTCAAGTCTTGCTCGGGATTATGGTCAGAGATTTTGTCTTCTCGCGCAGTAGACCGGTCCCAAGCGGGTAACTCACCTGAAGGGCCAGGCAAAAGAGCCGTCGGTATCACTCTCGACCACCGAGTGCTCTGACTTTCTTGCATGCCTGCACTTCTCGCGTGAGGTGATGGCGTCGCTCGCAGTTCTCTGCTGCGGCTCTGCGGCCCGTACTTCCCCATGGTAAGTCTCCTTTCTACTGTGTGCTCTGTCTTAAGAACAGAAAGCGGTACGTCGTCATCCTCCATGCACTGCACAGGATCCTCAGGCGCAAATCGGCGTACCACGTTCGTAATCTCAATGCTCTCGTCGTCGTCCGCAAATGCGTCCACGAGCGCCTGCGTCAGCGGACGATTCCGCGCGCACTTTTTTGCTCGCATCGTCGGGCTGCTGTCGCTGCCTGCTTCCGAGCGCAATCTAGATGGTTCCGAAGGGTGCGTTTTGCTGACTCTCTTCCTTGCTGCAGTTCCCTCGACGGACACCGCAGCGTCCGGTGTCAGTTGACTGGAACACACGCGGTGTGCTTTCCGAGCAGACGAGGAAAGAGATGCATGGGATGAGTGGACTTCAGTCGCCGGTGCGCTTTTCTTCCGCACCGCGCCCGTAAGCTTGCGTGTTCTCTGTCTCCTTGCGGGGGTGGCCTTGAGCACGACTGCAAACTCGTCGTCGGTTTCGCAGACATCGTCCTCGTCGAGGCTGCTTGCGTCGAGGCTGGTGCATCCAGGCGAGCGCTGCGAGAAAGGCGGCGCGTCCATTGTGGCTTCAATCCTCTCCCTCCCCCCTCCTCCCTTCGAGCCGCAGTGCAGCTCGCTCGCATGGGTTGCTGCAGACGCAGTTTCGGTTTTGAGGCCCTGAACGCGTTGGTGCGCATTTCGCGCCATGCGGGCAACTGTACATTATTACTGTACCGATGCGGCACACTGCTGAGGTGCGGCAGATGTCGCGGATGTAATGCTCGCCTCACAACTTTATTGCAGGTACAGACTCGCAGCAAAGATAATGTCGCGCTTAATCAGAGCATTTGCCCGCTCCATCTTCTGGAACAGCTCGGCGTCGCCGATCACATGCGCCACGTTGCGCACTTCCCGGATGAGCTCGCTTAGGCGCACGATCACTCGAACCAGTGAGCCCTCCGGCACATCGCTCAACTCGCAAACTGCCTTGAAAGTGGCACCATTTGCCCAAGCAAATACAGCGTGTGACACTCCAAAACGCGCAGAGTTACGCTGGTACTCCACCGGTGAAACAACGAGTCCACACTCAGCCTGTACGGTACCTAACGCCACCAAGATCTTACCGAGCCGGATTTTCGTGAGACCAAAGGCCTCACTCATTTCAGCATCGTCCAGCTCGACCTCAGTTTTCTCTTGAAAGACAAGCGCCGCCAGCAAGGCCGCACAGTCCGGTGGAGATAGCGGGTTGAACACACTTTCAAATATCAGTTCTCCGATGATGAGCGAGTCGCAAGTGTTGACTTCGCACGCGGCACGGCCTTTCAGTAGCACAACGCTATCTGCATCGACATAGTTCATGCGTTTCAAGACTGAAATACGCTGGTAGTAGTCCGGCAGGAGCTGCAAGCTCTCATCGCTTAGAGCCCAGCGCAAGCGACTCAGCTTCTCTGTGAGTATTCTCTGCTTGTCAAGCACTCGCATGGCTTGGCCGAGGAAGCTACTCCCAGCCACGTCGCGCAGTGAGCGCATCTGATCAACCAGAGCTTCATAGCGCAAGTAAAAATCTGTAAATTCCAAGTCCGCTATCCCCATATCCTTTTGTGGATGGCGGGCAGCGGGAATCGTATCGGATTCGACCATATCAGAAAGCTTCGACAAAACGCTTACCAGCTCGGACAGCGCTGGTGCGCCTCGGATAGGATCAATACTATTAGCATCCAAAGCAACTTTGGAGTCAAGTACAAGTGCAACACGCGAGCCAACTATGCGAACAAGCTCGTACTTGTATCCGCCCACCGTTCGGACGTCACCCGAACACTCAAGAGCAGGCATATAGTAAGGGGAGGACGAGTCACCGGAAATTCCGTCGCACAGTACAAGCACAAGGATTGCAGGACCTTCATCTTCCTCGACCTGGCCCGTACCGGCACTATCTCCCGCAAGTGTCAGCCTCGGACCCCGTGATTGAACCTTCGGAGACCTTACCACAACAGCCAAAGCCAGACCGCGATCTGAACGGCTCACAAGCAAAACACGGCCGGCAACAAATTCGGAAGGCGCTCGTGATAATAACTCCTTGCCTGCAAGAGCCCGCATGCGTTCCGCGTCACAGCAAAGGCTGTGATAGAAGCGATACTTATCGACCTCCGGGTTTTGTGCCTCAAGCTCTTTCAAGACCGACTCGCCCTTCTCGAGAAGAACGCGTATGCGATGGCTGTTACGCTCCGCAGCAGCCTCAGCAAAACTCTTTCGCATCACATCCTCCACCCTCAGGTCCTCGACGCGCAGGAGATTGAGAATCATATTGTACGTCAGACGGAAGACCGACGACAGCCTGTGAGGCGTCCCAGTCAATAATTGTCTCAACTCGAGTTCACTGGGAATGTCATTAGACGCAAAGTAAAGCATGACAAAGCCAACCGAATCCAAACCACGGCGCCCGGCACGGCCACTCATTTGCTGGAACTCACCAGGATTCAGGGCACGAAAGGTTTCTCCGTCGTGCTTGCGAATGCCCGAAAATACGACTGCCCTGGCAGGCATGTTGACACCCATAGCAAAGGTCTCCGTGGCAAACAAAATGCGCACAAGGCCTCGCTGGAATAAAATCTCCGTGATTTCTTTGACAATTGGCAAGAGTCCAGCATGATGAACGCCGATGCCTCGCTTCAGCATCTCTCGCATTCGCATTATTTGAGGTACATCGCGGTCATCCTGTGAGAGCCGGGTAATAGCGGAGTCAAAGATCAGATGGACCTCAGCCTTTTCTGACGATCCTGCAGTAAGGTCGACGGAACGCAGCAAGTTTGCAGCTTCGTCGCAGCGCTTTTTCGAGAAGCAAAACACAATTGTGGGAAGCATGTCGTTCTTCGACAAAAAATTCACCAGCTTTGGCCACGAATGACGACCCACCGATGCACTTCCGGCCTTTTTGGCTGCAGTTTTCTCTTTCTCATAAGCCAAAGCCTGCTTGTAATTTATGGTGTTGAAATGCCGGGCAGAGGACGATACCAGCTCGAAAGCTTTGTCATGCACAAGCAGAGAGTGCTCCAAGGGAACCGGTCTTTTCGGCGTCCCGGTGACGTAAACAAGCCGCTGTTTTGTGCGTCCCACCCACGAGGCAAACTGTAAAGCATTCGGGACTGTGGCCGATAAAAAAACAAATCGAACGTGCTCTGGCAAGAGAATGATAGTTTCCTCCCAGACCACACCACGCTCGGCGTCATTTATGTAATGCACCTCGTCGAAAATCACCCACTCCACGTCCCGAATGAGGTCGGCGCCCTTGTAAAGCATACTGCGAAGGATTTCAGTCGTCATGACGAGACAGTCTGCTTCAGGCCTGATGCTAACATCTCCCGTGACAATGCCAACCGAATCAAACACTTTTGAAAACTCTCGGAATTTTTGGTTTGACAACGTCTTGATCGGAGACGTATAAATAGCCTTGGACCTATGCAAGCGAGCCAAAGCAATAGCATACTCCGCAACGACAGTTTTTCCGGCCGATGTATGGGCAGAAACGAACAAGGATTCTCCTCTTTCGAGCCGAAATATAGACCGCCTCTGAAACACGTCCAAGTCGAACGGATACTTGATGGCAGGATTGGGTACCAATGTGGAGAAGTCTGATACGTCTGTCTCTTCAGCCACAGCCCACGAAAACGCTTGTCGCGGCGCAAGGGGCTCAGTTTCGCTAGTACGATCGATCGCACGGGCTCGAAGGTACTCGCTGACGGTATCTCCGGCTAGGAGTTCGTCAACCTCGTCAATATAAGCCTCTCGTTTTCGTTGAGCATTCAGGATCGAGTCCGCTCCATTTGAAAGGCCTGGACCTGGTACCCAAAGCGCAGAAGACGCGCTGTCCCGTTCATCCTCACTTTCATCGGCTGCGTCGGACTCCAAATCACTTTCCGTGACCCCGAACAGTTCCATGTCCTCTGCGCTCGTTTTAAAAATACTGTCAAGTCGGAAGCCGTCCTGCTTGCTCGCCAACGTAACCGTGGAACCACCGCCAGCATCGTTCATCACAAAATGGACGCCTTGGTCTGCGGCTCTGCGTGCGCGATCCAGCTCCATTTCTTTGAGGCTATCTTCGGATCTTGCGAGCGAATCCAGCACGGCAGCATCCTGTTCTCCAAATCTGAAAAGTGATTCCATCAAGATCTTTTGAGCCTCTTCATCTCCTAGGCCGTCCAGCAATTCAACGCACATGAGATTCTCGACGGTGCCTCGACCCGACACAACCGTGTGGCTCTCTGTCTCCTCAGCATTTGGAGCCAAAAGCGCGTCCAGGACCTGTAGTGAGTTTTGCTCATATCCAAAACTCGAGATGCTCGCAGACTGACCACGAGTTGAGCCCAAGCGCCGACTCGCGACTTCCTGCGTTGAGCCTCGCAAATAGCGATCTGCACGGGTGGATGGCGGGTTGACAAAGCGGCGAAGGAAGTCTTCATCCGCGCCATTGATATCCCCGGTGTTGAGCAAAAGGGGCTCGAGCGCAATAGCGTCGCTTTCGCCGTCGCCGTCGTCGTCATCTTGTATGGTCCCGTCAACAAGGCACGCCTCGGCAAAGCGTACGTGCGGCACCACGACGTGTCCTAGTCGAGGAAACAGGAGCAGCTGATCAGTCGAATGGTGCCCGGGAGCCTCCAGCACGGCTACGAGCTCAGCAATGCGTTCCATGACTGTCCAACTTGTCAACACGAACAAAAGAACGAGAAGGCTGGATCTCACCGCCCACACCTCGGTGTCAAGTGACTCAAAACCCACCAATACTTTTGGGAGCGTAGGGACCTGATTTGGAATACATCGCTTTACTCTGCGCGCCCAAGCCAAGCTTACAATTACAGTGCCTTGGCACAATGATGCAACAAGTGAGCGCGCCCACTGCACGCCACAAAGATGCGGTCTAACAAGGCCGGGTCTTGATCACGTAGGAAGCGGGCGTCTTGGTATTCCCGCACGAGCGCGAGCCACTCCTCGCGCCGGAAAGTGGAGCAGCGCAGCGTGATATTTCCGGTTGTGCTCAGTCGATGTTCCTCTGTAATTTGCGTCGGTAAAAGGTTCGTATCAACGAGTCTGCTGTTGTCGAAAAAGGTTTGAAGAATGGATTCACCAGAAGGCGCGGCCTTGTCCTCATCTGTCACCATAAACTCTTTGTAGATTCCCCCCACGACACGCGATCTCCGCTCGAAACAAGGCGGTACTTGCTTTGAATTCGCTGCGACCACGAATCCATTTTGCATTCGAGCACTGAGTTCAGAGATATTGATGAAACGATTGGAAAGTCGAATCCCTCTGCTATGAATACGTCGCTGGCGAGGTGTGAAGAAGTCTGAAAGCCCCACTAAAGAATTCCAATCATCGATTGCAATCAAGACGGGATTCTCTACGGGTCCGCACAAGCAATTGAGCATCGTGTCGAACACGTCTCCGATGAGTTTCGGGCCTAGTTCGTGATGGACTTCGATGTTTTCCCCCGTGTCCAGAGCAAAGTCCACCAGCCCAAGCACATTCGATGTATCTGCTCTGTTGAGCAACTCGCGCGTGGTATCGCATCCATCCGAAGTAATCTCCATGCGCGCAAGCTCGTTTCCATGTACTTCCTTGAACGATTTCAGAATGCTGAGAGTAGGCTCCGGGCGATCGTACCACCACACTTTGCCATCCTCGTTTCTGCCTGTTTTCTCACCAAGCCAAGGTACATACGAACCGCTACCATACAGAATCTTTTTCGTGTCAGGAATGTACAGCACCGTCCAACCACTGTTCCGCGCTGCGCAAACCAGCCGCAACACAGATGCACTTTTGCCTGAGCCTCCGGGGCCGTCCAAGTATACTGCCCCGGCGTCCTGTATACTTTGTCCCGCTTCGGTTTGAGAATGAAGAGAAAAGAGGTGCTCCTCCAAGAGCATGTCCGTGCTGCGCACCAGCAGCGTCGTCCGCTTGATATCGCCGAAGAACTCGGCAACACGAGCCGGGAAGCCCTCAGGCACAGCTTCACCCTGCAAGTCGCTCCATTCATCCGTCGCTTCTGCGGTACTGTATGCGGGGACCGTGGGTGCCGCTTCGTCGTACAGGTGATTATCTTCGTCGGGAACATCGGTGCTCATTGCGCGCCACTGCACGCGGCGCAAGCCATCCGTAGCGAACCGTCTCCCCAGTTTCCATGCCCCCGCGGACCGCAGCGCATGAGCCCATCTGCCGCATGCCTGCGCACGCGATGGCGCGACGCACAACATTCTCACGAAAGCAGGATCGCAGGCCTGGAACACTCAGGCCATCCGTCTCACCGTGCCCCGACGCAGCGCCTTCCCGTGCATCGCTCACACACTCGCACCCACACTTGCAGGCAGAAAGCCAAACCCTCGCGCTTCTCGTGAGCTTATGAACCGAGACTATTTTGCTAGGACGATCTGTCGCCCGGCAGACGCGTGGCGATCCAGGGTTGTTGGGAGAAGGACGGCCACATCTGGTCGAGCTACGAAAGCAGGTTTATACAAGCGCGATGCGGGCCGCCGCGCTGCTGCGCGCGACGCGTTCCTTGCGGCATGCGCTCGACCAGGGCTGCATGCACATCCGGCCCGGCCCGACCACAGGAGGCGTTGCGTCGGTCGCGCCAGTGCGCCCGCGTCTGGATTTGCGCTGCGCAGGGTCGTCGGTGTCCTCAGTCACGCCTGACGACATGAAGATGCGCGGCGGAGTGATTCTCGGAAGCGGAGCGGCTCACTCGGAAGCGTCGTCCGCGGGGCAATCGGTCGGTGTCGTGATGGCGGAGCCTGCTGGCGCTTTGTCGCCGGCAGCCACGACGTCGGCAAAACCATCGGCACGAGCTGCATTTGAAGTGAGATCGAAGAAAAGAAAAGTGAAGATCGACATGAGTCGATACAGGCCGCTGCCTCCGCCACCTCCGTCCAGAATCGCGGGACTTCGAGGAGAAGTTTGCGCGGAAGACTGGGGACGAGTTTTGCGCATGCGTACCCCATCCATGCTCACGGCCAATCGCGACGTGCGGATAGGGTACTACGAAATCCTGGGCACGAAAACCATTCCTATTCCGGAAGCCAAGCCAGACTTGTTCATGGAGCATTTTGGAGATTTTTCGTGGTTGGACGACCGTCTGGCGACCGGACAAATGTATATGACGTTCGAACAGCCCGGAAGCACGCACTTTCTGCGTACAGTGGCGGTCGATGACACGCTATACCTTGAAAAAATGGCGGGCGACGTGAATGAAAGAATAGAGCTGGGCAATGTAGTCGTTGTGGGGCATCGAGACTACTCTGTGATAGGCCGTCCGTATGTCTCAGGGGCCAAAGTCATCGCGCGCATTGAGGAGCAAACAAAATCGGCATACCAGGAGAAAGTTGTATTCAAAAAGCGCAAGGGCTATACGCGTCGAGTAGGTCATCGTCAGTATGTCACGAGAATTCGCATTGAAGGCCTAGAGTATTCTAGACCCCCACCTGAGCGCTTGCGGCCAGTTCCGCTCATTTTCAGTCGCGGAATTCCTTACAAGCACCCCGAACCAAAGGTGTAAATTAATTTTTGGCAACGCAATTGTTCTCGCAGGGTAAAAGTCTCCTATTACAAATAAGGCGGAGTGAAAAAACAAATCCGCCAAATTCCGAATACTTCTTCCTTCCGTCTGCATTTCTTTCCATTCGACTTCTCTTCTTTCTGTTCTCTTCTACGTCTCGCTGCCCTCTTCCCCGCCCTACTCTCTGGTGCCAGACGCCGGTAAAATTGCGTCTATGAGTGTTCCCGCGGCATGAATCTCCTGCTCCGAAAAGTTGAACAAAGGTGGCAGCCGATTGATATCTGCCAGTTGCATTGTCGGGTCGCGAAGCTCGTCAAAATATGGATGCGCAAGCGCCTGGTACGGATGATATCGAACAGTCGGGTCATAAACCAGCAGCTTCGATATCATGTCCACGGCTAAATCATCGGCTCGATTCTTAAAGACTTTGTCCCAAGCAATGGGAACAATCTGCGGAAACTTGAACTCCTTGTATTCCGGATTCATGGATCTGATTTCCTCCTTTGTTGGTGTGCCCAGAATCTTGATAATTGCGACAAGCTGATCGACGCCAGAGTCACCAGGAAAAAGAGGGTGGCCCAGTAAAAGCTCTGCCATGACGCAGCCAGCTGACCATACATCGATTGCCGTTGAATATTCGGTTGCGCCAAAAATGAGCTCTGGCGCCCTGTAATATCTTGAGCATATGTAGGATATATTTGGCTCACCCCGTTCCAGCTTTTTGGCGGAACCAAAGTCGCATAGTTTCAGAATGTGAGAAGCCGGATCGAGGAGCAGATTCTGCGGCTTAATGTCCCGATGGCAAATTCCCAGCGAATGCATGTATCCCAGCGATCGCAGCAATTGGTACATGTACAATTTCACATAAATAGACGGAATCGGCTTCTTCAATTTCGAGTAGTGTTTTGAAACTCGGTACACAGTTTCTGGAACATACTCGAGGACAAGATTCAGATAAACGTCATCTTCGCTTTTGTCCCCGGAACTGTAGAAACAATGCTTGAGCGAGACAATGTTGGGATGATCTAGCGATCGCATGATCTGTAGCTCTCGGTTTTTGAATCTTCGATCCTGCAGCACCTTCTTGATTGCAACCGTTTCACCTGTTTCGCACACTGTGGCCTGGAAAACGATGCCAAACGAACCGTTCCCGACAACTTTTGCGGCCGAGTAGCTGATGCTTTCCATGCCATGGGCAGAGGAATTTCCAGTCACGCTGCCTTCCGGGTTTGCGGGGACGTTGATGAAGTTCTCGTCCACGCGGATCGGCGGCGGCCGTTGAACACCGCCCGCGTCAGAAAGCTGACGGTCTTTCGAGCTCCCACCCATGCCCGCAATCTCCATAGATTTCACTGGGCGCCAGTTGCAGTATACGCGTTCTACAAAACCGTTCCACGAGAAAAAAAGGCACGGAGCCAATGCATCGATACAATGAACCGCCGACTTTGAGCTGTGTCCAGAATATTCGTGTGGGAGAGAAGCCGATGCCTTCTAGACAATCTTTCGATCATAAAAGAGAGCAAAGTAAGCTGCAATCACCGGAACGTGTCGTCCGTTCCCCCGGCTCTGACAGCGAGACCGAACAACAAAAAGTGCTCGGGTGAATCAGCTCCCCTCGCAAATGTTTTCTTTCGGGTGTTGTCCCTGACCCGCAACACACCAGGCAGGCAAACTGAAAGCCGCGCCGTCCCACACTTGCCAATCCCTCCGCCGTGTGTTCGTTCGAGAGTGAATTCGTCTTCAACCTTGGCGCCGCGTCAAGGGAACTGACGAGATAGTCCTTCGCCACAGTGACGCGGCAAAGAAGGACGACGGGAATGTACCGTTACCCCCGCTGCGTGCTAGAGCCCGCTCGAAGCGCGCCCGATTCCACGTCTCCTCGCCCGTCCGCACCGAAGGACGTGGAACGCTTGGTCACCGGCGGCCACGAGATACTGGGCCCGGGCGCGCGGGGGCGAGTCCGAAGCGAACAGGATCGCAACACTGAGCGCGTGAACGGGCAGATGTTTAAACGCGGATCTGAAATCAGATGGAGTCCTGGGCTGCTTCGTTAGTTCCCGCTCGCGCAGGTTTTCCCACGTCGCGTGTGTGTTTCGTGTCGTGCGCTGTCGCGAGTTTGTCAGCGCGGAACGCCCACCCCGCGGCATGGATGCGGAGAGCGACAAGAGAACCCCCGCTTGGCTCAAGGACGCGCGCAACTGTACCGCACGGTGTGAGTAATCAGCGCGCTTTACTAGTCACAATCTCCACCTATGAGATTTTCAGGTTCAGCTCATGTTGCGCGTCCTGTTCGCACGCAACGTCCGTTCAAGTCCGGCTCGCAGTCTCGCGACCGCTTTGACAAAGACGCACGTCGCGCTTCCAGCCACTTTTGGATGTTCGCATGCGCCCTGGGCCGGGAGGGGGCGGTACGGCGCCCCTTGATTCGCTGCACTGTCCGACGTTTGACTGGCCCTGGTGGCTCTCGCGCACCCAGCTCATGCTTTCGTTCCATAAACAATCGAACTTTTTTTATCCATCTGCAGTCTAATTGAATCTCCGCGAGCCCTGCTTTCCAGTGGACAGTCCATCGGGCACTGACATATTCTCCTTTTTCTTCTTGTCATGGAAAATTGCTTCACACCTCGTGCCTTGTTCATCGGACCCGATCGTCCAGAAGCGCTACAGATGCACCGCATGAGTCGATGAGTTGAAAGTTCTACTAATGCCTGAAGTGGCGCATACCGGTGAAGACCATAGCTACATTGTTCTCATCCGCCGCCGCAATAACATCCGCGTCTCGCTTCGAGCCACCTGGTTGAATCACAGCCGTTGCGCCGGCCTTAATAACAGCCTCCAATCCATCAGCAAATGGAAAGAATGCGTCCGAGGCACACACAGAGCCCATGGTACGAACCACATCTTCTTGTGCATTCTGTGATGCTTCCTCTGCCTTGCGCGCGGCAATTTTTGCAGAGTCTACGCGGCTCATTTGCCCAGCGCCGGCACCAATGCTCGAAAGGCCCTTTGCATACACAATGGCGTTTGACTTGACATGCTTGCACACCTTCCACGCAAAGAGCAAATTTTTCATCTCATGTTCGGTTGGAGCTCGCTTTGTTACTACCTGAAGATCTTCCTCCATCACAACACCGCTATCGCGGTCCTGCAAAAGAAAGCCCCCGGACACCGATTTGAGCGTCATGCTTTTCTCTCTCGGATCCGGCATGCTGCCAGTCAGAAGCACGCGCAGATTCTTTTTCGTTGCAAACTGTGCAAGCGCCTCTGCAGTTGCGTCCGGAGCAATTACAACTTCCGTGAAGATCTCGGTGACTGCCTCAGCCGCCTCCTTGTTCACGGTGCGATTAAACGCAACAATTCCTCCAAATGCAGAAATGGGGTCACACGCGAGCGCACGCAAGTAGGCGTCTTGAGGATTTACCCCAACAGCGACGCCGCACGGGTTCGCGTGCTTGATGATCGCGACCACAGGCTCCTCAAACTCGCTGACTAGTTCGAACGCCGCGTCTGTGTCCGAAATGTTATTGTAGCTGAGCTCCTTCCCCTGTACGATCTCAGCAGAGGCTACGCCCGCCCGCCCTGCCTGCTGGTCGTCTAGGTAGAAAGCAGCTCGTTGATGAGGATTCTCGCCGTACCGAAGGGACTGCTTGAGGGAGGCAGACAGAGTGAGACGTCCGGGAAAGCCAGAGGACAGCTGGCCTGCAAACCATGAGGAAATAGCCGCATCGTAAGCTGCTGTCTTTGCGTACACCATTGCTGCCAGCTTTCGGCGCAATGCAAGAGAAGTCTGACAGTCATTTTCAGTAAGCTCGGCGAGAAGCTCCGAATACTGATCAACGTCAGTGATCACCGTGACAAATTCGTGATTTTTGGCTGCTGCGCGAAGCATGGTCGGGCCTCCAATGTCGACATTTTCCACGCACGTCCCAAAGTCTGCACCGCGTGCGACAGTAGCCTCGAATGGGTAAAGATTGACCACCACCAGATCTATTTCCTTCATATCAAACTCTTTTAACTGCGACATGTGCTCCTCATTATCGCGCCGGGCTAGCAACCCCCCATGAATTTTTGGATTCAAAGTTTTCAAGCGGCCATCCATCATTTCCGGGAAACCCGTGTAGTCGGCAACCTCGACGACTGGAATTCCAGCCTCTGCAATAGCCTTTGCTGACCCGCCGGTGGACATGATCTCAACGCCCATTTCAGAAAGCATTCTGCAGAGTTCAACTAGCGACGTTTTGTCAGAGACCGACACCAACGCACGGCGAATCTTGACCATTTTTTCCCCAGCAGCACTGGGCGCTTCGTCCGTTTCGACGTCCTGGGTGGATTGCGAACCCGAGCCCGCGGCGGCGGAAGTTGGCTTGGCTCGCATTCGGGACATTGATGGTCCGTCGATCCCAGACTGCACCACAATCCCTCGTATGTGGTCGATTAAGGGCCGCTGTCTCGAGCCCGCCACGAAACCCGCATGCAGCCCGCACAAGCAGCAGTGCCTCGTTCTTCCTAGGAGACGAGCGCTCGCGCCTGTCCCGCTCACAAAGGCTTCCATACCTCACCCAACTGTAGGCGAGGCGATTTGCTGCGAAATGCTCTCTCCCTCGCTTACCCGACCTTGCCCGAATTACCGGGCATCAAGGACAGCTATGGCCACCTGCCGCCGCGCCTCCGCCGATGATCTCCGAGCATTGGTGTTCAGTTACGCGGTACAGTCAATGCTGGAAGGATTGTGAACGGTTCAGGAAGCGCTTGAACCGATAAGAGCACTTGAACATGCTGCATTTCTGCGAGCGCGACGCGGGCGCCGCGCGCGAGTGTGAGAAAGCAGCGTGAGCCCGCTGCGATAGCGAGGGGCCTTGGACGCAGTCCCCCAGTGCATGTCTTGGCTGCCTGAAGTGTTCGCCACTCAATGATGCCCATTGCGAGCCGTTCGAATCCCAAGAACAAAGGGTGACGCTGGCTGGTCTCCAGGGGCGAGCGGCTGCAGCACCGATGCCGTTCCGTGTTGCCGATTGCCAGCGTCAAGCACATGTTTTCCCGTGGTCACACACATTCTTTCTCGCACGCGTACGGGAATCTGAGCAAAACCTAGTGTTCATTCTCGTCGGAGCCCTGCGGACATGTGCACAAAACCCGGGAAGTCGTCTGCTCCAAGAGCTGGAACACAAACCGTCAGTTGCGTCGGCCATTGACTTTTACTGACCGGTATTCTCCCCACCTTTTTTCTATGCGACCGAACGCTCGAAGGGCAAGAGTCCCGGCGGGCCCTTTTCTACGAGCATGGTGGGCTTATCAAACACACGTTAAAGTTTCAGAGCACAATTCAGGAACAGCCGTTCGGGTCACTTGCCCCTGACCGGCTGAAAGTATGAGCATGGACTAGCATTGTCTCTGCATTCAACTCGCATTTCATGGTTCAGTCTGTGAGTTGGTGCGGCGCCGCGCTCCGCCTGCACATCGTTTGGGAGCTGCTCACGCGCGGCTTGCACCGACCCCACCGCAGGGCGACGTGAGGTTCAGTCGGGTGTACTGCTTGTTTGCCTACAACGCCAGCCTTCACCGCACTCGTTTGTCAAGGTCACAACACTTCTCCAGCATGCGACTGCGCATCTTTCCAAGCAGGCCGGCTGTCTTCATGAATACATCCGGATGCTGCTCTACGTTTGTTTCCTTCGCACCAATGTCTACTCATCCGAGCAGGAGGCCTGCGTCAAATAGGTCTCCGCGCAGCTTAGCGGCGCTGCCGTTGCCGCTGCCGCTGCCGTTGCCGCCTGAGGTGCACGTCTCGGTTCCGCAGCCTCTACGATCAGCACTCGTCATAGGTGACGTACATGGCTGCGCACACGAACTGAAATTGCTTCTCGACAAATTTTATTTTTCGCGTCAGCCTTGCTCCCGACCTGAACGGGTGATCTTCGTCGGTGACCTTGTGAACAAGGGCCCGGACTCTTGCGCGTGTGTTCGCATCGCCCGCGAGATCGATGCATGGTGTGTTCGAGGCAACCACGAGGAAGTTAGTCTCATTGCTGCATTGAGCGATCGCGCGAACAAGGAGAGCCTGCAGGCTTCAAACGAAGAATCACAAAGGTCACTGCCGGATAAGTATGGCTGGACGCGAGGGCTGAGCCAGTCGGACTTGGACTGGCTGTGCGATCTACCGCTGTCAATTTCATTCAAAGTCATGGGTCATGCAGAGCAATTTATGGTGGTTCATGCCGGACTGGTTCCCGGTGTATCCCTCGCGGAACAGAAGCTGGCTGATTTATTGAGAGTGCGTGATGTTGCTCAGATACACGGCTCTTCTGAGTCGGTTCAAAAGCAGAGCCCAAACTGGAAGGCATTTGAGACGGGAGGATGCAATCCACGTCCCTGGGCAAGTGTCTACAGTGAGTGTGCCGAGCCGGAGACTCCGTTCATCTTGTTCGGTCATGACGCTAAGCGCGGCATTCAATCATATTCCCACGCTCTGGGACTCGATTCGGGTTGCGTTTACGGGAAGCAGTTATCAGCACTCGCGCTTCCGCAGGGGCCACGTCCTTACGAAATTGTCAGTGTTTCTGCCGCCCGGATTTACGAGAAGCCAAAGGTATCGAGAAATCTGGAGGATGTAGTACAAGTGCTCTCAGATCTTCTGGTGTCCGACGAAAAAGTTTGACGTCTTTTGTTTCAATTTTGTGCACTCGTGGATTCTTCGGTTCTCTTTGCGTAGAGATGAAACGATAATGCGAAGGGCGCAACTTGGATGCGTTCTCATGTGGTTCTGTCAAAGGCGCCCTATGGTCCGCCAACGAGTTTGCACCGCTGGTGCAGCGCGTTGAGCAGCTCCTTGATTGCTGGTCGGCAGTGGCTAATCGATCGTGGGGGTTCCACAACGAAATAGGACCTCTCTATTGACCACTTTTCACATCTGCAGTATGCAGGTTTTATTCCACAAAAGTGCGTTGATAGTGGGCAGTGCTGCGTCATCGGCTTTCGTCGCGAACACACGCGGGGAAGAGGAAACGGCGGAAGAAACCTGGAGCTCAAATGGACAAATGCAAAACAACGCCTCTTTCCAAGGCGATCCGAATACAGGGCTTTCACTATTGAATCTGCCGCTGCCGCACAGCGAGCTGAGGAGCAAGGACCGCTACCCCGCCAGGACAAGACAACAGACGAGCAAGGCTTAGATGATTCGCGTTTTGAAAGGCCAAGCTTTGTCCCGACGTCCAGACGCTTGAGCGAGTGACTTTCGGAGAATGCGAAAGGCAGCGTAAGCTAATCCGACCACCTGTCTGAGAGGCAGACATGCGTCTCAAAACGTGCTTGCCAACCAGAGCACAACTTAAGCGCATCGAAACGCCTCCATTTTAGTGTAAAAGACTCGGGAAGACAAGCAGCACGCAGCACTCAAAGTGCGAGCAGTGAAATGGGGCACTCGAGTCACAGCTCGTACCGATCAATCGGCGCCTCGCTCCTTGCGCAGCATCCGCACCGCTGCATTGGCGCAACACTGTACATTCAGGCTGGGTGTACAGCGCACAAACTTAGAACCCGGGCTCAACGTGCGCGCATGTCGAGCAGGCGGGAACTGAGCAGCACGCGGTGCATTCGCTGAGATGTGCGATCTGCACGAGATGAGAAAGCAGTGCGAGGCACTCACGCGATTCTATGCGAACAAATTTGACGTGCTGGGCTCTGCTCACGATCTGTATCGTGTCCAGACGTCCAGCCCGGCCCCTTGCTTTCAACTTCCCGCGTTGTTTCTCCCGCAATATCGCGCGCAGGAAACGATTGACAGCTTTCTGGACGCGTCAGACATCGAAGCTGGTGGTCTCGGTATCGAGCAGAATGAAGAAACCCTCCCGGAGAGGTTTGCAAATTACAATGCGGGGTTAGTGAAGGAAATATGTTCCCGAAACGCTCCAGGAGCTACTTTCAATGGTGAGACGTATACTTTCGGCAGCTTCCAGTCCGTGAAAGATGGCGAATGGAACCTGAAGCTCGGACTGGGTCGATACTTTGACCATCTTGCGACTTGTGAAACTTTAAAGGTTGAGCTCGAGAATACGGCGCTAGACGATGAGTTGCTTCAACGAAAAAGATTGGAAGACTTCGCGAAACTCTGCGGTACTTCAGTGCTCGAGAATGGCGTGGGCCGGAGTGCAGCGCTTGGTGTTTCCACTCTTCTAGTCTTCAAAACGCGCATTGGAAAACCATACAAAGCACTTCTAGCCGTACGGTCTCAACGAACAGCAACAGATCCCGGGCGGCGCCACGTAGTTCCAGCTTTCATCTTGCAGCCGCCACCAGCACCGGACGGCTGTATCGAGGAGACTTTTGGCTCGTTCTTCAACCCCCTAAGTGTCTGTGATCACGTGAAACGGGAATTTGTCGAGGAGGTTTTCGGAGCGCGCGAAATGGAGGATTTTGCGAACTCCAACGAGCACTGGGCATACCTTCAGAGTCTTGAGGAATGGACCCTGATTTCGAAGGACATTGAATCTGGAGGCGCAAGGCTGGTATTGCTGGGAGCCGTTTTGGACTTGAAAGCTCTGTACGTTAATCTTTCATGTGTTCTTGTCCTTGAGGAAGAGCACTGGGAACAGCGCATGTCAGCGCTGCACACGGGAGCAAGTCACGAAACTAGCAAATATGAAATCATCTCTGTGGAAGAGAACATCTTGCGAGGCCTGGAGACCGAGCGCTTGGTCGCAAGCATGCCCCCGGTGGGTGCTGTTACGCTTCTCGAAGGTGTTGCCTATCTTCTTGGGCAAGGTAGGTACGGCTAGAGACGCGACCGGGTTCGGCACTCTTCACAGAGACACGGCATGTCCCATCTTCCTATCAAAGGACTTTGCCGTCCCTGGTCACCGCACGAAAGACGTTCTGGTTGTTGTTTTTTTCTTCCAAGTTTTGATTTTTTTTTTTTTTTCCGTGGTTCACATGCCTTCGCAGAAGCTCATACTTTGTGCCACGGATGAGGACATTCAGAAAACCAACGTAGCGCCAGGTCTACATTGGCGCGAAAGTGTACGCAACATACAGAGAGCGTACAGGCTCGCGCGCGAAGCTCCAGGACTGAAGATTGCGAAGAGAAACCAAACCCGAGGTAATAGAAAATTTCATCCCACGCATCTGTGGTCCGGGTCGCAAAAGAAGCTCTCTTTGTTCCTTCGAAAGAGAATGTATCCTTTGCCTACCATTCCTCGGTAAACCATGCTTCTTTCTCATTGCCGGATTCCGCGGGTTTCCTTCCAAGGACTCGTAGGGTACCCTACGTTTTGGTTCGACCAGCGCACGTAAACGTCAATTAGTACTTGTCCGCCATGCGATTCACACTTTGCGCGAAACGATCCAACCTGTCGTTCGCGCACCCAATCGCAACAAAACTGAGGACTGTTCTGCAATGCTCCAAAGTCGAACGAAATATGTTGAAGTGCAGAAATGCAGTCTGAGATGCGCTTGTAACAATACCTTCTTTCGAGAAGCCGCTGGCGCTCCATTCTGGTTCAGTTTTTGTCCTGGTCTTCGTCGAATATTGGCAATGGAGGGCGACTGCGCATCTCGAGCAAAAGCCGGTGCGCTTGCAGCATTCTGATCTACGACTGGAATAGATGTTTGAAGTCTCTCGAGTGGGGCAGCCTGAGCAAGCTCGTTTGGAATGTAGGGGCGCTCCGAATTCACCGCCTCATACGCATGGCGAAGGTCTTGATTCGTCTTCTCGGATACTGCAAGCGCATCTTCCAACTCTTTGCAGCGCGCTGCAGAAACCTCCAAAACTGCGATTCTGCCTCGTGCAGCGATCAGCTCGCCTTGCATTTGTGCAACATCGCTCAGTCTTTTCTGGAGTTTGGAAATTTCACCCATGCTTTCCAGAAGACGAGCTTCTGCGCCTGCACGGCGTGATTGCTCTGCCACGAGATCGGCGCGCAGAGTACTCATAGTGGCTTCATCCTGTTCATGAGCACTTCTTTCTCGTGACGCCGTCGCGCACGCTTCGACTTCTGCGTTGTGCAGCTTGCAACTCAATGCCTCTATTTCTCCGACAGCTTCTTTGGTTCTCTGCTGTTCTGTTTTGAGTGCTTGATTCAGCTCATCATTCTCAGAGCTAGTTTTCTCCTGCTGCGCAGTGATCTGTTTCAACTCTTCGGATAAGAGATCGTATCGGTTTTGCCAATCCAGATTAAGACTCTTGCTTGCTTCAAGCTCCGTTGCCTGTGATGTAAAAATGGCTTCTCTTTCTGACTGCGCATCCTCGAGTTTCTTCTTTTCAGACTCAAGCTCTGTGAGGGAGGCCTTGGCAGTGTCTAGACTGTCTGATAATTCCTTCGTGCGGCGCTCAAATTCGGCACGTGCTTCATGTAAATCTTGAACTTGAACGAGAATTGAATCTTTGAGGGCGGCGTACTCTTCCGAACTCTTCTTGATTCTTTCGAGAGAAGCCGTATGCTCATTGTGCAAAGCCTGTACTTTGCTCACTCTCGCCTCCATTGAAGCGATGCGTTGATTTGTCTGATGCCTGGATGCCTCCAGCTTGCTTTTTTCGGCCATCAAACTACGAATCTGCCCCTGAGATGCAATCAAGCTCTTCTGGCTCTCCATGTCCTTCATTTTAGATGCCGCAGCTTCCGATTTTGCATAATGAATCTCAGCAGACATAGTCGCGCATTCAGCACGCGCAGCATCCAGCAATGCAAATACTCTAGATCGCTCCTCCCGCAAATCGTTCTCGTCAGCAATCCGGGGTTCCTCAACAGACGAATTACTTCTATTTTTTCTCTTGCCTTCCGCCGTGGACGCGCTTTTCGGCATCAAATGCAGGTCACTTGCTACCGAAAACACCCTTTCTTCATCGCCGCGCGCGGTGCCTGGAGCGGAGAATTGTGCAGGTACAGCGTGCGTTAAAGTTACTCCCTCCCGCTGAAGACCCTGCGCAGCCTGTGTATGGTGCCTATCATTCATTGGAGCAGTGATGCCTCGAAAGTCCATCTGATCTTCAGGGAATTGAAAGGCAACACGGGAATCACCGCTCAACGGATGAAGTTCTGAAGAGTTTGAGGCTCGACCGTCCGTATGAAACCTCGAAATTTCGAAAGATGCAGGAGCTGCTTGCGAGCGTGCATCCAACGCGGAACGACTTCGTCGCTCCTGAGAGGAAGGACGAGAGCCGTGATGGCCTGCAAATGCATGGTCATGTGCATGGTTCTCAGCTTCGAACATGATGAAAACAAAACCCTAACCATTCGAGCTGTTGACTCTAGGCTCGCTGAAGGATATGATCTGGGCAACTTTCGTTCACGAGGCCTTTTCACCATGCATACATGCATGCATGAATGTTTCGAGTGCTCAGCCGTACGCTCGCATCCATGCATACGATGCACACTCACAGCTAAAGTGTTGTGCGCGTGCCCTGCTTGCTGAAATTCGCGACCAATGCGCGCGGCTGTCTCGTCACAGCGCGCCAGCCGTGCCACGCCCGCAACTTGGGTTCGCCGAAAGTCGCGTCTGCGTCTCCGTCTACAGCCACTGCTTCGTGCAGAGCAAGCACAGGCACACCCAGAATCCACCCGCAAAGGCCAACAGTGCTCTTTGGGATCCAAGCTGCATGAAGCAAGGCAATGCTGTCAGTGGAATGACACGGCAAGCAGCACCGACGCCAACGCCAGCAGCAGCACCAAGCAGCAGCACCTAGCAGCAGCACCGGGGGCAGCGGAAGGAGCAACCACGCGACGTGCCACCATGCGCCAAACCCTACGCAACTGCACAAGACGCACCAAGTGCACTGTACTCCGTCCGGGTCGCGCAGGTGTACCGCCGAACGGCGGGACTGAACTTCGTGATGTCCACTGTACACAACCGCCGCTCCCAATCGGGCGACCGACGCTGCACCCGCTTCCACGCAGCTTGCGCCACGCGTTTTCAATTTTCAAATTTTCAAATGTCGGGAGCGAGGCGCTTTGAACATGCGGAAACACGCGCGCGACGCAGGGAGCAGGTCGATGGCGCGGTGATGTTCGTGGGCCAAGCGTCCGGTAGCGGGGCTCTCGTGGTGTGGTGAGGGTCTTCCGGTAGGAATTGGACGGCATACGCTGCACAGGGAGCTGCTGCAACGGGCTCCAATTCTGCATTCACGAGTTGGCAGAGGAAGAACGAAGACTGCGGAGCGCCAGGCTTGCGGAACTACCACGATGGACAGCCACCTGCGCAAGCCGACAATGAATGTGGATGCCTCCAGGCACGCGATTCTGCTCGGCAAGGAGAACGAGCACCCCGCCGCCCACGGAGCAGATGGCACATCCGAACGGCCGTCGTGGTCCAAGCCGCTCCCACGGCATACATTGCAATCCATCACGAACAAAACCGTCACGCGCACGGGTGAAGGAGCCACTGCTTCTGCCGCCGCGTCCAAGACTAAGGCTGACAACCAGCCCCTGATTGAAGACGAGGAGACTGGCCAAGTGATCGAGCTCCTTCGGACCCTGCAGAAGAAAGAGCAAGAAATCGACGCGCAACTTGAGATTGCCAGATCAGAACAGGAGCAGCTGCGCGTGGCATTCATTCAAGATGAAAAGCAATTTCAAGAGAAGGAACAGGAGCGCGTTGATGCTCTCATTGAGGAGCGCCGTCAGGAAAAGCTCGAGCTTACTCAGAAGATTGACGCAGAACGCGAAAAGCTTTCGAAGCTAAGCGACCGATTGCTGGAGCTCCACAACGAGTGCTCGCGCTCGGTCGCACTGCGTTCGCAGAAAGAGTCCATACTTCGCAAAGAAGAACTCAAAAGCGAGCAGGCGAAAGAGAACATTGCAAACAATCAGGACACACTTTCCAAGCTCCAAGCTGAGCAAACCGAATTCAATGCGTCGATGAAGCTCAAAGAGGAAGAGCGGAGAAAGCTTTCTCAATTGAGCAAAACGATGGCCGCTGACGTAGAAGCGCTTGAAAAGGCTGCTTCCGCTGCAGCAGAACAGATCGAGTCAACAAGGATCAAAAAAGGGACACTGGAACGTGATCTAGCCGCTTTAGACAGCGAGGTGCTTTTTATCAAGCAAAAGAATGCGCGAGGTGAAACAGACCTGCAGGATGCTCTAGCTGAGCTAGAGCGAAGACAAGGGAGTATGTTAAAGGCGGACGCTGGCTTGAATGAGTCTAAAGATCTTCAGCATTTGGAACAGGGTAGAAGAGAAAAACTGATCGCCTGTGAAGGCGCCGTGAAAGAGTTTTTGAAGGAGCTGCATCAAAGGCACGCTCAAGAACTTGTTGTCCTGCAGACAAGAGCACAAGTACTTGAAGAAGAGCACAAGAAGAAGCTCGCCGAGCAAGAAGTCGAATTTCACGCTCTGATGGCGGCCCTTCAAGAGTGCGACGACGCTCTCAGTGTAGCCATGCAAGCGGAGGAAGAGATAGAAACGGCCCTGATGAAAATGAGGACATTGCTGGAAACTGAGAAGGCCGCCCTGCTTGGACGCAAGAACAACGAGGAGATTATTATGCGTGAACTTCAAATGTCTCGAGACGAGCTGTTCGCGGAAGAGCAAAAGGGAGTTTTGGAGGCCGATCAACTGTCTGCAAAGATCGCCGAACTGGCGTCGACCAAGTCCTGCGTGCAGAAGCTTGAACTTGACATTGAGGAGTGCCGCGTAAAAGTCAAGAACGCCGAGGCTCTGGACAAGAACCTGCGAGTCAAGTACACGGCTGAGAAAGAGCAGCTGAATTCTGCAATTCATGAGCTCGAGCAAACTCAAGCGATAGAACTAAATGCATTTCAGTCTCGGCAGCAAGACATGCTGCTGCGGCAGCGTGACGCCCTCAAGGATCTGCACGAAACCGAAAAGGCAAACGAGGCCCTCCAGCTCGAGCTTGACGGCGTCGTCAGCGCTTTGGAGGTTACAGAGAAAAACCTGGAGAAGCTTCGCCTCCGCATGAGCCTTGAGCGAGAAGAAGTCGATCGTTTAGAGGGCGACTCTAGAGCTTTTCATGAACTCCAGCTAGCCCAGCAGGTTCGCGCGAAGGAATATGAATTGAAAATCATCCAAGAAGAGCAGCAGCGTCGCTACTTGCACAATATGGTTCAGGAGCTGAAGGGAAACATTCGCGTGTTCTGCCGCGTGCGCCCAGATCTGTCATCGTCAGGCAATGGGGTCATCTTGATCGACGATTCAGCCCGGGCGCTTGTTGTGCGATCGGGAACGCAGGATGCAAAGGCCAAGGCCCAACTTCGCACCACTGTCGTGGAAAAGCGCTTCGAATTCGACCGCATTTTCGGGCAGCTTTCGACTCAAGACGACGTATTTGATGAGATAAGTCAGGTCGTCCAAAGCGCGTTGGATGGATATCGGGTGTGCCTTTTTGCTTATGGGCAGACCGGTTCCGGCAAGACACACACCATGATTGGAAGCAAGGAACATCCTGGAGTTATCCCAAGGAGTATTCGTAAGATCTTTTCGTGCGCAAACACACTTTCTGACCAAGGGTGGTCGTTCGAGTTGCAGGTTGCTTTTATAGAAATCTACAATGAGCGTGTGCGGGATCTTCTGAGTTCAAATCGTGCCCAGAAGTGCGAGCTGAAGCCTCGAATGGATTCCTTGGGTTACAATGTCACCAATTTAACGCACGAGACTGTTAACAACGAACGTCAAGTGCTGATGCTCCTTGAGCATGCCATGAAAAATAGAATGACAGCAAGCACGAAGATGAATGAGCATTCGAGCCGCAGCCACTCCATTTTCCGGCTCTTTATCCACGGAAAAAACAGCATCACTGGGCAGGAGCTGGATGGCGCTTTGAACCTTGTGGATTTGGCAGGCTCCGAGCGACTGGACAAGTCCGGCGCGGTGGACAAGGATCGTCGTGAAGAGGCCAAGTTTATCAATCTCAGTCTGACGACACTGAATCAGTGTATCATGGGGCTTGCGCAGGCCAGCGGACACATCAAGTATCGAGATTCGAAACTGACGCAGCTTCTACAGGACTCTCTTGGTGGAAACAGCAAGACAATTATGTTCGTGAATGTGTCGCCTGCTTTTGACAATCGACAGGAGACACTGTGTTCTCTGCAATTCGGTCAATCTGTGAATGCATGTGAGATTGGTACCGCACAGAGAAAGACCTTAGTCAACTTTGACGACCTTTGATACAAGAATTACTGGGAAAGAAAATTCGATAGTCTTAAAAACGGTTCTTCATTTCTCGTAGAGAAGCCATCGCTTCTTCTTCCGACTGCCACTGTGATCCATGACGTCCCGCGAGCTCCTGACACCGCATGAAAGGGTTGTACTGCAATTCGCCTCCCATGGTACTCGGAACCGTGAAGTCGCCGCGGGCAACTTGTTCCTTGGCCCATTCCAACATGCTATGCACTTTCTCATTTTCAGCCTCAACGTGTGCCGCAAACTTGAGATTCGAAATCGTGTATTCATGCCCACAAAATACTAGTGTATCGGCTGGCAACTTTCGCAACTTTGCCAGCGACGCGACCATGTCTTTTGCGCTTCCTTCGAAGAAGCGACCACAGCCGCCTATGAAGAGGGTATCGCCGCAGAAAAGTGCCGCACCTGGTCCACTTGAACTCGGATTTGCGACTGTGAAGGACACGTGACCCCGCGTGTGGCAAGGGGTCAAAATTGCTCGGATTGAAAGTGAAGAATCTTTCAATTTGTGTTCGTCGCCGTCCTTCATGTACACATTTGCAAACGGAATGTCCTCGCCAACACCACCAATGATCTCAAGGTCCTGTTTGCCCAGCAGCTGGCGGATCTCTGCGTTTCCTCCTGCATGGTCCCAGTGATGGTGAGTCGTGATCACACTCGTAATGCGATATCCTCGCGCATTCGCCTCCCTCACAACGACTTGCGGCTCTGCCGGATCTACCGCCGCGGCAGTTTTGCGGGCTCGGTCAATGACGAGATAACTGTAGTTGTCACTGAGAATAGGCACAGGCAAAACGGCCAACCTGTCTCCAAGAAGTACCTCTTGCCCGGCGCGCGTACCCAGCGCGAGCGGAGTCTCCCGACTGCTGCCATGCATACGCAAACTGCACCGCCTGACATCCGCACCGCGCCTGAGAATGCGCTTGTGCCGCACAGTGCACGCTGCAGCGCAGGGCAGGATCTGCCGGTGACATGTGAAGGACCGGATTGCGCCGGGAATAAATGCTCCCGGTGCCATCGCTACGCAGTGCTTCTTTCGGCCGACCCCACTTCACAAAGCCACGCATGCCCAATTACATTTATCAACAGAACCAGTTAGCTAGTGAGTCATCACGCGGATTTTGGAGGAACGTGTTCACGCATAAGCGCTTTTCACTCGACGTGAGACGGAAAGTAGCTCTTCATACCGGGCATTTTGAAATTCAGGGTGTCCAGCACCAGATCACATGCGCCTGTGTAAAGCGCGAGACATGCGGTTAGAATTCCGAAAGCACCACCAATCTGCTGGACAACGTGCGTGTAAACGCCCGCAGCCAGGAGAATGAAAGTTATCGTTAGGGAGATAAACACAAGCTGCAGTGCCAGCGGTTTGTGGAGCGTGCCGAGTGTAAATGCAAAAGTTATGACAGCCCACACACTCAACGCCACCACGGCAGAATCCTCGAATCCTTTTCCTGGGGTCACTATTGACTGCCCTACCAAAACCTGAGTCAACCCTTCTGCCATCCAGAAGGTACCGTAGGAGGTGAAAGCGGAAGCCCCCAGCATATCCTTTCTAATGAAGGCCATGATGCCCGCCACGACTTGCGCAAGACCGCCGTAAAAGAACATGAAAGAAATAATGAAGCCAACACCACCAGTAGAAGCGTCAACAACTCCAGCATTCACAAAGGACAGGAGCATGGTGGTGAAGCCAAAACCAAACAGACCAAGTGTCGCCGAGTTGGCGACGCGAGGGTCTTGTGTCTTCGCCGGGGCTAGCCCTGGTAAGCGTTCCTTTTCGGTAGGCTGAGCGTAAAGCGCCTTTTCAAGCCGTCGAACGCGTTCTAGTAAGTCTTGGTTCTCGTGAACGCTGCTGTCATGCGACAGTCCTGCCTCGACATCCTTCTCCATGCTGCACGTGGTCTCGAGATGATCTGTTCAGGTCACGATCGTCTGCTCAAGTCACGTACAGAAAACCGCGAGCGTCCGTACCGTTCTCTCCGTGTCTGTTGGTGTCGATGTATCTCTGTTCTGGTCTCTCGTTGCGCTCGTGCTGTGCCTGCTCGCGAAGAGGGCGAGCCGAGGCCGCCGTGCTCGACCCCGGCTTTAATGGCTCGCCAGCGGAAGGCCGGCCGCTCCGCTCGGCCCGAACGCCTGCGCACGCGAGTGCTTCAAACGCGGAATGCACGCAGCGCGTAAGTGTGGCCGCGAGTACAGTTCAGCCGCCCTGCGTGGCGCCACCGCGTCAGCGACCTGTGTAAGCTCGGTGTACCGCAGCGCCTGTGCGGCGCGTGGCGTGGAAGCGCGTCAGCCGTACCAGCGGCGGGTCGCGCGGAGGGTCATGTGTCTCGCTGGCGCCGTCCACGCTCACCGGCGCACTGGCCGAGGTATGCAGCATCCCAGCGCACCGCTGGTCACCGCAGCGCAACCTGGCGATCCAGCAAGTGCGCCATCTTACGCAGCACGCAGAGAAATCACCGCGTTCGAGCGCGATGTGGGCGCTGCCTGCGAGGCAGTGCCAGGGCATCGACTGGTCGGGGTAGAACAGACCACGAGCAGATGCGCTCACCCACTAGGCTGCAGACATAATCTCGTGCACTCTGCCATAACCACTGCACGCTGAAAAGAACTTGATGCGTGCAGCATAAGCATGCGCGAGTTCACGCATCCATGCAAACTGCCTTCTTCGCTGAACAGCATGATGGGACACGGCCGGTTTGAAGAGCAGCACTGTCTGGACGAGGTTGAGCTCCCATGCCACTCATCTCGAACACGGAGAATGTGCTTATCTATGTACTTTGTTCAAAGGAAGATCTCGCGCCTTCGCTTTCAGACTTCGACGAACCAATCTTGTCCACGTCTAGCTTGATTGTCGTCCATGCGACCGCATTCTCGTATCCGCCTGCATCAACGGGTAGATTCCGGCCAGAGAGACCCACATAGATTGATTTTTGATAGTACCTCTTGCTCACTCACTCTCTCCGCGTCTGCGGCAGTCTACACTGCTTTCATTTGCCAGTCTGCAACGTTTTCCCAGGCGTCCGTTCGACGCGGTCACATTTCGTACCAAACAGAGCATTGCAAAAACTGCTAGAACCGAACGGGAAAGCTGGGACGTGCACTGCCCCGGGAAAATGATAAATTCGCGTTCTTGGTCGCGCTCGATGGTTGTGTGAGAGCCCGGGGCCTGTGTTTCTATGTGGTCGCGAGCAAGCGGCCCATTCACGTGCTACTTTATGCGCTGCATCGTCTCAGCTCAGCTTTCGGCAACCAGCGATGTCCAGGTGGTAAAGTCAGCGTTCTGTAGATTGCGCATGAGAGACGCTTTGCCGAGTGGACGCATCCTCTTTCCGCAGTCCCGGCCCAGCTTGGCAGAAGCATGAAAGAATTGCGCCTGCCGCGAACAAGGTCGCCAATGCTGTGACCGAGTAAATCCCAGGTGAGCTTCATGTTCATTTGTTTCCCGAAAGAATACAAGGACACACTTTCGCTTGTGCGCGCGATACCTTGGCGAATCGGGCGATACTGGTCAGCGCACCCTTACAGTGCACTTTACTGTAAGCAGAACAGAGAACTGTACAAATTCGTTTCTACTGAAAAGTAAATCGCGTCGAAATCAGGAAACCTCCGAGCTGTGCGTCCATTGCGCTAAAGTCAATCCACACGTCGCTTGGTCTTCCATTGCTTCCCTGTACCCGCAGCCATTGAAGCAGCATCCGCCACGCGACGACAAATGTATATCTCATGAAACGGGCGACCAGAATGGATAGAGTACAGAGTGATAGTCCACGAATCATCAAGTATGCAGGAACCCACATCTACAAGGAAAAGGATAGGTCAGTAGATGGACAACAGCATGGGGAAAGAGAGTAGCGGTTTGCTGGCAATTTCACGATCATGGAGACTTGACACAATTAAAGTTTTCTCATTGCGTATTGGTCTAGACAAATGAAAGTCCCGCGTGGCCCCGAAGAAGGAAACAACCGAATCACCGAGGGCGAATATATCATCAGTTCGTGACAATCAATTAAAATCAAATATTATTGCGTACAGCTTTAGCCAAAAACGTTAAGTTGGTACTATTTCGTTCAAGTTGACGATTTTTGCGCGAAAAAGTTATAAACGAGCAAAAAGAAAGGAAGTTCACAGAATTTATTAAAAGGTCTGATGTATCGGGGAGTCTTTGTGACTCGTCACTAACGCAGTTGCGTGTCCCCTTCGTCGCCCTTGCAACTAACCTTACCTTCGTCATCCGGGGACTCCGAGCCTCGGCCATCGCTAAGCTCTTCATATAGGCAATCGTAGTGCTTTCACTAGTGAGATTGCCAACTGTACCTCCAGGGCAAAAAACCCTTATTTACTATAAGTTGGAGAAATACAGAAAGTTGGAGAAATACAGAAAGTTGGAGCTGAAACATTCCCCATGGTATTACTACTTTACCTGGGGAGGGAATCTACCGAAACCCTGGATTCATAACACTCCCACGCAGCGACAACTTTTCGTCATGCCTTCCACCTCTATCTCGAATTTTCAAGACAAGCAACACCCAATAAGGTTTTGCATTTCAAAAACATTTCTCGAGGAACCACTTTGGTTAGGAAATCTGCTGCCTGATCTGATGTGCGAATGTAAATAGCCTTGACTATTCCCCGTTGCTGACATTCGCGAGCATAGTGCTTTCTCACGTCAATGTGCTTCGACCTTTCGTGCACAATCGGGTTCTCACTCAGTTTCAGTGCAGCATCATTGTCACAAAACATTGGAATCGATTTCGACTTGAATCCTAGGAATTCCATGAGATATTGAAACCACTGGGCTTCTTTACATGCATCCGAGAGAGCCATGTACTCTGCTTCGGTTGTGGACAGCGCCACAGTTGGTTGTAGCCTGGATTTCCAGGAGACAACTGATCCATTGATCGTGAAAGCATATCCGGTGGTTGACCTTCGCGTTCGAAGATCACTAGCATAGTCTGAATCAACGTAACCAATTAGGTCGGAGTTGCCATTTGAGCTAAATTGGAGACCATAATTTATGGTTCCTTTAAGATATCGCAGCACTCCCTTTGCCGCATTCCAATGGGATTCATTGGCATTTGCCATTGATCGTGCAAGCACTCCCACGGCGAAGGAAATATCCGGACGCGTGCAAGTGCACAAATACATTAGTGCTCCCACGAGTTCCATGTAAGGCATCTTGCATGGTTCTGCAGTAGCAGTATACCACTTCGTATCCTTTTCCATGGGAAGCTTCCTTGGATTCGCCGATTCCATTCCGAACCTTTCCAGGATGGTTTGGACATACAAGCTTTGATTAAGTCTGATAATGCCATTCCTTTGATCATAATCAAGAGTGTAGCCGGCAAATTTTTGCTTGACCACTTGCCCAAGATCCCTGACTTCAAACTTGCCTTGCAAATGCAGAAGCACTTCATTTGAAGTAACTTCGTCTTCACCTATGAAGACCAAGTCATCGACGTAAATCATGATATACGGACCATTTGGACCCTTAGAAAACAGACAAGGATCTGCCGTACTTTCGGAAAAATTGATTTCTTTAAGTGCTTGCACAAGAACTTGATTCCAAGCTCGAGATGCCTGCTTCAATCCATAGATTGCTTTACGCAGTTTCAGGACTTTTCCTCCTTCATGTACGAATCCAGGAGGCTGTTCCATGAAAATTTCTTCATGAAGTTCTCCATTGAGAAACGCAGTCACCACATCGAAAAGTCGAATTTTCAACTTTCTTGCAGCTGCTACTGCCAGGACCGTTCGAATAGTGTTGTGTCGCACAACAGGGCTGAACACTTCGTCGTAGTCCAAACCAGGTTTCTGAGTGAAACCTTTTGCGACAAGTCGACACTTGAACCGATCAATTTGTCCGTTGACATTATATTTGATCTTAAAAACCCATTTGCATCTGACAGGAATTCGGTCCTGTGGACGATCGACGAGCTCCCACGTGCATTTGCCAGTGAGAGATTCCAATTCTCTATTCAGAGCTTCCAGCCATTGCTCAGAGAAGTCACCCTTTAGTGCTTCTTCGACTGACCGAGGTTCAGAAACGGTGGAAATTATTCCAACGAATTGATTTGCGACATATCCACTGTCTTGACTTTCGTCATCCTCAGTATTCCCAAAGTTTCCATTTGGAGCCTTTTGGAACCCTAAATCTTTCGAATTATTCTGAACTTTTTCCAGAAACGTTTCTCCGATTTCATTTGAAATAGAATATTCCTGACTGCGATCATCCATTTGTCGAGTGGAATCTGTTTCAAAATTTTTTGACGCGATTTGAGACTTTTCATCAAACGACTTCGAGAAATCTTTTGGAAACAACTCTTCGACAATTTTATCGAAGTTGGAAAAATATTCCGAATCGTGGATTTCATGTTCATGAACATCTATTCCAACGACAGACTCATCGAAAGTGACATTTCGACTTTCAACGACCGTGCCATCCGATAGAAGAATGCGATAAACGGAATGGACATTTCCATAACCGACCAAGCATCCAATTGCAGATCTTGTTTCTAGTTTTCCTCGCAATTGCTTAGGAATATGAACAAACGCTCTCGATCCGTAGATTCTGAGATTGCTGAGATCTGGCCTTTGCCTGAATGCAATTTCTATCGGCGTTTTCCCGCGATTATTTGAAATGCGATTTCGCAAATAATTCGCAGTCAACAAAGCATTACTCCAATTTTCCAAAGGTAGATTACTATCAAACAATAAGCTTCGAACCTTTTCGAGTAATGTCCGATTCATGCGTTCAGCCATACCATTAAGTTCTGGCGTGTAAGCAGAGGTATTTTCCCAAGTAATTCCAGAGTCTTCGAGATGCCTTTGCACATAAAGGCTTGCGAATTCGCCACCTTTGTCGGACCGAACTCTTTTTGCCTTTGCACCAAGAGTCGTTTCGAGATATTTAAGTGTGCGCAGTAACATTTCACCCGCTTCACTTTTTCGCTCGAGCAAGTGGACGACACTCAAACTTGAGCATTCGTCGACGACAACTAGAAAATATCGATGGTCGTCAAAACTCGAAGGAGTGAGTGGTCCGCATACATCAGTATGAAGGACTTCTCCCGGAACCGCCGAAATGGAATTCAATTTCCGCTTCTTAAAGGGAGTTCGTGTTCCCTTTGCCTTT
Source organism: Porphyridium purpureum (assembly GCA_008690995.1). NCBI lineage: Eukaryota > Rhodophyta > Bangiophyceae > Porphyridiales > Porphyridiaceae > Porphyridium > Porphyridium purpureum. The sequence goes on from VRMN01000009.1 coordinate 284,332, forward strand.
TGGCAAATCACACAATGGTATTCATCCGGAACTTTTAAGTCCGCGGGAATTCCCTGTACACAATTTTGCGTATTTTTCAGACCAGCAAGTCCAGGATGACCAAGTCGACGGTGAAATAGCTCAAACTTATTTGAAGCTGTGATTGCATTTATTCTAGCGGCGGATAGTTTGATCATTAAATCACCATCCCCAACCGCTAGGACGGGCCCATCTGACCCAAAATGCAAAACAGATGAACTATCATCGTGTTTGAAGACACAGCCCTTTCTCGCTGCGACCTTTGTCGAAAGGAGATTTATGGGTGTGCTTTCGATCAACAAAACATTTTCAAGACGCAAGTCATTAAACTTGTCTTGAATAATTGTTTTGAGCATGACATCACCCATCAATGAAACTTCAACATGTTCCCCGTTGGCAACAGTAACAAGTGATTCATCAGAAGGTCTTTCATTCATTAGAATAGACCTATCCCAAGTGATATGTCTGTCCGATCCAGAATCGAACATCCATTTGTGCGACTTGTGCTTGTGGGGCACAACAGAGACACAGATGGCATAGATGGAAGTGGTGGCTTTATTGATTGGTGCAGGGGTCGCTGGGGGGCTAATCATGCGGATATCCAGAGAAGGGCCTTTTGGCACCACGCCCCTTCCCGCAACGCTATTCGCGTAGGCCTCCCACGACATCCAACCTGGCTCAATGGCTGCCTTTGCCGCCGGAGCCGGTGGTTTCGTCACCTTGGTTTTTACCTGAACCACATTCACCCGCGCATTCGGCTTTCCGATGCCGCGTTTCACTGCCTCCGGGTCTGCTGCGCCACTCGCACCAGCAGCCTTGTCGCGCAAGTCATTCTTGCGCTTAAAGCAACGCTTCGTCTCGTGCCCAACCTTGTGGCAGTAGCCACACTTCAGGTTCTCCTTGACGAGTGCCGTCTTCACGACACCCGCTGAGCGATCACGCTGCTGTTGCTGCGGACGCTGGGACACCGCCATTGCGATGGGCGGGGGCTCATCTGCCAACGTGCGCTCGAGCGCTTTTCCGGCCTCCAGCTGGAGCAGTTGCAGCCGAGCTGCGGAGACCGTGGGCGCCGAATGCAGCAGGTAGTCCTTCGACCCCTGAAACTCTTTGCGGAGCCCGATCACCAGATAACGCACGACATGGTCCTCGGGAACTTGCTCACCGATCGAGACAAGCTTGTCCCACAGACCGATTCCGCGATCCAAGTACTCGGCCATTGCCTCGTTCTTGTTCTGGACAATGCGCTCCAGCGCCATGCGAAACGCGAACTTCTGCGCCGACAGTTGATCGTGCGCATAATTCGCCACCGCGGACCAACCGTCCGCCGACGACTTATCGCGGACGAGACGGTCGTACCTGTTCTCCAAGACCCCGGACAGAAAGAACTGTCCCGCCAGGTCCGCATCGTCCCACTCTTCTGCCGTCATCCCGGTAGTTGCACGCGACGACGACGATGGGCGAACGACCATCCCCGCAACGACGGGCCACAGCTTCACCACACGCAACGCGAGCTTCGTGCGGCGTGCCCAAATGTCGTAATTCTCGCCATTGAACTTTTCCACGCCGTTCGCAAGCGCGGACAGCTTCGACGCATCAAACGTAAACGCCATCGCGTCTGGGCTCATAACCTATTAAAAGGTCTGATGTATCGGGGAGTCTTTGTGACTCGTCACTAACGCAGTTGCGTGTCCCCTTCGTCGCCCTTGCAACTAACCTTACCTTCGTCATCCGGGGACTCCGAGCCTCGGCCATCGCTAAGCTCTTCATATAGGCAATCGTAGTGCTTTCACTAGTGAGATTGCCAACTGTACCTCCAGGGCAAAAACCCTTATTTACTATAAGTTGGAGAAATACAGAAAGTTGGAGAAATACAGAAAGTTGGAGCTGAAACATTCCCCATGGTATTACTACTTTACCTGGGGAGGGAATCTACCGAAACCCTGGATTCATAACAGAATTTACCAAAATCGGGCAGGGTAAAACAATGTCCTAAGAGTGTTACGTCCTTCCTGGGGCCGAGACCTTTCCAATTATTCTTCTTGATAAAGTTTTAAACAAGCATCTGACGCGTATGCCATGTCGAGGTTCTCCACGACCCACAACGTTACTTGCTCCCATCCCCCACAGCCTCGCGCCTATGGCGCCCCTAATTACACCCCAATCCCACAGGCTCCATCAACTCTCCTTTTGACAAGATTGTTGGGGCGTCGTCAGCGACGCGCCGAAGTACTCCGACAGCACCTCTATTTGGTCAGAAGACGCACCAAATAACGCTTGTTTTACCTTTCATTGTTACTGTGTTACATGATACGTATGAGAACACAGTTGGGTCTTTTGCCGTGGCTGTAAAGCTGTTAAAATATTATGGATCTTTTTTGGAAGATGCACACACACACACACACCCCGCTCCACTCCGAGACAGTTAATGGGTTTAATCACGCATTCTATCCCACAGCTCGCACAAAAGTTGAGGAAAACTTTAACGAGAAGAGGAATCATTTAAATTATCGTACAAAATACAAGAGCTGGACACGGTCCCATCTTCTCACTGCAATAATGGAACTTCCCTCACCCTCTCACCGAGTGGCACGCAGGTTCATGGTACGTTCGGATTTAGGAGAGAGTCATGAAAAAAGAAAAAGAAAAAAGACAACGACTTCATCGGCATGAAGGATTGCGGATGAATGCTCTTCAGGATACCGGGCGGAGTGATTATTGAGGATCCCCTTTAAACACCACGCCGATGAAGTTGCGTTGAAAAAATCGGCACCAAATCCTTCGGCTTCTTTATATTCAAATATGCAAAGAAACGATTATATCACTTTCAAAAAGCTACTCTGGACCCGCTTTACACGAGTCTCTCTCTGCCTTCGAAGAAGAACATCGAGACGGTCGGATGTGCAGAGACACATGCAATTTTGAAGACAACCATATTCTAATTCCACGGATTTTTTATTGCAGCTTTTCAATTGACGAAAAAATCAATAATATCCACAAGATTGAAGAACAAACTTGCTCATCTCGACAGGATCCAGAGATGTCGAAAGGCCAAAAATTATCTGCTGCAAGAAGTGGAATATGCCATCAAATGAAAGAAAGGTGGAATAGACTTTTTAAAGCATTCGACAACATTCATGAGTAAGACAGTCTTTGCAAAATTCAAAAGTCTGATTTGAAGCTGACACTTTAGAGCAGAAGTATAATCAGTGTTCCGTGTTCAATCATTCAAGGGTATCCAAATAAAAAAGCACCCGCACTTTTCTGCCCTCCCAGTATACAAAGCGCATTGTCCTAAAAAAATAGGGAAACTACCATACAGGCTAAGGCATGAAAAAGCTTTTGAAGGATAATTTTCATGCCCAGAAGTAAGAAGCTCCAAGATGGTCCAAAGTCGATCTTCAGCGATGAGACTTCGATTTTGATTCTTCCGGGCCTCACTTTTGGAAGACGTATTTCATGATTAATGGCTGAACCATTCAAAGGTTTACAATTTATTTCTGAAAAGAAGAGAAGAAGGCAACCGTTTCAACGTAGCAGATTTTGATTAATTGCATCAGAAGCACGTGTTGCATCGCATGCAAAGTTTTAAAGAAAAATACTGTTTGGAAAGAAATTACAAGGGCCCCTCTAAAGGTTTAACACATACGTATATTTTGGTCTTTAATTGGTAAAGACACAAGTGTAAAAAGACACATTCCACCATCGTCGAAAGGATGCTTGAATGAATGCAGATACATTGAGATATATCTAGGTAAAAATTGGACTTGAAAGATCATATCTTGTATATTGCTTGATTTCAAAACCACCGCACCATCTTATGCTCTTATAAATTGAGAAGTGGACTGGGTCATTTTTTAAAGTACGTTTCGCGGATAGAAGGTCTTACGAACACGCTAGTTATCGAGATTGAAAGTGACCCACAAGGTGATATATTGCTTCGCAACTTGAATAATGTAATAATCAATGTAATTCAAGTGAAAGTTCTACACAATAAGTTTTCTGGCATGGATCTTAATATCATTGTGCTTCATCATTTTTTGCTGAACTGGATTGACACCTTTCACGTTGGCATGGTACATTTGCATGGATGTGCGTCAGATTTCAAACTTTAAATTGTTTTCGACCTTTCTGGATCCTATGTTGTTTTTCATATGGAAAGTGATTTGACTGGACTGTATTCGTGCAGATTGATGGTCAAAAGTAGGCAGAGCTTCTAGGAGCCGCTTTCCTGGTGCAATTTGTGCACAGAGGCTTTTGAACAGAAATGCAGCCCTGCTGATTAATAACGAAGTCGAGATTTTCGTCGGTGAATTTATGGTGGAGTTGTTCTGCGTCAATCACGGCATTTCGTTTCGAGCTAGACATTCCGAAGCTTATTGTATATGATTGCTTTTCCTCTACTGACTCTTTGAATATCCTTTTCAATCACTTAAGGGAAAGCATGATGGGAAATATGTTCCTAGCGTCGCCTGATCTTGTGTAAAAGCAACACGGAAAACGTTGAAAAATGAATGTTTTCGGAATTTTCACTGAGGACTTTCTCCAATCAGCGACGTACACGTACAGATCTGCCGTCAACTTTGCCAATTCTTCCCTCGCATAATCTGGTACCGCATTTAGGTGCATTGTATATTTGACAAGAATTTCGAGAGGAAGGGAGACATTTATATTCTTGCCTTTCTCATCGTGCTTCTTACGAAATTTTGAGCCAAAGATATTCACCATCGAAGTATGTTTTTAGCCCGAAGTGTTTACTCGGCTCGCATTAGAATCTCTTTGGCTAATTCAAGTGATTTAAAGTAGGGCGATTGACTTGACAATCTTTCACTTAGTATGGTTCTCTGTTGATTTTGCATGCCTGCAAAGCTTGAGAAAATAATTTACATGTTCAGCAGGGAATCAAGCTGGAAGAAAGAGATTCACTTGGAAATTAGTTTAAATCTCCTCGAGTACAATCTGCGTTGCATGTACTTTACATGTTGAATACTTTCATTATCGTTCTAATCCGAAACACTGATTCTCGAGTGAAACTGCATTTCTGCAGCACACTGTGATTTCCATTATTCGCATGGCCAATACTGTGTCATCCTGCCTCGTGCCATGGGCAAGTGGTGCCAGGGGCTCAGACAAAAGTCGAGAAGGAATGTCTTTGGTGCTGAATTTCTCGGTGAGTAGGAGCATAGCCTTTTACTTCATTTTTTGTGAGTCTGCGGCCTTTCTTTGTGGTTGGCTATTCATGGACTGACACGTTGATTGTTTTGACGTTGCGTTTGATCTATTTGCGATCAATAACATGAATTTGCGAGCTTTGCAAACTATTCGAAAGTAATCGGCACTCAATATCGTTACATTTCTGCATGTTGAGTGAATGTTCATCACACATTGAACCCTCACCGGTGTTTGGATTTTTGGAGGTGCACAGCAGTGACATTTCAGCGGAATTCTTAATTATGAATGAGTATTGTGGGTGAAGTACGTGTAAACTTGATAGTAGACAAGGATTCTGAAAATTCGAAGCAGATTCATGTAAATCTGGAGAGTCCTAGGGAAGAGCGACTTCGTGGCACCGAGCATGACTGAAACCCAGCACTCTGAACTTTGAACTAATGGAAAATAGTCAAAAGAGTTCTTCGAACTAGAGTATTGAAGTTGAATTCAGATTGAATGTTATTCGTGCCACCTCGCTCCTGCATTCTCCAAAAACCAAAAAAACAAAACAAAACATTTCCATTTCTTTTGATGACCTCTTTCCACTGCAGCACAGTGGATGGCTGCTCGCCGTGTACAAATTTGTAAAGTCCTTTCATTGGTCGACTGTTTAATTTGCGGGCACATGAGACAGATATCCAAGCTGGGGACTGGAGAGAAAGCCGAACTTTGCCATGAATGAAATGATGAAAATCAAAAGAAAGCTTTGGCCCAGGAGCGGTCATCAACAGACTGCTTTGTGGATCTCTCGCTTGTTAGAAATAGCCACCGATTTTGCTTTTCACTCAACCACAAGTGGTAAAGTGCAGACCATTCTGTTCGGCTAAGATGTCATTTACCTACAAGTCTCATACATTCTATCGACAGACCGTATCTATTGCACGTCGACCTGTTGTGTAAGTACGAACCCCTTCAACTTGTAGGAACGTACGGCTCCTGTATCTCGGGGGAAGTCTCGACCGAAAGAGGACACAAATTGGCTTGGAGAACGTCCAACGCAGTGTGGTCGCAGTGTTCATTTACCTAGAGAAATCAATGTCACGGTCGCGATCCAATTGCTGTGGTACTGCACGTATGCATCTGACCGAGCACGCTCGTAAATGAATGTCATGAGGCTACGTCATGCCCAGTTCACAAGTATGTCCATGCATGGCCTAAGATGCTCGACACAGTTGCAGTCGCGAAAGCCTCGACTCATCCCATCACAAACGGCTGTAACGACCTCCAACCAAGGCGAATTCGCCAACCGATACATGCGTAGGAAGGATTACTTCTCCGCCTGAAATGTTCTTAATCGATTGCGATCTATGATTCTCAATTAGGCACCAGAGAAAGCTCTCGTGAAGGGAGCCAAGCGAAGCCTGACAGAATAGAACTTCTATGCTCAGGGTTGACGACGCTTGGTCGGGCGTCGCTGCAGCGGTCTGATACCTTATCTTGATTCCGTGCCCTTTGACAAGAGGGCGCTACCTTCAAAACCCAATCTTCGTCCATTCGTTCGCTGTGTGGCTTGTGGTCCGCCTCTAATTCATATGCAAGAGTATTGTACACCATCACGGGTCCGCCACGACTCAATTCGCGACTGTGGAGCTTCCGAAAGGTCTCAGAATCTGCACCATCATGGTGGCGGTATCCTGCTCCCGAAATTCCTGCATCCCGAAACTGACTCTACGCCCACCAGTCACCAGGACCGGTCCGCATGCCGCCAACCCGATGCCTCTGCTGCATTCCAGCGCTCCCTGAATTGCGTGGCGGCCCCGGATGCTGGTGGCGTGACAATCTCGCAGCGGCTGCGGCTCCGATACCACCGTGAGCAAACCTGGACGTTGTTCGGCAGTGCATTTACGCCGAGCCGAGCTCGCGAGGACGACTCGGCGGCCACGGTTACACGGGAGCGCTAAGCTGCGAGCTGCGCGCGGTGCTCGGCAAATGCGTTGCGGCGCTGCGGCTCTGAACCCTACTGCAAGTAGATGTACAGTGCGTGCTTACATTTACTATCGTTCGCGCTGCGTCGACGCTGGCCGGGCTTCGGCTGTTGCGCGAGCACCTGGGCACTCACGCAAGGCGTCCGGCATTCAGCGCGGAGCGGCTCTGGCGTTCCTGCTTCCGCGGGTGATTGCTTCCACGACGGGCTGCTTGTACTTGGATGCCACGGAAGCCCGGGATGGAATGACGGACGTAGCTGGTCGACGTCCACCTGTTCATTTCCGCCCTCGCGAAATTGGTATCGACTACGAGGACGCCGATGGCGCCGCACCCAAGGCCGGAAGCGGGCTCGCAGACTTGTTCGTGACACAAGTCGGGCCGTACAAAGTCGGGCAAACGATCGGGACGGGGAGTATCGGCAAGGTCTTGCTTGCCCAGCACGTCATCTCGAAGGAGTTGGTGGCGATAAAGTTCATCCGCAAAAGCTTGCTTGACGCCGACGAGTCACTCGCGCGCAAAGTGACAAGAGAAACGGTCATCATGAAGTTGTTCGATCATCCGCACGTTTTGCGCCTGTACGACGTGTATGAGAACGACGCCTACTTGATGCTGGTGCTCGAATACGCGCAGAACGGCGAGCTCTTTGACTATGTGGCCGAGTATGGCTATCTGGATGAGCGCCTGGCGGCGAAGTACTTCCACCAACTGATCTCAGGCGTGCAGTGTTATCAACGGAGAATGGTGGCTCACCGCGACCTGAAGCCGGAAAATCTTCTTCTCGACGAGAATATGGACATCAAGATTGCGGACTTCGGGATGGCAGCGATGTGCTCTTCTGGTGTGCTTCTGAAATCCGCTTGCGGTAGTCCGCATTATGCTGCTCCTGAAGTTATATCGGGTTTGGGGTATAACGGGCTCTTGTCGGACTTGTGGAGCTGCGGGGTTGTTCTCTACGTTCTTGTGTGTGGTGGCTTGCCTTTTGATGACGACTATGTCTCGAACATGATGAGGAAAATAAGCGTCGCCGAGTTTGTGATTCCGGAGGAGCTCTCGGTAGAGGTCAAGGACCTGATTTCTAGGCTTCTTGTAGTCGACGCGGAGCAGCGCCTGAGTATTCCGGAGATTTTATCGCACCCTTGGATGAAGCAAGTAGAGCCGGTCCGGTACCAGGATTCTTACGGTGACCTTTGCTTGGAGCCTGTCAGTGATCCTGTAGCGAGCTGGGTCTCGCATCTTGTAGATTTAGGGCTGGACACGGAAGAGGTGATTCGCTCAAAGCTTGCGAATCCGGGGAACGACGAGATTCAGCGGGATTATTACCAGCTTGCACGGCATAATGTGCTGCGGCGAGCAAAGCGCGCTGGACTCACGGGAGAGCAGCTTTCTGTTGCTCTTCGAGAATTCAAAGATTGTCCGAAAATGGGATCTGGTCCTCTTGAATAGTAGTTCCGTGGGTCGGGTTGCGTGCAGTGATTGGCGCTTCTTTGAGAAACTGTTGGGCTCGAATGAACAATGTTGTAGTTTGCACGCACGCTTATTTATATGACACGTATCGCGAGTTGTTTCCAGAGGGGCGACCATCACTGCGAATTCTGACAAGGATGGCCCGGTGTTTGGAAAACCGACACACAGATGTTGTATGAAGGCCACAACTGTCCGGTCTTCAATGTGTTGATTTGTACGAGCTGCCGAAGAGACGGACATGATCGGTGCCTAGTCTGGCAAAAATCCGTACTTTCAGCGTGAGAATTGCAGGGGTGAACTGAAGAAAGAAGGCAAACTTTTACATATGATTTATGCCAACCTAGAAAATGACATCCGCGTCCTCGCCTCCGGTGGCAGCGCCAATGAGGGACTCCTTTTGGAAGTGAGCATTATCAAACCCGCCCAGCGCACTTTTCGCCCGCTCGTCACGGTGTTTCATTTCCTCTGCCTCTTTGATCCTTCGCTCACGGTCCTTCTTGTTCTGAATAAGCTTCAGCCGAAAGAACTCCTCACGTTCCAGTTCATCCAGTTCACTGATAATGTAGGAGATGGTATTGTTGATCCTCGGTTTGACGACATTCTCCAGGGCATTGACACGGCGGTTTGTGAGCTTAATGGCAAGGTCCAAAATGATGAAAGCGGTCTGCAAAGAGGCAAGGGAAATAAGCATCAGCAGCGATTTCTGGAAGGATTCACGCGCCTCGCTCACTTGCTGACCACCCTTGCTCAGCCCCGTGAGTGTTCCACCTCGTTGCGATGGATCTTTTGCGTTTGATCCCAAGCCACCGGTGGCAGCAGACTCCTGGTACGTGGCAAAGGCCGGAATCATAACGCCCGCGACGTTGTCGGGGGTAAGCTTGATTTTGTTCGCAGGTTCAGACACGTTTTCCATGACCACGTACTTGAGCTCCTCCCCAAATGTGTACTTTGCAAGCGCAAGGGAGAGCATGGAATCCTTGGACTGATCACCTGCGGCGGTCTTCTGCTCCATAATGTCCTTGAGGATGGACCGAAACCGGACCAGGAGGGCGTCCGACTTTTTCTTGAGCATGGAGTGACCCTTTGTGGCGCCCGCGAGTTTTGCCTTCATCTGCTGCAACGTCATGCGCGAGGGCACGACGGCCAATCGCGTGCCCGTGCCCGACATATTTGCGTGGTGTTCCTACGTGTGCGATCGTCCCGGGAGCGCACGGCCTCGCGTCAGTCGGCGCGTGCACCTCAGCTGTTCGTCGCGGATCAGCGCTGGACGGTACACGGTTTGCGGCGAGCACCCGAGGTCTCAAACCCTTTGCGCCCGCGACTCGCGCACCGACGGTGTGTCTACGAGGCGCGAATCGCTGCGGCAAGTGCAAGTGTGGAGCGGTAAACGTCTTGCCCCGCACCAACCACGAACCCGCTGCAACGTCCCACCCGCCACGTACAGTTGGGCCGTTGGCTCGAACTGTACCGCGTGGATTTGAACCGGCTGAACGCGCGCGCAGTCGCGCCGCGCAGCTGTACGCCGCGCGCGCGGCGCTGAACACGCGCGCCAAGCGTGCCATCCACCGCACTGTACCTGCGCATGACTGCAGAGGTTGATGTCTTGCGCTTGTGGCGCGCCCCGCGGCTCGCATGCATTGGCGCGGTGCGACGGTCCGGGGCGAACTGCACACACGCTTCGGCCCCGTGCGTTCACCAGCGCGCGACCCGTACACTCCGTGTATGGCACCAGCGAGCTGCTGTGCTGTTCTGACCGTGCATTGCCCCTTCAGAACCTTGCTTGCAAAGGAGGACGACGGAGGCGTGCGCCGTCCGTCCGTCGGTTCGCTCAGCGCAAACGCGTGCTTCTTGTGACGACTTCTGCCGCGCGCCCGGAATGGGTGCCAAGCGGACAAAGCTCTCTGCAGACGAAAGTCTTGGGGACTTGCCAGACCTACACCACGACCAAGCACACGATTTGCCTGAAGTACACATGAACTTGTCCCACGCTGGCCAAGAACGGCAAGTCGAGGAGGACGAGGGCATCGTGGGGCATACGGATGGGCATACGGATGGGCATACGGAACAGCATACGGAACAGCATACGGATGGGCATACGGAACAGCATACGGAACAGCATACGGATGGGCATACGGAACAGCATACGGAACAGCATACGGAACAGCATACGGAACAGCATACGGAACAGCATACGGAGCGAGCTGGACACAATGAAGGGGAAGCCGATGCTATTGGTATCGTCTCTCATGCAGAGGAACAGGTTCGTCATGTCGACGACCACAATCATCCATCCAAAGACCGCGCGGATGAGGGTATGGTGGATGCGTTGAACGAAGCTGCGGTAGTTGCCGAACACGAAATGGACGTCGTGCAAAACTCTGCTGGCGCTGGCGAAGACGAGCAAGAGCGGGAAGAATCGCACCAGAGGCACAAGAGGGCACGCGTTGCGAAAGAAGAAGGCGGCGACCTTGTGCAGCACGACGAGCTGGGTCTCAATGGACAGCCTGTCTTTCGGAAAGAGCTTTTTGCGGCCACAGGACATACGACACATTACAAGGAGCGAGAAATCTTTCAAATGATTCTGTGGATGATGCTGCGAGAAGAGTTGGTATCTTCAAAGTACTGGGACGCTGCTCATTGCCATGGCGTCTGTCCCGCGCGATCACCAGGTGCGATGAAGCAGTTTCATTACTTGAAGTTGTATCAGTACAAGGACCGCGTGCGATTTTTGCGAGCTGTGTTGCACCATCGTTTCGGGACAGCTCGGGAAGCAGTCGAAGAATTGGGTATTGCGGCGGATGACTCGATGGTTCAGCGCGCTCAGAGCGAATTTGACATGCTCTCTGAAGATCCTGTGGTTATTCCAGAAGACTTAGACGTCGCGCGCATAGTTCGTGAGGTGAATGAGCAATCCGCCAGAAAGCGAGATTCGACGCCGCGTCGCACGCGTGGCGCGAACGGAACAACAGCGCGTGCCATTTCTGGTTCTGTAGCGTCGGAACGACCGTGTTTTGCGGAAGATGCGTCGGCAGATCTGACCACAGCAGAAGGCTCTGTGGTGCCGGTTGCACCAGACTTGGCTACGAATGGGAGGAATAGTGTGGTGGTTCCGTCCTCATGCGGCGGTGTTGGATTGTCTGTCGATGTGGATACTAAGTCATCCTTGGATGTGGTGGATGATGCCCCCTTCGGTGTTGATGAAGTGCAAAAAGTTGCTCTTTGGGGCCTTCATATGCGGAACTCGGACCACGCGGTAAACTTGGTGAGGACTTGGAGACTCGGGCAGAAACATGGAGTCTGCCCTTCGCGGCGTGCGCGTGCTTTAAAAACGCTCTTTCTGAAGCTGGCGTCTGAGTGTATCCTTGAAGTCATTGAGCAATGGGCCATAGGCTTGTACGGAGGTGTGGATGCGGCCATGGTGAGCAGGGGAATGTCCGTTCCATCTGCAGAGGAGGTTCGGAGCTCAGGGACTTTCGATGGTGTCCCCTTCACCGTACCGCCAGGAATTGACGAGGATACGGGATTCGGTGCTGTTCTGCCCGAACTGGTGGATGAGTTGGACGAGTTCGGACGTCCAAAGTATATATATTTACGCGACGGGCGCATTCTGTGCGATGCTGTCTATTTACCGGACCTTCAGACGTTTTCAGGTACCGTCGATGAGCTCGAGGACATCAGATCGAAGTGGGCGCACATGCTGCTCCTATGCACGCAAAATGCGGAGAGCATTCGTGCCCGAAATCGCGTATCCCCCGTCCAAGCATCACACCGACTCTCAGGTCTCGCGCTAGCCTATGAAATACCAATCGGAGCTATCTATGGAGCCTTCTTTACATTTAATTGTGACTTCAAGCGGCTTCAGCGATGGTGCAAAGTTTGGCATGATGAGCGATGCTGATGTGCGCACCGGTTTTCGAAACGGCCTTACCACTCGTGATCAGCGTCCGATGCCAAGTAAAGGAAGCAAGCCACGTCTCTCATCGCATGAGATTCTGCAGACGGATCAAGTGGTACATGAGTGTGCTTCGCGTTTTCGAGGTTTTCTGTTTCGGCGCAAAGTGACCGTAGACGCGCATTTTCACGAAGTGCACGAAAAGAAAGGAGAAGATCAGAAGAGGCGTCCACTTATGTCAGAAGATCAGTTCACCTCTAGCGTGTCTCGGTCTAGATTCCGGCGCGCAACACCGTGCCCGGCCCCGGCCGGCTCGAGGACGAGAAGGGAAACGTGGAGGAAGCGAACAGGCACCTACCTCTTGTCGCTTAACGCATTCGCTTAGAAGCGCCATTTGACGGGAGCACTTGGCTTCCGAAAAGTTGTGCTGCCGAAAGCAATCCAGCATGCTGATCAGCGCCGGTGTACACTCGGACTGGCGCGCAACCATGCGCTCGATGACCTTGCGCTTCGGCAACCCGGCGCCCTGCGGCCTCTTGCCCATGCTGGCCTCCCCGCTGTGTCTCTTTCGCGCGCGCGCTCGACGCTTGCCGTTCCGCGTCCGGGTTCCGAGCACCTGTCTCGACGCACGCGGCAAACCCCGCAGATCGCCGCCACGTTCTGCGTCAAGGCGGGCGGGTGTACAGTGCGCGTGTGTTGTGCTTATCAAAACGCATCGACTGGCGCAGAGTTTGGCGCGTCCATTTCAGTGCGCTCCAAAGAGTTCTTCAGCCGCACATTTGCTGCACGATTGTGCGTGCGCAGGCCAGGCTGCGAGCTGCATCGCTCATCGTTGGAACATGGCAGCCGCGTTCACCGCAACTCCAGTCGTGCACCATGTGACCCGCGTGCCACGGTCGCACCCCGCAAGACGCTCTGCGTACCGCAGCTGTGGCGCTGGCGCTCGCGCCGCGAAAACATCTCTGCGCAGGCGTGTGTCTGGCGCTCGCAGCGCCGTGCGCTCTTGCGCCTCGTCGAAGTCGTCGGCTTCCACGGCTTCAGTGCGCGGAGGCGATGAAAACACCTTGCCCATGGATGGACTTGTCTACAGAGACGTGTCGCCAGACCTGCGCGGCTGGAAGGTCGCAGGCCCTCCAGCCGAAAAGGGAATGCTTCCGGCGATAATTTACTTTGCGTTGACGGCAGAACAGTCTCTTGGGCTTGACCCGTACAACCAGTTTGCGCGGTTCGCCTTGGGATTTGAGCACGAACCGCAACTTGGCGAATTGGAAGTTCTCGAGCGGCTGCAGCGCGCCGAGTTACGTGTCTTCAGCGTGACGCTTCCCTTTCATGGTACCATGGAGCAGAACAAGCTGGCGTTCAAGAACTGGGCCCAAGCATATGCCGCAGGTCAAGATATTCTGTCCGGGTTTTTGAACCGTGTGGACCGAGGTATTCAGACGCTACTGAAAACCCAAATCGACCCAGACCGGTTGTGGACAGCCGGCCTCAGTCGCGGCGGCTTAATTGCTTCGCTCGTTGCCATGCGGAATCCGGAGGTGACCGGTGTTCTAGCATTTTCGGCAGTCACCGTGCCAGGAGATTTGAAAGAGTTACGTGAGGTGCGCGAGCAGCCGGCTCTAAAGGCCCTGTCGCTGAAAACACCTCAGAATCTCGAAATCCTGAGCAAGAAGGAGACTCGATTCTACATAGGAAACCAAGATGAAACTGTGGGCACACGTAATTGTTTCGACGTCGCGCACGGGCTTGCCGCAGCTTCGAATGCTCGCTCACCGCCTCACGAATTTATCATGTATTGCAGCCTGGGGAGAGAAGGACATGGCACCAGCGTGGATGTTTTCCAAGATGGTGCAACTTGGATTCGCAGAAAGATTCTTCGCTAGCCATCAACGTTGAACCGTTGAACTTCTGATCAACCGCAACGTGCTTTCGCACGCCCTCTAAAGCCTAGAGCGAAAACCCGGACCAGGTGCAAATAAGTCTCGACTTTTCGGTGCTTGCATCAAAAATTGTAGGAATCGAGATTGCAAGCATGGTATTTTCCTCCCAAACCTGAAGTGCGACTCGAAGTAGAACATGTAAAGTCTCTCTCTCGTACGGGTCATTGCAACGTACAACAGGCGGCGCTCATCCTCAACTTTCTCCTCCTCTTCTCGTGGCTCCAGACCAAAGAGCATGGGAAAGTGCGAATCTGTGCAACCGGTGACAAAGACCACATCAAATTCCAAACCCTTACTTCTGTGGGCCGTCGTCAATGTGATTCCATCCCGAAAGGCCTCGGCATCGACATCTAGCAATGTGCATTCTTCAATAAATCCCGCAAGAGGCGACAGGCTCGTTTCAAGAGATGTAGCGTTTCCAACAATGGGTTCATCTTCACTTCCGCGCTCGATCACACTTGCGGCTTTGATACTTCCCTGTTCCGAATCCACAGAATCCGTGGCACGGTCTTCAGCACCACGCCCAGGGCGAGAACCGAGAACGTGAGTCCCGAGAGCTACAGCAGAAGAATTGAAAGCGCCCGCGGCCGAAATGAACTCCCCGACAACATCCATCTTCATGCCCTCTCCACTTTGTTTCTGGTCGGACTTGGCGGACGCGTCCTGGTTCGCAGTGAACTGACTGTAGCCACTCTTGTCTACAAGAAATGACAGTGTCGGTCCCAGTTCGTTCTTGAAAGCAAAGTCCACCGACTCATCAATGATACACTTAAACTCCAATAATCCGCGAGCTGCATTTCGAGTGAATGCCCGGTCCAAGGCTGGATCGTTTGTCGCGAGTAAGTCAATCACAGACAGCGGAGAACGATCCAGTTCCAGCGACAACTCTTGAAGCTTCTTTACGGCTACGGGTCCAACCCCACGCGGAGGCACATTGACAACGCGATAGAATGCCGTGCGATCTTCCCGATTCACCATGACTTTTAAGTATGCGAGCACATCTCGAACCTCCTTGCGAGAGTAAAATCGAAATCCGCCTACCACGTGATGTGGAATGCCGGAAGAAAGCATCTCTTGCTCGAATACGCGGCTCTGAATATTTGTGCGATAGATCACTGCCATTTCACTCCATGGTATGCCCTTTGCATGGAGTCGAATCGCTTCCTCGCATAGAAAAGATGCCTCGGCATAGTCTGATGGAAACTTCCCAACCCGAACCTTGTTACCATTCCCCTTCAGACTTTCAAAGTCGCCTCGAAGTTCATTTTTGTTCTCCGAAATCAAAAGCTTGGAGGCAGTTACAATAGTTGCAGTAGACCTGTAATTCTTGACGAGCTTATAAACATCGCAGCCTCTGAAGTCTGTCTCAGAAAAGCGCATCACGTTCTCGGGCATGGCTCCACGAAATGCATAAATTGATTGGTCGATATCTGACACCACGAAAATGCTCTTCGCGCGCACTTGAGATTTTGTCGACCCGCACAGTAGAACGATGATTTCATACTGGATGCTGTTTGTATCCTGCCACTCGTCGACCAGAATATGAGCGTACTGCTTCGAGAGATCCTCTCGGGCGAAGACATCATTTTTCAGCAATCGCTTTGTAAACATTAGAAGATCATCAAAGTCACACTTGTTTTGTAAGCGCAACTCCTTCTCATACGCTTCTAGCACTAATTTAGCGCTCGGATCACTCCAGTCTTGGCTGAGCATGTCAATCATCTCCGCTTTGTGCTTTGAAATGAGCTGCAAGTAGTCCTTCGGATCGCGCGCCGCAATTCGTTCTCTGATTCCTGGACGCGCCGTGATTTCCTTGATTATCGATTTAGCATCTTCGGTGTCCACGATGTCAAAGTTGTTGCCGATACCAACTCGCGTCCCGTATCTTCGTAGAATGCGGAGACAGAAGGAATGAAAAGTCCCAATCGTGAGTCTTGGACCTGCGGTAGTCTCCCACGGCTGGAGCGCATTGACAAGACGCGACTTCATCTCATTCGCAGCCTTGTTTGTAAAGGTTACAGCAAGAATGGACGCGGGGTCGATTTCGCTTGCGATCATCAACGCGATTCGATGGATAAGAAGTCGGGTTTTTCCGGAGCCAGGTCCTGCAGAAACTAGAATTGGTCTCAAAGGCGCCATCATGGCATTCTGCTGAACTTCGTTCAGAGTCGAAGACAACTCCTTGGCTGCTTTTATGTCATACCAAGCCTGCGCGTTATCCTGCCGCTTCTTTTCTGGTTCGTCGTCCGCACGCGCGGTCCGGCTTCCGTCCTGGTGGACTGGTTGCTTCTTTTGTGGACTTGATCCTTCGTCCTTTTGCCTAGCGTTGAAGACGCCTTGATGCCTCCCTCGACGGAACGCTGCCACGACAGTGCGTGCGTGCACGCGTACCGACGTCGCGGCAAAAGATTTCGACCTGATCTGGCCACTGCCGGCGGCCGCAAGGACGCCATGCGCAATCGCACAAGGAATCCACGCAATGCAGCGCAGTCCCTTGCTCGAGGACGCGGGCATCTTTATCGATTACGCTGCATCAAGCTCTTTGCCGGACGATGCTTTTCGTTCGAGCTACACACTTCTAATGGCTTAGTGCACTAAAATTCGCGACCCGTTTATTCTTCAAGATACTGTCGCATATTCACACAAGCGATTATATTGTTCACTACCTCAAGGCCTTGGCAACCACCCGTCATTTTCTCAAAACCTGCACGTGCTCCGCGTCTAGATCAATCACAGACTTGAGCCACGCCACGTTCGCGTCCTCCACCTGCTTGCGCGTCTCGACTGCCCTGTCGGACTTGATTCTCATGATGTTTCCCTTCTCGGTCTTTGAGAAGTCTGTAGGCTGGCCTCGTGAACGAGGGCTCCGGGTTTCAGGGTTGGCGCGCGTCTTCGGTGACTTAATCGTATTCACCTCCTCCAACTCGCGCGAGAAGCGCACGGCAGGCGCTCTGGAACTCAAGGGCGGCGACAGACGCGGGCTCGATAAAGTTGCAAACATACTTTCGGTTCCTGATGAGACGCGCTCGAGCGCGTCTGCTCGCATTCGGACAAGCTCTTTCTCCTTTCCTGCGTCAGGTGCCGCAGCCTCCATTTCCCTCGCGACACTTCATTCACGCCCGAAAATGCTGAGCGCTACCCAGTCGCTTTGTCGGGTCCAACTCTTGTGTCTGCTATTTTTCGCGCAGCAGCAAGATCCGTCTCGTGAAACGCTGAACGTGGGCAGGGCCCGAACAGTGAAAGTAATGTTTGGGTGCGCGCACCGTGCCATTGCACCGGCAAGGCAACAACCTTGACAAGGCAGTTGACTGTTTATTCATCTCTGATAGTGAGGGCATGACGACTCGGCGCCCGATGGCGCCCCTAAATGACCACGAGCGTCCTCAGAGTGGAAAACGAGTCATTTTCACGAAACTTCCTAGGACACACTCGCGCACACCGAAGACAGAAGCTTGCAGGTCTCTGAGACCCATTACCACGGTTAGACAGGCTAAAATTTAAATTTGACCCGCGGGTCACGGTCAATGGCGGCATAAATGGAGTAGACCTGCTCGGCCGAGTTGCAGGGCGCATTCACCGTTAGACTTCTGTAGCGCCCCTTATCTCTGTGACTCACTTTGAGCACCGAGGCGTCGACTTCTAAGACTTGGGCAATCGAGTCACTGATGTCTCCGATAAAGTCGCCCTGTCGAAGCCCAATCACCTTGAACGTGTACATACAAGGCCAGTCCACGAGATCATCCAAGCGCTGTTCGGCTTCTTGTCTCTCAATATCGTCCTTGGCCGTGAGCGGCTTCTCCGAAAAGCTGTCCGGGACGTTCATGCACATGGTGCTTCGAAGCGTGCGGCGCGCGTCGCGAGGCCTCGCGAAGCACGCCGCGGCGTGCGTCGCCTCTCGAGCGCCGGCAAGCGTCGCGCCTACGCGCGCAGTCCACGGCGCGCACGACCACGCGTACAACGTCCGCGCCATACCGCAGCAGCGCGAGCTCGGGAACCAAACAAGGCGAGCGCGCTCCGACGCCAACCACCACCACGTCTCCCACTCCACGCAGCCTCCGAAACGCCGGCCACGCGCGCTGCGGCAATGGCGGGCGTGTAATGCATTGCAATGTAATGCAATATGTACAGTGCGCGCTGTACCGCGCGTGCGCACGCAGCTGCGCGGCACGCCAGAGCGGAAATCCGTTGGCTGCCAGGCTGGATGGCTGGCTGACACTGCGCGCAGCGGCTGGTTGCAGGTTCCGTACAAGTCTGAAGTGGGCTCGCCGTGCACGATTGCGTCGCGCCTATTAAGGCACAGCTGCCCGTCCATCGCACCGACCACAGCAGAGGCGGAGGCCAGGGCGAAAGGGGAAAGGCGTGCGCAGGAAAGCGAGCCGGGAGTCTTTAGGGTGTGTCGCAGCACGCGTCAGAGCAGTTGGGCAGTGCAAGGGATCGCGGCGAGAGAGCGTTCGTGCGTCGCTCGGTGGTCAGATCGGAGCTGTCGAAGGGAGCGGGACACAGCGAGCAGACACGATGTCGAAGCGCGCAGCGCCAGAGAGCGGCTTCGGCGACCACATCGGAGAGATGGCCAAGTCGGTCTCTTTTCGCAAGGCGTTCAAGGAATTCGCTCCAGAGCGATGGACAGTGGGCACCTACTTGGCGGCCCGCATGTACGAGGTCGGGATCCGGGACTATTTTGCTGTGCCTGGTGACTACAACCTGACGCTCTTGGACGAAATCCTGATGAACAAGGAGATGCGAATGATCGGCTGCTGCAACGAGCTCAACATGGGTTATGCCGCCGACGGCTATTCGCGCGCCGTGGGCGTTTCCTGCGCGATCTGCACGTTTACCGTGGGAGGTCTCTCTATCATTAACGCTGTGGCTGGTGCCTACTCGGATAACTTGCCTATGCTGGTTATTTCTGGAGGCATTAACTCAAATGATATTGGGTCGAATCGTGTCCTCCATCACACGACTGGCCTGGCGAAGAAGAACCAGCAGTTTGAAATGTTTGAAAAAGTGTGCGCGTATGCAGCTGTCATATCGCATGTCGGAAACGCTAAGCATTTGATTGATACAGCGTTTCATGTAATGCTCCGGGAAAAGAAGCCGGTCTACCTGGAAGTCTCGTGCAACCTCGCTGCCTCGCCTCTGGCTCGCCCGTGCCCCTTCTTTTACCAAGGCACCAGCCAGTCAAGTGAGGAAGCTCTCGAGCTCGCAGTCACCGCGGCGTCCAAATTCTGGAACGATTCCGTGAAACCAGTCATCGTTGGTGGCGTGAAGCTCCGCTCCCACAAGTGCATAGATGAATTTGAGCGGCTCGCCAGCAAGGCGGGCTGTGCAGTGGCAGTGATGCCGAACGCCAAGGGCATGTTCCGCGAGGACCATCCCAATTTCATTGGTACCTACTGGGGTACTGTTTCGTCGCCAGGGGTTGCCAACATTGTAGAGTCCACCGATCTGTACCTTTTTGTGGGTCCGATCTTTAATGATTACTCCACGGTGGGCTACTCCGCACTGCTCAAGAAGAGCAAGATGATCCTGGTCGAGCCAGGAAGAGTCACGATGCCGGATGGCACAATGTTTGGCATCGTGAAGATGAAGGACTTTATTGACCGTTTTGCTAAAGTCGTTGTTCCCAACTCAGTGAGTTTGGAAACGTTCAAGCGTGCTCATGAGGATGTGGTCAGGCCTCCGCTGAGCGCGCCAGACAGCCCCTTGCTTTGTAAGCACATTATTCAGTCTGTGCAAGACGTGCTGACCTCGGACATGGCATTGTGCGTTGAGACGGGGGATGCATGGTTCATGGGCCAGAAACTCAAGTTGCCGCCCGGAACTCAGTATGAATTCCAAATGCAGTACGGTAGCATTGGGTGGTCAGTTGGTGCTCTCTTGGGCATGGCGCTCGGTCTTAGGGGCAAGAAGCGCTGCATCGGACTCATTGGCGATGGCAGCTTCCAGCTTACATGTCAGGAGGTCAGTACTATGATCCGCTTTGAATTAGATCCCATCATCATTCATCTGAACAACAAGGGCTACGGGATCGAGGTAGCGATTCACGACGGCCCGTACAACTACCTTCAGAATTGGAATACGCCTCTGCTCATCCAAGCCTTCAATGGTGAAACTGGCCGTGCCAAAACCAGGTCTGCGTCGACTGAAAAGGAGCTTCGGGATGCGCTCGCGGAAGCGCTCGACTACGATGGCGTGTTCTTTATCGATGCCAATTTTGACATCACAGATTGCACACCCGAGTTGATGGAATGGGGCGCGCGTGTGGCTACTGCGAACTCGCGTCCGCACAAGGATGCGGAAGAAGTTTTGTAGTCTTGCCGTCGCTCGCCTCGACGTCGCCGAATCTTGCAGGCAGACACATTGCCGTTCGCCGCAACACGAGTCGGGACATCGGTTTCTTTCTTATGTGATTCGAAAGTATTCGATTCTGTTTTCTTTAGTGCCAGATCGTTTAGACGTCATTCTTATAGTCTGGTAAACAGGAGTGGGTTGACACTGTTGAACGTCGTCTCGTTCGAACATATGCGAGGATCGAAACCTTTTCGTCGGAGGCGCTGGTTGGGTGCAGGCGTCGATGAGGAATCTGCCTGTGCTTCAAGATTTTCTGTGTGACCCAGAGGCGCCATGCTGCGGGACTCAGACGTGTGCGCGCGCACGAATTCGAAAGCATTTCGAGGGGCAAATCTATGGAGCGTTCCCGCAGAAATACTTAGTTAAGGAGTACTCGTTTCGAAATCTAGAGCGTGATGGCTCGACTCCGTCATCTGCGGACGTGTTTGAGATAGAGTTGCGGGTGTTGCTTTTGGATGAAGAATTTTCACGATTCGAAGACGACGAAAGGGAATTTCCCGTCCGTATACTGGCGACTGTGCCTTCGCTTGATGCGTTTTCACGCGAGCCAAGGCGAGCTTTGCTGGGACCAAACTTTTACGGGAATCACTCGGTGACTAGCAACCCGCAGGTGCATATCGACAAAGAGCAGTGGGTGCCGCCATTCACAAAGGGATGGCTAGAATCAGACGATGAGAAGTGCGCTGCCGAATATCGTGCGTGGTCCGTACCGGCAGGGCACGGCTCGCGCGGTTTTGCGGCTGCGCGATGGCCCTTGGGCCTCGCCATATCTGAGGGTTACGCAGTGCTGACGTTCTATCATGGCGACTTGGCTCTGGATGACCCTTCGCGTTGTATGAAGCAGACCCTGACGCACGCCTCACTGGGGAGAGGCGCACTGTGTGCTTGGGCGTTTGGGATCCAGATCGTGATGGACTATTTGGAAGAGCATGACGGTGCCGCTAAGCTGAATGTAGATCCCAGCCGAGTTTGCGCGTTCGGTCACTCCAGGAACGGGAAAGCAGCTCTGATTGCAGGTGCCTATGATGAACGCATCTGGGCATCAATTGGCAACTGTTCTGGTTGCATGGGCGCGGCCGTATCTCGAGGCAAAAGTGGAGAGGATATCAAAGCCATTGTCACCCGCTTTCCACACTGGTTCAGACCCGAGTTTGCTCAGTATAGCAATGCCGAGGAGTTGATGCCAGTCGATCAACACTTGTTGCTAGCCCTGGTATCTCCGCGTGCTGTGCTGATATGCTCTGCTTTCGAGGACACATGGGCAGACCCGCGAGCTGAGTTGCGGTCAGTTTTGGCGACGGCGAAGCTAGAAACCGAACACGGGAGTGAATTCTCACAAAAGAGGCAGGATTCCTCATGCGGCAACATTAATTTGCCCGAGTGTGGTACATTCGTGGGATCAACGACTTGCGCATTCCACGTACGACAAGGGAAGCACGCCATTGGCGCTCGCGATTTTAAAATATTCATTGATTTTCTCTCTCAATTGAAAAGTTGTTGACAGGTCAATTTTCCGAAAACAAATACATGCAAGCATTTATTTTCCCCCAGTATCATCCGGCAGACTCAGGTGTTTACATTTGCTTCCTCGTCTTGGCTCCGGCGTATGGATGCGGCCATTGCGCCGTTTATCTGCAAACCGAGGCGAAATACGAGCCAGGCGCACAAAAGACCACCAACATTCCCCAGGACATCTTCAAACCCAAATGCATGTTGCTCGGATAGAAGCGCTTGTAAGATCTCGGTGCTAGACGCGTATCCGAAAGCGACGCAACGCGCATACACACGCGCGCTCGGTTTGCCAGAAAACCAGAATCGCAAAGCGAACTCGATCAAAATCCCGATAAAAAAGAACGCGAGTGCGTGAAGTGCGACATGATGCCGCGGCACGATGGGAAACCGATCGAGCAAATTAGGAAGCCACGCATCTTGCATGATCAGTGCCACAGGGAAGAGCAGCGCGAATACGAGTACACCAACGCCAACCAGAGCTTTTACAGCAAGCTGTTGGTGGCACATCGTTTTCCGCGCGGGCTCCCCACGTGAGCATGTCCAAGATCGATGAGGAGCTTTTCCAGACGAAGAAGCATAATCGCCTCTTGCTCGGCTTTAGCAATTTCGAGCTCACGCTGTTTTGAGTTCCTAAGCCTTGTCGTAAGTTGTTCAGTCATGTAGGCGGGTGATTTCCCCGAAGCGCAGATGAGGAATACGAAGCCAAACTTTGCGAAATACTCATCGTTCTTGAGCTGAAGCTCACGTACTAGCTGTATGTCCTGGGTTTCGAGCACCGTCGCCTGCTCGCCTTCCGACCAGCTCTGGGAAAGCTTGTCCGCGTGTTTGTTGCTCTCACCTTTTCTCTCGCCAATCCTCGGGTGCGCTTTGATTGCTTCAAGCACGTCTGCCTCGGACGCTTTCTGCCACTGGAGCTGGGCGCACTCAAACAACTGGTCCGCAGAAAGGAAGGGACGCCCCTCAGCAAGCGTGTTCGCCCAAGCTGTGCAGCGGCAGCAGGACAGTAAGGCGTCGCGCACCTCGTTTTCGGGCAGCACGTTGTCGAGCACGGTGATCCCGCGGTGCAGCCGGAACGGATCTTTACTGTCCGCGGCCTCAGCCATTGACGGAAGCGAAGGCACGACGACGCGTGGTCCCGGGGCGCGCGCGGTGCTTGGACAATCGTGAAGACGACGGCTTGCTCCCAAAGCGCCACTGTGTTCACCGACGCCTCCCTTGGCGCTGCCGAGCGTGCGTCGAAGCCTGCCTCACGCGGGCGCTTGTTTATCAGCGTGTCTGTTGGCGCGCGCAGACTGAGCGTCCACGTCACCGACTTACACTGTGCTTCGGAGCGGCGGAAACGGGCGACTGTGCGCCGCAGCGCTGGCGTGGGTTGGGTTCGCAGGGGACGAATCTCCAGGATTGCCGGGAGCCAGACGGAAAATGGCGGCGCGGCGCCGTCTCGCGCATAACACCCGCAGGAGCGGCGACGCTATGCTCGGCCGCCGCCGCGAATCTGTGATGAAGTAAGGATGCCAAACGAGCGCGATCGCACAGAGTCGCTGAGGAGGCGCGCACGACGAACGGGAGAGCTGCGTTCGGTTGCAGGAACAAGGATCACTCAATGCAAACCGCGGAAGAAACTGCTGCAAACACTGGCACCCTTTATTTATGAACAAGAAAAGCCGCAACAATCCTCAAGCCTCACGGGCGAGTGGCGCGGAACAATTCACACATCGTAGAACGGCGAGCCCGGCACAGTCACACGACATCTATATCTATCTCAAGTACGAAGAGTCACGCGGTCCACCGGCTATATCTGCTCAAACATGGGATCGTCCATACACTCCCGCTGTCTGCGAGCGCTGATGAGCGCTCGTCTGGCGATGGCGGCCTCAAATCGTGCAAGCCTCTCAACGACGTCCCGACGTTCCTCCTGGCTCAAATCCTCTTCGAGCAAGTCGTGCATGTGTTGGATGCGAGATACCAAAATGGACGAGCGCGAGTCGGCAACTTTTCCCGAATTTGAGCGCTCGGGGACTGAGCACCCGAGGAAGGACGTCACGGATGATTCACCGCTTTCTGTTGAGGACGCTCGACAGCTGTCATCGGATTGCGATTGTTCCGAGTGTTCGGACTGGTCGAGCTCGCTCTCTTGCTCATGCGCGGAACTGGTCCCTAATCGCATGCGCATGCTATCTAGCGTCGACGAAAAGACCTCCGGCACCTCGTGCGTCTGGCTAAACTGAAATGATGTGACGGCGGGCGCGTTCTTGAGCTTCTCCTGGCGTACTACGTTCATCGTATGAACAAAGCACCAGCGCTCTGTCTGGAGGTGCTTTGCGTGCGCGTCTGTCATGGTAGTTGGCCCGTGCGGCAACATTGTCAGCGTCTCTCGATGCAAAGCTTGTCTTCCTACTGCTGCTGCTGCTGCCTTAGATGTTTTCCTTGTTTGTCACTGCTACGCAAGTTGTCCCTCTCTCCCTCGGCGCTCGCATCCCGCAAACCTGTGGGGCCCTTTATATACTTGCGCATGGGTCGGCACAGGCACTGGCTAGTGCGCAAACCCAATCTGCGAAAGGGCCGAGTTTGCGTGCTGTGGGTTAATATCAAATGAAAGGCGGTTCCCCTGGTTTCTGGTGGCGGGTTCCCTTCTAGGTGGCGGGCTCCCCTAATCCCCGCACCGCCATGTCATCACGACATGCGATTGAATTCCTCATATCAAAGTGGCTGCAAAATCTGCCAAGGCTGCGAGGGGCAACCGCACACGACTTTCAGGCCCGAGTGAGCGCCGCGCTCGGTAGGCCAACTCGGCGCATGATCCCTGTCAAGGCTGACGGCGCCCGCACACTGCGGAATGGCCGGGTGGGCCCCGGTGGCATTTGGCGCGCCCACGGAGTGATTTCGAATGCGGGCCCCTTTTCGCGGGGCCGCGCCGTGCGTATCCTAACCCGGACTTTGTTGGCTGGGGCCGTGCGTCGCCCGGCGTTTCTATCGACGGTCGGTCGGCTCCCCGTCATCGGAAAGTCGGGTACCCGCCCTTTCAGGATCATGAGCAAGTGTCGCCGTGGGTTGCGTGCGATACGGACAGATTGTGCGACTGCCCAGGGTTGGAATCAGCCGAGTGATGGATCACGATCATGTCCTGCGGGCAAGTATCGATACGTACTTCGTGTCATGTACCCGTCGTTCGATGGCGACTCCCTTCCAACACTTGGCTCGCGCCGTCCACGTGAGCACGTTGAGAGTGAGGCGTATTCTAACATGGCCTCTCAGCCAGGGACGACGCACAACGACCACTGGAATTCGGTTCGGCACCAGCTGCGTTTCAAGGGACGTGATGTTTTGCAGGATTTTCACTGTTGGGTGTAGAAACTAGTCGGGTACAAGGCCGGCTCACACAGCACAGATCGGCTGCTGGACGACTTCAAGTTCATGATCAACGCCAGCGACGCTTCTTCGTACTATGCCCTGATCTTGTGGCTTCATGAGGCGAAGGTCGGTGACCCGGAAATGATTAGCGACACGTCCCGTGTGCCCGCGAGCAACGCTTTCATGATCTACGACTGTTTTCAAATTCGCAGCTGTAGCAAAGGACGGCGTGGCGCTAAGTAATATCTGCGTTGTCAAGGAGCTGGGCTCGTGCAGCAATGGCGGCGAAGGCACCAATGACGGTGGCGTGGCTGACGCCAAATATGTTCTGTAGGTTGCGAATCGTGTGCGTTATTCGCCGGAAAATGAGAGCATCGACGTGACAAGTACGTTTACCGAATGCAGCCAAATCGCCTCTTGTTTGTTCATGGATAGTCGATCTGCATTGCTACCATTGCCGCCACGGGATAGCGTCGACATGTCGCCTCTCTGCTCGAGGGGCTGGCAGAGCTGAAGGCGTGGCTTTTGAATGTGGGGTTCGAGCCGTGCGTTTGTATCCGCCGGGGCCGGTTTGGTGGTGCAGGTTTACGTGGGTTGGGGGTGTTCGGCTCGGAGGACGATGCTGCTCGAGACTTGCGTCTGCGGTTTCGTGCAGTGTGACAGATTGGCGACACCTCCAGTATGAGCTTGCAATAGAAAATCGCATAGCTGCTTTGTGCGGCCACGCGCGAACGGATGGTGAATCCTGTTGGATCGTCCCGGTGAAGGACATCGCGGAAGTTTAAGCTCCGATATTTTGTGTGTTCCATGCAGCGAAGGAGACCAAAATTCGGCAGTTCTTGAACCGTTGAGATTGCTTGCCATGAATCACCAATCTTTAATTACACGGACGCAGAGCTGACGGGCGACCGATGGGCATTGATGGAGCAGTGACACGAGGGCGCGCGTGGAAGACTGGACAGCGAAGTTTACTTTTTCCAATATTATGGGTGAGAACAATGTTGACTCCATTGTCCCGGTTACGACAGGCGCGTGCAAAGGCACAGAGACGTCAGCACAGCACTTCCTATGATTATTTTTGCAGAGGACGCGTCAAGGCTACGCAAGAAAACTGCCTGACGAAACCGAGATGAGCCGTCCCCAGTTTATCATTCTTTCACCACAACTGGGCTAATGCATGCTCATCCCTCGCTGAATGGGCGCTGAAGTTTGGCACACCTTTGCACCGCAAACAGAGATCAAAGCATTTCTGTGATCGCTTCTCACGCGTAAGTTCGTGTTCGTACTGATCAGCCATATCCTGGGATGTAGCCTGTTCGAAGCGCTGTCATCGTCGGACCAGATTGAGCACACACGACCAAAACGCGCAGCGCGTGCGGAACGACCAAGTCCAACCTGGGCAGCGGCACGGTGTACAAATGTGGTGCTGCGGTTCGTGGTGCGGTCATGGTCCACGTTATCAACGGCGCAAAGAATCATTCCTTGTGTGGTTATGAAGCACTGGACATATTGATGACCGCTCCGGTAGCAAGCTTGGTGTGCGGTCTCTCTCGACGCCACCGAACTGGGGGTTGGATCAGGCGTGTGCTTGCTCAACGGACGACCGTGTACAGATACTTTCACAGAGAAGTGATTTCACGGATACCACCGCTTTCACTGCCTTGCTGCTGCGTTTTCAGCACGGGCTTTTCAACGTGGCAAAGCGAATCGTCTCGCTTCTTTATAATGACGTTTTCGCGACCCGCTCGGCGAAGCTGTAGAGGGCTCGTTTTTTGCAGGTGAATGGAATCAGATTGTTATGGCCGTACCGTGAATAGATGGGATGCTGTTTCTTCTGTCCCGACGTGCTCGCCCTGCCAAACCAAGGGGCTCCGTCGAATGCACAAGGGAAACACAGCGTACACACCGAGTCTAGTGATGGGTAATTGATCGCCTACTTCACGGATTGGTGAAGAGAGCACTTTTTCGTGTAAACATGACCTTGCCTGCGTCTCGCTCGATGCGAAAGTCAAGTGTAATGCAATTTAGCCACTTTGCTTTTCTGACACCATCGTCAACGCCGTCCTCAATGCCCTCAGCGCGGCGCATCGTCCTCATGGTACGAGCTTGGCGTACCTTAGCGAGCACATCAGACCGAGTTACCCGCTTTGTTCGTGCGTCGCCCGGTCTCTCACCGATTCCAGCAACGACAAATGCTTGCGCCTCGGAAGGAGAGGTCGTGCCATGTGTCCACTTCAGCCTGGCGGTGCCCTCACGCCATTAGATACGATGCTGATGCGCCTATCCATTTCTCTGCTCCACATGGCGTTGCGCCCTGCTGCTTCAGTTGCCAAGTGTATCTTGCACACATGCCGGGCTTCTGTCCCTGGGTAGTGGGCATTTTCGCATCGAAGACCGACCGAACAGTGTAAAAGTATACAAGCAGAGACGGCGGGGCATCACGTAACACACTAAACTTGCCGACGCACGGCAACGGACTGCGGGAGAATCATCTGACTGTGTCTAACAGGTACCGCAAATTGATGAGGATCGAACGGAAAGCATAAAGCGTGTTGCGCATCCCATGCAACATGAGGAATATGGACCACAGGACCAGTAACCATACATACGTCGACGACACGCGCACAGATACCGGCAGAAGAAGCCGCGGAAGGACCACGCTGCCAGCCATCAAAATCCAGTACAGCGCGCACCGCAGCTGCGCTTCCCGATCGCTGTGGCGTAGTGCACACACACTCTCGTAAGTTGGAAAGAGTTGCACAAGCAGGACTGTCAGGCGCGCGAGCGCTATCCACAAGCTCGCCATTACATGAGCCAACATGCGGATCCGAAGGCTGCCTGGCCCGCGGCTCCTAACCCTCCCCGCACGCCCTTCAAAACGTAGACAAAATTGGTTTCCACTGTGAAAATTGTATATTTGCACTATATATGTTTTAATTTTCCGCCTCTTCCGCAGCAAAGCACTTATCGGGTCTTTAGCTCAATTGGTAGAGTACGTCGTTCGCATCGACGGGGTACCGGGATCGAAGCCCGGAAGATCCACATTTTTTTGTCCTCGCAGCAGTTTTGTCAGTGCATGTCTTCAAGCGTGAGAAAGCATGATGCGTTTGGTCTGCGCGCGCGCGCCACATGCAGTCTTTTTTTTTTCAAGCACTCAGATTTCGACCCCAGAAATGCTGCATGGAGCGCATGCGGTCTGTGCCGCAGTCACACGCAACAGCCTACGGAGAACGGGCGAAATTGCGAAACAGGTAAATCCATTATTTCAACGAGGGACACAGAGAGTCTCTGTGGAGGTTTCCGAAATCTCGAATGACATAAAAATTTTATCGGATCCTTAAAATTGCGGCCCAGTGTTCGCCGGCACCTAAAACGACCGGCTGGACTGCCACGGCGGGCTCCACACAAACAAACCCTTTCCACGCGTCGTCGGGCAGGTCGGCCATGCCTCGTGACTTCTCCACGTGTGGGTTCCAAACGATGGCGTCGCAAAATGTCTCCAACTCAAGCTCCGACACAAGATTATCGCCACATTCAATCATGATTTTCGACGGCACGCCGCTGTAGATGCGATCCACCTCGCTCAGAAACTCGACCTTGTCGGGATACTCTTCAACCACGGCACCACCTGCAAGCTGATCGATATACGTAGTGCCTTGTAATCCGGAGATACGAGTTTTCTCAATGTCTGGAGTGCAAAAATATGCGTGAAGTGCGGTCGAGAAGCTGCACGCGCGCTCCGATTCTTCATTGTGCACAGTCATGTGGCACACCAGCGTTCCGTCCACTTCTAGCGCAACCTTGAGGAGGCAGCCGAGTCGATAGTCCCAGTCCGCATGCTCGCCGGGTGGAAGGCGAAGCACAACACTCGGGGTCGCCGCATCGAGAGCGCCGCCCAGCTCCCAAACGACACGCCGCGCGAATCCGTGCTGGACAGCCATCGGCCCTCGCTTACCGAATTGTGGGAAGCAGACGGGAATACCCCCACGAATTGGCGCGCTTCCATCGAGCGCGGCGAGATCGCTGAGAAAGAGCTTGGGCACGCCGCGCCGCACATAGCTGGTGACGTGAGCCCCGTACAGGTACACTTCTGCGCTCGCCTCTGCATTTGACAGGCGAACCACCTGCATGCCGTCAACGTGGATAAGCTCCGCCATGCTGGGACGGGGCATTCACGCTTGCGCAGCGAAAGTTCCACCCTTTTGGAGACACGGGCGCGCTTTCCGCAACAGGGCCTATCGCAAGCGCATCAAGCCGCGCTCCATCTCGCATAAGTGCCAGCGTGTGCGGCGCAAAGCACAAACCAGCCGCATTCGTGGCAGTACAGTGGCCAAGTGCAACTGTACCGACCCAATCTCTGACAAATGCTGCCGAGATGAGCGGTGGACCATGCGCGGGTTGCGGCGCGGAGATTCGGCGACACCGCTCCGTGCCGAGGCTGCAGCGGCACGCGAGTCTCCGAGAAATGGACAATTTTGATCAGCAGACCGCGTTTGTGCCCGAATGCAGTGCTGCTGTCTCCGCGCAAGTCGCCGGGAGGAGGCCGTTGTTATCTGCTCGGAGCAGGCCCACGGCCGCATCGCGCTCGCGCTCCGATGTTCTCGTTTGTCGCGTTCAAGATCGCCAGCCGCAAGAGCACTCGACTCGTAGGCAGGCATTGAGGCTGGGATTTCTAGCCAGTGCCGCGGTGGTGCTCAACAGCGCGGGCGTACCACCCGCATCGTCTGAAGAAACCGCGCCGAAATCACTCGCTCGCGGATTGATTCGCGGGCGGCTGGCGAGCTGCCCGTCGGACGCGAAATGTGTTTCAAGCGCTGCAACAGGCTCTCCGGACAAATTCACAAGCCCTTGGACGTATGAGGAGGAGGGCTCTGCACGGGAAGCAGCCGACAAACTTCTCGCCCTGGTGTCGAAGAAGAACTCGCTTCGCCTCATTGAGGAAGACAGCAAATTTCCGTACTTTCACGTAGAGTATGACGGCGGGAGCCTGTCCGGCGTGTGCGATCTCGAGTTTCTGTTCCGTGAAAAGGAAAAGGTCGTGTCAGTGCGCGGGATCAGCCGGCGGAATCTGCAGGTATACGCATTTTCAGCGCCGCAGACGAGCGTCGCGGGAGTGCTACTGGACATCCGTCTGGCACTGTCATGGAAGCAGATGACAGACACGGATCTCTTTTCCATGTAAGGTGGCCCTCGGCCTCCTCCCTGCATGCTCCTTTGTGATGGCGTGGGATGGATTCTTTCACCATCGGCGGACGAAGCGCACGACATGCGGCGTGCTCCAGCGCCCCATCCTCGAGCACAGACGCCGAGCCAATAAACTAGAATGGGGAACTGTACCCTTGTCCATCGGGCGTCACTGTACTCTGTGTGTGCTCGCACTATTTAAACGACGCGGCGGCGGCGCGCAGCAGAGCTGCTCGGGGTCCCTCGTTTGGGCACCTGATGAGCTCTCTGAAGTTCTTCAACCAAATGATGAATGGGAAGATGCGGGATCATTATCCTGCACAACGGCAACCTCTTGATCTTGTTACAGAAGAAGCCGTCTCCCCAGACTGACACGGTGAACCTTCGGTTCAGCCTCATCAGGTTCGTGCACGCGCGCGCGTTCGCCACTTTACCCGGCGTCACGACAACGGCGATGTGTCTCCTCACGTCCGCCGCACGTGAACGGGGGCTTCCTGTCGCGTAAGCAGCGAGCGCAAGGAATGACGTCCGTTTGCGTGGCCGTCGGGGCGAGAAGGATGGGTGGCAAGGGTTCGCGTTTGGATTGGTCCTTTCGCGTGCTGCCTCACGTAACTGCTATTTTTAATGCAAAACACGGATATGCGAAGCCTGCCCCCTTTACGACACACTTTCAATTTGACTGAGCGCCTCTTCCTGGACTGTGCCGATGAGCGCAAACAATTGCACGGCTTTCTGAATCGAAAGGCGGATTTGGACTTCTTCGGCGGCCAAGCCGGACGCGCGGTCTAAGAGCTGCGAGGCGCGCTCAAGTCCTACTGCGTTTCCCAGTTCTTCACACACTTGCTTCTGCAAGATTTCTGTTTTCTCAAACACATCCACAGCACATCCCAGGTCACCTGTTTTTCCGGCCAAGGCGTGCTGCAGCGCACCAATCTCAGCCTGCACTCGAATGCATATTTCGTTCAATGCCGCTCCCTGTGAGAATTGGCTCGCCTCGGATGCTGCTGCCATATTTCCTCCAGGGACACGAAGTGCCTCGTTTCCGCGCTGTTCTTCCCCCTGAGCTACGCCACTTCGTGAAGACGAGGCCTGTGTCTGGAAAGGCTGGCCAGGTCTGCGAAGTCGCAGATGATCACCACGAGCAGAAGGAACGGCAAAATATCCTTGCGGTGCTGTTGCAGGCCAAACTTGCACCGCGGGCATTTGCTGCATGTCCACTGGCACCACTCGATACTGAGGTGCGCCCGGCTGGTTGGAGTTTCCTTGCACTTGCACAAGACGAACGTTTAGCGGTTGCGGATGCTGCTGATACACTGGATACCGATTCCCCCAAAACCTGTAATTGCGAAGAGCGATCAGTTTGCTCGCAAACCAGTTCAAAGTCGCCTGCAGCCCACGAAGGAACATTCGATCCCCGCGTCCCAGCAGAACATCTTGGTTGCCAATACGGAGACGCGCCGGACCCGCGTTTGCATTTGCACGTGACGTACCATCAGATGCGGGTACCTCGATCGCCGTCCTGCACACGGGACAATTCAATTGTCTGCGCAGCCATCCCTGCAAACAGTGTGTGTGAAAAATGTGATTACACCCGAGCTTCTTACATCCTGACGTGCTCATCTCGTCACGGCAAATTATGCATATTCGATCCATCTGCTCAAAGTCCTCCTCTGTTGGTTCCGAAAATAGCTCATTCATAGTTGATGCTACCTTTCGGTATCGGATAAAGTCCGAGACGCGCTTCTGGAACTTGTTGAATGTCAGGTAAATGTCGCGAATGATGTGCAAGGGAAGAGTGTAGAATGCTTGCACGTACATGAAAAATGCAATGTAAACAACGAGCTGGAGGAAATCTGAAATAAGCTCGTTGTAAAAGGAGCACAGACCCTTTGCCTCCCAGTGGCCGTCATACCGTGCATCAATCACCTGGAATGCGTATCGGACCATGGTTGAAACTAGCCAAAGAAGCAGAACTGCGAATTCAAACGTGAAGAGAACCAACATCGATGGGCCCTTGGTGACGGTAATCGAGATACACTGCACGAGGACATATACATCAGTGAGCAAGAGCATCAGCATAAGAAAGACGAGTTTCATATGCGTTCGGACAGGCACCAGTAGCTGTTCCTCCATGTTCTCTACACGATCCCTGCTAAGCCAATGAAAGACTTTCACAAAGAGCAAAACCGCGAACATTCCGAAAAACTTGGCGTCAAACTCGTCTCGAAAGACGGTCATGGCCAAACAGGTTTCGATGACGGCATCCCGGACGCGTATCTGTAGACGCTCTTGCTCGCGAAACCTCAAAGGCCCCAAGAAAACAGACTGAATTACCTTACCAAGGACGAGAACCGACGCAACGATGGCGTTTGTCAACGCGAGGGTTGAGACTTTTGACCTAGCGAGAAATACTGTGCTGGCATAAAAGTACCTCTTCGTATGAAATGCATACACGACCACGCCCAAGGCGAAAACAAAGCTGCACGCCGCGTACGCCCCAAGCGTGGACTTCATATCGCGCAAAGTGATGCGGCGCAAGCTATGCCCTTCCGCAAACGATCCACCCGCAGCCTGAGCAAAGCATGAAAAAGGACTACCGGTTGAGCTGGAGGACCTCGCGCGCGCGTGATCCTCCTCTTCTTCTTGAGGAGCCCTCCCAGTCGTCTGTGCGCGAACGATGTCTTCCCACACTCCGGCCTTCCGCTGTCTCGCTCCCCAAGACGCTGTCGAACTAGCGTAGCCCGACTCGCCTCTGAAGTCGCCATTTTGATTGACTTTCCTTAGTCTGAAATTGCGCTATAAGATGCGACACATGCGCAGGCCGCCAGCCGCGTCCACCGTTTTCCAGCCTCGGGGTTGCACGCGTTATACAAGATGAAAGCCCTGCGCTGCGAGCCACTGATTGTACGCCAGGCCCTCCCACGACTTCCCATCGAAGCGCGCGAGGCCAGCGCGCCGGAGATGCTGCCCTGGAAGTTGAATCTCATGGCGGTTATGAACGACTCTGAAAGGATGGGCTCGCAAGTAATTGTCGCTTTGGCAGATGGCTCGCTGCGGCAATATTCCGTTGACCTGAAGGCATCATCTTTGTCGGCACGACCAGGCTCGCGCGTATTAACACGCCGCAGTGACGTGATGGCAACCCGAAGAAGAGCAGACCTCTCTTGTCCACGAAATGCAGATGCCATCAAGTTGGAACGCATAATTGCCGTGGACGCGTTGCGTGGGGCTCATATTAATAACATGCGAATTGCTCGGCTGTGGGATTCATCAGTACTTGTTCTGACCTGCGGAGATCCGATGAGTGATATGGACCCTGGTAAAGTGGTCTTTGTCGCGCTTGGTAATCAAGTGAGCGACGGTACACCTGAGTCTTCCGATGGCCCTCTTGGCGACTTACTTTGGGAAGCCCAGCTGACTGCCGCTAAAAGTCAAGCACTTTGCCGGTTGGACAATACAGCTCCAGCGCAGGTTTCCAACTTGGGCAGCACGGAATTTCTGCTCAACGGGTCGGCATGGGGACTGGACGTTCTGGAAAAAACTGGAGACATTCTGGTGAGCACCAACGGCCGGTTGTTGTACTCGTACCGAG
Source organism: Porphyridium purpureum (assembly GCA_008690995.1). Lineage (NCBI taxonomy): Eukaryota > Rhodophyta > Bangiophyceae > Porphyridiales > Porphyridiaceae > Porphyridium > Porphyridium purpureum. The sequence goes on from VRMN01000009.1 coordinate 318,770, forward strand.
TTTGCTCACTTGAAGCGACAAACGAGTTTAATTGGGAAAATGTAAGTTCTCCGGACCTTTGTTTTTGCCTTTGTCGCTGTAGCTGACCTGTAGTCAGACGTCTGACCGGCAAAACCTAACTCATTCGTTTGGATACTGCGCTGCATTGGAACCTGACCCAAGATTGAGCTGCTGGGTCATTTCTTAGCGATATGTGCCCCTTCACCACCCTTCCAAGCACACTCGCATAATATTCCGTGTGTTTCCATCTCGAAAGGCGCACAGCTGAGTGCATCTGGGTCCATAGACGGCACCTTGAAGGTCTGGAGATATACAGAAGGCGGGACTTTACACTGTGAGATCGACAATTGGCCCAGAAGTAGACCAAATCTCGTCTACCCGTGGGGTGTCGGCGCTTCGGAATGGTTTTGGTCAGTCCGATGGATTCCTGACTGTTTAATTCGAGTTGAGCCCACAGGAGATCCAGCGCCGCGTCACGCAGCGAAGCCATCGATCGAAAATATTGGAACTGAGCAACCTACTGTTGTAGAAGTGGACCCACTCTGCCGTGCCTTTTCGTGCGCTCAAGGAAGTGGCAACGACATTCAGGATGGTGCAGACTCGGGTGCTGAAGATCTTTTCAAACGTCTCGCTTCGTGTTCTACGCCTTGTATGGGAAATTCGAATGTACATAACGGTGACGCAGGCACCGGTCCATGGATTAAGTCGGCCACCAGCAAAACCAAGCTTTCGGTCGACGGGGATGATTTTCTCCTCGTATCGCAGCAACAGAGCCTCTTCTTGTACAACGTCGGAGAGCAGCGAGTGCTCACCAGCTTGCAGGATGTCATTCCAGATCAGGTACGACAATCACAGTGCCTTCCGGATGCACACTGGAGCGGCGGCGATCGGCTTTCAATTCTTGAGTTTGTGTCCGACATGAGCATTGTGGTGGCCGGGTTGCAACTCAGCGGCGTGCTGGCTTTTATTCATGTGAAAAAGTCAAAGAGAGGGTCCTTCTCGTACGAGTATGAGCTCGTGGTTCTGCGCGTCGTTTTGCCCAGCGGCGCTTGCGTTTATCCTAGCAGTAGAGAAGCGCATCAGGACGATGCCCCGTGTCAGAGCGATCAGGAAAGCCTCGAGCCACATGCTTCTGGTGCCGCAGCCATTCTTCCCGTCGACGAGATGGTGGCCGTTGCAGAAGATGCCCGTGCGTGCCAGATTGCTGGTGTCGGCATTCAGGGGCAAGAACGAGCTGGGACCAGCAGCATGCTGTACGTGCTTTACATGGATATGACACTGAGCGCTTTTGAGCTCAGCTGGGCCAGAGTCTGAGCTGGGCAGATTTCTTCTCAGGTTTTCGCTTCGTGATACATGATCTTTTGCCTCTGCGGACATCTATACATCACGTATTTGCTGCGCGAGCTACCTCGGCAAATGCCCGTCGAAGATTCACAACAAAGCGACTTAAACCGAGACCCCTAGACTCATTTAAAGCTCGAACCAGATCGTCAAGACCGGTCACCATCGGTGCGCATTCAGGGACACAGTACCGGTCCTCCGCATCCCTCCTTTGCTGCACCACGACTTTGGCGACAAAGCGGCGCTCAGGATCCGTCTTATCAATGCGGGTGAAAGTCAAAGTTATCCCACTGGCCTCTGCGACTGGAGAAATATCAAGCCCGAGCGTTGTGCCATATAAATCCAAGAAGCGGTCCAAATTCTTCCTTGCGTCTTGAAAAATCGCGTCATTATGCTGCATAATCTCAACGCACCTTTGCAGACGGCTTTGCTCGGAGGATATCTGTGCCGTCACGCTTGACCATGCAAGAGGCATAGCCTGCTCTTTTTGCCGCAGCTGCTCGATATCTGCTCGCACGAGGTCCGTTTCCTGTTTGTTTCTGTGCGACCTCTGGTTCGCAACTTGGCCCTGCTGCTGAAGCTCCTTCTCCAGACATTCCGCAGCCTGAATCTGAACAGAGAGCTGGGTGGACTGCTTGTGGTGATCAACTTGCACCGACTCGATCCATTTGGTGCGCTCTCGAGCCCATTCGTCGAACGTGTTACGAGCCTTGCCGAGATTCTGCCGCAGCAGCACAACGGCGTCGGCGTCCATGGTCTCCAAGCCTGCTCGCAGACTTTATCCAATCTGTGCGAACCACACGAGCTCTGGAGCAGGATGCAGAGCATGCGGTTCGACCTCTTGCTGGTCCGTTGTCCCCCGCGCGCCCCGCCTGTCCAAGTCGGAGTGACTAGACCGGCCTTCCTGCCGGTCCGAGTTGGCATCCAACGTGTTCGGAAACATTTGAAAATTTGAAATCCTCGAATGACGAAGCTGTACCTTTCACCGTACCGGATCTTTCCGAATGAGGGCGGGCAGCGGTGCCTGACGCCGTGATGCACATCGTCTCGTCTCGATGCGAGCGGATAAGCTCTTGTGGAACGTCCGAGACATCAGAATTATGTCTTGTCTGCCCCTCGCTCCGCAGCAGCGTACAGCTAGCCTCATGTGTGGAATCGACGCTCCACTCAACTAGCGTTTACTACAGGCCTGCCCGTGAGAAAGGAACTTGCACTGAATCCGACACTGGAAGGCATACCGCTTTGAGGAACGCCACGTGCAAGTTTGGCGACGCCTCTTTTACAACCTGTAATCACCGGCGGCATGGCCAAGGAGGAGAAAAGGGAGTTACAATTGGCTCGACTGCTTTCCGGGCTCGGCGCGCGGCCGCATGACGGGGACACACCAACCCCACTCGCCATTGCAGAGTGCAAGTTTAGCTTTCCACCCCCAGAAGCCATGCGAACAACACGACCATTCAGAGACTCCACACAGCAATACTCTCATCAAACACGGCCTCGATCCTATGATTTACTAATCCACATGAATGCTCGAGAAGCACAGCTTGACAAAGGCAAATGAAGCACGGAAACCGATCATACCCACCGTGATACCGCATCCTATCGACATCAGAAGCATGTACGAAAAGTACATGATGATTGACACAAAGTGCATCTCACGCATCAGCGGCTGCGTGAACAAGTAGACGATCGAATACAGGAAAACGTAAAGCCCAATCGAGCCCGTTGAAAAGAACGATTTCCACCACCAGTGGTAGTCCTCATTCACCATGGTGAGGTAAGTCACCACCAAGCTCGTTTCGCAAGACGTGACAATCAGAAGAATCAGAACCACAGCCATGAAGCCAAACATGTAGAACAGCTGGCCCGACCAGAGGCTGTTGAGAATGAACACAAGCTGGATGAAGATGACACCGAATGGAAGCACGCCCGATAGCAAGCAAAAAACAAACGGCGGTATGTCCGAGTACTTGCGAATCTCACGCGGAACTGTGTTGACGCGGCACGGAAACTCGACCTTCGCCGCTTTGTAACCGAAGAAAGCACCGATGTACGTGAGCGGCACGGAAACCAGGAGCCAGAGTGCAACAAGCAAAAGCAATGTAAAAAATGGCACCGCGTCGGTCGAATGCAGAAAAACCGCCAGCACATTCATCAGGAAAAAGATCGAGAATGCTAGACCGGAAAATCCAAAGGCGATCAACGACGTCACGGTGCGCTTGCGCGTTCCTTCGAGTGTTTCGTACAGAGAAGCACCAGAATAGCCGGCGATTGCTGACGACAAGGCCATAAAAATGAGTCCACCTGTCAGCAGGCTTCCACGGTTTGCTGGCGAAAAGAAACCAATCAAGGCAAACAGAATCGTAGCAAGCGAAACCGTGAAAATCTGTGTACCAACCCCTACGAAAAAGGCCAGACCCTCCGGGAAAAATGGGGTCCTAAAAACGTCTCCATGAATCAGCTTCCAACCGGATTCTTCGCGTAACTCCTCCTGATCATCTAGATTGTTGTAGCGCGCGAAATCACGCCAAACCGTGCGGAGCAGAACTAGTCCGACGAGTAAAGATAGGAAAAACACGATGAGACACGAGTTGATGATAGAGAACCATTCAATCCTGCGACTGGCGCTTCCAACCTTGAGCAAGTGGTCCCACCTTGTGGCCCAGGAGGTAGAACTTTCAACAAACTCCACGTCGAAAGTGTACACGATTTCGTCAGGCGCCTGTTTCGGCGACACAGTCACTGGACCCGCCGGTTTCCCGTTGTCTCCACACGTGGTAAGATTCCCCTCAGAGTCAAAAACGTGCTTGATCGATCGCGCGTGTACCTCAAAGCCTACTACGCGCATGAAGTCACCTTCCCCGCCCAGGCGTGAAAAGTCTGACGGAGACAGCTTTGGTCGGTGATACAGCACGGTGAAGCTCAGGTGGTTATTGTAATGGAATTCATCTGGCTTGTCAGCAGAAAAGGTGAACAGAGGGTACCCAAGCACGTACTCAAAGGATCCGTCGTCCATTGGCACCTTGAGCGTCAGCGGCATGTTATCCAGGCTCATGCGCACAAAGTACTCATCCTTGGCGAGCTTTCGGAGTTGCTGGGCTTCGCGTTTAAGCACCGGCCTGCGGCACACGAGATGGCACTCCTCATCCTGCAAGGCAGAAAACGAATATGCTGTGCGCTCGTCACGCTCGCCCTCCAGAAGCGATCCGAGGCTCGAGTGCTTCTTCTTTTCGCCCTCCGGTGGCAGACAGTGTGGCATGAAGTAAAAGTCGTGCGGCACATCCGACTTGATAGAGTAGAGCTTCCTACCGAACACATCCAGCTGGGCGCCTGCCTCGTAGTCGACGGGGCTGGTGCCGGGCAAGTAGAACGCCGCGACGCGTGGGGTGCAGATGCACAGCAGCGCGGTGGCGGCGACGAACAGCACGACGTTCATCATCTCTGCGCTTTCCCGTCCAGCCCGGACGCACCGATCTGACACAGCCGCGGTGGGTTTTCCTTCCCTGTGACGTTCGATCCCAAGCTCGAGCCCGTGTTTGCTTCACTGGCGTTCACGCGAGCGCTTCGAAGAAGCTTCCGGTTGTCGCGGCCTCGGCGGAGCGAGCCACGGAGTGACGAAACCGCAGACCTGCGCCGCGGCGAAAGCACGCGGTGAGTCCCCACTGGTATTGGCGGAACCCCGACGTTGCCAGTCCGAATCCACGGTTCCCGCGCGTTCCCGATCCACCACCACTCGATCAGCACAATCGCACCAACCCACTCGTGGCTCGCACAAACATGCACGCGTGTGCAGTGCGGGTCTCACCAGAAAGGGCACAATTTAGTAGGTCGGCCTAAAGTAGGGGGGAGCAGCGCGTCCTGCGGACAGCGCTCTGTCTAACAAATTTGTGGCTGTCTGCCATTGCGGCAGCCCGCACGCACGCACGCCATGGCGACCCGATCACTGTACCTCCACCCACAGACACGCGTCCGTGGGTGAGCTTGAGCTTGTTCTTAAGCGGTGTGCGCAACGCCTGGAGGTGTGTGCGCGGCGGTGGTGCTATACATTTGCAGAGCCGCCGTTTCATGGACAGGGTGTCCGCGCATCCGCACGGCGTCTACGTGCTCGCGTCGCTGCGCCCGGTGCCTTCCGTGAGAGAGCGCGAGTCGCTCTCGTTACCGGGCCCGCGCCCTTGCCCCTCCTCCTCCTCCAGTTGCGCTTTCTTGAGCTGCCTTTGGAGAAGCACCCACTGCTTCGCAATGTTCAACTTGGCCTCAAACTCGTTCAGCTGCTTCATGACCAGCTGATAGTGGTTCTTCTGTCGCTTCCGCAGAATGGCCGTTTCCTTCAGCGACTTGGCAAGCTGACGCGCAACCACAGTGTCATTGATAGGAGCGATTTCCAGCAGTTTGCGAGACAGCTTGAGCATCCGCACCTTTGGTTGCAAAACGTGCACGACGTGCGCCCACAAGCACAGCCCCTCGTGCTTTTCCATCTCATAGAAGATAGCCTTTTCTTGCTCCAGCAATTCCAGAACTTTCGAGCGCTTGAACGAATACACGCTCGAGTAATCTAATGAGACCACGTCATACTCGCGCTTCCGTCCAGCAATGATCCCTTGGTCACCAAACACATCACCTGGGCGTAGAACCTCTTCTGGCGCTCTACCCAGTCCTGCGCGACCGTCTCCCCCTTTCCCTCCCCATCTTCGAAGAAGCTTGCCCTGATTCACGACATAAATCTTATCGTGCGGTTCACGAAGGCGCAGCACGGTTTCGTTCGGCGTGAAAGTCTCCTCTTCGGTAAACGCACACAGAGCTTTGATGATTGCTTCAGGTGCATCGTGAAAGAAGAAAAATTTGCGAATGCTGTCGCCGAGCACAAAGAGATGTACCTCAGCCCTCAGTTCGGGTGACATGGCGTTCAGCACGTGCTCGTCTCTCGTGAAGTAATGGGCGAGGCTGCGCTTCACCAGATACTTGCGGATGTTGAGGTGCACATCGAAAGGTACCGAGCGGAGCTTTGCAAAGCGCGGCAAGCAGTCAAGTAGTAACCGATGGTGGATCACATCGGCTGACATTTCGGCCACCAGTCCGCTCAAGGAAGACAGAATCAATGCCCAAATGGCCGCACCACAAAACATGGCCACAATCACATATATCCTTTCGTTGACGCTCACGGGAAAGATATCGCCCAAGCCAATTGTTGTCACCGTGTACACCGAGAAATATAACGCTACTTCATAATAAATCCAAAGGCTGACTTGCTTCCACTCAATCCCACCAAACTCAGTCACCCATGTAGCCGTGCCAAGCGGTTGCACAACTGCAGCGAAGTAGAACAAACACGCGATCCAGTGTACGACCAAGCTAACCAAGCAGAGTACGGATACAATCTTCACAAGCGCCTGATTGATTTTGAAGCGCACTTCTAACCAAGTGACCTTTTCCTCCATTTGAAAGTGTCTTGCCACCTTCTCCGCTTTGAGCATCTTGACAAGGTGCAGCATCGCCGGGATCGAGTACACGGTTGGGAATGACGACGGCTCACCAGCGAACGCAATCAATGACCACGGAATCGCAGCAATCAAGTCAATCATAAACCAGGACCGCAAGTAATGCTTTGCCACAACGTCCAAATCAGTTTCAACTATCCCATCCAGTCGTACGTAGCCCGTGAAAAAGTTGAGTACAAGGTCAACAAAGAAGAGCACGGAAATAGGTATTCCGATCCAAATGACAGGCGACGATATACTGTTGGCGGCCGAGAAACACACTTCGAATACGTAGACAGTGCTGAGGAACACCATCAAGCACAATATCAGCACATCCCAAACGCGGCGCCTCAACGAAAACGGCGAAATGGCAAAGGGCAGCATGCGTTGCTTCCATTTTTCTCTGCGCGACGTACGAGCCCCATCGCGCACGCCAGAATTCTGCGAAGATGCTTGTTTCTGCACGTCTTTAAGGCTCAAGCTCGCGTGCGAAAACTTTGTCCGGAGAAACGTCTGCTCGCGCGCCGCGTCGTGCGTGTGCCACGTCTCATTCAGCAACTCCCAATCGCGCTGAGTCACAGAAAGCCCTGTGTTGTGCTGCCAGTCCAAGTTCCGCGCGGAGCTGGCGTCGTCGTCGTCCATGACTGAACCGCTGACTACCACGCCACGCCACGCCGAGCCAACCGCTCCACGCCGCCGCTCCGCACGTCTCCGCACGATGCCTCGCCACTCTTCCTCCAAGCGGCAGGTCACCTAGGGTTGCAGCCAGCCGTTAAGCGTTCGCGTGTGTACAGCTCCCCATTTGCGCCGCAAACCCGCGGTACAGTGACCCGACTCAATTTACTGAACACGAAGTACAGTGCTGCGTTCGCGCGATCTCGCTCGCGTCCCGACGCAAGGCGCAGGGCGCGGGAGTGGCCACGCAATTCGCGCATGCCGCAGTCGGCCCGCGTTCAACGCGCGGCTGTCACGCCCAGCACGCAAGCAAGCAGAATGGACGCCTGCACAGGCTTTGTCGCGAGCTCCGGGAGTGCTCGGAGCTGCCTCTGCGTCGGTGGCCCGCCGTCCAGAAAACCCGTGCGCTCGCCACTTGTGTGCTGCAGCTCAAACTCCGACGCTGCTTCGTCCCGTGGGGCCGAGACGCAACCGGCAAGTGTTGAGGGTTGGGCAACAGACGGGAGCAAACCCAAAAACAGCAAGGAAAGTGATGGTGGAAATGGCGCGCTGACACTTCTGCCTAGGCCAGAGAGGCCAGGTGCCAGGAAAGCAACACTTCGCGCTCCTCCAACTTTGAAAGTTCCGCGTCTGGGCAATGAGACCGACAGCGCTCAAGCGGATTCGTCTTCCAATGGGGCGCTTGCCGCGCCAAGGGTTGTATCAGCCACACCCGGCGCAGCACCTCGGACAGCAGCGCCACCGTCACTCGCGCAGGTGCATAAAGTGCTCAAAGCGGAATTGGACGCGCTGTGTATGCACTTGGAAAGCGAGCGAGAGAAGCAGCACCTGCAGCTCATTCTAGACAGAGTGATAGAGGAGCTTGACGTAGACCGGGGAAATCGATTTGCTCATCACTCTTACGTCCCGGCACATATCGAAGCGCAGCAGTTGGGTGTGCTTAGCACGGCGGCCACGGCGCCGCAACGCGCGCGTCATTTGAGGCGTCTTTTACATGCTCTAGCATCCATTAGCGCCGATCTTGAAACCATGGTGGCTGCCATGCTGTACTGTGCCGGTCTACAAGCGCATCGTCTCCAGGACAAGGTACCGCCTAACGTGCGTGATTCGCTCGCTGGTATTGACGAGCTCTTGCAGGACAAAGTGTGGCTGGACTCGCTCGGCTCGAGTTTCTCGGACCTGGATGACTCGAATGCACGTATTCTGCGCGAGTTCGTGTTCAGCGCTTCACAGGATCCTCGTGCCGTTGTGATGCACCTTGTGGACGTGCTTGTACAGCTCAAGAATATACACGAAGTACCATTGTTTCAGCAACATATTTTTGCACTCGAATGCCTGCAGCTATACTCGCCCGTGGCGCACTCTCTGGGAGTGGGCAAGGTAATGTGGGAATTGGAGGATCTTGCGTTCCGCGTGCTGTTTCCATCGAGCTACAAAAGTGTCGAAGAATGGCATCGCCAAATCTGGCGGGAAAGCAGCAAGCAACTCGAAACAGCGCGGGAGGAGTTCATGCACCATTTGCTGTGCCATCAGCCGCTCCTGTCGCTCGTGGAAGGTTACACGATCACAAGCCGCACGAAGAATTTGTTTTCAACGTTCAAAAAGATGCTGCGCTCCAACAAAAGAAAAGAAGAGATCCTGGACGTTGTGGCGATGCGCGTGATTGTGCGGCTGCGTCCAGATTTACGTGAGGACGCCTCTGCACAGGCGCGCGCTTGCAAAATAGTGTACGAGCAAGCTGTAGCACTGTGGGGAGCGGAAAATGAATGGCCCGGCCGGACAAAAGATTACGTGAGCGTCCCAAAGGGGAATGGCTACCAGAGTATCCACACAACGATCACACATCCTACTGGGTTCACGTTCGAGGTTCAGGTGCGCAGCGAGGAAATGCACATGCGTGCCGAGCACGGAGACGCTGGGCACGGCCTTTACAAAGGCGGCGGCACGCAGCGCGACTCGGTGCTCCGGTTTGCATCCGCCATCCAGGCCGAGAACATCGCGTGTATTTCTGTGCAAAAATTAAAGTGGTAGCGCACGACCAACCTGGCCGAATGTGCTCTCCTTTGCCTTTGCCGTGATTCCTTTTGGCGCAGCAGGTGGGTGCGACCTGTTCACCAGACGCGAGGCAGGGCCGCGGGGCGTGAGTCGTTCCAGCCGCGCCGGCAGACCTCGCAAGCCGAACTGTCAGCAGCCGGAGCTGCGTGGGCTTCTCAACCTCAACCAGACTCACTAATCAGACCGCATGCGATAACGGCAGCCACGAACCGGCCAACGGCTGTTGCGTGTTTTGGACCGATTTCGCCGAGCTGAGCCGGTGAGCGCCTGTGGTCGATACGGTTCGTGGTCACGCTGTGTGAGGTGGGGAGGAATGCACGTTGCTCAATCAGCGGAGACGCGGCGTGGGCTCGGTGAGGGAAGGGGGGCGTGTCGCAGGATACGATTGCGCTCGCGACATTGGGAGTCGGTTGCGAAAGGGTGCAAACGGGGGAGTCCGAAGTGCAGGCAGAGTCTCGATGGCGCAGAACCTGGGCGCGCTCAAGCGCATGAACACGGAGGATTACATCCTTCAGCGGCAGGAAGAAATGGGGGAGGACTCGCAGGCGTACCATGACTTGCCAAAGATCATGAAGCCCGGCTCGGAGGCGAAGGAAGGGTTCTCTAAAGTGTTGCAGTCGAACAACGAGATGTTTCACCAATACCAGTATCCGCCCAAAGTGAGTGACTGGAAGTTCTGCGGCTCGTTCCCGTCGCCACTGACGACAAACCCGAGCCGCGCAAACCTCGGCAAAACGTTCGTCAGCAATAACGAGACCGTGCTGGTGGATATTATCGGACATGCCAGCGTGGGCACGATTTCCCGAGAGTTTCTGCGCGCGGGGCCGCGTGAGTACGTCTCGTACCATCCGGACCATGTCAAGGCAGCTATTGTGACGTGCGGTGGACTGTGCCCAGGCCTCAACTCAGTGGTGCGCGAGATTTTCACCAGCCTTACCTCGCTGTACGGTGTCAAGGAGGTCTACGGTGTGCCCATGGGCTTCCGCGGGTTCTACGCTACCGAGTTTTCGATCAAGAAACTGGATTATGAGTACATTGACACCATCCACCATGAGGGAGGCTCCGTACTTGGCAGCTCACGAGGCGGACATGACACCAAACTGATTGTGGACGCCATCCAAGACTTTGGATTCAACCACATCTACATCATTGGTGGCGATGGCACGCATCGAGGTGCCATGAAAATTTTCGACGAACTTCGCGAACGCGAGCTGAAGGTGACTATTTGTGGCATCCCGAAAACCATCGATAACGATATTGCACTCATCGATAAGAGCTTCGGCTTTGACACTGCGGTGGAAGAGGCGCAGCGCGCCATCAGGAGTGGCAAGGTCGAAGCGCGCAGCACCGTGAACGGCATTGGGTTGATAAAGCTGATGGGCCGGCACTCAGGCATGATCGCCATGTACTCATGTCTGGCTTCTCGGGACGTCAACGCTTGTCTGATTCCCGAGGTACCGTTCGAGCTGAACGGCTCCAACGGATTGTTCCAGTACATCCAAGACTGTTTTGACCGTCGTGGTCATTGCGTCATTGTTGTGGCTGAAGGTGCGGGAATGGACTTGCTCCAAGAAGAACTTGCGAAAGCCGGGACAGACGCATCGGGCAATGTGAAGTACCCGGACATCGGCCTGTGGCTGAAAAGCAAGATCAACGAGCACTTTGCCGCGAACAAGCGTGAGATCAACCTCAAGTATATTGACCCGACGTACATGATCCGCACGGTTCCTCCGAATGCAAATGATCAAATCATGTGCAGTTTGTTGGGTCAGAGTGCAGTTCATGGTGCCATGGCTGGCTTTTCTGGTTTCACGGTTGGACTCGTGAACACACACTATGTGATGATTCCCATGGAAGACATTGCCAACCGTGGTAGAAGCAAGGTCGATCCTCACAGTCGCATGTGGCATCGGGTGGCAGCCACAACAGGTCAGCCAAACTTTCAGAATCCCAAATGACCGGGCAAGCTGGAAACGAGAAAGGAGGAAAGGAAAAAGAATTAAAGAGAGGACATTTCTCGTTCGGCTTCTCGGACTGCGACTACGTGGGACGTCTTCCGCCATTTCGATGTCTTACTCCCACTGTCCTTGGGATGCAAGGAGAAGGAAAAAGCAAACCAAGATTCTCGTGGTTGTGGATGGTATGTTGTGCTCTACTGATCGGTTTGAAGCCGTCAATCTTACGAATGAGGCCAGGCATAAATTAGTCCATCAAGATTTTGTTCGTAAACAAATATGACAGATCGATTGCCAGACTCCAAACACAGCCCTTTGATTTTGCCCGCGCGTATAACCCGAAGCCTATGAACAGAGGTTCCGGACAATTTAACGGGCATTTGCTTTGCAACGAAGGACGGAGCGTTGGGTTGAACGGCCCTCCCTACGTGCATGAGGTATTTCCAAAGGTCTTCATCCGCAGTATTTTCCGGTCGTGACGCCAGAAAATTTCTGCGCGTACGTAATATGTTAAGGAGCTCTGTTCCTGCATTGGTTTATCTTGTGTCTGGCGTACTCATCTCTGCTGGAAACGGCGCCAAATCCTGTCCAGTGAAAAGGTGAGCGCCGCCGTCCTGGCTTATTCGGTGTCCTCCTGGATGGCAGCTAGGTTGAAACAATAATCGCCGCGATAAAAAACCATGTTCCGCCGCCGCGCAGCACGATAGGCATAGTCAGAAAACCCTCGAGGCGCCATCTTTGGTGCCGACGGGCTCTCTGTGCGCCATGACTCTTGACAATGCTCCACATCAGTGGCATTCTCTTTCAAATATTCATCCTCTGCGTCCAAAGCATGCAACCATGTGCTGTCATGTTGCATGTGGGTCCCTGCAGTGCGGCTGCGCGAAAGCAAATCCGGCGGGGACAAGAGAGTCCCTCCGGCCGGGCGTCCAGCGCTGGTCTTGCTCCGTTCCAACGCCTTCGCCATCAGGTTTGGGTACCGCTTTTGAACGTCTTCCTGGATCAACTCGTCTAGTCGAGCGACCAATACCGAACCGCTGATTTCGCCAACCCCTCGGGCGCGCTTGGGACCGATCTCGCCGGATGATTCCGTCGGTGATTGCTCCAATGTATCCTCGGATCCGGCTGAAAGACCAACACTGAATGGTGCCGCCGCTGGAGGGTCCAACGCGCTTGCCGCGCGGGGGCCAAGGCTCGGCGTTCCCGCCAGCGAAACCTTGGACGCTGAGTTGAGCGTGGACTGCGGATGTGACTTGCGCGCGAGCACATACTCGAACATCAAGTCGCGTGGCGGGTAGTCCATGACGCCATGCTTCTGCTCCAAAGTTCGTGGTACCGTCGGTGGGAGCTCATGTATCTCTAGCGCACTTTTGTGACGGTCTGTTGCCCCCGTCGGATGTTCCAGTGCGGAAACCGCGCTGCCCGAATTGGCGCTTTGTTCGTCCGGCTCCAAGGAAGACACCGTGTCCGAGCGCGAGATGCCCTGACTGCTTTGCACGCTCACAAAAATATTGGGCAGGTCTTCGGATGCGGCCAGCAAGCGATCCGGGGACGACGACCCGGTGTCGTCGTCGGTGTCATCTACTCGCTCCGGCGCTTGCTCCCGCACGCGCGCCTGTGCGTGCTCGCGTTCCGCGCGTGGCGCAAGGGCGCCCTGCTCCTCATGCGCCGAGGGGCCCTCTGCGTGCCGGTCGGAGCGTCTCATCTCATCCTCGCTCGCACGCGCGCGCGTCCCCCGTGCCCCGTTGCACCTCGGGGTGCCGCACTGTCGCGTGGCCACATCCGTCTTATACGCAGATTACACTCCCAAATGCCGCGTGGCCTGAGCAGCACTGAACCCCCGCTCCAGATTCCGCACCGCACTTGCCGCGCAAACCATCCAATCCACAAGCCCAAATTCAATTTATTGCACAAACGCGCCGCGCCGCAGGCAAGTGGTTGCAGGTCGTGCCGTCACACACACACACACCATGCCCAGGGCGCCGAAGAGAGCCGTGCGAGCACAGACGCGGCCGCTGCCGAGTCGGCGCACGCTCTCCGCACTGCGGCCTCGGCCCCACTCTCCGATGCGCATGAACCGGACGCTCTCGGCGCCTGCTGCACAGTCACGCAATTGCACACGGGCAAGCAAGCGACGCACGCCCGGTCACCCCAGTGCGACGCGCTCGTGTTTTTGATCGCTCGTCTCCCACACGATGTGAAGCGCCGGCCGAGCAAGCTCCGCTTTCCGGAGCAAGCACGCCCATTGCTCGTCGTCCCGGCTGCAACCTGGGTTACCGCCAAGCCCTAGCTCGATCAGGTTCGACAGCTTGTCGTCACACAGCGCGTTAACCAGCCAATCTAGCTCGCTCAGACCAAGCCCACACGCACCCAGGTCGAGCACCCGCACGCTCGTGTTCGCCAGCGCATCATCGACTTCGTGTTGCTCGCGGGCCACAAGCTCAAGCATGTCGAGCGCGATCGCAGGATTATGAAAAGCCTGGATATCATGCAGCTGACCAGCGCGCAACAGGGCGAACAGCCCTGCGCTTGAGACTACATTGTGCTTGATGGCAAGCGTGCGCAACTGTTTGCAGTTTCCCGCGCCAATACGCGCAGCCAGTTTTAAAAGATCCTTGTCACCAAGCTCGGTACCGGAAACGCGCAGCACAGCGAGCACGGGCGCTTCGCGAGAAGTCGACTGCCAAGATTCCATCAGCCCGCGCGCAGCATTGACATTCGCGTCCAGGTCAAGCTCAACAAGGCGGCTCAACATATCCGCTTCGTGTATGACTAGCGAGGCGACACGCTCTTCACCCAAGCCGCAGCCAGCAAGCCAAAGCCGCTGAAGGCTCGGCATTCGTCGACATAAGAAGTCTACAAGTCGTGACCAGAGCCACTCTGGAAAAGTTCCAATTGCATTCGCGCGCAAATCGAGTTCAACAAGTTCAGGGCAAGATGATTGGAAGGTTGATAATGACCCGTACTCGTCTCCTTCGTCAGCAACTGAAATTTGGCCTGATATTTCACAATGCGCCAGTTGCAGTTTTTGAAGCGAGAACGTTCCAGCACCTAGCAGCCCTGCAAACCCGTCGACCATCACTGGATTCCGGCTAAGATTCAGGCTCTTTAAAGTGCAGCTCTCGTTCATCAGGAGAGCGGCAAGCTCTTGCGCGCCACTAGCGTCGATTCCTTTGTTTTCCAGGTCAAGTACACGCAATGCTGAATTGGTGTTGGCGCTGACGGCCGCCGCGAGCCGGCGCAGATTGACAGGAGGCTGGCCTAGTGTCTCATCACCCACGTTCAGCACTTCTATGCTAGTATTTTTCTCCAGCATGGAGCACAAGGCCTCGAGCGCCGTGGGAGATAGGTGCGTTCCGGCCATATTGAGCTCGCGCAAGTGCGATGCGTGAACCATGGCGTCGCACAAGCGCGTGATATCGTGCTCGGACAAGTTCCGACTACGCAGGACGAGCAGAGCAGGGAGCGAGACATCGTTGCCTGCGATGCGCGCGCACCATGCTCCCAGCCACGCTTCCCGCTCAGCCGCGCTCTCGCGCCTGCCCCACGCCATCGCCAAGTCGCAACACACCAACCCCGGCACGCGACACCTCAGGATGCCGCGAGGTACACTGCAGAAGTATACTGTACCGCTTTAACGTGTACATCTAAGGTACATTTTTCCACTTGAGCGTTCCGCGCGCGCGCTCAGTTGGAGAAAAGGCGGAAACGGATGGAGTAGGAGGCGGAGAGGCTAGGAGGCGTCTTGCGCAGAGCAGACGGACAGGAGTTGAGCGCAGAGCGCCGTTCACCACGGGCCTGCAAGCGCCGGTAGGTCGAAAGCAATTGAGCAACTTGCTGCAAGCGGCTGGGCTCGCCGCAACGCGGCCTGGTTGATCATTTCGCGCGGTGATGAAGTGGCCAGAGTTGGGCACGGGCAAGCTCCTGTTGTGGAAGAAACAGAAGGCACCGGGCGACACAACCGAAGAGCGCGCTCAAGAGCAGCGGCGTGTAGAACTGAATGCGTTCAGGAACGTCCACGGTGACGCCGTAGACGATGCAGCTGCGCCCACGTACGAATTTCATCCGAACAATGCCGCGTTTGCCTCCAACTTTGTCTCCTCTACGAGGTACAAGTTCTGGTCATTCCCATTCTTATTCTTTCGGGAACAATTCAAGCGTGTCAGCAATTGTTACTTCTTGGTACTCGCGATTTTGTCTGTGATTCCCATTTTTCAACTGGTCGAGGGAGCCGCATCGCTCGGCTTGCTCATCACTCTAGCAGTGGTGCTGGGTGTTTCGGCGTTGCGTGAGATTGTTGAGGACGCTAGCCGAGCACGAGAAGATCGGCGGCTAAACAACTCGCCCACGGCAATAGTTCGCGACCCCAGCGACGCGGAAACGAAACCTGACACAACATGGGCGGACGTGAGGGTTGGCGACGTCGTCAAGCTGCGGAACAGAGATCACGTACCGGCAGACATGGTCATTCTCTCCACTAGCTCAAGTGATGGTGTCATTTTCATTGAGACGAAAAATCTGGATGGAGAAAGCAACCTCAAGCGCAAGATGTGCAACAAGCAAGTTGCATCCACCTTCTCTAATCCGAGCGACATCCTGACGCGGCGTGCGTACATCGAGTGTGAGGCGCCAAACGATCGCTTATATCAGTTTTCTGGCTCGATGGTCTTTGAACAGCAGCATCCGGAGGATGCTAGCAAACCAGCTGAGTGGGCGAGGCTCACGCTCACGCAGGACCATATTGTGATTCGCGGAACGAGCATTCGGAACACGGACTGGGTGTACGGGTTGGTGGTGTACACGGGATCCGAGACAAAGCTTCTTCAAAACCAAAAACCGGCACAAATCAAAGTGTCACGCGTGGAGGCGTCCGTGAATCGTATTATCCTGGTTCCCATAGTTCTTGAAGTCTGCATTGTCATCTTGTTCACAATTTTGTGGAGTACGCAGTGTACCAGTAACCCAGCAGAAGATTGGTACTTGACCGGTTTTGGGAGTACATTTGTGCAGACGGGCAACTGCGGCGTGGGCGAAGGCTTTGTGGTTTTTGTCAAGTATATTCTCATCTTTTCCTACATGGTCCCCATTCAGCTGTTTGTACTCCTGGAAATTGCGCGTGTATTTCAGCAGCTATTCATCCAGGCAGATTTTAAGATGCGCTACGACGGACAAAATATGCAGGTGCGTTCAGCAGCATTGAATGAAGAGCTTGGGATGGTTCATTACGTGTTTAGCGACAAGACAGGCACTTTGACGTCGAACGAGATGATTTTAAGGCGCGTTTCCCTGCGCAATGGCCGGATATTCTCCGTCGCTCAGCAAGGGGCTGAGGAAGAAGCACAGCCTGCACTTCTTACAGGTGACGATGGAGCGACTGTGCCTATGCCCACGTTACGGAGCCTTGTGGACTCTTTGATGCAGAAGGACCGAAGCTGCGTATTTGATGTGGACGCCACGACTGGGGCAGAAGAGGCGACCATGGCGTATGGTGCAGAATTCTTAAAAGTTCTGTCCTTATGTCATACTGTTGTTCCCGAGTCGTCGCTCAGTACCGGCAATGAGAAAGAGGACGAGAATGATGTCAAGCGAAACGGGTCTCGTACGGGTTCTGGTAACCTTTTACACACTCTTGCGTCACGTGGTGTTCGTTTCGGTGGCGTGACGAATGATGGAGCCACATTGCCCACCGAAGGCGCGGCAGCGGCAACAGAAGAAGCGAGCAGTAGCGTTGCGAATGACAGAAGCGACGCTGCGGTACCCGATTCGACACTTGTCGATATGGACGCTAACGTCTCGGGCGCTGGCGCTGCTGGTGCTTCAGGCCCCGTTGCATATCAGTCATCATCGCCAGATGAAGTGGCTCTGGTCGTTGAGGCTGCGAATCATGAGTTTGAATTTGTTCATCGTACAAACGAGTTCATGCGTGTCTCCGTGGGTAAACAGAATTATGACTGGGAACTGCTTGGTGTGATAGAGTTTAGCTCGGCAAGAAAACGCATGTCTGTGGTAGTACGAGAGCCCAGCGACGAGCCGTGGACGCTGTCCTGCAAGCCTCTTTCGCAGGAGGCCCAAGTTTCGGCTGGGCCTGCGGTGCCATCCGGACGCAAAGTGAGGATGTACTGCAAGGGGGCTGATAGTATCATGCTGTCGCGCGTGGCCGAGCAGGAGAAGCAGGCAGCGCAGCAGATGATGCTGACGGTGGACGAATTCGCAGCGTGCGGCTATCGGACGCTCGTGATGGCGTACCGAGATCTCGATGAAGATTACTTTAGTGCATGGCTGGACCGATTGGCGATGTGCAACGCGTTGCCGAGCGGCGAGGACAAGGAAGCACAAATTCTTGCCTTGGAAGAGGAGATTGAGCGTGACTTTCTGCTGATTGGATGCAGTGCTATTGAAGACAAACTGCAGGACGGGGTTAGCGAAACCTTGGCGCGCATGAAGCAGGCCGGGATTAAGACTTGGGTGCTCACTGGTGATAAGCAGGGCACTGCCATCAATATTGGTATGGGATGCGGGCTCATGGATGAATCGTACGAAGTCACGTTGATCAACGAGACAGACGAAGATTATACAGCTGCCCAGATTGAAAAAACTCTCGGTGTATGGAGGGCGAGGCTGCTGCTGCACAAGGAGCACGTCGAGTCGGATCGCGTTCGCCGTCGCGACAGCAATCAAAAGGCCGAGAGCACGACGCAACATATCAAGCAGCAGTTTTTCATGGACTCGGATAAGGTTGTCGAAAGAGACGCGGTCATTGATCCTGGCAAGGAAGGTCGAAACAAATTTGCTCTGGTTATGGATGGACATACCCTCGAGTTTGCGGCCAGAGAACACATCCAAGAAAAATTTGTAGAGCTAGGCTCATTGGCGAACACTGTAGTCTTGTGCCGGGTGAGTCCGAAGCAGAAAGCCGAGGTAGTCGAGATGGTACGGCAATGGATGCCGGACTCGGTGACTCTCGCCGTGGGTGACGGTGCGAACGATGTCGGTATGATTCAGGCCGCCCACGTGGGCGTGGGCATTCGCGGCAAAGAAGGTGTCGAGGCTGTACTGGCGTCTGACTTTTGCATCGGACAGTTTCGTTTTTTGCAGCGCTTGATGCTTGTTCACGGTCGGTGGTGCTACAAGCGCTTGATCAAGCTTGTATATGCTACGATGTACTCGGCAATGCTGGTGGCCAGCATGGACTTTTACAATGGCTTTTTTATCCAGTTTTCCGGACAGCCGCTGATGGACCCTCTGCTACTTGGGCTTTACACAATTGTGTTTACACCGCTTCCGCTTTTAATTCTTGCGATCTGGGACCATGATGCTCCCCAAGAATACTCACTCATGTTCCCTGAACTGTATCGAAAATCGCAGCAGCGCACACACTTGCGGTTTGGCAATTACTTGGCATGGATTGCGATGGCCATTGCTCAGACGTGTCTTATCTACTTTTGTCTCTACTCAAACTTTGGGAATAGCACGCAGGCAGGGCTCAACCTGGGCGTGGAGTCACTTGGCATTCTAGGCCTCGCGTGCATCATTTTCACGTTTCATCTATTTACAGCGCTGCAAGTGGGCGCTTGGAACGTGTGGATGTTTCTGATTTGGGTGGTCTCCGGGACAAGCTATCTTTGGGTGATCCTGGTCTACACGACGCCCTTTATCGCGAATGGTCTCAATCCCCCATATGTTCTCGTGGGAATTGATACGTGGAACGCCTCGTTCTCGTGGCTCAGCATGTTCATTATTCCCGTCATATGCGTGCTCCCGGCGTTCACAAGGAAGGCCGTGCGCAAGATCATGTATCCGCGCACAAAAGATCTAATCATTGAGCTCTCGCGCAAAGGTATCCGGCGCGAATCATTCGATCCCTCCGTGGTACCGCCGACCGAGCCACGCAAGCTGCCGCGCTTCATTCAGCGCGACGCAGACATCAAGCCGGCAGAGGTCAAATTGTTTAGCGAGCAGCACGACACGTTTCGTCGCGAGGTGTTGCGCGGCGAGTTCGTACCGCAGTACGAAGCAAAGAAGTTCCAAGCACTTAAGCGACACGGCTCCGAGGGAGATATCAATGAGGTCGTTGACCTTGTTCCTGAGGAAGCGCCCAGATTGGCGCCCGCGCTGCCTCTACCACCGCAGGATCAGCAACATCCGAAGAAACCGCGCCACATGCGCAACAAGAGCGACGGCGTAATCCTTAAGAACAGGCCCAAGTTTGACGATATGGTTTGATTTTGTCATCCAAGAAGGGTGTCTTTGAATCATACGTATGCGCGCGTGCGTCTAGTCACGGTCGCAAGGAATGCTGCAATGTGTTGCTTGGGCGACCGGCACTGTCACCCGAATGGCCGAGACTATTTCGCGCTGCCACTGCATGAACATGCTGCATACATGCAAAACGCACAGTTGCTAGCAAGTCTTCGAGCAGCGTGCGCGCGCGCTGGACGAGCTCGTCTGGATCCTCGGCGCGAACGCGCAGGCCAAAGTGCAGCGGCTCACGCGCGGCTGGGTGCGCACCGACGCCGCGAACCTCGACAAAGAGACCGGTCCACTCACGGACAAACTTGAGGTATGCTTTGTCCGGCCCTCCTGAGATAAAAGTGACCAAGTCCATTCCGCTCCCACACACATTCGGCACGTTCTCCATGCCAGTCATCCATACCTTCTCCAGTCGGAACGGCCGGTGTGCACTGTACGCCCTGTCGCGGAGGCGACTTCCAGCCATGCCTTGACTCCAAGCACGGGTCTGTGCTGCGACTGGTTCTGCCTCGCGCGGTTTCTGCTGCAAGCGAGACCAGTGCTCGATGACACCAGTCCACGCAGGGCTCCTGCTCCCCGGCACATCGTCCGGACAAATCCCGCCGCGGCAAGCACAGCGCTAAACGAATCGACTTATCGGTTCATCCTGAGCCGCTTCCGGTTTTGAGTTGGAAAAGGTGCGCGTGCTTCGACTGGAAAACGTGAGCAGGTCACTGCTTTGATTTGCGTTCTGTGTGTGCCGCGGAGAGAATGAACGGTGAGGCCGCCGCGTTTCTCGTGCTGCAGCCACTTAGTCGTCCCCTGGCAGCCGCGCGACGACGCATGAGCCGTCCCGTTGCGACCACGATTCGCCGCTTCACAAGGATGGCACTTGCGCATTCCGATCGGTCGGCGCTGGTGGACCTCGCGTGGCTTAAGAAGCAGGACGCGCGCAGTGCCAAAATCCTGGACGCTTCGTGGTGGATGCCAAATGTGCCCAAGGACAAGCGCTACTCGGAAGATGAGCTGCAGGGTTTCCAGCAGAAACTGCAGCAGCACCTACTGCACAACCAGAGCGGCATTCAGCGCTTCGACATCGATGTGGTCAAGGACACGACGAACACCCTGCCACATATGCTGCCGACGCTCGAGCAAATGGCAAATCACCTAGCACATATGGGGCTTTCCAGTCCTGAAGACGACGTTATTGTGGTATACAGCACAAACGGATTTGTCGCAAGTGCCAGATGCTGGTGGATGCTGCGCGCCTACTCGTTTCAGAATGTATTTGTGATTGACGGCGGAATCGATCCCGAGAAAGACTTGCTCGCATCCGCGTCGTCTGGAGAGGCACCGGCAGCTGGCACGTCTGACGCAGATTTGTTGCCTCTGGAAGATCGAGAGAAAGCGCTGAAGGCCACCATGAAGTTCCGCCCTGAGCTGGTGTGGAACAAGCAGGACGTGCTTCATTTTGTCGCCGCCAAGGAGAAGAGCCCTGAAGGCGAGAAGATTTTTCTTCTCGACGCCCGATCGGAAGGACGCTTCAAAGGTACTGAACCAGAGCCTCGTGCAGGACTCGCCAGTGGCCATGTCCCGGGATCTTTTTCGGTTCCGTTCCAGGCGGTGCTTCAGAGCAACGGAAAGATGAGGCGTGGTGCCGCCCTGCGCGAGGCGTTTGCTTCCACAGGTCTGTTCTCTGATGATGCGACGGGTGCCGTATCATCCGCTTCGATAAGTTGTACGTGCGGGTCGGGTGTCACAGCTGGTGTAGTTGCGCTTGCTCTTCATGAGGCGGGACTCCCTGACGCTTCGGTGTACGACGGTAGCTGGACCGAGTATGGAGCAGACGCTAGCTGCCCCAAGGAAGTCTGACAGGCGACGCGGTGTTCCGTATCATCGCCACTCAGTAAATGTCATTTGTTCGTCGGTTTGGCCTTCACGTTCAAGCCAACGATAGTCGCGTCAGCGTAGAATAACCCGGTGGATCAAGAAACGCGGCGAGGGACAGAAAGTCACAGGGAGTGGGGCGTTGCAGTTGTCTGAATGCTGCCTTTTATGGAGAATGGCGGCAAGCAATAATGAAGACAGCACGGATCTGGTGGCGCGCGAGGCGATCTCGTACGCTTGCGCGCATGGAATGGTGATGGCACTCCCAGCTGCGCCGCCTTTGCCCGAAACGCTTACACATGCACCGTTCTGCCTGCGCGCGTCTCGCTTTGACGCATCGGCATTCGCCCTTGCGGTCCGAACGGCGCCCCTGTTTTCCAAGCTGATCCATCGTATGGCCATGGCGGGCCCCGAATTCCTCGCCCGCGAGTTGGATGAGGCATCGCAACATGATTCATTTACTGCGCGCTTACTTGCATGCTATCTGGACGCAGCGAACCATCCTCGAGGCCTGGCACAGCCCGTTTCTCTAGGACTGCACCGCTTTGACTACTTCATGGCGAAAGGACGAGGCGAGATGGATCAGAGCGTTGTGTTACAACAGGTCGAGCTCAACACTATTGCCTCCTCGTTTGGCTGCCTTGGAACTCGTGCAAGTCACCTGCACGAGTTTGTACATCAGCTGGAGGGCTCACAAGTGGACTGGGATCATCCAGAAAATCGAGCAGACGAAGCTCTCAGCGACGCGTTGGCCAAAGCGCATGGCTTATGGCTAAAGCGCCACTCACAGGACTCTTCGAAAGAGGTGCAGGTTATTTTTGTAGTTCAGCCAGGCGAACGCAATCGGTTTGATCAAGATATTCTCCGGCATTTGCTGCTTGCGAGACACAGAATTCGCTCCGTGCGTCTGTCGCTGTCTGAGATTGCTTCAAAGGGTAGGCTTTCATCTGATGTTGACCGTGCGCTGGAGATAGAAACAGGTCCGTCCGCTGCCTTGGTGTCTGTCGTATACTTTCGAGCAGGCTATGGGCCCGGCGATTACGTTTCGGAAGCATGCTGGCAGGCTCGAGTGCTCATGGAGAACTCCACAGCGATCAAGTGTCCGTCGCTGAGCTACCAGCTTCTGGGTGCAAAAAAGATCCAGCAGATTTTGTGCGACCCTGAAGTGCTCACGCGCTTTGCAGATAGCCCGAAAGATGCGCAGCTTATGCGCGACTGCTTTGCGTCGCAGTGGTCCCTCTCAGCAAAGCCCGAGGC
The DNA here is from genome assembly GCA_008690995.1 of Porphyridium purpureum. Lineage (NCBI taxonomy): Eukaryota > Rhodophyta > Bangiophyceae > Porphyridiales > Porphyridiaceae > Porphyridium > Porphyridium purpureum. The sequence continues at coordinate 341,643 of VRMN01000009.1, forward strand.
GGCCACCTCCACCCGTGCTGCCATTCAGCTTGCGCTGGACAACCCGCATGCATTCGTTCTGAAGCCGCAGCGTGAAGGTGGTGGGAATAATCTCTACGAAGCTGATTTGAAAAAGGCGCTGCTAACCATGTCAGCAGATGAATTGGCCAGTCACATTCTTATGAGTCGCATTGAACCCATTGCAGTGGACAACACGATAGTGCGAAACGGCAAAATTGTTTCGGGGCAGGTCGTGGGCGAACTGGGCATCTTTGGTACCTTCTTGGGCGACACGCAAAATGGTGACATTTTCTTGAACGAAACCGCCGGTTACTTGCTCAGATCGAAACTCGCGACCGTCGATGACGGCGGAGTCGCTGCGGGAGTGGCCGTACTTGACTCACCACAGCTGGTCAATATGGGCTTGCATTAGCACTGGTGAAAGGTTGATAGCCGCAGCCAGAGCACAAGCCTGTCACACAAATTTTTGTTTAATCACTCATGAGGTACAGAATGATATTTCACACCTTTGGTGTTCCTTTGAAACTGGCTTCCACCATGTGGGTACACGCATCCATCTACCTACGCCAAAAATTGAACTGAAGAGCCTTCCAGCCCTCGACTCGAGTCTAATATGCAGAGGGACACGTTCACGTGAGAAAGCAGCAATGATGGCCCTTCTGCTCCGTGTGAGTGCATATGCAACCAAAAGGATCTGGACGGAGATGAATACTACTGGTTCGGTACCCAAGTAGACGCAAATACCCGATACACACACTCGTACACACACACACACACACACACACACAAAGCGCCTGGACAAAGATGGCAGAAAAATTAACAGAATGACAGGCATAACCCCCGCGATTTCCAAAACACGATAACAAAACGGAATACCGAGCATCGCGTCCCGCTCATTGAATACCTTGTTCACGGCCCTTGTGTCCAGAGCCCGCACGTGCTTATGGCCGCCGAGACCCTCTTACATAGGAATGTCGCAACAGGTACTCACGATCATTCCGGAAACGACGTACGGGTCCATAGACCCCGCAGGTCTGCGGTCCTCAAAGTAACCAAATCCTTCCTTCATAGTCTCATGCCCAACGCGGCACGACGCACCGCGGTCAGCCCTTCCCCATTTAAAGATTTTGTACGACGCGGTCTCGTGGCGACCAGTGAGCCTCGCCTCGTTACCCGCACCGTAAGCCGCAATGTGCTCGGCATGCTTCTTCGACAGGCGTTCCAAAGCAGGAATGATGTGGCCCTCAAGGCCTCCAGGCTCACGCATGGGCTTGGTCGAAAAGTTCGTGTGCGCACCAGAGCCATTCCAGTCGCCCTTTACGGGCTTGGGCTCCGAGTTGATAACCACGTCACACTTTTCAGCAATGCGCTCCATGAGGTACCTCGCCATCCAGACCATGTCTCCAGTCTCCATGCCCACCGTGGGGCCGATCTGATACTCCCACTGGCCGGGTGCGACCTCTGCATTTGTGCCACTGATTTTGAGGCCTGCGTACAGGCAGGCTCGGTAGTGCGCGTCTGAAATAGCACGGCCCTCCATGTACAAGGCGCCCACTCCGCAGTAGTACGGTCCCTGTGGCTCTGGCTGCCCGTGCTTGGGGAATCCCAGCGGCTTGCCTGAGGCCTTGTCCATCATGAAAAACTCCTGCTCGATGCCGAACCACGGCTCAAGACCCATGGCCATCGCCTCGTCCATCACCTTGGCACACTTGACTCGCGAGTTTGTCGGCAGCGGTTCGCCCTGCGGAGTGTAAGTGTCGCACATGACCAGGACATTTGGCTTGCCGCGGAACGGATCCCAGTAGCACGCGCGCGGGTACAGGATGACCTCGGAGTCCTCTCCCGGCGCTTGCCCGCACGACGAGCCGTCGTAGTTCCACTTTGGGTAATCCTCTGCCTTTGCATAGCTTTTGTACAGCGTGCGCGACTTGCTGCGCAGCTTGTAGCCTCCGTCCAGCCACACATACTCGGCCACATACACGCCTTCTGGTATCGGCAGATCCCGCAGGTCCCGCAGGAACGGCTCGGTCACCGTCTTGTAAAACTCGGCCATAGTGACTAACGATTGATGTCTTTCTTCTTCTCCTCCTCCTTCTGCTCCTGCCCCTCTCTGCTCCTCGACCAATCGACCACCACCGGACACTCAGATGTGCGCACCTTGCTCTTCTTCCCTGTCTCCTGGCTGTGCGTTGCCGTTGAGGCCCCATTTCGAACGGCTAACTAGCCTTCTGTCCGCCCAGTGCGAGCAGGTCGTCAGCTGGTTGTGATTGCACTGACGAAGCAGGCCGCTGGTTCTGCCTGAGATGCGGCGGTGCGCTGAGGCCTGAAGGCACAGCGCAGGCCAAATGCAGGGCGAACGCACGCGAACGCAGGCTGCCCAGCCAGCTCGCAACCACCCACCACCGAAAACGAGAACGCAAAGGATCATAAAATGACACCATTTGAAAGGAGAAGCTTGCGCGCCAGCCGTTATTGATTGCGCGCGGCACGCTGGCAGAATTTGTCGTAACGCCTGCGAAAAAGCTGTACCCACTGTTCATGCAGGAGGTACAGTTCAGCACCAGCGCGCGTGCGTGCAGGATGCCCGCGCGTAATCTGGGACGCGCTGCGGTGCGTGCGATAATGACGGGCGGGCAAGGGGGCTGACGGAGCCGCGGTCTGGACCAGGTGTCGCCCTGGCGGCTCGCTCGAGGCGTGCTGAACCGCGCGTGTCGCAAAGGCCGCGTCAATGCCGCCTGAGATCAGCGAAGCACAGTGCGCGGGGCCGCGCTTGCGATATCGCGCCGCGTGCGTCGGATTGCTTAAAATCAAATTTCATTTTGTATGAACAAATCAGTCGCACAAATCAGTCAGGCAGAAAAAAACCCTGTACATTTCCGAGCGCGCACGGACCTTTTCCAATCAGAAAGCCAGAGCAGAGCGCGTCGTGCCGGCAAATGACAGAGACAAAAAAGTATGCACGGTTCGTTGCGTGCCAAACTTCTGTGCTACTCACCCAGAGTCTCCATGAGCAAGTAGTTACCGAACGGAGCGCTCAGACAGGCAATGTCACCCACCTTCATTTCGTCCAGCACGTGCGCCGTGACAAGGCTGCGATCCATCTTGCTTAAGCTCAGACGGAATTTCTTCTCATTCGAATCGCCGTACAGGTAGTAGTTGCGGTGCGTGGCGCCGCCCAGCTTCTCGTCGACCACCTTGAGGCACGTGTACTGATTGTGGTCATACGCCGGCAGCGCAGCGCCATCCAAGGGCTCAAAGGTAACGATGGTGGCCGTATCCTTCTCGAATTCCTCATCCTCGTCGTCCGAGTCTTCGGCGTGGCTAATCTCAATCTCTTCCATGGACACGATCCTGAACTCCTTGAACCCAATAAACCCGTTTTTCCTCTCCTCCATTTCCCGGTAGAGCTCCTTCTCCATGTGCGCAAGGCACTCGACAAGATACGTCCAGCCGGCGTGCCAGGCATCCAGAATGCTCTGGTCCACACCGCCTGTCACCTCAACCAAGGCCTCGAGCAGGGCCTCACCCAGAAGCGGGTATTTGTTATAGTCAATGTTGCGACTGCAATGTTTCTGCGCGACGCGCCTGAGATCGCCCATGAGGCGGTCAATATGCTCGATGTTTGTCATGAAGCTGAACACCACGCTGCTCTGCACTTGTGCCTGGAGCGACACGGAGTTGCCTGGGCAGCCGCCCTCGGGAACCTGTTTCCTCCTGGTGAAGTCCACGGACCAGAGCTGCTTCATATCTGGGTTGGCGGCCCAGAACTTGTCGTACATGATTTGTGCGATCAGCGGTGCCTGTGACTTGAGCGCCGTGGCGGACTCTTTGACCAGGTCCATCTGGGCCTGCGAGGGCTTCTCTGGCATCGCCATCTTGGTGTTGTTTGCGTGATCCTTCTCAAGACCTACCCCTTTGTTGCCGTCGCCAGTGCTGCCGTTCTGCTCGAAAGCTTGTCAATCACCCCGACTGTTTTTGTTTGCTGTCCCTGTCTTTGTCTGTGGCTAAGTGCCTGGATGTTTTTGCGTCTCCATGTTGCCCGGCTGCTTATATGCACGCCGACGCACTAGATGGGTGCGGGATGTGACGACGCACGACTGACAAGTTGTGTAACCTCCGCCGGTGCTGCGTTTGCTTCGAACGTCACGCGAACGCCAGCTACACCCTCTGACACAGTGGGCATGACGGAGACGGAGGGCGAGCGGGAGAGAGAGAGAGAGAGCAGGTCCGATACAGTGACGCAGCGGCACATGAACAGACCGTTTGTTCGCACGCGCGCGCCACGACGCTGCTTACTTGAGTTTGGCGGCCACGCGCAGCATGACGTGGTGCATGGCCGAATCGCACGCCGAGCGCAGGTTACATGCCGCGCTCGCGCGAGTTCGCACGCAAACTCGCGACTGCGCCTTCTTCCGCCGCACACATCCTAGTCAGAGTTCGCCGAACACGCACGCACACAAACAAACACAAACTTACACACAGACGGAAAAACCAGCCGGCCAGCCGCGTGGCGTGGAAGATTGCCAAGCGATGCGGCATTGCCACACGGCACCAGCACGTGCGCGGTACAGCTAGGTACAGCTAGGTACCGGATGGCGCCGCTGAACACCCGCGCAGCGAGAGAGATCTCCGGTCGAGCAGCCGCGCGTGCGCTCGAGACGCTTGCAAAACGCGCTGGATTTAGTACGAAGCGGTACTGCGCGCGGGTCGCAGATGGCGGCGCGATACGAAGGTGGTTGCCGCACGAGCTGCTGGTGTCTTGTTGCAGATGCGCACCGTGTGGACTTGAGGGAGGGGCGTGCGAGGAGAAGGGAGACGGACGCGTGCGCTTGTGGAGGAGAAGGGATTGCCGGGTGTGAGGAAGAGGGAGAGAGGGGAGTGAGCAAGCAGAAACAGGCAGAATGGCAGCGTTTGTGACCGGCATGGGGGCGGCGCCGCGCTCGCAGATGCGCTCGGTGAGCGGGTCCGCGGTGTGCGTGCGATCGGACAGCGTGCGCGCGCCAGGCGCGCTGACCATGCGACTGGGCACCGTGAGCGGCAACAGCTCGCTGGACAAGCTCGGACTGGACAAGTTCCTTTCGGAGAGCAACAGGGCGTACACGCCGCGCGCCCAGCCGGGCTTCTCCAGCGAGTACGAGCAGATCATCTCCGCCACGTACAAGCAGCTGTTCGGCAACGCCTACATCATGGACTCGGAGCGCGCCGAGATGGCCAAGCAGGAGAGCATGTTCCGTGACGGACAGCTCACGCTCAAGGACTTTTGCCGCGCCCTCGCCAAGACCGAGCAGTACAAGAAGCGCTTCTTCGACTCTCGACCCTTGTATGGCGCCATCGAGCTCAACTTTAAGAACATTCTGGGCAGGACGCCAGATGGCCTCGAGCATTACCGCGCCAAGTCTGCTGTGTACGACACCAAGGGCTATGAGGCGTTCGTAGACGCGTTCTTTGATGACGGCGAGTACGATGAGGTGTATGACGACTACACCGTGCCGTTCTACCGCGGGTACAAGACGGAGGCCAACCTGTCCATGGCTGCGTTCACGCACTTTTTCAGAATGGTGCGCGGATCGTCCACGTCCGACAAGGCCAACCCCAACTCAATGCAGAAGGACATTCCGCTGAACTACTACGGGATCACCAAGACTCCTCTGGCCGTCATCGCGCCGGGCGCGGCTGGCACGGCGTACACCGAGTCGTTCTCAGGAACTGGCTCATGGCAGAGCGGCAGGGCGGGCCTGAACGCCGCGCGCGTCGCCCTTGGCGTGCCGGCTACCGCGAACGGCAAATCGTTCCGCGTCGAGGTGACTGGCTACACGCAGCCCGGATTCGGCATCACCGCCGGTACTGCCGTCGGCAAACTGTACAAGGCAAACAAGCTCTCCAGGTACCCGCGATCCAACAAGAGCTACGTGGTCGGCTTTGACGAGCTTACGCCTCTGTACCAGCGTATCACCAAGAACGGTGGAACCATCGCGTCCATCACGCCATTGTAAGCGGTGCGGAGGGACAGAATGGAAAGTGTTTTAGCTCGAGAATGTTGAATTTCTAATGGGTCTCAGGCAGTTCGACACCTGAACGGCGCGATACCGCGCGCAACGGCACAAAAGCGCGCCCCTTCCCTCCTTCGCGTCAGTCAGTTGAAAAGTAAAGTGCTCGCGGTATTCCCGTAATAGTAGGTTGAGGATGAGAAATGTGTGTCTGCCCAGAGGAAGCGCGTGTCCAGAATGTAATGCGACCAGGAAATGGCGTTCAAACACTAGGTTGTTGCTTTACGTCGTCCTTAAAGCAGATTGCGAAGTATTCATTTGAGACGTCGTCGCACATGCGGACGCGCGCTCCGTGGATCCACTGCCGTCGTTCCGGGCACCGATCGGCGCAGTCGCGCACATACAGATGTCGCACGCGGTAGAGGATCTAGTAGCGGGTGCTGTGTCGGGTCTGATCGCGCGCATGTGCATTGCGCCGCTCGATGTCGTCAAAATTCGAATTCAGGTGGAGCCCGAGGAGCAACGCGGTCGAAATGCGCAACATCCTGGCGGCGCGCAGCAAGGCACTACTTCCGCACGCGGTGCGGTGCCACCGAGCCGTACGCTTCGACTCTTAGTCTCGATTGCACGCCATGAAGGACTGCGCGCTCTGTGGCAAGGGAATCTTCCGGCCGTGATCATGGTGGTACCGTTCAGTGCCGTTCAATTCAGCGCGGTTGGCTCCTTCCGGACAGGGCTGGAGCAAAGTCTCGGCCTCTCAGCACCGGGCAGTATTGTGTTGGCCAGCGCCGCAGCGGCATCTTGCGCTACGCTTGCTACATACCCACTCGATCTGCTGCGCACGCGGCTCGCGGCGCAGCGTCATGGTGAAGTGTATCGCGGATTGGTCGATGGCGTGGTGAGCATTATGCGCTCGCGCGGGGTACGAGGATTGTACGCAGGGGTTGGTGTAAGTATTGTGGAGACCGTGCCGTACGCTGTGATAGGATTCACATCGTACGACTTTTTCAAGCGAACCATCTCCAGCACCGACCACTTTCCGCGGTGGATGCCCGATGCGTTCCTGAGCGGGGCATTAGCCGGACTAGTCGTCAAGCTGTGCCTGCTTCCACTCGACAACCTCAAACTACGCTTGCAGGTGCAGACCGACTTTTTCCGATCCGCTCAGTCGTCGCCCGGCTCTTCGCCTCTGAACGGGCGACAGCTTTGCATGAACATACTGCGCCACGAAGGCTTGCGCGCATTCTACCGCGGGTTTGCGCCAACCATGCTGAAGACCATTCCTAACAGCGCCATCCATTTCGGCGTGTACGAGGCCGTTAAGCGGGCATGGCGCGCCCGAGCCCCAGCCGCAGGCGAGGCCACCACCACACCGCCAGACCAGGACTAACCACGAGGCTGAGAACCCGGAGGAGCCACGAACTTGGCAGCAGTTACCAGATACTAGCGGACAGAAACCGATAAACCGAATGTCTAACTGGAAAGGGATGGAGTCGATGGGCGATGGCCTCCCCGACGCCAGAGCTGGCCCATCTGACAGACACATGGCCGGAGCGCGCCGCGCAGATTCGGCGCATGTCTGCGCTCCTCGGAGCGCGCGCGTCCTTCCTTGTGTACGGCCCCGCGGCCACGGGGAAGACAGAGCTAGTGTGCGACACGCTGGCCTTCATGGGCAGGTCGATCGCGTTTGCGTACGTTGACTGCAAGACATTCTTCTCCGAGGCGCACCTTTTCGAGTCCCTTGCGGTGCAGGTGTGCCGTGCGTGGGGCGATGGACTCGATTCTGAACTGAACTCAGACACATCGTCGGAAAACACGCACGGCCATGGCATCAGGTCAAAGTCAGATTTCGTGCATCTGTTGATGCGTCTTTCTGATTCAGACGATGTGAAGCACAGAGAGCGAATCGATCGACATCTCGTTTTGGTGCTGGACGGAGCGGAGCGCATCAGTAGAATATGCCCGCCAGCGGTGCTGTGCGATCTCGCACAACTCGAGTCGCTCATCTTGTCGTGCTTCGATCGAAGGGTACATGTGTCAGCCCTGTTTATCAGTGAGCAGACCTGGGACGTGATCGCATCACAACTGGCCCACGACATGGGCTGTACCTTGCCCATGATTTCCGTCGCGTTCCCGCTCTACACTAGCGAGCAGCTGCGCACCATTCTGAGGCGCACGGGGAAAGCGTTGCGCGTGGGCGAACTGTCGCCAGAGCAAGTTCAGAGAAAGTGGAACGCGACAGTCGATCTCAGTGTTGCCACTTTGAGCAAAGCCACCTGCAATTTGGTGGAGTTGCGGCGCCTCACGAGCTGTTTGTTTCCGCATTATGTCAGGATCAGCTCGCAGTCAAAGGAGCACGAGCATAATGCATATCAAATCATGAAAGAAATGAATCCGTTTCTTCAGCGTGCTATGAGTGCGATCTATCGCCTGGACCAGCCGATCGAGGAGCCAGTGTCGCAGGTGAAAGGCCTGAAATCACCCCGGCGCACGGATGCACAGATAGGAGATATGACGGATGAGCTGTTACGCACAGTTCTGTCGAGCACGCAAAAAGAGCTGCTGGTAAGCATCTATTTGGCGACGCTGGTGCCCGAAACGAGGGACGCTGAATTTTTCGATGCGGAGACAGTCAAGGTTGGGGTCAGCGTAAGTGGCCGTGGGAGCAAGCGCACCCGCACCGGCAGCACGAAATCGATGGCAGCATGTTCGGGGCATTCGGCTCCAGCTGAACAGCCCAAGATTCCAATGGAGCGCGTACTCGCAGTACATCGCTCGTTGCTTACAACGGGACAATTTGGCATCGCTCAGTCCCTCAGCCAAGCATGCATGCTGCAATCCGTGACACAAGAGCTCACGGACTTGGCTCTGCTCCACGTGGTTGGCGCAAACCTGAATCTTTCGAGTCCTATGTTTAGCAACTTGCTCAGCGCAGATTCGGTCGAAAGGCTTGCGCGTTGCGTGCATGCGGATGGCGAGCTGCGGCGGATTCGAGATGCGCTCGGGGCAGCGGATTGACCGAAATGGGCGCATGGATTCCCCAACTTGGACGAGAAGTTTGAGAAGGGAGTGCACTTTGAAGGCGACGGTGGTTCGCATGATTTCAGAGCGTCTGTCGCGCACGTGAGTTCTGGTGTCGCTTTCGAGTCGCTTGGGAGAATTGCTCTCAACGAAGAAGCTCTATGAGACCTACACAAATCGCTGTGCGATAGGATACGCAGCCTGAGTAGCCGGAAATCGAGGGGCGCTGGTGTAGGAATGATGTGGAGACTCGACATGGCCGCCCACCTGCCGTGCTGTGACGAACTTTTAACGTAGAAGTGATACGTGGCAACACATTCTGCGTTTTGCGCGCGTACGTTCGTGGCTTTCGGAGTATCCCCGAGCAGGGAAAATTTACTCTTGTGTACACTACTCTAGGAATATCAAAGCATTGTTAGTGCGCCAATATTGTTTGGTACATTTGTTTCCACGCATTTCCGAGAGTCCGAGCTATCGTCACTCAGCGGTTCAGTTATCCAATGCCCCTCCGCTTAGCTCTGGGGCGTCTCCTGTTGTGTCCTTGGGCTTCACGGCATCCTCTGTGCTGTCGCCTGCTCGACCAGACGAAAGATTGTTGCTCTCCACCTTACTGATATCGACCGAGCTGTTCTCCGCCTTACTAGCATCAGCTGAGCTGTCCTCTGCCCTCCCCGTAGCCGCCGTGCTGTCCTGCACCTTAGAAGGCTCAGCGCCGTTACTAGTATCCCCAGTTTTTCTTTTCGCATTGGCGCGCTTGTAGTAAGTGCATTGAGCCCAAGGTGGACACGTGTCTAGGCAATGGAAGCACTCGAAGTGTGAAGAATCGAGAATACAGTCCTGGCCAAGATGTTTGCAACACCTGCATTTTGGTCCAAAAAATTGGATCTTATCGTGAAATAGCCCATTTTAATAGAAAACTTACTTTTAACTCTTTTTTTAACATTGTCAACATCGAGCATGACGATGAACCAAGGCGCGGCGCGCGCGTTTTTGTTTTCCCCAGACCATCAGAAGGTGCTCAAAGGATCTTCGCTCGCTGATCCATCTCGTCGTGCGCAAGCGGAGAGTCTCCAGATCGAAATTGAGCGCGCGACGGCCGAACAATGGCGCCGTGGCTGTCGGAACACGAAAAAGGGCAGATCGACGCCCTTGCGGGCCAGGAGCTGTCGGTGCGAGCCATTGCGAAGGCTCTGAAGCCTCGCCCAGATCGCTCGCGACCGTCCTATGCAACTGTGAGCCGTTATCTGGCGTCAAGGGGGCGCCGAATTGTCCGCAAGAAGCCAGGTCCGAAACGGCTTTTGAGTCGCAAATCGGAACGCCGCATCATTCGCTTCGTATCTGTTGATGCACTGACGTCCGGACAGGTGGTTCACGAGCTGCACTTGCAGTGCTCGGCCAGGACAGTGCGTCGGACGCTTCAAGCAGCAGGCTTTCTTCGCTACAAGCGAGTCTCGCGGAAACCTTCGCTGTCGTCTGACAACATCAGGAAGCGTTTGGCGTTTGCCACCGCATTCATTGCGAAACCAATGGCTTTCTGGCATCAAGTGGTCTTTTCAGACGAGAAGATTTGGAGCTGCGATGGCCCATTCGGCTCCTCGCAGCGATGGGTCGACTGTCGCGCTAAGTCAAGTTCGTACGCCAGGCGTCAGCACTCTGGAGGTGGCAAGGTTCACATGTGGGCCGGTATGTCCCTGCGCGGCCTAACAATGGCCGTCTTCGTCGAGGGTGGCTTGAATGCCGTGAAGTATCAACAAGTCTTGCTGGAAGCCTTGCTTCCGTTCGGCCTGGAAATGTATGACTTCAATTTCACTTTCCAGCAAGACAATGCCCCGGCACATACGGCCAACTCGACCAAGGCGTGGCTCGACGCACTCGGCGTCACTGTGCTGCCGTGGCCTGCAAGGTCTCCGGACCTTAACCCAATTGAAAACATTTGGGGCGTCTTGTCGCGCGTGGTTTACCGAAAATGCCGCCAGTTCGCACGCGTCGCAGAACTTAAGGCTGCCGTCCTTGCGGCGTGGGCGACCGAGGCCCAAAAGTACGTAGTTCCACTGTTGGAGTCCATGCCTCGCCGTCTTCAAGCTGTACTAGACGTGCGCGGCCACCACACCAAGTACTAAAGTCTCATCCTTCTTGATCTTCGTGTTTCTTTCTTACGTTCCAAAACTTGCGCCTCTCGCCAATACCCCTTTTCGGTGTCTCCATTGCCCATGTGCTCTTTCCTTGCCTTTTCCTCCCGTTGGACGCTCCCCAGTGTTTCTTGGGACGTGCGATCGATTGGCGTGCTCAAAACATACCCTTGTCTATCAAGATTCTTCACTTTTACACGAATTTCTCTTTTTATGAGGGTGTTGCAAACATCTTGGCCAGGACTGTATGCTTCTTGGCTTCTTGCTCACCCAAATGGCGCACAAGGCATTTTTCACAGAGCAGCTTTCGGCACGTTCCGTTCTCAAAGTTCCTGCACACGACTGAAGCGCGCTTCGATGGCATGTGTCCGCAAGCGTGGCAGCTCCGACTCACAGTCTTACCCTTTTCAGTGTTTCCTCTTGATCCAGCCTCATGCTTGGGTTTCATTAGCGTTTTGCTGATCCCAACGCCACCGCTGGGGTGAGAGCCTTGGTAGGACCCGATCGGTCTTCCGGCAGATCCCCCGAATAGAAAGGGCATTGCTTGTTGCTGCGTGCCGTAGGGCACCTGCCCCGCTGTAGCGAATGATGATATGGCCCATTCCTGAGACTGAAGCTGAGTCTGTGACGGAAACTGAGACTGGTTGTACAGCAGAGAGACACTTGGAACAGCAGTCTGGCCGTAACTCGCCATGGACTGCGCAGGCAGAGGCGAGAATCCAACCGCTGGATTCGGCCGCCAGGCTGGCTGTGCAAAAGGATTGTATGTAAGGCCTTGCTCTGCCAACGGCGCACCTTGCTCCAATGAAATACCGGTGCTCTCCGATGGCCTTAAACAGGAAAGGATGGCCTGATCCTCGCGCTTCGGAAGCGATCCGCGACTTAAGGCTTGCACATTATCGATCCCCGTGGCCTGCCTTTGATTACCAAACGCAATTGCTTTCCACGCCGCCACATTATCATAGTGGTTCGACGAGAGCCTGGCCTCAATCGTTCGCTCGACGTCGCTCGAGGTCTTTAGCGCGGCATCCATGACGCGACGCAACGACTGCAGCGAATATTGAGCGGCGGCAATGGCAATGCTCAGGTTTCTCGACAATTCATCGCTCATGCCCGCGCACGCCTGCGACGCTACAGCCTTATCTAGCGCCTGTTGTGCAGCGGTGAGCGCCTCATACGCCTGTGCGTGGAGAGCATTCGCAGCGTCCCGCGCCTGTTCCAGCTCAGGCATGGTCACCGAATTGTTGTTGAGCAGCTTGCCGCCCTGACTGAGCTCTTGGATGCGATACATCGACTGCAAATCCCGCTCCATTCTCTCTTGCTGCGTCATCAACAATTCGTGCTTGTTCTGGCTGGCGACTTCTCCAGCGTACATGACACCCGGGCTTCTCATACTCATTGGCGGGTTCATGCTCGAAGCAAAAAACTGCGACTGCGACTGCGACTGCGACTGCGGTCGCAGTTGAGACTGTGTTTGTTGCGCCGCCAAGTTGTACTGCGGCGCGAGGTTCCTTCCCTGCACACTGCTGTTGAGAGTTTCGTCGCTCAGTGGTCGACCTCCACCAACCGCTGGTAGACTGCTCGGCGATATGGAGCGATGCTGCGTATTTAAACCATTCAGCTGAGAAGCGGATGCCACTTGATTCACGTCCCAGCCGCCCAACGACGACGGCGCCTGTCTTATGTCCATCGGGAGTGAGCCGTCATGCGGTCGCATGTCCAGCATGGTTCCCGGCGCGGAGCTCGACTGCCTCCCAATCCCTGAAAAGGCCCCCGTACTCATCATGTTGGCGTATGCATGTGCTGATGCCATCTGCGCGTGCTGCACCGGCGGTAGCGGCTGCTGTTGATATAAGTGCTGCTGCGCTTGCAGAAACACACTTGTGCGATCTTCGTGTTGCGGCGTTCCTCGCGGAGGCGCGACGAAGACCGGATGTCTCGCAGCCGACTTGTCGCCGCCTAGTGACCCGCCGCGCACATCCATGTTGACGCTTTGCAAGCTGTGCCACTCGCCCAGCTTATCCGAAGCGCGTGCTTCTTTCTCTCGTTCGGCATCCGTTCCCCGCCGCCGATGTGTCGCTTAACCCCCTTCCCTCTGCATCCCTTTTCTCCGCCTCGTCGTGTTCCTCAAAGCGCACACACGGCACCCGTTCCCCTCCATATAGATAGAAAAGCGCGGTACCATGTGATCTTGCGCACGCGACTTACTACTGAGTCCTTGCCGCCGCCTTTCACGCGTCTTTCGCCGCCTTGTGCAAGCAAGGCGTCATACGTACGCACGGCATTTCATGCCTTTCATCACAGGCCGCCATACAACCTCCTGCGGGTGGAAGCTAGTCGGCCTTTCGGCCTTTCGGTCTGACGGAGCACATATAACTTTACTCCCAGTTTCTCCGACAAAATACCAGGGTTCACTTACCGTACAGGCCAGCTGGCACGCACCCACTGACCGACTTGCATGGTCGTGTGGAAGCCGCCGGCAGGTTTACAATCATACACGGCAGGTAGCGCGCCGGTACGCTCCCTTAGGCGAAGAGGAGCGTGCGTCGATGCTCCATGTAGAGCCACGTCACGATCTCGACAGATCGCGCCGCGCGCGAGTCGGCTCGCGCGGCGGAGCGTGCTGTCGTGTGAAGCATCTCAGCTCGCGCGCAACTCCCACGCCACCTGCGCGACCCGCACGCGCGTCCTTTCTGCGCAGCCGGCGCATGCGCTCGACCCTCGCAGATCACTGCACGTGGAGAGCGCTCCGTCAGGCTGCTGCTTCCCGGGAAGCCAAGCGCCCAGACATATTCGCTTCCGTCAATGCTGCGCGGTGACAAAGCAGGTGACTTGTTTTCACCATTTCAAGAAGCAACCGCGCTTCTCTCAACCACTGTTGGAGTTGCCGAGGGTGCGCGCCCTTTCAAAGGGCGGTGTCGAATCTGCGTGCAAACGTCACCAGCGGTTTTGCCAAGCTCACAATATATTCTCGCAGTGGGACGAGAGCGTACCCATTTCCCGGAGGCATACCAGGCTGTGGCTGGAGCCTGAGCATTGCGGAAGCAAAGTTGTTCCTGTCCTGTACAACACGGAGCCGTGCTTATCCACAAGCCCACCAAACTCGATCGAAGTGCATGACCAGACGGAGTGACGGGGCTGCTCGACACCGTGAGACTTGTTTTCGCATGAGCTCTGCGATTGTGTTGCGAAACTACGCGAACCCTTCACGCGTTCCACAGCACCAGTGTGTCTTTTAAATCCTTCCCAAACCTCGCAACCCCCAAGAAGCCGGAAGAGATGGCGGGCAGCCGAGGTCAGAGGTCTGGCGTGCTACAAGTACCCTCCCGCTGTGCATGCCTGCGCCTGCTACTGCTTCAGTGCGACGCGTCCCAGACGTGCTCACATGATGTGTCCGAGTACAGTGCGTCCACTGGACCCCCGAGCGCAACAACTGCATCAGGCCTAATTCTAAATCGCAAACCGGGGGGCGCCTTCCCAAACCGATGAGTCAGCGTTATTTTAATATTTCTTGAAATCCGGACTCGATGTTGTCTTATGGGGAGAGCCCAGTTGCCGTGCTAGTGGGACAGGATCTCCAGCGCGCATTAGTGCCGCTCAGCGCTGCGAGACCAGCGACCTGCTCGCATTTCTCCTGCAAAATATGACAGCACAAAGGCGACGCGCTCCGCGATGCCAGCGATGTGGGCGGCCGCATAAAACGCTGCTGTGGTGAGTGTGCGGAGGATTTTCCGTGTCCGCTGCAGTGGCAGGGAAAGAGCAACCGGTGACAATGGTGGAAACAACGCCGGCTGCGGCGCCCGTCGTAGTGGACATGGACGGAATTCAGGAGGAGGAGGAGGTTGTGGAGCTCGAGACGCACGACGACAACAGGGCTGACAACTCGTGCCTTTGCTCGCCACTCCAATGGCCTCTTTTCTGCTGCCTTAGCGCACTTATTGTCCCGGAAAAGGAGAGCGCAGTTCAGCTGTTTTGCGGCAGGTACGACGGAACCATCGAGGAGCCAGGGTGCTACTGCCGCAACTCGCTGTGTATTACAACGCGCAAAGTGAGCCTTGCAATTAAGACTATCGATCTTGTCAACACCAAGATTTTAGATTTACGCGGCAATCCCGTCATTGTGTCCGGTATTGTATCCTACCAGGTTTTCGACCCGCGTCGCGCCGCGCTCGACGTGCAGGATGTGCATCGCTATGTGGGCGACCAGGCTCCCGCAGTCCTTAAGCGGATTGTCTGCAAGTACCCATACGACTCGTCCGCCCCAGGCGAAATGTCACTGCGTGCAAACAGCGACCGCGTGTCAGCGCAACTCAAAACCGCACTCCAGCTGCGCGTCGCCGTAGCAGGAGTCAAGATCCATTTCTTCAACCTCAACGAGCTCAGTTATGCACCCGAGATTGCCGCTACCATGCTCAAGCGCCAACAGGCACACGCTCTGGTCGATGCGCGCCGCACTCTTGTGTCGGGGGCTTCGCAAATCGCCGCTGAAGTCGCTTCGAACATGGGTGTCGAGCTGTCCGCTGCCGAGCGCGGAAAGCTGGCCGCAAACTTGATGCTTGTGCTTGTTTCGGACCGCGACGCGGTACCCACAATCTCTCTTGAGTGACGCGATCAAACAACAGAGCAGAGGCACGGTGAAATAGGTAAGAGTTCTGGAAGGGACGTGGCTCGGGCGAAGGGGCGCTCAGCAGGTTTTCCGTGGTAATCGTCCTTGAATGCGAAGCCGGCCAATGTGATGAGGTGCGACCTCTGAAGGTTTGAAGGGTTGTGGTTGAAGCACTGGACGCAGTTTTTGAGTCCGAGGGTTTTATTTCGAGCCAAGGAAGGCCTAAATTATTAACAACCACCTGCCAACTTTGCGGCATTTCTTTGACCACATTAAAAGTTACGGATGATTGAGAGAAGGAAATATTCCTCCAGGCACCCAGAAGTTGAAGACGTCCCCGGCAAGCGGCCAGAATAAGCTCTTTCATACGTCACAAGGGAGCAGACCCGCATTTTTATAGAACAGAGAGACTGAGCATTCTTTTCTCGGCACGATACGTCCTGTGTAGAAGCGAAGCGAGACACACACTCCACCTACACGTGCGTGTCTTGAAGTTTGTTCCCTGCAAGCTCTTGATGCGGCTTGATCACATTGCTCTCCACGCTTTTTGCCCCTGACTAGCACTGTTGTTCCCGCAGCGCTTGTCGACGTTTCCCGGCTCGAAAGTGCGAAGCGTGTACGTAGTTATCTTGTATGTTTTGTCGAAGATAGCGTTCCGTTACGCTCCTTGGCGTCGCCATCTGCAACGAGCTGATGATTTTCGGTTGGAAACATCCCACGTGGAAAAGACCTAAAGAAACCAACATTGCCAACAGTGAACCAACGCACGTCCTGTGCTTCAATTCCCGAGAGCGAGGGCGAAGCTTTCGGCTGTAATTCCTGATTGGCAAGACATGAACGCACGCCTTAATAGTCAATTGCACCAATGCGTCGCATGAAGGCAACATCGCAGCGCTGCACAAGGAACCGCTTGTACAGTTGCGTAGTGTCCTCAGTGTTGCTCCACGGCCGCAGCGCACCAACCAGCCTCAAGTGCTCCAATGCCAGCGCACAGGTTACAGCGACGTTAAAGCTCTGCGCAAATCCGTGCATGGACACGTACACGCAGGAGTCGGCAAGCGCAATCATTTGCTGGCTCAAACCGCGTTCCTCGTTGCCAAGCAAGATAACCACGCGCTGATGCTCGTCCAGCAAGGCAGCCACCCGCGCCTCGTCCAAGTAGGCCTCCAGCGGCAAGCTGGCCGAACTTAGACTCAGAGCCACCAGGTGTGCCCCTCCTGGCATTTCACGTAGGGCACGTGCAGCGAGCTCCGGGCGATTATATCGTTGGATCGTGATATGCATGCCAGCCGAAAAAACGCCCTGAGCACTGCTCTTCCAGAAGAACGGATCAGCCGACTCGACGCAATGTAAGTGCTGTATACCAAACGAGTCCATGAGTTCCAGAATCTGCTGCGCATTGCGCGGGTCGTGCACATTCTCCGTTAGCACATGCACAGAATCCGAGCGATGCCGCAGTACTCGCTTCACGTGCTGAACGAGCTCGGCGCCCAAGTGCGCTTCGCACTGAGCAACGAAAAGCGATGTATCCGGTGCGTCCATCAATTCGGTGCCGCCGGTGACGCCTTGAACTCTGCTGCGCTCTGCGATGGCTCTGGCTCGGGCAAGTCCCCGCCAAGGTCAGGAAGAGTCAAGTCAGGTCGGTAGTACTTGTGAACTACCGTGGTACCCGCGAATGTGGAACCAATGCCCAGCGCAAATAAAGTCAACACGCGCCAGAGGCCCAGCCGCGAATAGATGCCCAAGTCGGTGCGCAGTTGCCGCGGCACCGCGGCCTCTTGCTGGTGCTTTTGCCGCCTCCTCTGAGCACTTCTTTGCGATTCAAACATCCTTTCTGGCGACGACAGTCGATGAAAACGGCCGACGACTTCCAGCCAAGTAAGCGGGGCTGTGACATCCTCGGTAGAATTCCAAGGCAAGGCCGCTTGGTGGTGATTACAAATTGAATGGTGCATCTAAATATTTGTTAAATTACGACGTTATCTCTTTCTCTTCTCTCTACCTACATGGCGCTGCTTTGCAAGCAGCCAGGTCAAGCGCTCGCTCGCATTCCTTCGTCTCTACCTTTCTCAGGTCTTTCCAGTCCTCGGGCCACGTGTGTGGCCCGAAATCTAAAAAACAGGGGGAAAAATAAAAATTGACGAGCAGTTCTAACCGTTCCAACCTGCATGCGGCGCTGCGCCTCCTCTGACCCACAGATTCACGTGCATACCAAACTCAGGAACATCCAGCAATCCCACACAACCACCAAGTCAAAGTCACGTTTCAGTCTTCTTCGAGCTTGACGAAGAAAGGCAAGCGCGGGCGCGAATCTGTGCCAAGCTCGCTTGCCTCCGATGGATCCACGATCGAGCCGGCCGAGGAGCTCGGACCATTCGAAGTCGCACCGTTTGCGGAAGCCACGAAAGGCAGCCCCGGCAGCCCCGGCAGCCCCGCAGCATGGACGCGACCCCCTGATGCAACCTGTCCCGCAGTCCCGTCTGCGGTCAAATCGCCCGGTTCGTCCTTCAATGACAGACTTTGCATACTCATCAGCGCCTCGACGTCGAGCCCACGGAAACCACCTTGCTCTGTATGAATAAAGCGGCATCGAATTCCGTAAGGACACGATCCGGTCTCACTAAAATTCTTGCACGCTTTCGTCTTGTACTTGGGGTGACGCTGCACCGGGCGCAGTTCAATCTCGCCGTGTGCAAACTGGCAGTGCGACCCGTAACGACAGGAGCCTGTCTCCATAAAAGAATGGCACAACTCGGTCTTGAACAATTCCTTGTTAATGCGCGAGTCCCCTGCAAAGACACCGCCACCAAGTGAAGAAACTGGACCGTGTGTTAAATCTGGACTCTGTGCTTGCATCGCCTGCATCGACATGTGGCCGTGACCAACAACCGGCCCACCGACCCGGATCTCGTTGCTACGTCCGCGCGGGCGCTGGCCAGACGGCCCCACGTCCAAGGGGTACTGATGCTGTTGCTGGTGCTGGTAGGCCAGGTTCTGATGCAATGCCATAGAACGACTCGCACGCATGCGTCCTGCTCCGGGCGCATGCGCGTTCGAATCGTCAAATAAACCGTACATTCCATTCCCACCCAACGTGCCTGTCGCAACGCCTCCAAGCGTCCATAGAGAGCCCATGGATGGCGCTGCTGCTGCCGCCGCTCCCGCCGACGAGTACGACGGCGAGACCCCACCGACAGAGTCCATGCCCGTTCCGATACCCATACCGTGATGCTGGAGTACGTACCACGACTGATGCTGCGGCTGTTTCTGGTCCACCATCGACGAAAAATTGTGCTGTTCGTAAGATGCGCCAGGCCCGCCGGTCACAGCCGGAGAACGGAACAGCGCCATAGTTGGCGGTGCTGCGCCCTCCGGCGGTTCGAACACGGATGAGTTTGGAATGAGAGTGTCGTACTCTGGCGATGGCAGAATACGCGGCTCATGAGCCTGCGCAGGCTCGGTCAAAACCTCTTCCGCTGCTATGACAGGCTGTATCGACTGCAGCGGAGCCGTCATAGGCACCGCTTCCGAGCACGTCTGGACCGCCACTGGCTCAGCAAGTGGCGTGCCAGCTGCCAGAGCTGTTGCTGCCGAAACAGCCGCTTTGTCCGGAGCAACACTCTGTTGGTGCTTCTGTTCTACCTGTCTCATAACCACTTCAGCGTATTGAGGCTGTGCGGGCTCTTGTACCATACTTTTCGCCTGCTGTGCGCGAGACAGCAGTTCAGGCTCGGGCTGCACGTGCGCTTGCAGAACACCTGCATACGTTGTGCCCCTAGCGCCCGCATTCTTATGGGCGTCGCCATTCTTACTGCTGTTTTGCTTTGACCCGGGTGCAGCCGTAACCATGGCGAAAGAGGCCTTTGTGCTGTTTCCGCTGTTGCGCGCCGCGCTTTCGTCGCTCCCGTTTTCTGAAGTATTCACCATGGTCACCACGCCATGCCACATGCCTCCCTCTGTCTGTTTCCTGCTCTGCCTATCATATTCGCCGACCCACTCCCTCATAGACGAGACCATTTGCTTCGGTTCTCCGCGCAGCCAGCCTGGTCCTCACTCGGCACAACGCTGCCGCTGCGCGCCGTCCCCACGCTTCCCGCAAACACCAACCACCCGCAGCCCTCCCCGACTCCACGCACCCTGTGCCCGGCGTGCACACGCGCAGCAAATAAATAGACGCGTCGCCCAGCGTTCAAGCCTTCTGGACCGCACACACGTGCGTCTCTTGAGCACCACCCGCCCCGCGCCTTTCGCGACGCACCTCGTCTCTGCCTCACACACGCACGCGCACCAGCACACTCTCCGTCGCTCTGTCACGCACTCTCCTGTGCCTCGTCGTCTCTCTCCCTCTCTCTCTCTGTCGCGCTGTTCCCCTTGCGGCTCTCCCCGCTTGCGTGTCCCTCTGCCCTTCTCTCGCCCCCGCCCTCTTCTCCCTCCCGGCCAACACGCCCACAAAGCTCTCGAGCTTTCCGACCGACGCCGCGTAAGTAAACGCGTCCGTTTACATAGAGTGTCTTACATCGCTGTGCGTGCGCTGGCTGGCTGGCCGGCGCGCGCGCGAGTGGTCGTGGTGGTTCTGCGCGGTACATAAGTGTACACAGAGGTTCAGTCTGTCGCCCCCGACATCGATGGTCAATAGGGTACAGTCAGCATACCTGGTACACCCCCGCGCGCGTTTCCGTAACGCCAACTGGCGTGCGCCGCTCGTGTTCAAACGGCGCTATTTTTGGTTGGCGCTCCGGCACGCAGCAGCGCGTGGCGCGAGGTACAGTGCGATGTGCCAAAACGCGCGCACTTTGGTATGAACCGGAACGATCGGGCCAGCGGATGGCGAGGCGGGGAAAAAACACGCACACGCACAAGCAGAACGAGGAGGACGAAGAGACGGCCAAAACTGTGCGCAGCGGGGGTTAGAGGTGATAGTGAGAGACGAGTGAGTTTGTGGGGGTGGGGACGGGAAAGGGGAAGGTTTGCGGTGCGGGGAGTTTGGGGCCTCGGGTAGGGGTGTGAGCGCGCGGGTGGGGAAGAGCTGCTGCGGGCCGTGGGGATCGGGGAGTCGCGTGGCGCGCGCGACATGGCGGACGAGGTGGAGGTTACGCGCGGGATGGCGTCCCAGCTGTCCCAGAGGTGGGAGAGCGTCGACTATGATGCGGACTTTGCTGGGAAGGAAAAGGATATTCGCGGGCGAACTATGGGCGAGGTCGTGGGCAAGTCTGTGGATTCTGACAGGCAGGAAAAGGCCATGCAGCCGTCGGCGTCGGCCGCGGCGCTTGCGAAGCGATGGGAGTCCGTCGACTACGAGGACAGTTTCAGGAAGAAGGAGGAAGAGATCCAAGTGAAGGAAGCCGAGGAGCTCAGCGAGGTCAAGGCGGCTGAGGAAGAGAAAGGCGGTGTGTTTGCCATTGCGTCTTCCTTCAGGGCCTGGGCAGATGACGAGAACAAGAAGCCCGAGGAGCCTACGCTGGAAGAGATCAAGAGGCGCCGTGAAGCTAGCAAGCGATCGGCAGGTATCGCAACAGCCGACGTTCCCACCGCGGATGACGCAAAGGCGGTCGAGAAAGAGGAACTTGCCGAGGATGCTGCGGACGCGGTAGCTGCAGCCGGTTCGGCAGCCGTCGTCGCATCTGCTGTTGACGATGGCGAAGAAGAAGTGGTTGCTGCGGAGCCCATGGCTGCGGCTTCTGAACCGGTCGATAGCGTCGATGGGGAGACAATGGAGACCCCACAAGTCGAGGAGCGCGCTCTTCCCATGTCTGCACCTGGGACGCTGGAAAATGATATTCCAGAAGCTGGCGAAGACGAGGATGAAGACGAGGATGAAGACGAGGATGAAGACGAGGACGAAGGCGAAGATGAGGAAGCGGAAACCGCTGAGAAGGCAGAAGCGGCTGCGCCTGCTGCTGGCCCCGGGACAAGCGCTGCGGAAGTCGAAGCGGATGAGGAAGAGGAGGAGAGCGAGGAAGAGGAGAGCGAGGAAGAGGAGAGCGAAGATGAGGAGAGCGAGGAAGAGGAGAGTGAGGAAGAGGAAGACGAAATGCTCGCGGTTCCTCCAAAAGCTGATGTTACGTCCACTGGAATGCTTCCCGTTCGGGACGCGGTCCCTGCGGTTCAGGAAGTCAAAGAGGTGGAGCCGACGGCAAAGACGCGCACGCAGAGTTTCCCAGCTGCAAAGTCCAAGCTAGTGAGGCGTGCCGGTTTCAACGCGGTGGGTCTGCAAGTAAGCAGCTCAGGGAAATCTGTGTTCTTGTCGTTCCGCAACGAGAGCGGCAAATTAGTGACCAAGATGATCACCGGGGTGCACAAGGACGAAATCGTGGACATTGATGTAGTGCAAGGCTCGTCGTGGAAGAACATTCTGCACCTTTTTGCCGCGACCAGCAAGGACGGGCTTGCCGTGCTCTACTTTGTCGCATTGCTGCGCAACGAGAGCACGAAAGAGGTCACAGAGATTGCGCTCTGCCACATGGACACGTTTGAGACACCGGAGAACACTTACTATGCGCGTGTGAAATTGCAGGGCAAAGCGGACAGTGGACGAATGGCGTTGATCCCGGCAAAAGGAGCCGGTATTCGATTTATCAAATACTCGTACACGGCGCTCTTTGAGCCCAAGGACCAGTATGTGGAGAAGCAACAGGCGGACAAGGCCGCCAAGACCGAGATGGAACGAAGAAAGGCCACGTATTTTTCGAGACTGGCCAAGAAGGAGCAGGCAGGTGCTTCTCTAGTTGCGTTGGACGCTGAAGTGGATGAGGAAGCAGCGGTAGAACAAATGAGCGAGAATGCTTTGGCTGAAGCAGTGGCCATGGAAGAGATGGATGAGGATGCCGACGAGACCGCGGATGTGGCAGAAGGGATGGCACCTGCGGTATCTCGGGCGCCAGCACCGCCGGCGCCGTTTTCCGCGCCGGCGCCTGCTTTCAGTGGTGCGCCACTGCCGCCGCGTGTAAGTGGAGGGCCACCGCCACCGCCGCCTCCGCCCATGGCGGGCCGCCGGCGGCTCGGCAGGCGCGCCGCCACCACCACCACCGCCGCCGCCGCCGCCGCCGCCGCCGAAGTAAGGGAAGAGCATGCAAGGACAAATACGTTTGGACAAGAATTGATGCTGTCCGCGAGCTTGGAGAAAGTGTGACGCCGGACGATGCTATGCTACCAGTGATCTGATCCTTTTTTTCGTTTGTGCAGTAAATATTGACTTGATTGTTTTCCACGTCGAGGGCATACAACACCGCCTTGGGTTTGGAACAAGTCTGCGGTCCACCCAAATCGACCGGGGTTGTGCAGAACGAGAAAGGACGCGCAGCGCTCTCTGTGCGACGCTCACGAACGTGATCCTTGACGCTACACTATGAAGCGTGTGGTCTCCAAATCGAGAACTTCAGACCACGTTGCGGACATTCTCCTTGAAGTTGCTAGCAGCAATACGACCAGAGTCTGCAGCCAGGGAATGTTGCGTAGTGGAACTGACGAAGAGGTGCTGCAGTACATCATTTCGGCAAAGACGCGCTCCGGGTACGCGAGCGCGTCACACGCGGGGGAGTACAGTATCCCGTTCCAGCCAGTTTCATCCGAGACCTGCGCAGCTGGCATTGTAGAAACTTTGTGTGCGTCTCTGCAGCTCTCGTGCACATGGCACGATCCTGCAGTTCTATGCCAATAACATAGCTCACGCTGCTGTGAGAGCGCCAGCAAAGCTTTGCTTCCGAACCAGGTGACGTGTTCGGAGCAACGGCTGCTTAACTTGTGTGCGCATAGCACGCAATCTCTCCAACCCTGCGATTCGTGATCGAGGCGGGCATCGCACGACTGCATGCGCGTATGTGTGACGCATGTCTTACGTCACTAAAGTGTGCGCTCTGGCCAGATTGAGAGTAGCCGAATGGCTGCGAGTGCGTGTGCGGACACCAGCCTCTGTTCGCGTAGAAACGATGTGTTCTATCGAGGAGCGGCGGCTGACGTTTCCCGCACTTTCTCAAAGCGTGCACGCCTCCTTCTTCCAAGTCTTACCGCTGTGGAATCTCTGGGCCGATCTTCCACGCTTCGTGCGTTGGCCACGCATGCGCTCGGCCACGGCTGGTCTGGACCGAGTCGACGCTGACTTGGGATGGAGCAGATTGCGGCTCGACCACTCACGAAGCCCGCAGCCGGGTTTACAAGCGAGGACCCGGCGCTGTGGCGCGCATGAGGAGTCAGTGATGACGCGGAATCCCGCCGCGCGAATGAACCACCTGTTGGCTGGCTCGTGCCGCTCGCGCATCTTGTGCATTCATCGTCAGCTGTATCTACGCGCACGTCTAAATTTAGGCGAGACGGGGCGACATCTTCAACGCGGAAACAAGCCGTCAACTGAAAGGAGAAACCCCACTCCTCTATACACAAAATGATCATTTTTCAAGATATGACCTTTTTTCCCCTCTTGGTCCTATACGCGCCACACACAGCGGAAGCGGCGGCTCACAGAAATTCTACGCGCTGAGTAGGACTGTGGGCCGCGTGACGCATCGGCGTCTGGAAAATGACGCACCGCGATTGGGTTACACAGGAATTCACTGAGCGCACTTATTACAACGTCAACGCGCGCGCGGCCAGCAAGTGACGCGTGTCTCGATGTCAATCGGCTGCGTATAAAGAGCCGCGAGCACGCTTGCAAATAGCTCGCCCATGCGGTGTGGGGAGCGCAAGTATTGTGAATCAGCAGACGACGTGAAAGTTAGAGCAGAAGGATACAGAGGCAAGCGCGGGAAGAGCATGAGCGTGACGAGGAGGAAGGACAAGGTGAGGCCGGCGCAGCACGCAGCAGTACCATCGACGACGAGCATGGGGAAAAAGTGCGTGACCTTGGCAGACGAGGCGCTTGGAGAAACGGAGACTCGAGGCACGATGCAGGACAGGCAGTGCATAGCGCGCAGCAAGCGGAGCATGTCGCTGCCGCCAGCGCGGGCTATAGAGGCGCGGGTCGCGGTGGCTGCATCGCAAAAGCTGCCCGAAGCGATGGAACTCAGCAGCGTTCCGTCAGACTACGACGAGGACGCCAAGAGCTTGAGCTATCTTGCCCCATACTTGGAGCACGGCGCACCGGAGGGGAAGGGCGTCAAGAAGAGCGCGAAAACGCAGGACGACGAGCCGCTTCTACAGCCGCGACGTGGTCGAAGCAGGGTGCGCGATGCGCCGGTGCCGTCAAAGGTGCGCAGAATCTACCACGCGCACGACAGGCAAGAAATAGCCGCTAGTCAATATGAGTTTCGGCATGGCCGCAAACCAATGTCGCCCGTCATGAGCCCAACAGCTTGAAAGAAGGAGCAGGGTGTAAGTGAAACAAAGCCTCATGACTAGGCGTTCCCGTTCGTGGCGGCATCGAATATGCCTGTAAAGCTCTTGGACAGCTAAGCTGATTTTTGTGAAAAGTAAATGTATTCTACCGGCTCGATGCTACGCGGTCCGACCGTCTTGTCAAGCCAGCACGACCTCATCTCCGTTTGCCACTTGGGATCCTTGCCGGAGCGCGCATACGGGTGACGACGCTTCACGCGCATTCCCCGGTTATTCACAAAAAAGCCCGAAAAATAAATTGCCAAAATTTGACGCAAAACATAAATACTCAACTTTATATAGTTAATTTTCCACCCCCCCAGCACGCTTCCGTAGCTCAGCTGGTTAGAAACCTGAGATGGTTCCCGCCCTAATTGCGAAATGTCCAGAGAGAGCGTACGACTGTTACTTGCTGCAAAGTGGCCATCGTACTTGAAGATAGAGGCCACCGGTTCGAGCTTCAATGTGCGAATTCCCGGTCGGAAGCGGAAATTAATTTTTTGTAGCAGCCGAAGTGCGTGACAGCCACCCTCTGCGCCGTCACTGCGCATCAGCTTTTCTTTTGCACGTTGACCCTTGCGCGGAAAAGACACGTCCACGCAAACCCGATCGCGTCATTGCGGTTCACGCGGCACCGCGTGTTTCACGTTTTCCATGTTTGTGGGAAAGATGTGGGCGCGAGATGATGCAGGCCTCACTGTGAGCCACCTGTGGTGGTGTGAGTGCGTGAATGTCTTCCTGAGAGGAACACGCGCGGTACAAGACGTTTTTGATTTGTCTGGCTCGGCAATGTTGCCGCCCAGAGCACGCGCGAGGCCTGCTCTGCCAAACGCCTGACTCTTTGGCTTGTACATGAGCGGTGGCGCTCGCGTGCACGCGGCTGATCATGACGAAGGGAGAAGGTCAGTGCTTGCAGTCTGACCAGGTGGCCAATCGAGTGCAAGAAGCTTGCTCAGTCGCAGCGCCAACGTTAAAGGAGTGAAACATAAGGGCCAGACTGAAAATATTGGGGATATTAAGCGGCGCTTGGCCGTTCAGCGTGTCTGTGCGTTGACCAAGACGGCGCCGCAGTCACAGAAACAGCTGGCACTCGCCGATGAGTCGCAGCTTTGATTCACAGAGATTGAAGGGGAGGCAAAGGCGCGCACGTAATTACCGTTTGGGGACCAATGAGTGGGCCAAGATGCTCAGCCACGTCGCACTAGGAGCATCCTCATGAGTACTGCTGCTTTTGCGCGCGACGTGGTCGTTCTGGCTCTGAGTTTACGCGGTCCCATTTGGGCTTCCCTGGTCTGATAGTGTCTTGCATGATACAATCAGCACTGCTTTCTTAAAAGCTAAAGAGGTGGAGGTACATGCGCACGAGCACAAGAGCATCGTACACGCTAAACCCAAGCTCGATCTGGACGCGAAATTATACAATGCTGAGACGTTGGAATAAAAGAATTGTTCCGACACGTGTAACTGTTGTGCAAAAATGCCAAATGATTACTCGTTCGAGACTGCACATACGACGATACAAGTATCAGTGATGACATTCAGCACAAGAGCAGAAAGAGGACTTGGCTTCTGGACATGGTCAAGATGTGTTGCTGGCCGCCGGATGCATCATCTGGAAAGCACGCTGGCAAAGAGTGAAGAATACCTTTGTTCAGGGCATACTGAGCGGCCTATTCTCGGCAGCTGATCGCTGGACTCTGCGCTGTGTCGCCGACAAACGCTAGCGAGTCGAGATCGACTCGAACTAGCACGCCAGGCGTCCGCTCTGGCACGGCGGAAAAGTCCCGGCGCAGACGGACCGCGGCTGCTTGCGGCGGGAAATGCGCATCCTTGCGGTACAGTGATTTGACATCAGAATTTTCATAGTGTACAGTGAGTGTGCGTCCGGCCACGTCCGCGCTCGACCCGCGTCGCAGCAAGCACGGCTGCGGGAAGGTTGTGCACTCTGCTGGGTAACACGGTGGTTGCTTCTCTGATGGAGCGCGGGGCGGTGCATGCGCACGCGGCGCACCGCGCGCCATCGGGAACGTCGCGCAAAGTGAAGGGCGCGTCTGCGCTGGCGTCAGATGCAAAGCAGGACGCGGCGGCCGGCACGCCGCAGCCGGCCAAGACAGGCAAAGATAAAAGCACCCACGCCAAACCGGGCTCGTTGATGCGGCGAGCGCGGATTGGTTTGGAAAGAGACGAGCGACGCGCTAAGCACGCTCAATCGGTGGTCGTGGCGCAGCGCGGCGCTGCCGCCGCGGCCGCCGACGGAAAGCTTGCCATGTACAGTCGAGCGCCGCCTGCACCGCCAAGGCTGGTCGCGGTCGTTGGCCCGCCAAAGTCAGGAAAGTCAACTATTATTAAGGCACTGGTTGGTCACTACACTAAGCGCCGCTTAAGGACCGTTGACGCGCCCATCACGGTTGTGTGTGGTGCGTCCAGCACGTCCAAGCTGGCCAAGCGCATCACGTTCATCGAGGTCGGCTCGGATATCAACAGCATGCTGGACGTGGCCAAGGTTGCGGACGTTGTCATGCTCACAATCAACGCAAGCATCGGATTTGAGATGGAGACCTTTGAATTCCTAAACATGGCACAGAACGTCGGAATGCCTAAAATTCTCGGCATCCTTACTCACCTTGACTTGCTGAGCGACGGCAAGCAAATGCGCGCGGCGAAAAAGACCCTCAAACAGCGCTTCTGGACAGAACTGTACGATGGTGCAAAGCTCTTCTATCTGTCCGGAATCACGACCAAGGGCGAATATCTCAATCGCGAGGTGCTCAACCTGGCTCGCTTTCTGTCCGTTTCGAAGCCTCGTGTTGTGACCTGGCGCGCGACCCGGAGCTACTTGCTGGCGGACCGCATTGAAGACGTGACATCAGTTTCTCCCTTGAGCAGTGAGGCAGATGTGCAGCGCGGCAAGGCCGTCGCGGCCGTGTTCGGGTATCTGCGCGGCCCGCATTTGCGCCCGGAGAACGGTCAGTGGCGCGTACACGTACCAGGTCTGGGCGATATGGTAGCTTCGAGTGTCGCGGTGTTACCAGATCCATGCGCCTTGGACGAGGATCTTGATGACACCACAAATGTTGCAAAACCTCCGAAGAGTGGAATTGGTGCTGATGTGGCGGGAGACAGAGGAGACGAGGATGACGCAGAGGTGCAGAAAAAAGCCGCAACGCGGCGACGGAGAAAAGTAGGTATGAGAGAGCGCATGCTGTACGCTCCCATGGCATCTGACGTGGATGGTGTTGCGTACGACAAGGATGCAGTGTATATCCATTTGCCAGACGGTGCCGTTCGGTTCAGTAGCGTTGCGGAGGCATCTGGCGCCGCTGCTGGCGATGCTTTGCCAAAGCCGAAAAGTGAGGGTGAAGCCATGGTGCGCGAATTGCAGCGGCCAGACGGTGGCATGATGGATCGCGTGCTCGATGAGCGCTCCTTCCGCCTGACGGAAGATGCTGATCCGTGGCTGGACGTCGCGAATTCCGACAGTAGCACTAGCAATCATAGCAGTGCAGAAGAATTTAAGCCCAAACTCGGGAGCAGCAGTAGCAGCAGTCGCACCGCAGAAGAAGAAGGACAAGAATCAAGCAGTGAGAGCGAAGAGGACGGAAATGCTAGACAGGGTGAGGGAGCGGAGGAAAGTGACGCGCTCGACTCTGACCCAGAGGCAGCTGCCTTCACGAGGTGGCGTGAAATCGGAAAGCGACGGGCATTGGAGCGCAATGAAAAGCATGCGATTCCCATGCAACGCCTGGTGTACGGTGACCCAGCCATACTGGCGACCGCTACCTCCAAGGAAGGGACGGTAGCGCCCGACCCAAAAAAGCAGCTCGGTCTTCTGTTTGAAAAGCGTCGGCATGAGCAGGATGCGGCAGATGCAGATGGGTTGGATAAGACGAAGCCAAGAGTTGAGCCAGACTCAGAGGTTTTTCATCGCTGGGAAGACGTCTCGATGCGCGCCTTTCTACGCGCCACACGATTCGCGACGGGTCAGCAGCAGCAAAAGCGGCTTCTGCGGGAGAAAGCGGCGGGTGAGGCCGCGAACAATAGTGATTCTGATAGCGACGCAAGCGACTTGTACGGCGATTTTGAAGATCTTGAGGAAGAGAAAGACGGCAAGCGCGACACTGGCGTATTGGCATCCGGTTCTGACTCCAGCGAGGAAGGAACGGAGTACTCGCAAGACTCTGAGTCAGATGATGACATTGATCGTCGCGCAACCGCCGATGACGATCTCGGCAACAACGGTGGCGCAGATCTTGATCTGGACGCGTATCACAAGAAGAAAGAGAGGACAAGGTTGGAATTTGAAGAGCGAGGTAGCAAGAAGCGAGGCGAGCACCCGATGCGCGGGCTAGGCATGGGAGGCGACATCGACGGTGAAGGAGTCACGCCAGAGGCTGCCACCACGGCAGACGAATTTCTCAAATTGCGGGCAGAACGCGACCGCGACCGCGAGCTGGAGCTCTTGGACATGGATGAAGAAATGCGCACCGCTATGCAAGGGATTTCGCCAGGCGCATACATTCGCGTCGAACTTGCAGGGGTCGCGCGCGAGTTCATCGATTACTTTGACCCTCGATTCCCTCTGGTTTTAGGTGGGTTGACAGTGGGGGAGGCGGCAGGGTCAGACACCCTGGCGGCACACGCAGAAAACGCGAGCTACGTCAAGTGCCGCATCAAGAGGCATAGGTGGAAGCGCGGCGTTTTGAAAAGTCACGATGCCATATTTGTCTCGGTGGGCTGGCGCCGCCTGCAGGTCACACCCGTATACTGCATGGATGACGAGTACACTGCCCAGCCGCGCTCGCGCTTCTTGAAGTACACGCCGGAATACATGCACTGCCAAGCTGTCTTTTACGCGCCACGTTGTCTGCCCGGAACTGCTGTGATCATGTTTGCCACGCTCGGGCGAAACAGTGCTGCTTTTCGAATTTCGGCCACTGGCGTCGTGACAGAGTGCAGCCCAGAGTTTAGAATCATGAAAAAGCTCAAGCTCGTTGGAGAGCCATACGAGATCCACAAAAACTCGGCATTCATCAAGGGCATGTTCAATTCCGAAATGGAGGTGAACAAGTTTATTGGCGCCGGGCTACGGACGGTGAGCGGTATCCGTGGTAGCGTTAAGAAAGCCGTGCCAGTGCGCGGCACTAGTGTAGGACGAAGTCCTGGTGACACGGGTGAAAACGGCAAATCGCCAGGTAACGATTCGCAGCGTCGGCAGCAGCATACTGGTCTGGCCGGGGCTTTCCGAGCAACCTTTGAGGACCGGCTGCTTCGGTCTGATCTCGTCTTCTTGCGCGCGTGGGTGCCCGTGGACAAAGGTAATTTTTGCGTCACCGCAACGAACCTTCTGGAGCCCGTCGAACAGCGCGCGGCAGGGCTCGTGACCGCCAAGTGGCGCATGAAAACCGTGCGCGAGCTTCGCGTAGAACACGAGGTGCCGATCCCACTCAACAAGGATTCGCTCTATCGCGATATTGATGAGCGTCCGGCATTCCGCCAATTCAATCCGCTGAAGATTCCCAAGCGACTGCAGGCCGAGCTTCCCTTTTCGAGTCGTGTGCAGCAATTTGTGCCCAAGCGCGCAGTGAAAAGGAGCGGCACAGAATGGGAAGCGATGAAGCGCGAGCGCGCAGTGGTTATGAATGATCAGGAGAAAAAGGAGTACACGCTTATGCAGATGGTTAACACAATCCGCAAGTCGCGCGAGCGTAAGGCAAAGGCGGTCAGAAAGGTGCAACATGCGAAGCGTGAAAAGAAGCGCCGCGAAGACGAGGAAATGCATCGCAAGGGCGAAGCCAAGCGCCGAAAAATCGGATACGTCAAGACCGGGCTGCGTGAAAAGGCGCAAGCGCGCCGAGAAGGACGCGAAGATTGAGGGCACTTGCTGCGAGGATTGAGCAAGCTGGAATGTCGGAAAGTCTGTAAATGAAAAAAACCTATGTTTTCATCGTTCGCGTAATCATTCGTCTACTAGATTTGAGCTAGAGAACCATGAAATTTCTTCGAGGTAGATGATGGTGTCTGTGCGCTCTGCGGGAACATCCTTAAAGTACTTAAACCGAAGAGTAAGGTCTCCTTTGACCTTGGAGTCATTCTCAGACAAAAGATTGAAAACTCCAACCAGGTCCCCCTCCTCAAAGACGGTGCGCGCCGGTAAAGAAACGGTGCCTAGGTAATCGTGTTTCTTGATGGCGCCCTTGAGGGAACCGTCGTGGTCCATCACGCGCACCAAAATGCGCGCGTCCTCCGGAATGTGGCCCTTGACATGAAGTCCGAAAAACGCGTTCCACTCCGGGTCCTGATTGTCTTTGATGGGCATGGTCTGCGCGAGCTCGTGGCCCTGCATACTCACCACCACGTACGGGTCGCTCTTCGATAGCAGGTCCTTGCGCTTCAGATTCTTCGCGCGTACCACGTGAACTTCTATGCGCCCGTCCACCTCCAACATTGATGTGCCCTGTTCCTCCATCACCGAATGCTGCTCTGTCTGCCGGTCGTTCTGCTCCCGCTCTTCGACGCCGCCGCTCTCAAACGCGCAACTCGACTTGCCCACGGTGCCCCTTTTTGGTTTGACCTGAAACTCTGCGCTCTGTGGAAGAAAGCAAGAGAAGCCGGAAATGTACAATGGGGAATGCGTTGACGCGACTGGCAACGCGCGCGGTGCCGCGACGCGTACCGGTAGTGGCACCGGCTGACGCACATGTCCCGTCAACGAACGCAGCTAATTTGAAACTGGACGAAACCCAGTGGCTGCGTGCGGGCGACGCGGGTGCGCGCAGGTTGGGACAACAGCTCACGGAGGCGCAGCAGGTGAAAGCACGACATGTACTGGTCAAGGACGAGCAGACTGCCAAGCTAGTAGTGCAGGAATTGAATGCTGGAGAGCCTTTTAATCGCGTTGCCGAGAAGTACAGCGAGTGCGAGGTATCTGCGCGAAGGGGAGGCGACCTCGGCTGGTTGCGGAGGGACCATGCGGTGCGCGAGTTCCAGGATGCTGTGTTCGTTGTGCCCAAGGGACTCAAGGATGTAGTACACACAAGGTTTGGTATCCATGTTTTCGAAGTTACAGATCGTGTGGAGCAGGGCTCCACGGCTGGCGATGAGAGCGGGCAGAAGAATGAACAAGAAGATCAAACCGTCACGGCAGAGTACAGACAGACGCTGAACGTGATAGCGGGAGCAATCCAGTCCAAAAAGTGGGGATCTGATGAGCCGTATTCACCGGTGGTGAGGGGCGAGCCAGCTCGAGAAGAGCAGGATCAGGCGCAGAAATACACCCATGCATCGATGCGCTCGATTCGTACCAGGGAGCATTTGCCACGCGAGCGCGCGATTCCGCAGACATCCATTCCCGCCGAGAAGCCGGGCGTGCTGAATCAGCTGCAGATACAAAAACTTCTGTTCTTGTACTGGGACGACGCATCGTACTGGAATTCGCATAGGCTTGCCGAAGAATTTCATTTGGATGAAGAGACGGTGAGCCTGTTGCTCAGGTACAACTTTGCGTTCAAGATGGCGCCGGACAATGATGGACGCATTCGAGCGTTTTCTAACGAGGGAAAGTTTTCCTTCAGACAAGTTCTCGATCGAATTGGAGAAGCTGCTGAGCACGACCAATGGTTAAAGGCTCGTAAAATACCAACCGCCAATCCGCACGAGGATCTGCGGCAAGTCTCAGGGTAGACATGCTTGATAAGAAGGAACAGAACCGAAGAGCCCATGCGGCCCTCTTCGAACGAAAAACAAACTTCAATGAACTACTCGTGTTAAGGACACATCAGCGTGTCGCGTGTGGCATTGCCCGTAGTCGGGTTTGTGCCAGACGCAATCGAGCACAAGTACCTTTGCTGGTCCTTACGGAAAAATGTGTCAGTGAAATCGGCGTTCTCAATTTTGACATCACCGATTTTCGTGCTCCCGACAATGTACGCGCTGGTCACCACGGCATCTTTCAGATTGGCACCGCGCAAGTTTGCCAGCTCGAGGTTCGCGTTATCCATTACCGCACCTTCAAAGTTGGCAAAGGCAAGATCGGCGTCAAAGAAGGACGCGCCCGTCAGGTTCGCTCCGGAGAAGTCGACATCGCGCAAGATGCTTTGCTGGAATGACTGCCCGCGCATATTCTTGCCCTTGAACGACGCCCCAGATAAATCTACCCCGCGTGTTACGTTTTTCACCGTGCCCGAATTCAGTGTGCTGGCTGCACCGCCGCTGACCTTGTCCGCACCCACAGCGTAGCCCTCCTCGGCCCCCACGGAAAGAGCGTTTCCCGCGATTACCACGGCCGCCACCGCAGACGCAGCAGCCCACTTCATCACTGCTCTCCTGCACTCATTCACGCTCACTGCCCCGTGCGTTTGCATCGCGAGCGGAGCGACCGCTCCAGTCGCGCGCCTTCCGCAGCGCCCAGCTGGATGATGCTTCCCCGCAGTCCTCACACCCACGAAGGACCAGGTTCCTCCGGAAAACGCTAATGGCGCCATAGCTCTTCTCGGAACGGTGTCGCGAGCGCTTCTTCTCCCACAAGCCGCGCTCCGTGCCAGCAACTCATGCGCCTGCTCGGTCGTCTGCGTGCCGCACGCGCAACCACGCGAAATCTCCCAGCCAGCTGTACCGCAAGTACACTGACTACCGGTGTTCGCACTGTGACTTCGATGCTCTGGTGACCGCAGCAGAACAAGCAACGCCGGCCGTGGCTATGTTCGACCACGCACGGATGGGTTGGATCTCAATTACATCTGCTGGGCACGAAAAAAGTGCGCAGGCTGGAGCGCTAGTTCGTCGTGGAAGACACGCTGCACATCACGCTGCACGGTCTGCGCAACGATGCGGATGGTTGTTTCAACCATTGTCGAGTTCGGTGTCGGCCAGAGAGAAAGCTTGTCGTCTTCTGCGAAAAAGGTCTTTATGAATGCGATTGCCTCATCGGGCTCTTCCAGGAAAAATGCTGCGAAAAGCTCACACTTTCACCCACCGCGCGCGTAGGTTCGACATTCTGAACTGCAGTCGTATTTGTTTCTGGCGTCGAGTTCTTGCTCCACGGCAGGGTGAGTTTGCAGCTCATGGAATATGTCAGGGACGAAAAAGTGGGGAACAAGCAGGCAGATGTCTTTTCATGTTTACAGCTTGTGAATACTTATCTTGGATGTAAATCACACCAGTGTACAAATTACCCGTGTAGCCTTTTGTATCCATCTTTCTTTCTCTGCTCTTCCACACGCTTCTAACACCTGGAAGATAGCAGCGCTCTGTCTTGAGGAGGTTCAAGCACCCCGGGGATCTCTTTTGTAGGGGTCGAGACTGCAAACTTAAGATCTGTGAAAGACAATG
The DNA here is from genome assembly GCA_008690995.1 of Porphyridium purpureum. Lineage (NCBI taxonomy): Eukaryota > Rhodophyta > Bangiophyceae > Porphyridiales > Porphyridiaceae > Porphyridium > Porphyridium purpureum. The sequence continues at coordinate 376,019 of VRMN01000009.1, forward strand.
AAGGCAAAATGCTATTTGGCATCGCAGCCTATCCAAAGTTTGGCCTTTCGGTATCCTGGTTTGGGGATGCTTCGACTGTTGGGCATCAATCTCTCCTGAGTGCCGTCGTTTTTCTCCCACCCTTAAAAAGCGTGTGTGTGCGCGCACCCCAAGCAAGCTTGGCGACCGAGCACAGATTTCTACCAAGTCTAGTGCTACTAGTATTTATACTACAGGTGCGATTGACGGGTACAAATGGGGTCCAGGCGACATGCACTTTCATCCGCGAAACTTTCGCGCAGATTCTCCGACTGGATGTGACGGAAAAGGACACCACCCTGTTTCAAATTTCGTTAGAAAAGCTGAAATGGCTGCACGACCTTCTGCGGAAAAAGCCGCACAGTACACTGACTTCACCGAGGCAAAATTCAGCGCGGGTTGGCCGTTGCTTATTCTATCGAGGTCGCCCTCCGGTTGGAGCTGGCTGTGCTGCAGCAGCTGCGGTGGTGCGCACTGCCTCCACCGCCATCCGAACACGCTGCAATTGGCGGAGCGTGCGCAGGTGGTATCGAAATGCCGCGCGGTGTGACGCCTTGTCACTTGCAAGCTGCGTAAGCGATTCCTGCGTCCGTTGCGCATCGTTCGATAGCGGGTCAAACGCGCGAACGTGTGAGTGCGTCGCGAGCTCGGCCACAAACATCTCCAGTCGTTGGGACGACAAGAGCCGAGGGCTGACGCGAAGGATCAGTAGAGGATTGCCGCTACTCGCCACCTCGCTGAGCATGGATACTGAGTCGTCAGTCACGCAGCAAACATGCACATGGTCTTCTCGAAGCGCGCGGAGAATGTCCGGATTGGCTTGTGTGTCTTTGAACCTGAGAACGACAAGGCGCGTTTCGTTTTGCTTGGCAATCTCTGCGCAGAGCGCGGTTTCGAGTCGTGCGCCGGAGCGGCGCGACGTGATAATCGTTACACGAAAAGGAGGCTTCAGCGCGGTCAGTGTCTTTACCGCCGCCATAACACGGCGTTCGTAGTCCCATCGCAGCCACCGGCGACGCGCTCCTCCAATCCAAACCGTAATATGTGGTGGTGCACTCGCGCCCGCACTCGAACGCATTCTTTGCTTCGGGGTGCATACGCTTGCGCCGAGAGCGCCCTGTGTTCGCACCCACTTCGAACCGTACGTGTCTCGAACGTGCAAAAGCATGTCATGGCGAGGTGCCACCAGCACGTCCACCTCTCTAGCACAAACGCGCGGATGAAGAACCTGCACCAATACTACTTGGCCGGTACTTGCTAAGCTCTGCTTCAATGCGACGCCAACTACACACGACCAGCCGCCTGCACTCACGACAACTAATTCTTGCGGGTGGCCGGAGCTCGTCTGCAAACGCTGGTCGTTCACGGACCGAACTGACTCTAGCGCCTCGTCCCATCCCTGCGGAGTCGCACACCACGTTCTGGCTGCGTTGAGAACGACACGAATCCCTACACGGTTCATCCATGACCGCGCACCCTCTGAGTCTGTGGCGACGCCATCTGAAACATGCGCATTTCGCATCAACTGCCAGCCCGCGACGAAGCACAAACGCTGCACCAGAGCACGCCACCTGGAGCCGCTTTGCCACCGTAGCAGCGCGGTTTGTGGTTGGGTCGCCGGGTCATCCTGGCCCAAGGCCTTCGCAACTGTCAGCGCCTGCGCCTCGGCGCCCGTTTGAGCTTGTATTCGCAAGGCAGCGCGTCCGGCTCGTGTCGTCACCGCCGCCGTCGCCGCTGGTACGCACGCGCCGACTGCGTCGCCAACCAGGAGGACGCGGCGCGCCATGGAAGGCCAGGTTGTGGCCCCCGGAATGCGCGTGCTTGTGCCCGGCTTGCTCGAGGGCGCGTTGCGCGTGGTGCCGGATGGCGGAATCAACGACGGCCGCGCCGAGCGCGTGGGACGTGTGGTAGTGGTTGAGGAACAGGCGCTTCGACTGGAGAGGAGTAGGCAGCATGCAGTGTGCCCGGCGGTAGGCAGGCGCGCCACAGGGCGCGTGACGCGTGTGAACAATCGCATGGCGGTGGTGGAGATTCTCGCAGTTGACCAAATACCCGTGAGTGACGGCTTTCGAGGGCTGATCCGGCAGCAGGATGTGCGCCAGGCTGAGGTGGATTCTGTGCAAATGTACAAGTCCTTTATGCCCGGCGATATTGTGGAGACAGTGGTCGTGTCGCTAGGCGACCGCGCAGCGTACTACTTGTCCACAGCAACCAATGAGCTCGGCGTCGTGCACGCCTTTTGCCCTTCTTGTGGCGACACGCCCATGCATCCTCTCTCCTGGGTTGAGATGGGATGCGTACAATGCCCGTCCGTTCTCGAGTTCCGCAAAGTGGCCAAACGACCCGCTTCTGCCGTATTTTGAACGATGTACGTGCTGTCGAAGATAGACTCCTGACTCGTTGTGCTTTATTCGACCAGAGCATGAGTATCGCACACGGGTTCACGCAACTGAACTAGTGGGCCTTGGATTTCGTTGGACTTTCCTTGGCAATAACAATCAAGAGCCGAATCACTGCAAAGGGCATACGAAGGAGAGAGAAAGACAAGATAAACAATCGGTGCCCAGGATTTTTCCATGGCCCAGGAAAAGGCCAGTTCATGAGGACCTCTTTCAATGCATTTTCAACGAGGACCCCAATCTCTGCTGGCAGTCAAAGCAATGAAATCCGCGATGACGGTGGCGCTTTCGACCAAAAGTATGTTGTTCGTAAATCATAGTAGATGCGCGAGAGACCTCTGTATTGTCTTCGATATCTTGAAGCTCATAAGCAGAGAGCGCAAGGGCGGCAGCAATCTCAAAGCTGGCGTGTTCGCCAGAGCACGCCGCACCTGCATTTACAAACACAGAAATACCTAACAAGACGTGCCACCAGCAAGCAGGATGCAACAATAGTCGCGCGAGATGCATTTTACGCAGAAGTGACGATTGGTGTGTGATTTGTTTCGAATCTTTTGCAGACCGCTCCACCTGCGAGTTGCTCGTCGATCGAGCGTGTCTGGTTTCGACCGTGCCGCGGGTCGATCGCTGTGTCCAAAGTTTTAAGCGTCGCACGCTGTTTCTTGTTGATGTAAGATATGGTGCGCTCTCAATCTTGTCTGCGCGTTGTTTTGGTGTGCATCGAATTCGCGCAAACACGGTGGCATGACACGCTTCGGCAGCGTTGGCCCAAAGGCGACCAATATAACGCGGCCGAATGTGGCGCACAGAAGAACTTCGGAGCAAAGTGCGAAACGTTGGACACGATGGCATACACACGAGTACGGGGAAGACGAGTCGACTCAGGGATGCAGGAGACCGTGGGCCTGCCGGAGATCTGTGAAGAGCGCTAATTTAAACAGGCGCATGCCTGAACCATCAAGCGAAGACTCGTGGAGATATTTGCCCGGCGTCCAGGAGATGTGGCTGCTTGTGTACAGAGAAACGCTACCAAGCTCAACACAATCTTCAACGTGGCCTGTCTCTAGCCGCGCCTGGTCGAGCCGAGCCGCCGCCTCAAATATGTGCTTCAAATTTTCTAAAAGAAAGCGAAAAACAACAGCGAGCTGGGCAAAACTGCCTTCTAATAGACCGTCGTCCGCGCCATCCAGTGCCGCGGCAGCTAGTCGCTCACTGCGAGATTGCATGGATGCCCTTCCGAGCGCATGTCCAAACTTCTGGCCGACGCACGCCCGATGCATCCTCACCGCACCGAATTCAGGCTCCTTCCGCGCTCGCTGTACACGCGGACCCTTCATCTGGTTCGGTGTTCAGCCACGCATCAATTTTTTTTTTCATTTATTAATGTATTTATTAATTATTTCCCGTTTTCGTGTCATTGCGAGAACGAGCGGTGCGGCGTAGAAATCTGTGCCACTCATCCGGCACGTGCGCTTGCTCGATCACGCGCCGCAGGAAAAAATGCGTCGTGTGCACCACTGAGGCGGCAGCGCTCGCTCAAATCGGCGTGTGTGCGTGTGTGTGCGTGTGTGTGTGCGTGTGTGTGTGCGTGTGTTCGGTTCGTCGTCTTTCTTTTTGTTTTCTTTCCCCTTCGGCTCCACGTGTTTGTTTCTTGGATTCAGACGCGTGTGTTTGTTGGAGACGCGTGTGGGTGTGTTTGTGCGTGTGTGTTCCACACGCGGAAACTCGGAAAGGGGACACGGCGGCACGGCGAATAGCGTGAGGAGCAAAGGTGGAAAATGCATATGGTTGACCATGTGGGTGATAGAAACTGCTCGCTCGCTATGAAAACGCAGGGTTACGGCAACGGCATCTCCACAAACACCATCGGAAACCGACTTGGGGTTTGGACGAGGAATTCTGACGCTTACTCTGCAGATTGCAAGCACGAAAGGTGAAGACGCTTATATGCTTCGTTCGAAACATGGTGCGCCCGCGTGTCTCAGGAATTCCGGACGTGGACGTCGCCAGAGGTAGCTGCGCATGGTGGCGAAGCGAGCCATGGCGTATATGTCGTCGCGCGCGTTTGTCAGGCTGCTGCAACGCCATGGCTGCAAGGGGCCGGACGAAAGCTGCAGCGGAAGCGCGCACGCGCGCGCGCAGGCACACGCCGACTACGGCGTGCCGGTGTTCACGCCCGGCGTATCGGGTTCCACCAGCGTGCCCAGCGCACCGCTTCTTTCCGCGATACCTGATGGGCAGCAAGACACGCTCCTGCCGGGCGCCTGGTCGTTTGCGGATGATAGTGACATGGTCCGGCGGCTCTCGACGGCACGGGAAAGCTCTGGGATCGAGCAAACGCATCACACTCCTTTGAATGGCGAGCTGAGCTCGCGCCATGCTCGCAGTCGCCATGTGACGTCGAGTCGTCAGTCCGAGTCTGAGACGATCTCTGAAGGGACGAGGATGAAGCCTGAGCGGCCGTGTCCGAAGTGTGGAAAGGTCTTTGCGAACCCAGGGTATCTAAGCAAACATATCCGGCTCGTTCACAGCCGCACACGCACCTTTGTGTGCAAAGAGTGCCCAGATTCACGGTCCTTTGGGCAACGGAGTGACCTCGTCCGACACCACAAGGCGGTCCATCTCAAACTCAAGCCGTTCAAGTGCCCAATCTGCAGCAACCTTTTCAGCAACAAGGCAAACATGAAGAGTCATATGACGGGTATGCACCCGGACGCGTACGTGAAATATCTACAAGCGTGTGTCGAAGGCGACCATCGAGACCAACGGTAGCACGATGCCTCGGCCACTCGCGCAGCATCCCCGTCAGGCACATAGTAACTGTCTTGTAAAACACAAACGCCAACTCCAAGCAGACGCGTCTGTCACAGTCGACACTAGGCAAGCTCCCGCTCTCGCTGCACAAAATCACAAACACGCAACTCGCATTCGTCTGCAATGTATGACCTTTCATCTACCAGAAGGCTTCAAGTCATATGAAGAGTGGCATGGGGTGAACTGCCGTGCGCGTAATCCCACTCGACATGAAAATGAAGACGATCAAAGTTTGGCAAAGCTGGACCGAGTCGTGGATCGTTTGGAGATGCGTGACGATTCTTGACGTAGCAGTCTGTTGTCTTGCAGACATACCTGCGAGTCGCCGACTTGCATTTTGCCGGAGACGAGCTAATTGGCTTTCGAATGAGATGAATAGAAATTAAAGCGTGTCCGACTGGCAGGGGCCCTTGCGAGTGGTGTTCCTCGAGTCTCCTTTGGTGCGAGGGGATGGTCACATGCAAGGTGTGTGTGTATGCATGTACTCTTTGTGTCGCTTGGCCAAGGCCACGATTGATAAGAGCAGGGCTTCGGTCAAGTGCGAGTAACATCAATTTTGAGCATTCGAACAATGCCGTGAAGGAGATCAGGAACATACTTCAAACGCATGCCAGCGGCAGCGCGCACGAGATGGATAAGAGCCACGCCGGAAGAAAAAGCCGCGCTCACAGTCGCAAGAGAGAGAATAGCCGGGGCTGAAATCGCGGTCTACCATTCCAGTGGCGATAAAGATCAGATCGTCGTCAACGAGAGGACATTGGGAAGAGCCCCAAGACTGAAGAGGCAGTCTAAATCTTTTCCGTGGCACGCGCTCAGCAGGGCCATACGGGACAGGACCCAGCCCAACACATCCGTGAGCTCCAGAATATGTTCCATTGCCGGCACTTCCAGTGCCATACACTCAGCGTCGCTGAAACCAGTCGACCCACTCGTGCTCGTACTCTTCTGGAGCACTCCAAGTGTGCTTTCACATGGCATTTTGCACAGGCACAGCCGAACCTTGAACACATCCACACGGCAGGCGCAGGACGTGTGCCGCAAGGTGCAAGGCATCAGCCTGCCGGATTCTGACGTTCAGAGTCTAGCACAAGAAAGCATCAACGGCCAAAAAGCAGACCGAAAAAGTCAGAGGCGCTCACAAGAAGACAAGACCAGCGAGTGAAGCAAGTTCTATTGGGCATCAGCTGCACGCGAGCCTCCGCGACAATTCGCAAATTAGGATCCAGAAATGCCGGATCAACAGCTCCCTACCCAGTGTGCGTCCTTGTCCTACCAGCTCACCAGGCGCTCGGCGTCCCAGATTCACGGCCTCCACTCAACCCTGGATTCTCACGGACGGTCCCACATGTCACCTGCCCTCCCATGGACCGGCACCAAGGACCGCGCGCGATGCGGTCGTGACCGCGAACACACGGTGAAAAATATGCGGCGTGCTGCCATGCCTTCAACTACAATCATGCGTTCGTCTGAGCGCCGGGCCGAGCAACCGTGAGGACGCCGGCTGAATCGACGCGAGAGCGCCGAGAAACAGTGAGGACCGTCTCAGGTAGCACCTGCGGACACAACATGCAGCGCGCAGATCATGGAGACCCAACCCAACTCGCCGCTCCAGAGAAACTCGTCACACAAAATCACCAGTGGATGACGACGGCACAAATGGTAGTTGCGGCGACGGCTGAAGTGAAAAGTCCGGTTTGGGAATGGCTTCGGGCACGGCATGCGACATGAACGGCGGGCCAGTGAAAGACGGCAGCGGCGCAGTGGCTGCGGCTGAGGCCCTCACGCAACGGAGCAGCGAGAAAGAATTCGAAGACTCTCTGGGTGACGACGACAACGACGACGACGACAATGAGTACGAGGACGAGGACTTTGGTGACGAGTATGGGAGTGAGGGGCGAGGCGGTGGTGCTGGTTCAAATGCTGGTGTAGCTGTCCAGAAAGGAAAAGAGCAGCGTGTGTACGCTGAAAATGTTCTGGTTGAATTCGAAAGAGGGCAGCGGAAGCGAGCTCTGGCAGGCGGCGGGAAAGAACGTGCGGACAGGGCGACGGTGGAGCAAGCAATAGACCCGCGCACGCGTCTGATTCTGTTCCGGCTGCTGTCAAATGGGGTGATCTCTGGGCTACACGGCTGCGTGTCGACAGGGAAGGAGGCCAACGTGTATGTTGCTGACCACTGCGGGCGGGCAGAGGCCGTTGCAGTCAAGGTGTACAAGACGGCCGTGCTAACGTTTAAAGACCGCGACCGGTATGTGGCTGGTGAGTTCCGCTTCCGACGAGGATACAATAAGCACAATTCGCGCAAGATGGTCGCCGTGTGGGCAGAAAAGGAATTTCGCAACCTGAGTCGCCTGCAGCTGGCTGGTGTTCCTAGTCCTGTGCCGCTGCTGCTGCGCTCTACCGTACTGCTCATGACGTTTTTCGGTCGAGACGGTTGGCCGGCGCCCAAGCTCAAGGATGTAAGCTTATCACAACGCCGTGCAGTGGACGCATACCGTCAAACACTTTTTGCGATGCGCAACATGTACCAGCGCGCCAAGCTGGTCCACGGCGACTTGTCCGAGTACAACATGCTGTACTGGAACGATACGGTCGTCATTATTGACGTTTCCCAATCCGTGGAGCATGACCACCCGCATGCACTTGATTTCTTGCGCCGGGACTGCCTCAATGTCACCAATTTTTTCCGCGGCATCGTCTCGCCCGACTGCGCTGTTGACGAGGAAGGGCAAGATCGTGAAAGCACGCGCCTCCTGGGCGTGCGTGAGTTGTTTGATTTTGTATCTGATGTCACCCTTTCGGATACAATGGACCAGCGCGAGGCGCTTGACAAACGCATGACCCTATTGCCCACCGAAGCTCGCTCATCGCGTGAACAAGAAGCGCAAGCAGAAATAGAGACCGCAGTCTTTATGCACGCTTTTATCCCGCGTACGCTGCACGAGGTCGAGGACCACGAACGTGATATTGACATGATTGCTGAAGGCCGTGGCTCGGATTTACTGTACACAAAGCTTACTGGCCTCGTGCTTGAAGATACGACCGAAGGGCATCACCAGACGTCGCAGTCGGCTGAGCTCCCGGTGGCGGATGCCGACGAGGCCAATGGAGAAGTTCTGGAAGTGCGCAGTGCAGCTGATAGGGAGCCTTGCTCTGGAGATGAATACGAAAGTCACGGGCTGTCTGGCGAATCCGCCCAGCACAGCTCGGAATCTGAAAGTCGGCATTCTCATCAGGATGGCGGCCAAGGCACGAGAAAGGACCATAAAAAGTTGGTGAAGGAATGGAATCGGGAAAGGCGCAAGAGTAAGACACCCAAGCATGTGAAGAAACGGAAGGAAAAGACGAACAAGAAGTAGGAAATCCGCAAAATCGAACAATTACGCCAGCAGCCCTTGGCATTCTACGTCTTTTGTCACATCTAGCGGCGTTTGCTTGTCTGCATCACGTACGGATGGATCAGCGCCAGCGGCGAGTAACTCCTTGACCACGGCAGCATGCCCACCAAAGGCGGCCTGAAACAACGGGGTGCGGTGATCGTCGGTGAGTGCATTCACGTGCGCACCGCTCCGAATCAGCTTCTGCACGGCGCCTACATTGCCGTGAAACGCTGCGACGTGCAGCGCGGTCTGGTCGTGGACCTTGCACGGCACATTCACAACACTGGCGGCGCCGTAGTCAAGCAAGAGCGCTACCATCTCATCAGAAGCGGCGCCTTTCCCTAGCCGACACTCTGCCGCGAGAATCAATGGCGTGTACCCGAACATATCCTGCCGCAAAACCTCGCCAGCCGTCCGGCGCGAGCGCAGGAGCGCCTTGAGGCGTGCGCTGTCGCCTTCCCTGACCGCGTCATGCATGGGCGTCGGCTGCATCAATGCCAGCAGCAGCTTCGGGTTCGCGCCCACTTGCATGTCTAGTAGCTGCTCCATCGCCCGCACAGAGCGTATGGCTCCACCGTCTCGACGCAAGTCTGCAGAGCGCCTCCCCACTCCCTGCAGTTCAACCCGCCTCGTCGATGTGATTCCTCCTGGCGCCAAAACTGTGAGGGTACAGTTTAGCTGATGCTCGCGCCAGAAGGCATGAACGCCCACTGCCGAAGCGACACATCCATCGACGTCTCCGTCTCGTCAAGGCTACGGTCTGTTTCCTGCGGGCCCGGCTCCGATCCCACGAACAGAATGAGCGGCCCGCTCGACTCGTAAGACGTGCAACGCGTTGCCGGTTCACATTGCCAGAACTCTGTTCATGCTCGTCACCGGGCTACTCCTGACGCTCGTACGACCTAGCACACGTCTGCAAAAGCTGCTCAGGAGGCGGCACGAGCGGTCTGAGAGCCTTTATATGTTCATGTGGATCGTGAGGAGATTCTTGTAGCAAGCCTTGTAAGTAGCTCTTCCTGCGAGGTCCGCAATGCGTGCTAGACTGGCGCGCCGGGCAGCCGCTCCTGCTTGGCTGACGACCCTTCTACACCCTCGCTCGTGGACCGTGGACGTTTCACCACTGTCTGTTGAATATCTCTTTCGACCGCCCGTTTGCTGATCGCCTGTCGCAACGGCTGCGACACCGTGGCTGATTTAGGCCCGAGTCGGTCGGGCGCCACCGTTTGGACCGACCGAGCCCACTTCGGTGACTGGTTGACTTCAAAATTGCTGCTGTCGCTGCCACCAGAACGCCATGAACGGGGCACGCCAATCTGGCGCGCAAGATGGCCAATCTTGCGCAGCTCAAACTGAACCTGAGACGACTCAACGCCCCTCATGGAAAGTGCGGCCACGTCAGACAGGCCGGAAAAGCCGCCACTAGAGTCGTGTTCTCCATGTGCAAACATCTCGAGCTGCTCCTCAATAGTACCTTCGGCAAGCAGAAGCTCCACGCGAACGGGACGTGTCGCGCCCAACCGCCACGCACGGCTGATAATCTGGAGTTCGAGTGATGTGTTCCACACAGGTTCCATCAGAAACACAAACGATACAAAGGACAAGTCGTGACCGACGCTGGCAGACTTATCGATCAAAAGCACATTCACGGATGAATCATCTCTGAACTTGTACAGCTCTTGCATGCGCTCCTCGCGATGACGCAGCGTAGTGAATGAGGCAAAGCAGATACCCGCGCGCCCAAGCTCCTGCTGCACAAAGTACATGTGCTCCTTAAATTCACTGAATACGATGGCTTTCGGGGAGGCTCGTCGGTGCCCATGCCCACTCGCTTCCTGTGCAGCGGCCGCCGCTCCGATCTCATGCAATCGCCGCACCAGGTACTCTGATTTAGTACTGGAGACAAAGAGAGACGCGTACGAGTCCGGGTGATATTCTGACTGTTCGTACGAAGGCTGTAGCTCGATGAAATCCACAGGCTCGTTCTTTTCACCTAATCTGTGCCACGTACCACAGCACGCACACTGCAGCTTGCTTTCTGACGCACACGTTACACACAGAATGTGCGCGCACGGCGTGACAAGCGGCGCCTCAGAGAACGTGCTGCACACGCTGCAGGCACATCCAAACATCAAGGCATGGACAATCTCGGCCAGTCGGTCGTAGTAGACGACCGAGTTCACAATCAAACGCACGCGCGCCCTTTCCGACTCACGTCCTTGAACTCGTTCAGAGCTCAACGATTGTTCGCCGTCGTGATGCGACCCCTTTTGGGACGCTATCGTCTCGTCTTCGTAAAGGTGATGCCATCCATGTGTGTTTGCAAGAACCTCAATGGTTTCCTTCAAATCTGCGACATTGAGCGCCACATTCACCTGCCCTGCCACGCAGCAGGCGCGCCGTAGGTTCGTCAAGAACAAACTAAGCTCTGTCTTCCGCTTCGGATTCAGAAGCGACTCAAAATGTGTTTCGTCGAAGAAATCAGCTAGAAAAAGGTTGCGCCGGAGTAGGCGCACAAGGTGCTCATACGTGTCCTTACTTTTTCCGGTCAGTTGCAGGCGGACGGATGTTTTGATGCATTTGGGAATAGACACCACATCCGACTTCTTGTTGCGCATCATGCATCGAAATACAAGCCCATGGACCAGCTCGCGAGCCGCGAGGCTCTGCATAGCACACGGTTTCTGGAGCATCTCAGTCCACGCATCCTTGTACAACTGCATGTCTGCGCCTAGCGAGCGGTCTCCACACAAGTGCAAGAGCGGACGCAGGTATGAAAATGCTTGAAAGGTGTCCGTTCGCGCGCTTGGTGTGCCGGTCAGAATCCAGCGCCGCTCTGCGCGAAGGCGCAAGAATGCCTGTACCGTGTCTGAGTTGGATGACATCGTCCCAATTGTGTGACCTTCGTCGAATACGACGCGCAGCCAGTGCACACGCAAAAGCCTGCTGGTCCCATCGATCAGGCCGTCAAATTCTGAGTGAATGCACTTCAATGTCGTTAGTAGGACGTCTACATTGGCAAGCTGGGTCGGTTCCGGGAATTGCAAATGGACCGCTGTCAAAGTACGCACCTCAATAGCGCTACCGTCCTCCCCGTCCTTGCGGCAAAAGTGTTTGAACTGTGACTCCCAGTGATAGATCAAGTTGTCTGGAACAATTATGAGCGTACACTGTGACAAGTAGACACGCCAGTTATCCACGTATTCGGTATTCACAACCTGCGTGCGTCGGCCATCGTAGAATTGCGTGCGCTTACTTTGTCGCATGAGCCGGCGCTCTGGCGTTGTCATACCGGGCATTGAGCTGCGGCGTTTCACGTGCTCAGCTTCTTCTGGAGTGTAGCAGGACATACCTGTAAGCGTGTCTTGAATGATCACCTCATTTCCAGCGGGTCTCGGCAAGACACCGATTGTTTTGCAGATAAGCGAGATCGCACAGACAGTCTTTCCTAAACCAGGCTCGTCACACAGCAACCCGCCGCGAAAATCGGGCGTGTCCGACCTTGGCCGCCCGTGACCAAACACAACCATTCCACGGAGAAAGCTGAACCATGCACTAGGACAGCCGCAACCATGGGTACTCTGAGCAGAAGAGGACATTTCTCCTGCAGCTGGCGGGGCGCGGGTTAGGTCAACGAACGTAAGATCCTCCCGTCCAGACAGATTGCCCCGCGAGCGGTGCGGCTTTTCTCTCTCGAGCATCCACGATAACGAGCGACGTTGATGCGGATACAGCAGTAGATTCAAAAAAGGTACACTCGTTTCCAAGGTCTCCCTTAGGGAGCGCGAGACGCTCCGCAACTCTCGCAAGTCAGAACTCCCCAAAAAGCTCGCAGTGCGGAGCAAGACATCCTCAGGCAAGTCCTCTAAAACCATCCTTCTCTCTTTGCAGCCATTCTGAGCGGTTCCAGGCGCTTCATTCCTTACTCTGTGTTGACGGAGCTCGGCCACCTGATTGTGCGCTGAGACACTGTCCAACAAAGCTTCGAGGTCGAAATACGAAGCCGTGTAACCGTGCTGCTGGTATGCGGCGTGCACAATGCGATGTAAGGCTTTGGCACTTCCTTTTGTGAGTTCCACTCTCTCGACCTGCTTGCAATTGATTTCCAAGCGTGCGTCAAGCCACCAAACGGTGTCTTGTTGCGACCCAACCACGGAACCTCTGATACGAAAAATCTGCGAGCATTTCTGCACCTCACGGATCGACTTGAGAAACACACCATCTGGCTTGCAGTGCACAACTTCTGCTTCGCTTCTCGTCGACCGTGTGGTGTGCATGGGCACAACGTCGAGTTCTGTACTTCCGGCTGCACGTCCAGGGCTCCTGCCAGCGCCAACATCGCTTCCAGACTCAGGCTTAGGCATACACTCCGCCCTGAACCGGAACACTTCATGCCACCCCTCGCATTCTAAACTTGTGAAGTGCGGTATTCTGCTGCTCTGGGCAACGAGCGGGTCGACTCTGTCAATTCCCATTCTGCTTTGCTCCTTTCCTCCTGTCATGGTTGGCGCCCACTGTATGCGCAATCATGTACGTCGCGGTCAAGAAGCGCCACGTGTCGCAGAAAGAGGTTGCTGATATCTCGGCCAATTCGTGCCACCGTTCGCGTCGCGAACGTCACAAGCGACCGTAGAGTCACTCGCAAGAAAACGCAGAGACACGTTCCAACTCGCTCCGCAGCACCTCTCGTGCCGTGAACACTCTTGTTCACATTCAGAGCGCGACAAAGCCGACTTGTCGCTTGTTCGTGTGCGTCCGAAGGGAGAAGGATCGGTCCGTCCCATGGAGTGTGTCACGCTGGTGGGTGGGCAGTCAATGCCCATGGTGGGACTGGGCACATGGAAATCGGCGAGCGAACAGGTGGAACGCGTGGTGTGCGCCGCGATCCGGAACGGCTACCGGTTGATTGACTGCGCGAATGACTACGGCAACGAGGCGGCCGTGGGGCGCGCGATTGCACGCATGGTCGCGGAAGGCGTGGTAACGCGAGACGAGCTGTTTGTTCAGGTAAAGCTGTGGAACACCAATCATCGCCGCGAGCACGTGCGCGAGGATTTGCTTGCCAGTTTGCATGATCTGCAGCTAACGTATGTTGACTCATTCGTGATTCACTGGCCGCAAGCCTGTCCTGCGACGGGCGAATGCAGCGCCACCTTTGCGAAGCACGGAACGCAGCCAGAAAACTCGATTCACACCATGTTTCCGCTGGACGAGAACGGGTGCTATCGTGCGGACAAGCAGTCTCATTATGTCGAGACCTGGCACGCCATGGAGGCACTTGTGGATGAAGGTCTGGCGCGCACGATCGGTCTTTCAAACTTTAACGCAAAGCAGGTGAAGGAAATCCTCCTCAATGTACGGAAACACCGTCCTGCGGTACTGCAGAATGAATGTCATCCGTTTTTGCAGCAAAGGGATCTTTTGGATCTGTGCAAGGGCCAGAATATCGTGTTGCAGGCGTACTCTCCGCTCGGCAGCGGTGATCGTCCGTGGCTACGCCAGCCGTCAGACCCTGAGCTCTTGCAGGATCAGGCAATTGTGCGCATTGCGGAGCGTCACGGCAAAACACCCGCACAAGTCGTGCTCCGCTGGCAGCTCGAACGCGGCGTGAGTGTGGTTCCGAAAACGGTGAATGAGGGGCGCCTTGTCGAGAATTTTAATGTGTGCGATTTCCGGCTGAGTGATGACGATATGCGCGAATTCAATAAGCTTAACATTGGATGGCGCTATTTGTTGTGGCCCGAGACGTCGGCGCATCCTGATTATCCGTTCAAGGACGAATTGCCGTGGGACTATGAACTCGACAGAGCGCCGCTGAACACGTCCAAGTCGGTCACAATGTGACTCTAGGGTTAGAGGAAGAATGAGATGGTGATACGTTCTTTTTGCATTGTCTTTTTCATGCGAGCATTCTTCGCATTTTAGGTGAACGCCTGATCATGATGCTCTTCGACTCGGGTCGATTGTAGCAAGCAGGAAGGCCGCACGGCTTTCCGCGAGTCCGGCGTCTGCGGTTCCGGCGACTAGTTTCATGAAAATTTTGAGTTGTCATCAACCGAATCGTTCAACCTTCCTGGCCACGATAGTTCATTGCTGATTCCACCACTTCTTCTGCTCAAACTCTGTGCGTTTGTGGGAGCGGATCGAACGGGTTGTACGCTCACTGAACGGTCTGCTTTCCGTTTGAAGCTCGTCCTCACTGTCTGCCGAGCCCAGACTGTTCAACTGACTCACCCATTCATCAAGCTCATCATGCGGACAAGCAGGTCTGCTTGCCCTCGCGTCTTGTACATGATTATGCAAGTTTTGACCATTCTCGCACCGCAAAGCATGCTCGCCTTGAGCTCCACGACGTACGAAGAGGGCGGGACCGCGTATAAGCGACGCAAAAACTGGTTTGCATCCTTCTTCGCGATCTGACATGAGACCTCCGCTAGCATTTGCAGAAATCGGCCATGCATATGCGGACTGTGGCTTGTCGTCAAGACATCAAGCGCAGTCGTGACGTATTGGTTTCGCTGCTCTGTCGGCTGCGGTCTTTGCTGCCGTTTGGGTGCACGGGTGACCTTTACTTATACAGAAGAGGAGTACTGAGCTTGCTTCCGTGCCGACTGCTGACCTGATTAATTTGCACTGCCGCGTTCGGGAACCTGAGCTGCTCGAAACGCTTAAGCACCAACAGGTTGTCTGTGATGAATTTGTACATTTCTTGGTGTGCTTATTCGGTTCTTCACTGGTCTTTTGTATACGGAGCAAGTGGGCATTCACTGTTTGCCCCTCTTCTCGAAACGAGTCACCGATTCCATCGAGTGGATCTTTCTTTTTTTGCATCGCGAGGTGGCCGTCCATGCGTTTTGCATTCCTCATGTCTGCGTGGCAGCGTATAGCACTTGGTGATCGTGCACAAATGCAAGACTGCTGATCATGCGGGCTTGCACGTACGGATATCAAATGTCACACGACATCTCTACACAATCCTCCTTGGCTGCTTCCTTGGGCAAGCAGGCCATCCTGGAGCATAAATGCTGCGCTACAAAAGCGGCAGATGCGCAGTCATGCGTACCGGAGATCCGTGTCGCCGCCAATGAGCCATCCGTCGCTAGCGTCGGACAATACCGCCACGACCAGCTGCGTGAGTAGTCTCACTCGAGCACAGAGCCGTTCGTGCCTGGTTTACCCACTGCCCTCTCGCAGCCGCACATGTGTCCTATCCTTGTCCCCGAGCGAGCTCGGGTACGATGCGACCGCAGCGCGTGCACGCGTGGCTGGGAGGGCGGCTCCTGCTGCTGATGAACGCAATAAGTGCACACTTTACTGCGTTTCTGGTCGAGTTGGACTCGACGAGCCTGTCCTACTGATAATTTCCTCGGTTGCTGGTTCGCGCCTGTGCCGCACATGCAAGCATGCAGAGGCAAAAGCAAGGCGCAGCGGGGATCTGTGAATGAGCATTTGGAGCGCGCATTCACATCAGCGTCTCGAGCGCCGCGCGGAATGAATCAAAGTACGGCTCGACGGGTGCTTTGGCTTTCGCAACGGTCGCTGCCTTGAGCTCCTCGACAAGTTCGACCAGGAAAGGGACGCCCAGCCCCATGCTTTCGTAGATGTCCGGGTAGAGCGCGAGGCTCTCCATGTTCAAAAATGATGCGCATTCGCAAGCCACTCCGTACGATGTGACACGCAGGAACCATTCGACGTCGACCTGCACGCACTTTGCCGCGGTGGGCTTCGCCATGACGTCAGCGTGCTTGCCCTTGAGCTTCTCCATGGTATGCGCGACAATTTCCTGCGCATTATCGCGGATCTGCCTGTGCATTTCGCCGCCCTTGGCGCCCGTTGCGTTGTCGATCTGCTCATCGCTGATGTACGAGCGCGCGGTGTCGTTCTTCCGGGTGAGCGCCGCATCCACGGCGGCAAATCCTCGCTCGCGCTGAAGATCGAGCTGGCCGCGCACAAACGACAGATTCCTGAGCGCGCGATGGCTCATCTCGACATCCTGCACGGCGGCGACCAGCACGAGTTGTCTCGCCGCGCCGCGCCGCGCCGTTCTCCCGCCTGTCGCGCGAGCCGCGACGCGGCTCCGCGCGGACCACGCCGCATGATCGCGGCGCGCCCAGCCCGCTCCCACAAACGCCATCCTCCTGCCCCAACCCTCTCTTCCTCCTGCCGCCACCACACACAACCTCTCCCTATCAGCCCCACCCCACATTCATCCATCACATCCATCTCCTCTACCGCGCCCTCACTTCCAAGAAAACGCCCGCTAGGGTTTTTGCACTTGTCATCTCTCCGTGCTCGCTGATCGAGCGTCACGCCGCGCGTTCCTATGAAAACCGCCCATCTCGATCACAACTCGCACGCAGCGCGCACGCAAGGCAGGCGCGCACGCCAGATACGAAAGCGCGCAGCCACAAACTGTACCCTCCACGAAACACACGCAACATGTCGCTGTACCTGCACGCCGCTCTTCTCTAAGGGTTCGGGGCTCCGGTTTATGGTTTCCGGTAAATGGTTAACGGCTAGGGGTTAGTGGTTTACGGTTCGTGGTTAGTGGTTTACGGTTCGTGGTTAGTGGTTAGTGGTTAGTGGTTAGTGGTTAGTGGTTTACGGATAGTGGTTTACGGATTGTGGTTAGTGGTTAGTGGCTAATGGGTTACCGTTCGTGCTTAGTGGTTTACGGCTAGGGGTTAGTGGTTTACGGGCGCGGGCTCGAGTTGGGAGGCTGCGGCCGGCGGTCTGAGTGGAAGGATCGCGTGAAGCAGGTGGGTAAGACGAGGCGGCAGTGCGCGTAGCGGTGGTGGGGCGGTACGGTGTGGGGTGTGTGGGAGCACGAGGATCGCGGTCGCGGTGGATGCCAGGCCTCGACGTGTAGTCGCGCGTGATGTTTGTGTCCTTGCCGGGCCTCGCGAACGGGCCGCTGCGGCTCCCGGAAGCACGGACAGCGCCACGCATGCGTGGAGATCGCGCGCGCCGCTCGCGGCGACTGGTCCGTCACGCCGCAGCCTTGCAGTCGAAATGAACGGCGCGGGTATGGAGCAGCCCGCGGCAAGCGCGCCGAAAAGGCGATCCGCATTAAGCTCGTCGCCTCGTCCGTGTCGCCCTTGAGACCGCCTTCAGCAAAGCAGGATAGCTCTAGCGCGCCGCAGTCCAACAAAGGGGAGCGACACTTCCACCAAACCCAGGAGCCGGAGCACGAAACGCTCGGTGGCAAGCGCATTGATCTCTTCTCGCCGCGCTCGGGACTCGCGTTCTACCTGCCGCTGGTTGCGCTGATTGCCGGCGTCATCACCGCCAGCACGCTCGGCGTCAAGCGCTTCATGCAGAGACAAAAAGATCTTGTCGTTGAGTTTGGAGAGACTGCGGTATATTATGGAAACACGAAGCAAAACCTCGCCAAGATCGTGCAAGATTACAAGAAGAAGCTGGGGCCGGGCGTCAAAAGAGGCCAAATGCTCCAGTCCTACGCGCAGTTTTTGGTCGCAGAACGCGCAGTCAGCGTGGAATCCGTCACAGATCTGAGCATGGTGCAAGAGCTCCTGGGCATTTCGGACGCCAGTGCAGCAAAAGCGTTCAACGAGTTGGGCGTGCAGCTCGAAAAGCAGCCCTCGCTGCTCGGAAAACTCATATTTTTGGTTGAGCGCAGCTTGCCAGAGAGCATCGTGTCTAGCAAGGAGCTCTTGACTCTCAGAGCCTCCAGCCCGCAAGATGATACTGTGATCAGCCAGCTTCAGCGTGACATGCTTACGCGCTGCTATCGCGACATCGTGGAGCGTGCACTGGACAAGGACGAGGAGCTGAACGAACCGCCGGCCAACGAGGCGCAGGTGCTCCGCCTCCCGGAGGCTGACGTGAGCGCCATTTTTAGTGCTGCAGTTGCGCAGCGTCGCCAGGCGTCCAACATTGCGGAGCAAGCAGTGCGTGAGGCACAGCTTGGGAACGCGATGAAGCAGCTGGACGTAGCGGACGCCGAGGACACTTCAGCTTCAGCCTCGAACTCGGTCCAGGGTCCTCGTGCGTTTGAGTGCAACAGCTGTGCGTACACCATCCGACCCGCTGCGGGCCGCGAGTGGAAATTCTTTGGCGATTCGTTCAAGTGCCCTGTGTGCGGCTCTGGAAAGGACCAGTTTTCTGAAATCGAATAGTATGTCATTAAATGCCTCGCACCGTTCCCTCTTTTTTATTAATTACCCTTCTTACCTTCCTTCTGCAGAGCTCGACACCCGTGACTCGAGCGGGTTGACAGGCGAAGCGCACGGCCCACCCGCACTTGTCGTGCAGATTCAGGCGCGCAGACGCGCATTTCCAGCGATTGACTTTGCGCGCCCCACGACGGAGTGACCTTTCGCGAATCTGTGACCTGTCTGCAGGTGTCACCCACTGAACGTCAATTAAATCAGCCGCGAATTTGAGGCTGCAGCTGCAGACCCGAGCAGAGTGCGGAGGGATGGGAGTGCTGAGAAGTCGAGACGCACAGGGGCGGGGAACCACGAGGAGTTTGGTTGTGGAGTGCGCGCGCGCGCGCATGCACGCACTCACGCACACACGCACATAGCATGGAGGAACAAGACAGCGAGCGTGTCAGTTCGGACGCGGTGCTGGCGAACGAGCTGCTGGAGCGGTTTCGGGCCGAGGTGGAAGTCGCGGACCGAGTGCGCCGGCTGCGGAAGTTCAAGATGGTGCTGACAGGCCGCGACGCGTGCGCGTGGATGCTGCGGAATGGCGTGGCGCGCGACACGCCCGCGGCGGAGCGGTGGGCCAGCAGATGGTGGAGGCGGGCATTCTGGTTCCCGCCCACAAGACGCACACCTTCACGATGGCGATGAAACCTTCTTCAGGTTTGTCGGCAATGACCACGCCGTTTACCACCGCGACACGGCCTCGCTCAATAATTCACATGCAAACATCGAGATATCGTTCCAGGCTGCCGCGCCAAAATATCACAAGAACACAAAGTCGCGCAATCGCTCAAGGACGATTTCGCGCGAGCCGTCGTTCCACGATGACACATTGAACGCTCCGGCTAACGTGCGAAAGCCGTCCTCGGCCACAACGGAGCAAGAGGACGGGCCTGTGTTCCGGAGTATCACGCAGTCGAGCTTGAACAATGCCCAGGCGGATGGGTCCAACACGTCGAGTCCAAACGCGTTCTTATCGCCCAGGCTCATCCATCCACGGAGCGCGACAGAACAGTTTAGTTCGCCCGGCTCGGCTCGAGGGTTTGAACTGCATGAGCAAGATTTGTCACTTGAAGATAGTTTGGTCATGGGGAAGGGAACGCTAGTCATGAACCTGAACGAAATTGCCAAGGCTGCTGCCGACATGAAAGCAGGCGCGCATGTGGCGCCTGACTTTTCACTTCGGTTTGACTCGGAAGGAGTGCCAGAAGTACCAGACTCCCAGCCTTCACCAACACAGCAGTCGGGCTTTCGCACGCCAGAGTCGGAACTGAGTCGGTCGAGTTTGCACTCGTCTAAACTCTGGCAGCAGCGCGAAAATTTGTTGGTCTCGCCCCGCGCCGTAAAGTCACCGAGAGTCGTGAGATCGCCAGGCTTGATGATGTCGCCACGATCTCCGCAGTTGCCGTCCGGTGCTGCCGCCGCCGGCAGCGGTGCCGGCGGGCAGCAGCTGCTGTATTCGCTCAAGAGCCCGCGCAAGATGGACGCCGGCGACACGGCGGTGAAAGGGAACGATGTGCCGAATTCAAGCTCAAAGGCGGGAAGTTTGGCCCGGCCGCCTGCTGCCCCTGTGCACGGACGACAAGCGGGGTCGCAGACGGAGCCGGTTGTGCTGCGAACCAGTGATGGTGTACACAAGTCTCGCTCTTTGGATCCGAAAGTGCCCCTTCTGGCGAGAAGTTTGATAGCATCAGCGTCCTCGAGTGAAGTTCCAGCGGGAGAAGGTGGCAGTGGCTCACTGCTGAAGGCCAAAACTGCCGGGTCTAAGCCGTCAAACAGCACCCAAGGAGCACACAACTCTTTGCGAACTTCAGGAAGTAACATGCTTCGTTCACATGCAGCTGATAACACCGCAATATCTCCAAGAGCTCGCTCGAGTCCGTTGCGACCATGTGATAGTGACGGGCGCGAGGTATGTGCGGGCGATGCTCTCTCACCGAGTGCAAGCGCATCTGCTGCGGCGTTTGCCGATCAAGCGAATATCGGGCAAAAGCCGCCCACAGCTCTCATGCGACATTTGAGCCAGAAGCTGATGAGCAAGCGCGCTTCACACATGCAAGCTAGGGCGGAATCAAAAGATTCTCATGATGCTGGCGCACGGCACGCTGGTCCTGGACTGCTCCACGGAAGGAGCTTCCGACACTTGAGCGCGGAGAGTCGAGCAGCGTCTAAGGATAGGGAGTCTATTCTTGACTCAGAGCCATCTCCTCGGCAACCGAAGCATTATATGATGAATTCACTTTCGCGTGTCAAGCTGCCCCACGTGGATAATGGCGCAGCGGCGAGCTTGAGCCCAAGAGCGCAAAAGACAAATTCGCCTTGGTTTGAAAAGCAAGCAAGTAAATAGATGGTCAACGGTATATATTACTGCGTGTGAAAGCGATGGCTCTGAAAGTCGCTGTGCTTTTGGGGCCGCCCAAATTTTGCGCCGCTTCCGGGCTGGTCGGGTCCAGTCGGCAAATCCGTTCGGATTGACAAAGGCAAAAGGCTAGGGAGTAGGATGTATTTTTGTTCAAATATGAAGGACGGACTCACATACACGAAACCTCTAGCGCGCGCGCACGTACGTCCAAGGACACGAAAGACGGAGGTCTCGCGCCACGTTCTACATTTCCGGCACGATACAAGTTCCGTGTTCAAGCACCGCTCGAATGCTTACACGGCCTGCTTCACGCCGTACTTTTCTTCCTGTACCGAGATGACGCTCTTCTTGATGCCCTTGTCCTTCGGCAGGGAGACGATTGGCTGAGCCCCCTTGCCGATGACAAAGACGTTCGATTTCCTTGTCACAAAGACATGACCCGCGGCGTCCTGGATCTTGATCATTTCAAAGGAGCCCGGGTGCTTTTCTGTGCCCATGATGGTGCCCACTCGGCCCTGGTTGTGTCCCGCCGTGGTCATGCACAGGTTGCCCACCTCAAATTTGATAAAGTCAATGATCTTCCCTGTCTCAATGTCGACCCTGACCGAGTCTGCCACTTTGATGAGCGGGTCCGGGAAGCGGATGGTGCGGCTGTCGTGCGTCGCAATGTAGGGAATTCCGCGCGGCCCTTTCTCCTGGCGCGTGACCTTGCAGAGCTTGTACTTGGCTTCCTCGGCACCGATGCGGTGCAGGACAAAGCGTCCCTTGACGTCGTACAGCAGACGGAAAATCTCGTTGGTCTTCTCGAGCGAGACGACGTCCATAAAGCCGGCGGGGTAGCACCTATCCGTGCGCACCTTGCCGTCGACCTTGACGAGTCTCTGCATCACGATCTGCATGACCTCACGCCCGTTGAGCGCGTACTTGAGCCGGTTGCGCAGAATGATCATCAGCGGCAGGCACTCGCGCGTCTTGTGCGGACCGGACGACGGCTTGGGTGCCCACACGCCCGTCAGCTTATCCAGCATCCAGTGGTTGGGCGCGGCCAACCGCTTCAAGTGCTTCTTCGGCCCGCGTCGCCCCATTCTACCCGCGCCACTCTCCTCCTACTACCCCCCTTCCACCACCACAACCTCTCCTTCTCCTTCTACACCCCGCGTCCTCACCTTCACCCTCCCCTCCTCCCCGACTTTCCTCCCCACAGTTATCGCAGTACACCACGCCCAAAATCACAAATCCGCCCGTTCTGATCATCAATCGCTCGCACCGCGGTGCAATGTTTTCCCCCTCTGTATGCGTCCCCCCGCGCCCCGGCCGTCGACCCGCTTGTGCTTTCCCCTCGTCACACTCAACCCACACACAGAACCCATACAACCCTCAATCTAACCACCCTGAGTGCATACATAAACCCTCAAAATAACCACGCGCCATGTAGGGTTTCGCACATGACTGCCTTTGCGACACATGCTGGTAAATTTAGGAGCGCGCGTGATGGGAGAATGTACAGTTTGTGTTTTCCGAGTGGGGTGTGTGGTGATTGTGTGATTGTGTGTGGACTGTACCTCCCAAACGGATAGATCGCACGTGAGTGCTTGTGGCTCATCGACAAAGCAGGGGCAGTAGGGGGCCATCTTTAATAGGTGTGTTCCGCTTTTACCACCAGAATAACACCAGGCGAGTATAGGGTTAGTACTCCGTAAGTGGTGGTGGTGGTGGTGGTGTCTGCAGCGTGGTGGGTATAAGCAGATGGTGTGTTTTAATAGAGGCGGCGTGTGTTTGTATTGGAATAGGGTGGATGGTTCGGTGGGGGCGGGGTGTACGGTAGGAGAAAGCGGAGCGGTGGCGAACACAGTGCGAGTAAGTGAGTGTGTGTAAAGAAGGAGGAGGAGGAAGGAGGAGGGAACAGAGTTGGGGCGGTACGTGTTGAGGGAAGGGAGTAAGGGCGGGGAGGACGTGGTGGTGGGGGTGGGAGTGAAGAACGTGATGGGAAGGAGAGAAGGCGCGAGGTAATAGTGTATAGGTAGGGAGGGGAGGGCCGGTTGGTGAGGGGCGTTGCGGCGTGAGAAGGAGGTGGCGCGGTGGTGTGTGGTGGAAGGCGTGGGGAAGAGGACGGGGCTGGGAGGCGGTCGGGCGGTGGGATTGGCGTGGGGGACGGACGGTGGTGGGGTGGCGGGTGGCGATTGTGAGACGGCGTGGGGCGTGCGTGTGGGGCAGGCGATCGAGGAGGGTGGGTGGGGGAGGGGACGTCAAGGCACGAGCGTGTGGACTTGCACGCACGCGGAACGATTTTCTGGGGAAGAGCGCAGGGGAGAGGATTGTTGGCGTCAACCGCACAAGCAGGATGGAATTTAAACGGCGGATCAGTGGCAAGGCGGCGGCTCGTGCATCGGAACCCGAGGAGCAGAAATTCGATGTGGACAGCGTGATCGAGCGGTTGCTGGAGAACCGCGCGGGACGGTCCGCTCGGCACGCGTTGCTCAAGGAGGAGGAAATCAGGTTTCTGTGCATGGAGGCGCGGTCGATCTTCTTGTCGCAGTCCCCCCTGTTGGAGCTTGACGCGCCGATCAAGATCTGCGGCGACATTCATGGCCAGTTTGGTGACTTATTGCGTCTGTTCGAGTACGGCGGGTTCCCACCCGAGGCGAACTACCTCTTCCTTGGTGACTATGTGGATCGAGGGAAACACTCGATCGAGACGATATGTCTGCTGCTTGCTTACAAGGTCAGGTATCCAGAGAACTTTTTCATCCTGCGCGGCAATCATGAATGTGCGAGCATTAATCGGATATACGGCTTCTACGACGAATGCCGGAGAAAGTACAACGTGAAGCTCTGGAAAACCTTTTGCGACGTGTTCAACTGCCTCCCGATCGCGGCAATTGTGGACGAAAAGATCTTCTGCACGCACGGCGGCCTGTCACCAGAGCACACATCGATGGAACAGATCCGTAGAATAATGCGCCCGACGGACGTGCCGGACCAAGGTCTGCTTTGCGACCTGCTGTGGAGCGATCCAGACAAGGAAACAAAGGGATGGGGTGAGAATGATCGCGGCGTGTCGTTCACGTTTGGTGCAGATATTGTGGGTCGCTTTTTACAAAGATTCGATCTGGATCTAGTGTGCCGCGCGCACCAAGTCGTAGAAGATGGTTACGAATTTTTTGCAGACCGCCGCCTGGTCACGATTTTCTCGGCGCCCAATTACTGCGGCGAGTTTGACAATGCGGGCGCCATGATGAGTGTAGACGAGTCGCTAATGTGCAGTTTTCAGATTTTGAAGCCTGCAGAAAAGCGCAAGTGAGCGCAGTGAGCCTCAGTGACATCCAAGGTGTTCGTTCGACCTGCTGGAGACACTGTGACCCCCAAGCTCCCTTTGAAGTGTTCCTTTCTTTTGTCGATCGCAACCCCATGGTGCAGGGTGCGCAGCCAGTCGAAAGGGCTCTTCGAGAGATTCACACGCTCACTCACCCGGCGCTGCCGCCGTTTGAACTTGGATGAAGAAGATAACGAGACGAGGTCGCCACTTTACAGGGATGGAAGCATGGGCCTGGTTGCCTGGTGCCTGACTCGGAGACGGAGAAGGAGGAAGGTGTTGTTGGAACGGAGCCTAGCCGAGCACGCAGAGATCCGCCGCACGCCGCTCGTTGAAACCAGGGCGAGCGGGGCACACACTACTGACAAATAAACCGTACCATCGCGCGCTAGCACGCAGACAGAACCGTATTCCAAACGAGAAAAAAAAAATTTTCATTCCGAGAGTGGTCTTACCCGCGAGCCCTTGTGCGCGCAACGGCTTCGGAACGTTTAACACGCAATACTCCCGAGGGGATCAAGGTCGTGACGAGGTATGATACGATGAACGCGAGCGGTGGCGGAGATGATGCAGAGCCCGAGCGGGATCCGGAAGGACAACTGGAACTGCGCGCCGCACCAAATGCCGCGACGGAGCCCGAGGTGCTTCCTCAGCGGCAGCCCAGTTTGAGCACAGGAGGGAGAGGGACGTTGGCGACCGGCGGGCCGCCGGGGCACAAGGCGCGCAGTTTGCGCGACGCGCACCGTGACTTGCTGACGGAAGCAGTGGCATCAATCAAAGATGTGTCGGACGTGGGTTTCCTGGACGACGAGCTTGCCAAGGACCGTTTCAAGGACGCGATCAATGTGGCGATCGAAGTCTACGCCAAGCAGCGCGAGCTGGACCGCGTGCTGACGGACGTGCCGGAGCTCAAGCTGAGCACGCTGGTTCCGTACCTGGTCGAGCCCGTTGAAAGCATTGCGGATGATGACTTTAACAAGTGTTTCGAAAGTTTGGAATCCGAACCATGGAATTGGACGCTGTACATGTATCCTGCTTGGCTCGTGGGGTGCTTCATTCGATACGTTGTGTTGTTTCCGGCGCGTCTGTTCAACCTCATCTTTGCTACCGTGCTTACTGTGATAGCCGTGGCGTCCTGCAAGATACTATTCGCCGGGAACAAGCAGAAGCGCGAGCACGTGGAAGGGCTCATCCTGACTCTTTACGCGCAAGCATGGGTGGCGTCCTGGAGTGGCGTGGTCAAGTATCATGGCACACGCCCGCGCATGGCGGCCAACCAGATCTATGTTGCAAATCATTCCAGCATGATCGACTATATCTTGCTGCTCGGCGTTCACCGCTTTGCAGTGGTCGGGCAGTTACATCCGGGTGGGGTG
Source organism: Porphyridium purpureum (assembly GCA_008690995.1). NCBI lineage: Eukaryota > Rhodophyta > Bangiophyceae > Porphyridiales > Porphyridiaceae > Porphyridium > Porphyridium purpureum. The sequence goes on from VRMN01000009.1 coordinate 401,847, forward strand.
GGCTTGATGCAGACGCACTTATTGGGCTCGCTCGGCTGTATTTGGTTTGATCGCAAAAATGTCAAGGATCGTGACTATGTGAGGAAAAGCATTGCGGAGCATGTGGCGCGCGCCGACAAGCCCCCATTGCTCATTTTTCCGGAAGGCACGTGTGTGAACAATGAGTACTGTGTCATGTTCAAGAAGGGCGCCTTTGACATAGATGCAACGGTCCATCCTGTTGCCATCAAGTACAACAAGCTCTTTGCTGACGCCTTTTGGAATTCGCGGCAGGAAAGCTTCTTTGCGCACGTGCTACGCATGATGAAGGACTGGTGCCTGATTGCAGACGTGTGGTTCCTCGAGCCACAAACCAAACGACCCGGCGAGTCGAGCGAGGCCTTTGCGGCGCGTGTCAAGCAACTCATAGCCAAGCAAGCTGGGCTCAAATGTGTTTCCTTCGACGGCTATCTGAAGCATGTCAAGCCGTCAGAGCGGTATCGTGCCGCCATCCAGACGCAAAATTCTCGCTTCTTTCGCGCTGAGCTGCAAGATATGCGTGGTTATCTCAAAGACGACGAATCAAAACGGAACTCAGTACTATGGAAACGCGAACAGAGAAACCACTTTTTACGTGCCTTGAACCAGGACGAACGAAAGACATAGCTTTTATGTTCCATTGGAAGACACAGGGGGTCTTTGGAGGCTACATTTCTACTCTTGCCCAAGAAAGGGCCTAGATTCTTTCCTCAGAATAACCATTCTCCCAAGGTGTTTGCTCTTAGCACGGCTAGACGCGCAGAATCCGTATCATTCTTCTTACTCCTTCCCCTCCCTCATCGCATTCGGCGTCGGCAGAAAGGAGCTGCCCAATCGCACACTGCGTATGTAAAATGGTACGGCTTGGTGTGGTTATGTTTGTTTACGCGCGCGCATCAGCGCCACCAACGAAGGTTCCACGCGACCCCGCAGTGATGCCATTACAGCTTTTCGACGAATGCCGGCAACGACAAATGCGACAAGATCCGCCTGCTTAATCATAAGAGCACATGGCAAACCATCACGCCGCGAATTATCCAAAAGACATGCGTTGGAACAACCTGCAGGGATATCATAGACAGGCGGAATCCAAATCACATTCTGCTTGCCGTGAATTGACCCCTCATCATGCGGTTTGGGTGAGCTCATAGTCATTATGAACGGATAGCTGTCAAACAACACGTACGACCTCGGGGCTGTCATGTCCTGCATTAGATCAATGAGATTTGGGACCACCTCATTCATGGTATGTAGACACCGCTCACCACCATCATCTTTCAAATGCGATGCAACATAAAATTGCTGCACCAAGTCTACGCGGCCACAGATGGACATCTTGACGTTTGCAGAGTTTGTTTGTGTCTCTCTGTCCATAAATTAGCATGTCTCATTGACTTTGAACGAATTTCTCCAAGAGTCTTCACTTGATCGCTTTGGCCTCCGCCAATGCACAGCCTCAACCGTCTAGCGTCCTTCGCGAAGCTCCCGTAGGCTGAGGACCTCGCGCATCCGATTCTATTTGTTCTTTCCATTCACATTTGCAAGCCAGCTTGTCCTTACAACCGCACTTGGCTGCGTAAGACTTATGTGTCCCGCAATCGACTGCCATGCGCTTGTCGCCTTTTGCCCAAAGCTGGCTGAGCGTGTTGCGCTACAGCGCTTGCACGAAGCTGACAAGCACAAAGCGGACGCGTTCGCCAGATTGGCAAGGCACTTTGGCATGCATCAAGAAGAAACGGCACGCGACGCTGAAAACGTTGGACACAATGGCCGAGGCAAGGCACGGTCAACATTAGACATGCACGTTTGACGCGCGACGAGCAGGTCGAGCGATCTGCACAATGGACGGGACAGATCACCCAAAAACGCTGCTTTTCGCGTAAAATGCACAACGCGCGACTGCTGTTGCATCTCGCTTGCCAGTGGCGCGTCTCGTCGGCTGTCGCTGTGGGCATGAAAGCAGCAGCGGCGAGCTCTTGCGGAAAGGTCAGCTTTGAGGTCCTGGATGCTGTTGAGCTCCTGGTTGTTGTATATCAAGATGTCGGAGACAAACCCATAATCTCCCGAGCAAGTAATACGCTTTGCGAACGACGAACTACGGGCCAGAAGCGTCACAGTCTTCGTGGCTTCGAATGCTTTGGCTCTCTAGAGCGGGTGGTGTCCTCGTTCAAAATATATTGAAAGAAGTCCTCACGAGTTGGCCATTCTCTGAGCAATGGGAAATCCTGGGCACCTTTTGTTCATCCTGTTTTCATCTCTTCTCAGCATGCATTCTGCAATGGGGATAGATCTGACTGCTGTTGCCGGGAAAGTCCGCCAAAATCCGCGGCCCAGTTGCCCCAGTTGTGGAAACTCGTGTGGGAACTTCATGCGCTAATTGAAAGAAGTCGATCGCTAACACCCGAAAAGACTTGCACCGAGGGAGGATTTTGCAGGGGCGGCTGTCCATGAAGCCGGCCACCCAGGTCTTCACATCTTCCATGCGCGACGGTCGCCGGTTGCTTCCAAATTTGATGCGAGCTCAATGCAAGCCGTTGGCGGCTTCTTTACTCGGCGTTATACTGGGCGCTCGACATGTACAGGCTTGGATTGCGCTTCGAGGCAGTGAGGTCCACGTGTCGCGACAGCGCAAAACGCGCGTTGGCGAGAATAGAGCCACCTCGCTCCGGGTTCCAGCGCTGCAGCTTGCTCTGCATATTTTCCTGTGGTGACCGATACGGGACTACAAGAATCTCCACCGGTGTAACAGGCCCGGAGTGAGCAGACTCGTCGTCCTTCCCGTGCCACACCTCCACCGATAAGTCGCCTGCTGGAAGGACGCGCGAACGCTCCTTCTCGCTATAAAAGTCTCCCTCTGCGTCCATGCCCGCACCGGTCGCTCTGCCTGTTTGGCGAACGCGCACTCGCCCGCGCAGGAGGATCGCCGGGCCTTGCATAAGCACAACCTGATTATCCGGGATGCGTACGCGGCTCATGTACGGCAGCGCCTTGAGAGCGAGGAACGCAGCATTTGATATTGGAGACAGCCCAACGTACGCCTTGGTGCCCAGCTCGCTCATCTCAAAGATCTTGTGTGTAGACTCAGTGCGCAGTTGGTCTGTAAGGATTTTGTGAGCCACGCTGCGAGCTACCTCGTTCGCAAACGTCTCGTTGGCGTCCATCAGGCGCTCACACTGGTCCAGCGGCAGAGCCAGAACGCGGGTCTTTTCCATTGAGTGGCACACTCGCAGGGGTTGCAGAACAAGGCTTTCGTCTAGCACAACAAGAGACGGGTCCGCGATTACCGAGTGTACCCCGAAGCACCAGTGGAATTTTGATAGCCCCGCCGCTTCCCCACCGCGATATGCACGCGCTTCATCGCCATGTGCCCGTTCGGCTCCCGCCGACACAGATGATAAGTACTGTGTGTCTTCGTCATCATCATCATCATCATCATCATCATCAATATGGCACACAATCTGCCCGACCTCGTTCAACAGTACACCAGGGACCGGTGCTTTCTTCTTCTTCGCGCCGGGACTTTTCGGGTTGCGCGCCGAGCTCTCGGACTGCAAAACCGACGCTTCGAGATGCCCCAAGTAACCGTCTTGAGCAGCGTCCGTGTCTTTGGCTTTCTTGATCTCCTCCCCTTCCATGTCGGCGCTTTCTTCGCGGCCCCCGCGACGGCAACGCGAGCAAGCGCACGGACTGTTCGTGTACACGGATACACAATCCACCATGACACTGCCCTCGAGAACCAACAGCAATCCGATACCTTTCATTGAAATTCTCTCATTCCCGGTCAGTTCGAGCACACGGCCATAAGACTGCATGAGCTCCTGAAGCCTCACCTCTCCCATGGCCGCAAACAGTGGCGCCTCGTTCCTCACCTGCTCGGCTGTGACAGGTGTAAACTTGAAATACTGCTTATGCGCGCCCAGCACCTCCCACTTGCGTGCCGTTTCCACAAGCTCTGTGTTCAGTCGGTCGTAGCCAGTCGCGTCAAGTTCGCCCGAGTCGCACAGGGCAGACAAAATGCGTTCCTGCAGTTTCAGAGTCCAGCCCACCACGTGCATCATGCTAAGCCGCTGCAGCTCGTCAATGTTGCGCGACTGGTGGTATTCGAGCAAGAACACTGCTGCGTCAAAGAGACTTTCAGCCTCACCAAACACAAGCGGCGAGTTGCGCATGTATGGTTCAAGAAGCACGAGCCCAACTACGCGAACCACAATCAGTAAGGTAAAGATCTGCCGACTCGTGTCCATTCGGGCCAGCGCACCAGTATTGAGGCATAACTTCTGTGACTGTCCAGGCGTCGAATGCAAGCGGACAAGATTGAGGAATAGCACATGTGGCTCCTCGTACTCATTCGCTTCGAGAGCCTCATGGAGGTCGAGGAGCAGCAAGTGGACCGCACGCTGGCTGATGAGGCTCGCAACGTATGTGTTCTGCACATGATTGCGTACTGACTCCAGAAAGCGGCGCCGGATCTCCTGGTCCACCTCATCTCCTTCACCGAGGTGATCCTCAACCTGCTGTGCAATAATATCGTGCAGTCGCTCCACTGCCACACTTGGCCGCTCACCCATCATGGGCCTAGACATATCACTGCCGCCCACGCTGTCAGTGATGCTACCCGTCTCGCCCTTTTCATCATCGTCAGGCCCTGACGTCGAAACGCGCACAACGGCAAGTTCCTTCTTGCCGCCCGTCGCGGCCGGCGTTCCGGGTGTTTCACCAGAGACTGCCGCAAGCAGCGCAGACGAACTCTTTTCACCTTCAGTCGAGTGGATGAGAGAAACGCGCGGCTCGTAAGCTCGGCTCATTCTTGACACGCCGACGTCCATGGACACGGAGGCGCGGCGGTCTGTGATTGCGTTCGCAAATCCTGTGGCTAGATGCGACTCCGCGTCGGCCGCCCACCAGCAATCCGGAACCGCATAGGAGATCACCGACTTCCACGGCACCAGGCTAATGTACGGATCGACCGCGAGCTGGTCCAAAGCGTCGAGAACTTGTTGCACCACCACACCGCGAGCGCGAAACAAGAATGATTCACGCGTCGGGTCTGGCTTATCCATGCCGAGCAAGTGGATCAACGGCTTGATGAGCGTACCATTGAGCGCCAACGAGAGCGCAATGACGCCAGATGTCCAAACGACTACGCGCGCCGAAATGTCGGAGGATACCGTCGGACTCTCACCCACTTCGAGAGCGAGAATTAAAGACAGTGCACCACGCAACCCAGAAAATGCCACCACAGTAGCGTTTTTCCAGTCCCACCAGCGTTGCTTAAACTTGTACACCGGATAGGAACCGAACACGAGCAAGAAACGAAGTACTTGCAAGAGACCATAATACGCGAGAATAAAGACATAGTCGTACCAAAGCAGAGGGTCGCCTGCGCAGCTCCAGATGAAAGCAACAACCATGACACCAGCGTAGAAGAAAACAATGGTATTAGCCAGCCAAGACAGAAGCTCCCATAGCTCACCGAGCGGATGCCGTACGCGCGGACTGATGAAAGGCTTTCCTAGATAACTGATGACCAACCCAGACGTGACATTGGTAATCACGCCAGACAAAATCGCGGCCTCTTGTGCTGTCCAAAAGCCCAAAAATGCCACCACAATGGTGATGGACACCTCGATTTCATAGTGCTCGTACACCAAGGACAGGAGCAGCACAGCCACGATACCGAACGCGAGGCCCATGGCCACGCCACCCAGAGAGAGGCGCACGACGTTGACAACAATATCACCAATCGACAGCGCGCCTTCCTCGACGACATTCTCGAAAAAGGCCTCCCAAAGCACAAAGGCGCTACCGTCATTCAGCTGGCTCTCTCCTTCAATGAGGGTCGAAAGCGTCTCTGGCGCGCCGACCGCTTTCAGGGTCGCTGTCACGGCAATCGGGTCCGTCGCACAAAGCATGGCGCCAAACATGAGCGCAGCCCACCAATTCCAGCCAGGCGACTGGATGGCGTAGATCTGAAACGTGGCCAAGAGCGCCACCTGGACAAACACGAGGACGAAGGCTGCGTACGTGATTTGCAGAAAAAGCTTTTTGAACACGATCCAGTCTGCATTGAAACTGGCCTCGAAAATGAGCGGCGCCAAGAACCACTGGAAAAAGATGGACGAGGACGCAAGGTGCACCCACTGGTTCATGGAGAGGGAGAGGTAAGCCATGTCGACCTTACATCCAAGCACGCCCATGATGGCACCGACGCAAAGCAACATAAAAGTATAAGGCAGCCACGGGACGAGTTTCTGCAGGAGCTGCACAATGATGCCCAACGAAATAGCGAACAATGGGAAGAGAACGAAAGTGTAAACCTCTTCCACGACGCAGCCTGGAGAGTGTGGATCGATTGAGGGGTCGCAGTCTGGGAGCGGGTCAGCGATGAGGCAGCCCACGCCTTCATTCAAACAAAACTTGGGCTCCACATTCGGCAGCTGTTCCTGCCTACCCGAAGCCCTGCCAGGCACAAAGGCAAACCTCTTCCTTCCCCTCCGCTTACGCGATGCCGCAACCTCCACGAGCTCACCATCGCCGGCCAGCTCAGGGAGCACCTGAACCGCGGCGTTTTCGCGAGCGTCACGCGCGCCCGTGGCGCCTGCAAGGCCACCGACGCTCACCCACACGACCACAATCAGCACGATAGCAAGCAGCGCTCCAGCCGGCGCGACGCCGCCGCGACAGCCACCAAGCGAGCGCATCTTCATTGTCCGCTTCTACTCCACGCCATCGTCGTCTTCCATCCAACCAACCCCTCTTCACACCACTTTGGCCACAGCTTTCCCCGGCGCCATGCGAACCGTCCTCATAAAACGCCCTCGTTTGTCGATTCGGCCACGTGACTGGCCGGAAAGTGCCGCGGGGGTGTGTGTGTCCCGCGGACGTAGCCATGCGTTGAAGCGCGACGACGGCAGGCGCTCGCGTCACGCGCAGCACAAGCCGGAGGCGTGAAATTACGCACGGCGCGGCAGGCAGGGCGTGCGCTTCCTGCGTGGACGGCGTGTGTGTGGTCTCTGATGGATCGGCATTCCACCTTGCTAGACGACGCGCCAATAGACAGCCGCACAGCGCCACGCTCGGTGAGCTCCAAATATTTCACCAGTGCCGTCACTCCATGTGTCCCGATGGGATGAAGTAACGCAGCAGCGGACAGTTGTACCTGTTTATTGTGAGGCGACGATTGATGTGCGTGATGATCGGTGCCCTGCAAACTTGCCCGATTCCAATCTGCTCAAAAGTCTTCGGCGTATTCTCGCGGTGCGCGTACAGATCGGCGGATGCCAGTTTCAAAGTCGGCGCCGCGCCGACGACGGACACTGATTGTCGCGAGGCAGTTGTCCAATCCAACCACCATGACGGCTCTACACGACTGCCTGCCGACACCCCATCAGCCGCCACGCACGTTGCGTCTTGCTTTCTTCTTTCTGTCACAAAAATCTCAGACGTTCTGTAATGCCATTCTGTCGTTTCTATTAAACATGTCTCGTTTTGTGATATTTCTGCTCGATACGGCATTCAGTGCGACGTGGAAGGGTGTACAGTTATTCGCACGTCTTAGTAAAACAGGCGTGGCTGATAGAAAGACCATAGGTACAGTGGTTCACCGTGAGTCGAGCCGAAATCTGGAAGCACCGCGCAGCCGCTGACGCCAAATCTAGAAGAGGCAGCGGAAAGAGAGAGAGAGAGGTAGAGAGGAAGGAAGAGACAGAGGGAAGGGGACAGATTGGTAGAGGGCATTGACGACGAGTGAGAGATTGAGCGCGCAAGTCAAAGTTGCTGACGGAGTGGCCAATTCGCGAGCCTGAGCTACTGTGGTGTCTGGTTCGGCTGCTGTGGCAGGAAGGGTTCGGTGTTGAACACAAGATGACAAAGTACAAGTGGAGCACGGACAGCGAGTCCGCGGATAAGATTGTGGTGCACTTTCGTCATCAGCACAAGGTTCTCCTGGCGCTGTTGGACCCAGACTTCGTAGCTCAGGCTAACAAGTTTCGCGAGGGAACGATTCCGTTCGAGACAACGTTCATGCTGACAAACACGATCTATGAGGACCGTCTGGGCCAGGAGGCGTCCGACTCGTTGCTCGAGTCTTGCTTTGGTACTAAAGTACGCAAGGAAATGCTCGCGGAAATCGTGCGCTCGGGAGAGGGCATTCCAAGTCCCGAATAGGCAGCTTGTATCTGCACGCACGGCATCTGCCCAGCCTCCGGCACTCACGTGCTCGTGTAAGCATGCTCGAACTGGTGGAACAGGCCTTCAGCAGAGCACGGCGGACAACGCACTGTCCGGACCCGCAAGTAATTTGAGAGCACGGTTTTAGTGGAATGGATATACGGCTTGCAAGTCTAGATTTTGTTTTCTCGGTTCTTTGCTTCTTTGCCAGATCGCAAACCCACACGCCCACCCACTGGCTTCTACCTTTGAAGACAGAAAATGACTCTGATCCATGCTACCTGCTCAGCAAAACCAACTCAACTCCTGGTCCTCGGGCGGAGCCTCTGGAACACGGTAGGCAAGAGGGACTTCCTTGGCACGCCGAGACACTTCAGCGTTGAACAGTGTCTCAAAAGTCACAGAAGAAAACTCGCTAACCCCGCCGGGTGGCTGCGGGGGTGGCGGAATGGCACCTTTTCTTCGCACGTCCGCACTGAATGCCTCGCAGAAACGCGCCACGGCGGGACAGTAGTGCCGCCGCAGTGCCTCGATTTCCCACAACGAGCTCTGCATTGCACCGCATCGTGCTGGATCGATCTCCGTGTCATCATACACATCCACGCCCGCTGCTACTGCTGCAAGCTCAGCTGGGTCCACTGTTGCATCCTTCCCACCGTTGCCAGTATCCGCGTCGTTTCCAGCCGAGAAGAAATCGAGCCCAACTAATGTGTGACGCCTCTCTGCACCATCAGTATCGTTGAATGTTCGATGCACGAGAAAGTATACGCTGGGGTGCTTGCGAACCAACTGGACGGCCAAGCGGACGCACCACAGGGAGCCATATGCAGGGGCCAGCATGGCACGTCGCAAGAGGCGCTTCAGAAAGGCCGCCACCAAATATCCCGGTATGTACCTGCTAATGACAAACATCGAGATCAGGTCCATGTACTTGGCCCGGTCCTTCATCACGAACAGGTCTGTAGTCAAGAGAGAGTAGAGTTTGTGGTAGAATAGCGGATAGTCCAGGCTGTGATTTTGCACCAAGAAGAAAAGCGCCTCCAAAGCCAGGAATGAAGATACGCCCCCGAGATTGTACGCATTGGTCAGAAAGTCGCTGAGCCGCACAGGATGTGACATGACGGGCAGAACCTGGTGCGACAGGTCCTTTAGCACTTGAGCCTGAACCGGTGCAGACAGATCCAGCCCGAGAAATGCCAGCCATGCTTCTCCATACGCGCGCCGCTGTGCTTTGAGCAGGCTTCGTCCGCTGCCTCGCTCGTCCACTTTCTTGCGCTTTGCTCCCGTGTGGCTCGCTTCGCCTTGCTTGCGAGTCTCTTCAAGTAACTGCTCAACGTACTCGTCCTTCCCCATATCCAAAACCTGTTGCACCAGGCCACCCACACAGCCTAGCAATTTGAGCACATTTGCTTCCACAACGAGAACCGCAGCACTTTCGGCAGCCCTGAGACAGACCGAGTGTGCTGACTGCAACAGCACGAGCCGCACGTCATCATACTTGGATCCCAAGAGTTGGCACACATCGTCGATCAGAGTTGGTGCATCCCGACATTTACCGGTGAGCATCCTCTGCACGAGCTCGCGTAGCGCACTGTCCCACGCAGGCTGCGCAACCAACACGCCCAGTGCGGTCTTTTTCAATGCGCCATGCGAAGTATCCGCAGAGCACAGGGCGTCGATCGCAAGGGCGCTGAACGACTTTTTCTGCACGTCCACCCAGTCTGCCAGCGCGGCGAGGGTATCATTCATTTCTAGCGAAGATGATCCATTTGGCTCGTCAAGCGCACTGGTCTCGTCTGCGTCGTTGTCCCCGTCACGCGTATTGTGAAGCAAGCCGTGCACGTACCCGAAAGCTCGCCGCGTGGCGTGAAACGCTTCGACCGCTTCCTTGAGCTGCAACCCCGCCGCAGTGCGACCAAGCGCCTCCTCGCCCAAGCAGCAATGCCTCCGCACAGCCTCGAGCATTTGTTCTAGCAAGTTCGCCTCCTGCGCAGGATGTTTGCGCACGCGCTCTTCGAGAGCGCGAACGCTTAGGTCTGCATCTTTTGGCACGCCTTCGCGTTCGTCTTCCTCTCCAATGGCTGGTGGCGCTCGTCTTTTCCGCGCCATCGTGATCCGAACGGTTCGTGTTCGCACTAATCACGCGGATGACTCAAGGTTCTTTCCTCTGCCCGTCTCGCCCGCGTGTCGTCGGCGGTGAAACAAAGAGGACGCTGTGAAGTCGCATGGCTTTTGTGAGTGGCGGTGCGCATCATGTGCGATGGCGACGGAACGCCGCCTCGTCTATGCGTCGTCGGGAGATTGACTGCAGCACATGTGCACTTCGAGCGCGTGCTGCGCCAGGCATCGCGCTGGAGGCGAAAGACCATGATCGAAGCGGCGGCGAGTTGAACGATGCGGTGAGTCAGTTGCAGAGGTCAAATGATGCAGTACAAGTGCTGGGCGTGGTAAAGCAGTACCGCAGGATTCTGCGTGCCCAACACGTCGCGCCGCACCTCGAGCGTGTTTCACGCTGGCTTATGCAGTCACAGCTAGGTCCCGAATCTGAGTGTGACCGTGACGACACGCTCGACGAACAGATTTGGGAGACCATGGTTTGGCCCACGCTTGTCCAGGCAATGGAGTGGCAGTCGAAAGCAGGTACACCAGCTGCGCCTGCGGAGAAAATTGCTATGCATGTCATCAATACTTTGCATGCAGCGGCACTGTTGTTTCCTGGAAAAGTGCTGCCGCGCCCACGCACGGGAAAGCGCGTAGCTGCGCATCGTTTGCTGACCGGTAGACTGTCGCAGCTCGAGCGAGTGTGCTCGTACCTGGATGCCCAACGCTCTGAGTGGCATGAAGATACAGTTCTCATTTCGCGGCTTTGGTGGGCTTGCGTTTGCCTTGGCGTGCAGCGTATGCCGCACGGCGTGGAGGCGCACATGAAGAGCCTTCCATTTGAGCTGCATCCGTGCCTGCTCGGTAGCGACAAGAAGAAGATGGAGCTGAGCGTGCAACAGCTTGTCAAGGAAATAGAATTGAAGCACGATACGATCAATGTGAATGGAAAGCAGGTCAAGGAATTGCGGCAGACGGCGTGGATGTCGACCACGCGCTCGTTCGAGTACTCGGGTAAGACCATGCCTCCCTTGCCATTTTCACCAACGGTGGAGCGCGTACGGGAGACGCTGAAACGGGAGCTGGGTCTCGACTTTGACGGATGCCTCATCAATTACTACGAGGATGGCAAGGTCGCGATGAGCTACCACCAGGACCCGGACATGGGCACGATCTGGGAGCATGACACATGCGTGGTTAGTGTAGGAGCGACGCGTGTCTTTTGCGCGCGACGGGTACCGTCAGTGGCGCTCGGCGTACCAGAAACGACTGAAACATCGACCGAGCCCGACCGGTACGAGTTTTGCGTACGTGATACTGACGTTCTACACATGAAGCATGACTGTCAGCGTCTGTTTGAGCATTGCATCAAGAAGATGAAAGGCAAAAGTTTCGCCGGGCCTCGAATCAGTTTGGTTTTCAAAAAGGCTATAATACCTGCTCCGCAGGACCAAACTTGAAACGAACGCTTTGAATGGAGAATTGGCCCAAGAAGGAGGGTGGATTGCGCTGTAAATGGAAGTGCTGGTTAATCCGACTCTTGTGAGGTCGATTTCTTTTGCAATTTCCCAAAGCCAAATGCGCTGGGCTCCGTCATGGGATTATTCTAACCGCATAATTAGCACCAAACACCAGACGTGCAGCACGAGCGTGCTCACAATGTCGGCTAACGGGAGCGGGAAAACGAATCACCACACGATCTTATCAAGTGCAGCGCAGGAAATAGAACAGAGTCGTGTATTTCTGACCACAGGAGGCCTATTCGCTGAACGCAAGCTGCACTCACTACCAACGTATCATTCCATAAAGTGTGATCGGTATGCCTCGCGCAGCTGCTCCACAAAAATGAACATGAGCACAGTATGGGAGCCGCACCTGCCATAGTACGGCAAAAAGCCCTTCCAGAGCGCCATCGTCCCTTCTGCACGTGCCACAGTCGAGATGGTCTGGAACGTGCTCCGGTATGGGAGCGTGCCTGATACGGGGTCCTTTTTCTGCGAGCTCATCTTATTCTTGGCTGTCTCAAACGGCATGGTGATGATACTGTACAGCAGCCCAGCGGACATGGACGCATAAAACACGTTTGAGAGTGAGCCCTGCTTGACACCCAGCCCGGCGTAAGTTTGCTTGAACTGATCGTACGTCCCGACCTGCGTGGCACCCACCAGCATGCACCGCATCACAAACGGAGCGGAGCCGCGCCAAAAGGTGCTGACGCCTTCTTCCGACACAATGCGCGTAGCGGCGTTCAGCACAGAAGTGTATTTGCGTCTCTGATCGAGCGGCAATGACGCGTCATTGCTCATACGCACAAGCGAGACTTCTGCCGGGCACGAGATGAATGCGGCCGCGCCTCCGGAGGCGACACCCACGATGAGGCGCGACAGGAGATCTGTCTCACGGTACTTTGCGAGCTGGTCCCGGAACACCTCAAAGAGCCCAAAGCGCGATGTAGCGTAAAACACCTGCCTAAGAATGCCCGCGCTCAGCCCCTTGTACAAGGTCAAGACGCCTTCATTCCTCACAATATTTCTAGTGAACGTTGGGAACGAGTCATTGCCGCCGCTCAAGTTCATCCGAATCGCCACCGTATTGAACGGGTGACACAAGATCCAGCCCATGATACCGCCCAACCCTGCGGTCGAGAACTGGACGACTTTCGACAATGGTTTCTGCGCGGGCGCGGGCGCGGAGACCTGCACGGTCTGCGCCGCTTCCGCCGGAGACATAGCGACCCACTGCGGCGCTGCTGATGGCAATGCCGATGTCGTTGCCAGAGACGCCGACGACGACGACGCGCGCCGTTGATTCTGCGCCATCGCATGCATCACCATGCGCACGCTCGGCCGCCACGCTCCATCCATCGCCGCATGTGCGGCATCTCCATTCACAGAGCCTCCTGCATCATGCACACGCCCCATGCTCCCCATCTTCCCAAAGCCGAAGCGCTCTCCTTCTTGTCCTTCTTCTCTCTTGCTCTCTCGCCCGCCCGACGCGCTTTTTCTGGCCCCTTTGTCTTGAGTACTGTTCTAACTGTACTTCTTCCAGAGTTTCGGTTTTTGGTTTTGCTTGCGCGCGAGCTGGAGAAGGAGAAAGGTGAATGGCACGGCGGGATTGATTGACTGACTGACTGACTAACTGGCTCACGCGCGCTGCGTGATGAGTCCGCGCGCCGCAAACACGCGGCGCCTGCGCTGCTCCTGCACTGCGCTGTGTGGAGAGAGTGAGTGAACGTACGCCGGCAATTGGTTGGCTCGCAAGGTGTAGCGTCGTGGCTGTTCATGCGTTGGAGTGTGACCTAGAGGTGCTCGGTGCTACTGTGCTACGGTGCTGTGTGTCCCCGCGAGGCCGAGATGCTGGGCTTGCCGTGAGCTTGCACTGTATGGTGCAAGTGGTATTCAAGCTGGTTGACGAAACATGCATCTTCGAGACGTTTTCTACCTACTTTGACTCGCCGTTTCGGACGCCTTTCGGGCGCGTGCAACTCGGACGGGCGTTTGCACCATGCATTCCCGAATACGTAAACGTCGCAGCACTCTCAGGGTCCGGCGGTGGACGCGACGGCCTGATCTCTCCGGTGTTGAATGTTCTCGGCGACAGCACCGCGCGTGCCTTTTGCCAGGAATCTCGACGTGCAGAGAGTGGGATATTAAAGATCACGCTCGTGCGCACGAATGGAAAAGCTCGTTCCTAAGCACCTCGTTTGATTGGGATTTGGCTTGGTTTCGTGGGTGAATAGAGAGCGTGACCACTTCTGGAGTGTTTCACGTGGGCAGTTCTGGGACAGCTGCTGGACAAGCTTTTCCGGCATGCATGCTGATATCTAGTGCATCAGTAGCCACAGAATTGAATGGTTTGATTTCCTCAGTTATAGGCCAGCGATTCGATGTGGAGATAAAGGCGCTCAATATGCACGTGCTTTTCATTCCATTCACAGAGCCAGGTGTCTCGCCATTGTCGATGCCGCCGCCAACATCCTGGGTTTTGACCGCATCTTACATGTCGTTTTCATCAGTGTGCTGTGATCGCGGCCACTTGAGTCACAGGGAGGCACGCGAACTTGCAAATTCTGGCGACCGCACTCAAGCTGATGTGAAGTGAAAATTCTGGTGACTACGAGCCGTCAACAACTGTCATTTCTGCCGCCAAAGTTTTTGCGAACCTTCGCGCGCCCTGCCATCCACGATGATCAGGAGAAACGATGCGCCTGTTTAGACAAGGACGTAAGCCATCTTTACGAAGACCGGGCTTAGACACCAACGCAGTCTTTGATTCTGCTGAGGAACTTCCATCGCTACCAGAAACCCAACTGTTTGAGATAAAGCTCGCGAGCTCAAGAAAAATTTACCAGAGAACATGAACCCGAGGCGAGACAGCGATCAGGGCGTTGGCCGATTAGTTTGGTTGGTGTGGAGTTTGACAACATGACTGTGGGAGAAGGCTTGTGCTACATTGGCACTAGCGCTGGCATCGGATGCGCCACGGAGCAAGCGGGTTCCAGATACAGCACTTGGCGTTGCGAGCGGAGTCACGGACGCGCGGCATCTTCGCATACGCTGAAACGGTCGCGGGCTTCGGTTAATGGTCTGGCTGCGGTGCGTGTTGGTGCACAGCCGCGCGGTCATACGCCAGCAGTCTGCATGTGCGCGGGTCTGGACGGGAGAAGTGGCGGCTCACTATCGAGCGCGCGCGCGCTTATTTTTGATTGCGACGGCGTGATTCTCGAATCCGAATCATTGCATAGAGAGGCTTACAATCAGGTGTTCCGCGAGTTTAATATCGCGTACGAATGGAGCGAAGAGTACTACGACGGCCTGCAGAATAAGGTGGGCGGCGGGAAGCCCAAGATGCGTTACTATTTTAACAAGTATGGCTGGCCGGACTCGTCATTGTTTCCGGCACCGCAAGACGACGAGGAAGCTCAGACTCGGCTGGTGGACGAGCTGCAGGATCGCAAAACCGAGATTTATAAGGAATTCATTGCTACGGGAGTGGCGAAACAACGGCCTGGGATTCTGCGCCTCATGGATGAAGCCATTGCAGCCAAGCAGCGACTCAACCTGAAGCTCGCTATTTGTTCGGCGTCGACCAAGAGCTCGTGCCTCTTTACGCTCGACAACTTGGTCGGCCCGGAGCGTCTGAAACATTTTGATGTCATTCTTGCCGGGGACGATGTGCCACAGAAAAAACCAGACCCCATGATTTACAACGTGTGCCTCGAAAGGCTCAGCAGCGCCGGTGGCGGCGTTAGAATCGACCGCGCGCAGTGTCTGGTGGTTGAAGACAGCAAAATCGGTCTGCAGGCAGCAAAGGATGCCGGCATGAAGTGTATCATTACTTATACGCCCAGCACAGCCTCGCAGGACATGTCTGACGCGGACGCGGTGATACCGAATTTGGGCGAGTGCAATGGCTCTGGTGACCCCGTCGTCACGCTCGATATGCTCTTCCCGGAGTCGGCGGATCAACCGCTTCTTGCTACCTTTCACGCGCAGTATAAAAAGCTTGCGCCTCTTTAAGAGACCAGCGGGTGTCCGCAGGCTGGCATACTCACTTCCTCGCTGGTTTTGACACGTAAATGATTTGTTATTCTTTGATCAACAGCCGCCTACCTTACCCAAAGTCCATTTTCATCCCTTGGTCAGGCTTGCGACCGGTGTCGCCCTCCTTTTCGTCGCTTGCTCCATTCACCTCGCCAACCTTAGAGTCCATTCGGATGTTCCCGTCCTCATCAGGGCTCCCGATTTTCCCCGTTTGCTTTTCGTGCTCGGTATCATGTTGCCTTTCGGTCGCGCAAGAACCGGACGCGGGCTCCGGGCGGTCCAGTTCGCCAAGCTGCGCCTCGAGTGCGTTCTTTTGACGGTACAGATCACGTAGCTCGCTCTCATACTGCTCGAGCAGCTGCTGCTCTATCGCGCGCTGTCGCGCAAGCGGCGAGTCGCCAAAGAGCGCCCGCTCGACTCTCGTGTTCTGCAAGATGCGCTCACGGAAGGCGTCCATCTTGTCCTCGGGCGCGCCGTCAAAGACGTGCACCCGTCTTGGCGGCCCATTTCCTTCCCGCATCGCCATTCTCACCCACTCCCCTCGTCGCCCTCCGTCTTATCGGGAAACGCGTGGGGAAGCGAGGTTGCTGCGTCAATCAATCTTTACTTGCTGCTTGCGGCCAAGCCAAGGCATCACGGTCGGATCAAATGGACGGAGGCGCCAATGCGAAGCATGAGCGCATTGGCGAAATGCTGAATGACATCATCACGGCACATGATACACTCGCACAAGCACTCGTACAATTCGCCCAGGTTGGGAGCATTGGTTCCACCTGTGCCAGAGGCTGCACTCTGATTGGCGGTAAGGTCTGTGGCGCAGAAGCGGGTCGCCAGGCACTGAAGGAGGAAAATTGATTCGGCCCGGCGCACGTGAGGCAAAGGACATTGTCCAGCGCGGCGCGAGTCCGCGAGATAGCGGGTCAGCACGTGTTTGCTAATGCGCAAGATGCATTGATCCGGTAGACCTGTAGACATGCACCGCGCGAGCCGGAACAATCCGCGCTGCGCCGCCCGAGCAAGCTGACTTCTCTGTGTACCAAGCAGCGACGCGGAAGCAAGTGTGTCCATCAAAGACTCGACAAATTTTGACGGAGCGAGCGCGTGCGTTTGCTCCACAATGTCGACAACGCTGTCGGTCATGAGCACGTCAAATGAGTCCCGCAATCGTTGCTGCAAATGAGATGTGCTCAAGCCGCTCCCCTTGCCACCGGCGGGAAACAAGAATCTGTCGATTATCCCTGGGTAGACATTGAAGAATTGTGGCGCGAACTTCAATGACGAAGACTTGCCGTTCTGCACGGCCACAGTGAACGCCTGGGTCGCGATGCACCAAAGAGGCAAGGCCGACAGGGACGTAGATGCTGCTATTGAGGAGATCTTTGCGACGCTAGTGCCCTTGCTGCTGCTGCTGCCTCCTTTCAAATGCCCCGTGATTGCTGAGATGTGAGGGTCCTCATGACTCGCACGGGCTCGACTTGCATTTGGGCCAGCCATGAAAGCGCTTAGAAGCATCAATGTGTTTTCCAGCATATGAGCTTTGACGTTTTGTGGCATATGCGACGACTCATCGAACAAAATACGCACCGAATGAATAACTCTGCGCGTCAGCGCTTCGTTTATGGTGACATTCTTGGAACTGTCATCGTCTACGCCATCGCTGGCGTCTGCGATGCGGGCACGCCCCAAACCCTGGTCCAGCAGATCCAGCAGAGCACGCATGAGAGTTGTCCATGTTTCTTCATGGTGCCGTCCATAATCAATCTTTTCGAGGGCGACTAGCGCAGAAGCCGCAACTTCGGAAACGCCAGGCCACGTCCACGTATCTCTCCAGCCAGGCAAACGAGCGCGCTTTACCGAGCGCAGCAGCATGCCCATTAGTCGCTCAAAGTCTGTCGCATCGCACACCTCTAGCACTTGCGACTTGGCCGAGCCAAATCCATCGTGCAGCGCGACAAGTGCGGCCGCCTCCAAAATGATCATTTCATCCTTGTCCTCTTCACTGCAAGGTTCTCCGCTCACAATTGCCTCGAGCCCTACCCATAACGAGGACCACATGGTAAGGCCCGTACTGCGTTTGATTGACGAAAATGATGATGGCAATGTTGCGTCCGTCTCCGGGGGCGGTGATGACGAGCTCTGTACCGAGGCACTTGCGTAAAGCAGCTCGAGGAGCGCTGCAACACCCGCTGTGGCGACGTCTTTGATTTGCATGCAAGCTGAAGCCTGAGCAAAATGCAGAATTGGCATCCAAATCGAATCGAGAAAGTCGTCTAGCGCACCAATCTGCGCAACGTACAATCGAACGACTCGACTGATACCGGAGAGCGCTAGCTGGCGTGTCTCGTACCATTGCTTGATAGGCGTATCCCGGGAATGGTGCACAAGCAGCCTGGGTGCCGCTGCCGACGACGACGACGACGACGCGCTGCCAACGACCTTGTCTAATTCATTGCTGCTTTCTTGCTGCTGCGTCTGCTCTTGCATAATGCGTGACTTCAGCGAAATGTCGTCCATCAGCGGAATGAACGACTTTCTAAAGCAATCCCGCCACGTTTCCGCATCCAGGACAGCGCCGTGCGCAGCGCACGCGCCGGTGAGGGTACGGATAGAACCGTGCCGAACTTCTGGCCGCATATCTGCGTCCAGCTTACGCATTTCCTCAAACAAACACACCCACAGGCTGCCATCACTGCGCGTCTTTGCCAGATGGTCAGCTGTGCGCCACATGAGCCCAACAGACGTCAGAGAAATGTTCACGTCCAGACGCTGGGCGGCGTACAGACCCAGAATGCGAATCCAAATGGTCATTGCAATGGGCGACAAGTACGGAAGAAAGTCACCGCCAATAAGCTGAACCGATTTGAAGCCAAGCTGCAGCACCGAGTCGCTACTTCCACTGCTCTCGCCGCTCGTGGCAGCCGCGCCCGTCGGAGTGGCAGCGCTGGCATTCAGCACTACTGAAACGTTGGTGTTGTTCGAGCCGCCACCGATGGACGCTAGTGCTTCGTCAGGCTCATCAAACGCGTCCTCCTCGATGCCAGATGCGCGTTGCAGCACGAACAGGAGCCGGGACCAGGCGCGATCGTCCTGCAAAATTTCGCCGCAAGCGTCCAGCAGGTAATGCACGCTACGCAAAACCATGGCTTGCGTGTCCGGAAATGGCGAATACAACAGCTCATTTAAGGGGCTGATCATGCGTCCTTGCGGAAGCGCGTCTGGCAAAAACTTGCTCGTTGCTGCGAGGCCGCAACCAATGAGCCTACCAAGACAGGAGACGCTGAGCTCGCGCCATGCTGCAAGCTTACAGGATGATCCCATGCGGACGAGCGACTCCAGTACACTCATGAAGAGCTCGTGAGGCAGTTCCAATGCAACGCTCTCCTCGGATATGGAGGCATCGTCTCCAGCATTTGACAACCATGCTTCCAATGCATGCTCAAGGCGCGAGAGACCAAACGCAAACGATCGTGTTGCGACTGAAACTGACGATGCGGAAGCGGCAGAACCGTCACTGGTCGCGGCACCTGCATCGTGTATCGATTGAGCCACGGTGTATGCCATCAGAGCGCGCACAAACCGTGCGCGGCTCAAAAGGTCCGTCAAAGCTTGCGCTCGTTCAAAGAATCTCGCCACTGCATTTCCAAAGGCACTGCCGCCATCAGCACGATTTTCGATGGCTTCCACAAGACGAACGAGCTCAATCCATTCGTCGTCGTGCAGGGAGCTCGGCAGAACCTGCAAGGCGAGCTCGAGCACAAACTGAGACAACCGCACTGTACGCATTTCACTTTTCAAGGCATTCTCGACCAAAGAACCGCTCGAAGCAGTCTTGGTATCCTTCTTGGCGGTCAAGCCTCGTAAGCATGAGCGCACAATCTCGGAGAACAAAACACTGCGTAGGCTGTGATACACCGTCCCGAATTCCCCAGAGTTTAGGCACACCATGACATCCCGTAAAAAGTCCTTCAATACGTCATGCGGATTCGTAGACGTATTGCCTCGAGCTGTGGCCATCGAGACTGCCTTCCCTGCTACTTGTTGCTGCTGCTGCTGCTGCTGCTCTTGTGATTCTTTGGTCACAAACGACATGTCCAAGGGCACATGCTGAATAAGATGAGGTACAAGGCGCATGATGCTGTCGCCATTTGCACCATCGTACAGAACGCACCACTGCTTTTGGCCGACGTCGGTCTCAGGCTCGCTTGCAACTCCAGCTAAACTCGCGGCATGCGCGATTGCAAAGACGCATCCAAGGCAAGTGGCGGCCAGCGCATCTGGCAACGGTACAGCGTTGCGCAAGGCACCAAAGGGAACAAGCTGGTTCGTGCACGCATTCCATGGAAGCTGGTCCAGGGCATACTTGGTGCGCTCAAGGCAACTGAAAGCAGAGCGCAGAATGAGCCATACTATTGCATTCTGCTTTGGTCCCGCTGCAACACCAGGCCCAGGTCCCGAATGACTGCCAAGGCTGCTTGTTCGCGAGACGACTTTGGTTGAACCGTCTTCGCGTTCGGGATCCGGGTACAGTTTAACAAAATCGTACACAGAAGCCATGCGCCGAACAAAATGCGGCTTGCACACCAAGGCCCGCAACGCCTCCATCACGAACCAGTGCGTCACTTCTGACGCCAGAAACGCCCCCTCCAGACCTGCATTGCCGCTCGCAGGCTTTCCTTGCATCTGCTGGGATCCAGGGCTAATCACCATACGGCATAAATGCGTGAGAAAAATTTCTGCGTCCGTGATCATAACGCCGTCGAAATGGTCCCGGATGAGCACGACAACAAGCTCAAGGATGCGGTAGAGAACGTACAGTGAATTCGTCGCGGGCGCGCTACGCAACACTGAGTGAATCTGCGGGCACAAGCGCTCCGACAAGAGCGCCTGAAAAGCATCGGATGCTTCGAAAATGCCCGTGTTAAGGGCATCCAGGATCACATCCACCGCCAAGCCAAAACGCAAAGGGCGCGCCAGCTGGTTGAGCAAACACAATTGTGAGCTGGACGTGAGCAACATGCACACATCCACGACGGTCAGGTAGGCAAATGCTTGGGTTTGTGAGAAGGACGCCGGCACATCTAGACGCAAAGCAGATACGGCTGGAATCTCTGCCAACGACGCCAAGACCTCGCGACCCTCCTCGCCAGCGGATGGGGATTGAGCATTTTTGGCAAAACTTTCCTTCGCACACGCCAGCATGTCAGAGACAATTTGCCGGAAAGCCGCCTCGACTGTCTGCTCAACCACTCCCTGCATCTCCATGCCTGCGCTGGCTGACACACCAAGCACCGTGCTACTGCTGCCTGAGTAGAGCATCGACTGCTGCTGCTGCTGCTGCTGCTGAAAAGACGAGCTGGAGGCGGATTTGCTCTGCATAGACAGGAGCAAGCACAGTGCTCTCGACAATCCTTGCAGTCCAAGTGCTGTACGGTACGAAGGCGACGACAACAGGCTCAGCAGCGCCTGCAAAATCTTGATTGTCAGCGCATCATCCGCAGCCCCGCTTTCATTAATTTTTATCTGTTTGGCACAAGCGCTTACCACGCGGTCGAGCTGGTCGTCTCTGACAGCACTCCGCGACAGGAGCATGTTGAGCGCAGAAACTACGCGCATACTCATTTTCGCGGTGCCCGGCGTGATCTCGCACGCCAGGCAAAACGTCTCGACGATGCCCGGCGCGTCGCGCAGCGCCGCATTGTCACACCGATTTTCATCTACCAACTCCTTGAGCCTCGCAATCGCCTGCTCTGCTGTCGCCTTGACATTCGCGTGCTTCTTCTTGAGGTCTCCACACAGTGCGCGCAGCTCTGTTTCAACGGACCGCACAAAGGCAATGCTGTTTGTGCCGCCTTGTGGCGGGAGCGACGGCGTCACGGCCGACCCACTCGCGCCATCCCGCTCGCCTGGCTCGGCCATCGCAGCACCAAGTATGTTGGCTTTACTTTCCTCCCGCGCTTGATGTTCGTGCTGCACATGGTAATCGGCTTAATCGGTTTATTCATTCGAACCGGTTCAACCCTTTCCACTATTTTGACTGCTCGGTGTGTCCGGGTTGGTGGACCTGGCGCCAGATAGCTAGGCCTCCACCTCTGCCCCTGGCGGCGGCGAACGAAGGCGACGCGGACGGGTCCACGATGAAAAAGATGAAGAACGGTAGCTTCTTGGGGTCCTCCTGCGACTCGAAATATGCTCTGTCATCCATGGTGTCGCGGTTCTTTCGCAGACCCCATTTGCCCAAGCGCAAGCCCAGTATGCTACCAGAGACGGAGTAGAAATTGAAGACAAGTTTGCGGCTGGATGCGGTCCACTTGAACCACCCTTCGAATTCAAGCTTCAACGCGCCGCCCACGCTGGCTGAATTGCGCACCACGCCTTGGTCGCCATCAGGTTGGGCCTCGAACGCGATCCTGGCGTCCAGCACACCTGGCACATACCTTCCAGGCGCCACCTTGCCACGCGAGCTGCTCCCATTGCCCTGTCGCTTCTCCTTTCCCGTGGCAAACCACTACCGAAACTCGCCGGACGGCGCGCCGCGCACCACCTCATTGGGCACACCGCTTTGTTTCGACAGCGCGCGCGTTTCAATTTCCTGCTTCTGCAGAAGCGCAGCAAGCTCCTTGGCAGATAGACGCGGCCCGGAGCTCACCGCCACCGCATCACGCAGCAGCTCTACGGGCGTCCGAGCCAGCGCTGCATCGGTTGCTGCTGCGCAGGCTGCTGCATGCAGGCGCGCTGCGGCCGCCCCGCGTGCTCGGCTCCGGCATGCGGACGATTTCTTCGCTACCACTGCGGCGAGCTGCAGCGGCGCGCAAAATGACGTCGCGGACACGGGATCCATGCCTTCACGCGTGAACAAGAGAGAACGGCACAGAACCACGGCAAGCAGGGCGGCGACATTCAGTGCCTTCCACGAGCGCCACATCGCACGCACGCTGCTAACCGCTCAATGCGTGCTCTCCGCTTTAACTGTACTTCAGGTGTACCTTTACTGTACTTTACGTGTACACCCGCTCGGTTTTAATGGTTGACGCTTTTTTTAAGATACGTACAGTTAATTTTAATGAGGGTACAGCTGGAGACACAAGCCTACGCTGTTTCTTCAGGAGACGGCTGAAGCGTTTGCTTTGCGCACAGCGCCTGCTCGAGCGCTTGCTTGGAGCCGTACTTTCGAATGGCTTTCTTGAGCAGCGCGCGTCGGTAGTACCACACTTTGTGCACGAGCATCAGGTTCCAGTCGTACTCGAGAATGGCGGACCGGTGGCCGAGATCACACAAGTCGGCATCGTCTAGCAGGTATTCGGAACGCGCGCGCGACTTGCCGCAGACGCCCAGCAGCGGGTGGGTCTTGAGACAGGTTTGGCACAGGCTCAGCCCCGTGATACGCTCCTCACCTTGTGGCGAGCGTTGGCAGCCCAGGCACGTGCGGTAGAATGTGTGTAGCACAATCGACTTGAGACTTGTCTCCTCAATGTTGCGTCGCCGCAGGCAGGTCAGATAAACGTCGCGCGATGTGACGCCAAAGGTGTCCGCTCCTAGCGCGTAGGCCAACTTGCCCCACACATTGCTCGGCCAGCTGCACGTGTGTATGTGTCGCGAAGTAAGCGCAAATTCGAAACGGTCGCGCGGCTCCAGCTTCTCGGCAATCAGTTCCAACAACTCACTTGGAAATTCGGCCAGCGGAACCTCACTTTTCTTGAACACAGCACGCGTCGGCGAGCTTGGCGCAAGTGTCCCGGCAGTCAACGACGTTCTTGTGCCGAGCAGGAGCGACTGCAGGCTTGCGGACCCATGGTGTTCTGTGCGCGCAACGCATCCGCCGTGCGGCAGCAAGTGCGGCTCGACGAACGCAGCCAGAGAAGGCAGCATCATCATGGTCCTGTGCGCCGTCGCTGGCCGCTGAAAGTTAAAAAAGGGAGGCATGGGATGCTCGTACGGCAGCAGAGGCGCCGTATACGCGTGCTCTGTGTGCTTACTGCCCCACGCGCCCGAGGCCTCAACGATGCGCGCCTTCTTAAGCGGCGGACACGGGTCCAGCGCGTCCTCAGCCACTGGCAACTGCAACATGCTGGCGCGCTCTCCGTGCGTCTCGACGCAGTCCACACTCATGCTGTTCGTTCTTTGGTGGTCCTGTCCACTTTCGGTATTCTCCAGCGCCGCGCTGGCCACAAAAGACAGATGTACGCGGATGTCCATGTTCCCACTGTGTGCGCTACGCTGTGGTCCTCTGCCGTCACGCACGCATGCCCGCTGCGACCAGATGGTGCCGCGGCAGGCGGTTTATATGCTGCTTGCGGAATGGGTGAGGTGTACGACGCAGCGCACGTCAGACAGCAAGCACGGCCGGGCTCGACCCAGCATCACGATACATGTCCGCCGCAGCGTTGCGTGCGCGCCACAAAAAAGCACGTCATGCGACCCAGCCGCAGCAGCAGCCGGAGCGGCAGCCAAAGCCTAGTCGCATCATCGTTCACCCGGTCACTACCACCTTGTCAGACACGTGCGCTAACCCCTCTTTGCCACATCCAACCGGTGGCGGATAGACTAATAAACAACAACAGCACCACCAATTAAAAAAACGCCCCACACCGTGACTGCAGTGTCAGCTCTCGCCGATTCCACGCCACAACATCACGCCGGCCGTGCATGTGTGTCCATTAAAATTCGCAAAAATCCTCCGGAAGAGAAAGGAGAGTGTCCCGAAGCCAGTGCGTGGTGGATGAGTGAGAAAGCGCAAGAGGGGAAACACCAAACCTCCAGCACGCGGTTCATGGGAGGAAACCGCGTTGCGTGACAAAGCAAACGTGGTGTAACATGTGAGCTACGTCGTGTGAGGCGTTCTCTCTAGTTACACTGAGACAGCAACAACCCTTACTAACTTCAGATCCTAAAAATAAAAAACAACTACTACTTATGAAAAGAACATGCTTGTATGATGATAAGGAATATCGTGATGAAAGGGGGCGAGTAGGCGGCGCTGAGTGAGCAAGTAAAGTAAGTATCTTTACAAAACGTCAGCTTGCGTGTCTGCGTGTCTACGTGTGTCTATGTAATCAAATTGAAGCGTGCGATGGATCGATTTGTGTTCATACCAAGAAAATATAGATTTGGTATGTCAAAAAAAAAGCAAAGTATGGACACGTCATCATGATTATGATGATCGTGTGCTGCGATGCGCGTGTCACTTTTGGTGAGCGTGTGCGTCGTGGGTTGCACCTCGGCACGCGCATGATCATTTACCCTGCTTTGCGCGGCTCATCGAGCGTGCGGGTGAGTGTGGTTGGAACGGCGGGTGAGTGCGTGCGCGGTCGGTATCCGCACGGATGGGTGGGGGGAGCGACGCCGGGGTGCCCCGCCACGCCCTGTGCGCGCTCGTCGCTTCCACGCTGGGAGCAGCTTGGACCGCGCGGCGCTGGAAATGGGCATCGCTGCGCCGCTGTAACACGGCACTCACCCGCGCGCGGTGGCGGAGGCGCGGTGCACGTTCATCGTGCACATGCTCTTCGTTGAGGGTGATGTAGCCGGGATCCTGGTCGTCCGTTCGCCTCAATCCCGCCCGCCGCAGTCGAACGCGACGAGCCTCGCTTTTGCAGTTGCGTGGCCTGGTTCGTGTGTCGCCCGTTCCCGTGACGTGCGTGGGTTGACAGGATGCCCCTCCCATACCTTGCAGTCGCACATGCGAAAAAGGGCGCGGCGAAAGCTTGCGAGGCGCGTGGGCCTCGTGACGACGGGCAGAACCCTGGCAGCGGAGTGCATACACAAAGAACGCATCCGGTCCTATCTCGAGAGTGAAGCCGCCAACACAATCTGTGGCGGTCGCGCTGCCCGGACACGGTCGAGCGGGGCCTCCTTTGCCGTGCCCAGGGCTCGAAGCCCTAGCCGAAGCCGCCATGTCGGACATATTGGTATGGTCGAGCGGGCAGCCAACCCACGCCTGGTACCTTGGCTGGACAGCCTCATAAACACGCACCACCCGGGCGCCCCATCCCATGTCATATGGACCTCCTCGAAGACAGCTGAGGCTTCGCATTCGCTACGGCCACTGAGATTCAGACGGACTCTTACGAAGTGTCCACGAAGTCCAGCTCATCCACGCGCCGCATGCCTCTTTACCTACACGTGGGTCTCGCTGCGTGTGCGCCCGGCGCATGCAAGTTTCCGCGCCTTTTCAGCGACTTTTTTCTTCGCACGAAGCGCGCACTACGCACACGCGCACGCACATGCAGGAACTATCCGCGTGTCCGGAAATCAACCGCTTGCTTGGTGACAACTCTTGCATTCTCCTGGCGGTCCACAGCGCGTCACGGCCACCACCGCATTCAAGGGCGCGCCACAGCCACCACCGCATTTACGGGCGCGCCAGAAATCGATTTCTCTCTTTCGAGAGTGTTTTGCGGATCCAAGGAGACCGAGAGCACTGTGCCTCGCGGCTGCGCGCTTCAGTACATGGGGCCAAACGGGCCGCTCGAAAACACCTGGACGGTCGGGTCGGTGGCGTCGCTCAAACTTGCGAGCGTCCAGCGCGCACACAACGATGATGTGGTCGCGCTGGCCGTCTCGTCAGACGGCACCCGCGCTGCAAGCGTCGACGCGACGGGGAGATTGGACGTGACAGACCTGCAGACAGGCGTTAGCCAAAGCAGCGGTGGCAGCAGCGCCGATCGCGCCTTCATGCAGTGGGCAGCGACGCTTGGTGCGAGCGCGATCTGCTTTACGCATGACCGTCAGTACGTGCTGGCCGGCGGACGGGACGGCGTCACGCGGCTTTTACACGTAGAAAGAGGAGCAACGTCCCGCGAGTGGGAAAACTCTGCCGCACGCGCCGCGCTGCAACGGACAAGCTACTTTCTGCGAGACGAAATTGGTGGACCAGGTCACGGTATCACACAGCTGAGCATGGGAACACGCGATGACTCGTTTCTTGCCTGTGACGCGGGCGGCGTGTTGGGAATCTTTGACCTGCGCACGCCCGGCAGGGCCCAGATGCAGATGGATGGAGAATGCTCGCGCGTCGAGGCAGCGTTCACGCCCGAAGGTTCGGTGCTCGGCGTTTTACGCGGCACGGATGCGAACGACGTGTACAGAAGAATGTACGGCACGGGCACGGTGAATGAGCTCCTCGTTTACGACATTCGGCGCGCCGATTTGGCGCAGGCTGGCCCGGTCTCCACCGTTGCGATCGATGCGCACGACGCCAGCAACCTGCGGTTTTCGGCAAGCGGGGTGCTCATGCTGCTGTTGCATGACTATGCCGACCCACTCGCGCAGCCGTCTGAATTGGTCGTCTACGACGCGCTTGACTTTGCTGTTTTGTCCAGGATCCCGATATCCAGTAATCATGGCATGAATGCACACAACCAGCATACTGGAGCCGCGCCGACGCGCTTCACGTGCGCCGAGTTTTCCCCAGAATGTCGTTTTGCTGCCGCAGGCTCGTCGAATGGCATGCTACAAATGTTTGAAATTGAGGACGCACTGCAGTCACAGACGCAACCTCGGCTCATTCTTTCCGCGAAGAAGCATCCTCTGCCGATCCGCGCGCTCAAATTCAGCCCCTGGTACCCCGTGCTCGTCACGGCGTGTCAAAACATTGGAATTTGGACGCCAGATCCATCGCACAAGCCGACACCCCAATCGAGCAATGGAATTTTCGCGCAGGTGGAGCCAGAATACAAATCCAACAATCTTTACGCGGGACTTGACGGGTTTGCTTAAGAGCCGTGTCCCGTGTTCGGGCTGACGAGGTCTGGACCTGCAACCTACGGGAAGCGCAACCTGGAGACGCCAATCGGCAATGGCTCCGCACCTCGTCCATACTTGTGGCTTTCAGCGCAGGTGTGCTGATGTGATGAGAGCGCTGCCACTCATCATGAGACATAACTGACGCTGCACGAAAGGGTAGGACTGCGCGAATTTGCCGCAGACTCGAGTCTTTAGGAAAGAAACCGAATGACGCCTTTGTTGCACTCGCAGTGGTATCATGACCTCTGCAGGATGGATATGTTTCTTCAAAGTGTTTGGAGGCAGCAGGCTGCATGGAACAGAGTAGCTATCGAATTTTCTTTTTCCCTGCCCAAGGAGATAGTCAGAGCTGCGAATCAGTGTAAGCATGTGCGTCAGTTGAAAAGCCCTCAGGGCGACGAAGGTACGAAAAGCATGCACCTAACAACAAGCCCAAAGTCCCAAGGTAGCAAAAGAGCTTTCTCTTCTGCAGACCTTGCCCAGTATCTAACAGCTATTATAAAATAAAAGCAAGGCGGCACTACAATGGCACGTTGCCTTCGCTTCGCACCATCTCCATGATGCTGAGCACAGTCCCAACCACGGCCGCAATGATGCCGAAGGTCAGAATCGCGACGTCCTTGGCCTTCCCCCAGAAGCTCATTTGTGAGCCAAAGCGGTGCAGGTGCAAGAAGCTCGGCATGCAGTACGCAAGTGACGCCGCACCGAGCGATCCAATCAGACTCATGAAATTTCCGAAACTCGCACCTGCAAATGTGGCGATGAGCACGGTCAATAACACCACCACAATCCGTCCTAGGATGCTCATCGGATTGCGCACAAACACATGCCAATGGCCTGCATGTGATGCGACGGCATGCGCAGCAACGCTGTGCACGGAGTCGGTCTCCACGTCCCTCTCGGATCCCGCCGCGGGCTGAATTTCTATATCTTCCATCGCCCAGTCCTCACCATCACGGCTATTCACTTCGGGCAGATCGCCCATGATCTCATGCATCTCCACCATTGTGGTCGCTGCATCGTCCCAGCCGTCGTCGCTGCCGCTCTGAGAGCTGTAATCTTCCAGGCGCCCCAACTGGGCCGTCTCAAAGCTCGCACCGCCCATGTCGTGCGCAATGACATGCTTCGGGATGATCGAACCGCCGTGGATCCAGTCCTCGAGCGCAATAAGCACCGGCGTGAGCTGCAGAGGGTACGTAAACAAGATCCCTACCACCAGAACTGCCTTGACGATACTTACGACCACGCTCCCGCCCATGTTTAGCAGAATAATTGACTTTGTGTCTTCCCCAAACACGCCAAAGCCCAAGATGCCGACGGGGAATAGCACACAGCCCATCAGAACGAGCGACACGCGCAGCACCGTGCCAAAACGTGCCGGGTCCTTCATGCTGGTTTCTATGGGAAGCACGAGAGCAATCCCTTCCAGCGCCGCGGTCATTTGGCCCACAAAGAGTGGAAAGGTGAGCACGGACGGTGATGACGGGCGCCATTCAAAGTGCCGACTGCAGTAGGTAAGCACCGCCACGAATCCTATCACAAGTGCTAGGTTGGCCACGTTGGAGAAAGGCGCGAGCGAGCGCACCGAGCTCAGCAGCGCAAGCACGCACAGAATGGGAGCTGGCATGAGGATGAACCAGTACAAATGGAGCTCCGAATTCATCAAGTCATGCATGGTAGACGAGATGAAGATCAAGTAGCCCACGCAAAACCCAAACTGCGTCAACACGAGCATCGTGTTCACAAAGCGCTCTGCATTCGGTCCGTGCGCGAGACGCGCCACATCTCCATACGAAAGCTGAAGTCCGAGCTGCTCTTGACTCGGACGGGGCGACTGCTCCCGACTCGAACGCGACGAAGGTTCATCATCGTCCTGACCCTCTTCTTGAGACTGCTGTGGTGCGCATTCTTCCGCCTTCCTGCGAAGTGATTTCATCTCCACATCGTTGCTCTGATGCTCGCTTTTTAGCGGGCCATGCGTGCTCTTGTTAGGGGGCCTCAAAGTGCCGTCTTCGTCGGCGAAAGACACCGACCGTCTTTTCCCTGAGAAAGCTCCCGCGCCATCATCCGAAAGCCGTCTCGCATTCGAGCTCGCTTTTCCGCTGCCACTGATGAT
Organism: Porphyridium purpureum; assembly: GCA_008690995.1. Lineage (NCBI taxonomy): Eukaryota > Rhodophyta > Bangiophyceae > Porphyridiales > Porphyridiaceae > Porphyridium > Porphyridium purpureum. The sequence goes on from VRMN01000009.1 coordinate 431,532, forward strand.
CCCGGTGCCGCTGGGCCCGCCGCTTTCGTTTGCGTTGCTTTTGAAGTACGGCGCGTTGTTGTGGCGCTCCAATCGCTCCTCCTCCAGCTTGGTCTCGAAATCACTCAGCGCGCGTTGCGAGAGCGAATTCTTCACATTCACAAGCATATGACAGCAGTGCTCGGTGAGCGTTAGAATGAACAACAAGCCGAGAATACCGCGCCACATTCCGGCCCTGCTGAACGCAAAAGACACGTACAGAAAATTCAGTCCGATGAACGCCTTGAACATGTTACCGATATCTGCGGCCGCATCCCGCCATGAGTACGACACATCGCGCGACAATGATGACGACGATGATGACGGCGATCCGTGACTGCCGCGCTCTCCATTCACCTGCCGTTCCATCTTGCGCTCGCCAAGCTTATTCTAAAGTCCACGTTGCGTCCGCACAGACAACCATAAAAAAGCAGACCGCCAGCTCGCCGGCCTGGCGGTTTGCCTCGCGTGTTCTTCTTCGGCGCAAAGTCCAGAAAATATTCAAGCAGAGGGTTTCAGCTCGTTTCCGCAGCCAAGTAGCCGGATAAGGCTCGACGTCCTCGCAGCGCTAGCGACGAGCGCAAACACGGAACCCGGCACACAACCACCATCAACACAACACACCGCCCACTCTGCCCACCGCCTCGCTGCCGCGAAAGGCGTCACGCCAGACGCCACATCTGTGTTATTTTGAGCATAAATAAATAACGCTACTTGTGTATAAATCAATCTGAGGTTTTCTTCCGGTTTCTCGACAAGCGATTGGGAGAGGAAGAGGATGAACATACGGTGGGGTGTGGATGTGGATCTAGACGACGATGAGGCTGTTTGCGGCGCTGCGTGTGGTGCGGCTAGTGGCAGTGGCAACGGCTGCGCTCTTAGCGGGGTTCATGATCAGCCGGATGTCGACGGCGAGCCGGAGTCGCGCGCGCGAAGGCGAGTTGGACGAGGATGCACAGCGCACATACGCGAGCGCTGGCAGCGGAATGACGTTCTTGCCACCCCCGGGGCTGCTTGGATTGCATGCCGTCTTGTTCTGTGCGCCGGTGCTGTCAATGTCACTGGGCGCGCGTGGCGCGGAACTAGGATCGCGCACAGACGTCAAGGAATGCCTTCGATCCTTTCGCGCTGACCGGATGGTGCGTCCGACATTGCAGACTGCACTGCATGCATCAATTGACGCCGCCCTGTTCGAGCGAATGATGATGGGCTCGTTGAGAAAGTTGACTGCTCAAAGAAGTAGAGATACGCTCAAGACCCCGAAAGTGCTGGTCGCAAGTAACATTGACGCAGACTTTCAGGTGACAGAGACCGTGCCATATTCGATGGCTGCTTCCTCGCTTCACGTTTTGGGCATCAGTTATGGACTGAACCGCTCGCTGGAAGCGGCGCAACAATCGTCTAGCGGTGTGGTCGACTTTATCACCGCAAAGGCCGCGATGATCGTGCCTAGACGGAGACGATCGGAGAAGCACACCGAAAAGAAATCTAAAACTGTTTCTGCGCTCCAGATTTCTGGTAGGCTACAGTATCCCTTGTTTAGTTCATGCGAGGAGCGCGAGAACGTGCTCCAAACCAAACGTGTCGATTCGGATTCCATGCAGCAACGACCTCCGTGCATCGAGTTGCCCGGCTTGACTTTGCGACGGGTTGCAAAGAATGAGCCGATCAGTGCCATTTGGGTCGACTCGTCTGTGGATCCGGTACATGTACTGGAGGGATCTGGTGCGGTTCTTTCGCGTGTGGACGTCGTGCTGCTCAGCAAGGTTCATGTCGGAGGCCAATCCATTCGGCCTTCCAGTCAGAGTGAGGCGCAATTTGAAAAGGAGCACAGACTTGGCGCCAATGCGGATTTCGAAACGACGCAAGATATGGTTAGCCTGCTCCAGGACTCAGGATTCATGGTGTTTGATGCCTTGTACGAGACGACGAACCCTAGCACTAGGGAGCTAATGACACTGCCGTTCCAGTTCAATCGCACGCGTATGTTGGGATTACAACCCAGCCAATTAGACGCGGAGCTGACCGACAATCCAGATGCACCACGGGCACTCGGTCGATTGCCTTGCAATGTTGAGATTCTTGCTCTTCGGCTGGGTCCCAGAAGCGGCTGAAGGGCCAATATTCTCACTGCGCCTTTTTGACTACATCCTGAGAGAATAATCATTTATATTCTACAGAAGCCTCAACTCGACTTACGCTATTATGGATGCTTTGAGCCTCAGCAACAACGAAAACATTCACACATGAAAGGGAAAGAAAAGGTGTCGTATCAGGTCATAGCAGCGGCGTATTCGCTGTCGCCTGCTCATGGGCACAATCACCTTACAAAATCTGGTACGTGTGATCAACGACGCTCTTGTACACACAGTTAGAAAGCTCCTGAAGCACGTTGTGCAAAGAAATCGCCCAGTCCAACGCCGCTTCAAGGCCGTGTTGAGTGCTTTGACGGCAGCGCGTCGGCTCCGCCACATCGACGGGCCGAAAACTCAAGATTGATGTCGTTGCTCGATCACCCTTTCCTTCGTGGATCGGGCCTGCTGGATCTTCCAAATTCAGTACCGGCAAATGGGTCTGCTCAACCGGTGCATTTGCCGCTGTCAGAACTGCGCCCTGCATGCCTGCGCCGGTGGTCCGCATGGCAGCAGAGCGGCTTTTCCTCGCATTACGTGGCCCGTGCGCGGGCCGTTTGCTAACTGTAGTTGGCATCTCGCTTGCCGTCGCGCTACCGGACGCGTGCGCAGACGATCGCCTTGCATTATTTTGAGCGGACCCGCGCCGCCGACTGCTCCCGCCACTGTTTTGACGGGTCAGCTGTCCGCGCTTGAGCACGCGGAACATCTCTGCCTTGCTCGCCATGAGTTCCACGACTTGCTTTTCCAACAGGGACGCTGGAACCGACCTCTGAATGCTCTGAAACAGTTCAGGCGCACCCAGTTTGCCCTCACTCCAGTCGCCGTAGTAGGAAAAGATTGCTTTACGGGTGTCCTCGTCAAGCCTCGGCGACAGGAGCGAGATAAGCTCGTGAATACTGATGTTTCTGCCGATCGGCTCCAACCGCGCGGACTCGTCATCAAACACCAGGCAATTTCCACCTCCGGCGCCGAGCGCGCTCGGATCTTTTGCAGAAAAAACTAGATCGGCCTCCAGTTCAGAGACATCTTGTGAGATTGCAGTATCTTCAGGCACGGGTAACACATATCCGGGAGCTTTCTTTCTTCGCTTGGCCGGCGCTGAAGTATTCTTGGGGTTTCCAGGTCGTACGTTTCCCGGGAACCATTCCTCTCCGCTCGAAAATTCCAGGCCAGAGTCACCTTCAGCACTGTTGCCGTTCATACTGTAAAGCACAGTGAGCCATTCCTTCCACCGATCAAGTTTGGAGTTCCTCGATGCCACTCAAGAATCTCTCCCGCTTTCTCACTCTGTAAAAATTTCACAAAACAAAAACTCAGACAACCAAGTGAAGCGCGAGAGCCAGCCCTTTGCAAGTCTGTCTTTTCGCAACGTACGTCAATTCTCTGCTCGTGAAGCGTGTGTCTTTTGCTGCTGTCTGAAGAAGTGCTCCTCAAGACTCAACTGCCGGACACACTGCCCGAGTCTCTTATACCGCTCATCCAAGGCCAATCCCACAAGAATGAAAGTTCGGAGACGGGGAAGCTCCGCGTTAATTGCGTGGTGCCGTGGTTTTCGATCTGCATTCCGCGAGCCAAAAAGGCTACGAAAGGGACGCGTGCGCTCCCGTGATACCTTTTTACCACCCGCGGCGCCCATCCATCTTTTTACCGCGGAAAATCACACCTCTTAGCCCACTCGTTTGTCCACTTTGTCGTCCGTCACAAATCACACCTCGAGTGCCCACGTCCGGGACACACTGAAGCGCTGCAGAGAACGCGCAGGCAAGGAGACCAAATATGACCGACGCGATAGCAAAGGAGATGCGGAGATTCGTACATTCGTGGAATAGTCTTGGACCTTGCGAGAAGGTGACTTGATGATCAGAAGCAGGCTCTACTGTCGACCCGGTTGGGCTTCACCGCAATTTCAAAAAAGTCGGCATGCGGGCGACAACAGCGCAAATGCAGCTCGTACGTAGAAACGTGGCAGATGTGTATCACTCGCTGCTCCAACATTCTCGAATACGTTGAGGAGTAGAGCGACAGACACGACGTCAGTTCACAAAGCTTTAGAAACCCTAAGCCACACGCGCTGTGTGCTTGCGTCTATGTGTGCGCGCCCTTTAGTCCCTCGCGAGACAATGTCCTTCTCTCCCTCGCGATGAACCAGAGCATCGGACGCCCGTCCGAACATTCATGCACCTCATTCACTAGCGGCTCAGACTCGAAAGGTGCGTGTGGGCCACTGCAAAAGATTTGGCGAAGCTCATCAGGTTCGAGCACTGACTTGGCGTTGGTCGGACCGAGCGCTTGTAGGAGCGCCTCGTAATGCGGGTTGCCAGGCACGCGCACAAAGTGCTCATACACCAGCAGCCCGCCGGGCTTCACTGCCTTTGAAAGGTATGGCAGAGCGGAGCGCTTAAGCATGCGGACCACTAGAAGTAGATCGCTGGCGCGCGCTGTCAATGCGTCCGCCAGCATATGCGGCTCAGCGTGGCTCGCTGCCAAATGAGTCTTCCATGTCGTCAACGACCTTGCAGCCGGCCCCCCGCACGTGCGCTCCACAAAGGCGCGGCACGTTTGCAGCGCCTTGTCGCTTTGATCCGCCGCAGTCACGCGCCAGCCTCTGCTCACTAGGAACACCACATCCCGCCCGGCACCACATCCTAAATCCATGGCGGTCCATGCTGGCCCTTCATCATCTCCACGCGACCCTGCGAGCTCGTGTTCAATGCGCGGCACCCACGAACTTAACAGCGGCGACGGCTGCCACAAGGCTCGGTCGAGGGCGAGCAGTTCAAATCGGTCGCTCGTTCTCGTGTCCAGCACGCCCAGCGCACTAAACGCCGTCGGTTCCCATCTGATCGGAATCGCGCCCGAAAGTGAAGGCCTGACCGCTCACGTGCTCCAGATTTATCAGCGCGACGTGCAGGGCCGCCGTGTCGTCAAACACGACGCCGAACCGGTGAGGCAGGCGCGACGGCGGGGCAATTCGGCACGGCGCGAGAGCAGTTCGTGGGGCTCAAAGTGACGATCCGCAGATCCGCGACTTGCCAAACGCCGCGCGAGAGCGGATGTCCAGCAGAACGGGGACATCCTCTGCGCCTGTGTTCGAACGCGGATCGGACGCGATGAGCGCCGCCGCACACTGTTTGAGCCAAGCAAGCCCGCTTGCGTCGACATGTTCCTTGGTGGCCTGCATGCGCCTTGTGTACTTCCTTGTCCTCCTGCTCGCCTTGACGGGCACACTTGCCGGTTCTGTCAAGGTGGCCTCCGACAACGCGTTTCTGGCTTCCGAAGCTCCTCGCGAGCTCCTGCAGTATGGTCTGGAGCAAGTTTTCCAAACGCCAAATCGTCCGCAGGTAGAGCGCGTCGCGCACTCGCTGCGCAGTGGCGCACGGATATGGCCTACAGGAGCGCCAGATACATGGAGACTTTTCGCGCCGAGCGGTGTACCAGCGAGCGACGTCGAGTGGACTAAAATGCAGCAAGAACACGTCAAGGCGCACGTAAACGGCTCCGGGAGCACTGTCGTGCTGAGTGGAGGAATTAGTACGGTGGGATATTACGCTGCGGTCTTGGAGATTGGTGTCCAAGGCAGAGCGCGCGCATTTCGCGTGCAGGTCGATACCGGGTCGTCGCTACTAGCAGTACCATCGACGCTTTGTAGGTCCTGTAATGAGAGTCGCGTCAAGTATGAGCCATTGCACCAGGTCGGACTCGCCTGCTCATCTTCGTCCGTATCCCGCAGCGACCAGAATGGACCTCAAAGCATCACGCTAGCGCCAAAGGAACCGGTATGTCTGACGCAGATTTGCGACAGGCTGCAGTGTCCTGTGTGCGGCACTGCGGGCGAGTGCTGTGCCACCGAGTTGCACGAAGACTGTGCGTTTTTCCTTCGGTACGGAGACGGATCCAGGGCAAGCGGCGCGCTCGTGCGCGATGAAATCCGATTTGCTGGCTCACCCCTGGAGTCTGCCGTGTCAGCCTATTTCGGTGCGGTCACGACAGACTCTGATGGATTTGAGCATGCAGGGCTAGAAGGTATTCTCGGCCTGGCATTCCCTCCGCTGGCATGTAATCCGACCTGTGTGACGCCATTGTTTGATGAAATGGTACGCGCTGGCGTTGTTAAGCACGACCGCTTCACGATTTGCCTCGATCGCGAGAACGGTGGTGGCACGTTGACATTGGGTGAAATCGACCCGCGAAGCATTCGTTCCAAAATCCAGTGGGCGCCGCTCATGCACTCTCGAGCGAAGCATCTGCTGGCGCTTGGCGACCTCTTCTACGCCGTGCGACTGGCAAGTACCGTACGCGTCGCGCGGAAAAAGGTGCGCATGAATTGGAGGGCTGCTATTGTCGACTCGGGCACAACGCTCATTGTCGTCTCATCGCCGGTGTTTGCGCGGCTTCAAGAGGCCATCGCAAAGGACGCTTGTCGTAACAAGGTGCCCGGGATGTGTGGTGACGCGCTGAAGAGCTGGTTCCAGCCCGGGCTCTGCGTTGTGCTGCCGGACACCACGATCAAAAGGCTCCTGAGATCGCCTCCAAGTCGTCACCGAAAACGACATAGAACTGTTTCCTCTCTTTCGCACCCCTTGATTACATGATTCCGTAATTTTACAAGGGTCGGACGTACCGGTGCGTAGGCATCATGTCATTGGACCTCTGGTAAAGTTCGGGCGTGGATGTGATCCCTTGGCAATACATTCATGACACGGTACACGACCATTCATGATCGCCAAGCCGTGCGCATTGGTTTCGCTGAGGCAGCGAAAGCATGCGGGCTCAAAGATCCAGGTGGAAACAAGGATGACCAGGCTTCCTCTGGCACCCTCGTGCACAGCTCTAAACGAGCGCGATAGCTGCCCCTAAAGCAGAATCTGGTTCTGGGCGCCAGTGCGTGGTTTGCTTCCACAAGAGTGCACGTGCACGACTGGCGTCGCGGTGGCCTCTTGTTATGCCATCGCGCACGCGTCGTGACCTGCCAGACTCGCGCGAATGTGGCCGCGATCCAGGCGTGTGTCAAACCCGCGTTTGTACCTCGTGGGTGTGCTCTGGCTGACGTTCTTCCTGCGCAGCAGGCGCACGGGCTACACACCCATAAGCTGATAAAATTACGCTGGTATTTCGCCGCGGCGCGGCGCGCTCGCTGTGATCATTCTTCATCAAACAAGAAGTGTCTCTCTGGGAGACAAGAGGCCGAGTCTATCTCGTGAATGCTCCAATGGTTTCTATGCGTCGCTAAAAGATGATCGCTCATTCCTTCGCGCTGAGGCGTGTCATAGCTGGTGACGCTGCGCTTGCGGTCAATCTTGCGCAATCATGCGGACAGGGTCTTTCCGGGACAGAGCTCGATCCAAGTATCCTGCGGTGCGCTTGCAATGTCGCGCACGCATGCTTCCCATCGTAGGCTAGTGAGCTGCATGCATGCCGCTTGCGAATCTGGTCCGGATCTGCGTCGCGGTTTGCCCGTCACATTGGAGCATCGGTGCACTTTGGTGCCCGAACGACGGTGTCGGCCAGTGCTCAGTTTGAGCGCTCGGCCGCGGGTGCCATCAATGGCGAATGGAACGCTCCGCCACGTCCAGTGTCACGACGCGCAGCTTCTTTTCCTGCTCGCCAAACTCAACGGCCGATGCGACGCGCTTTGCTCCGCTGATAAATCACTTGTCCTGGTGTTAGGTTGGCGGTGACCAACACGGTCGTCGGTCAGCGCCACCCACCAGTTTGAGACTGGCGGCTACGACTTCGTTCGCTGTTTTCGTCCGCACCACAATCAGCGCGCGGCCATCCTCCGACCGACGCATCCGCTGCGTCCTGCATCGCCTTGCCTCGAAGCGCTACCAATTTGAAAGCGTCTCGTAATCGATCGCGCCACCGACCACGAGCGCCGTGTATTCCCAGCGACAGGCCACCAGCAGCACTCAGCTGGGCCATGGCGCCTGGGCGAGCCCTTAAGTCCTGCATGCCGTACCAACACGCCATGGACGCGGCGAAATGGCCGGCTGGGCAATATTCGTGCGGTCGAGCACTCTTTGACCATCTCGAATCATGCCTGTCAGCGACGCAAACTTCCGCTGCTCTGTTCCTTCCATCCACGCATCCGCCTGATTGATCGCCATATGTGCGCGGGCAGACGAGTCACCCCACGCCACGCACATACCCAGCGCCTGCGCGCCTTGGCCTGACAGCACGACGTAGGAACCGCGGACGCCGCCATCATCCCTCGCATCGTTTCCACTGCGTCGACTCGTTGCGCGCCGATTCCGGCCGAACACCGCGTAGGACGTGCTGACTCGACGCCGACGCTGACGACGACGGCGACGCAGCGCGCGCTCTGCGAGTCGTGCGACTCCGGCCGCCGCACCAGCCTACAAACGCTAAAGTAGCCCGAGACCACCTCCCCTTTTTCCCAGAGTTGCTACCGCGCTTTGGGACCGATCGTCAACCACCAAATATCGCCTGACCTCCGAGATCAAAGTGAGGTACACTTTAGTTCTTGAGAAGTACAGTCCGCATGGAGCTGGTGGTCTGTTCACGGAAGCAGGTGCCGAAAGGACAAAGACCACGTGGCCGCAACGCGCCCGATGGCAAACTCGGTCGGTCGACGAGTTGGTGCGCAGAGGAGCCCCCTACAATGTCGTCGGTGAGGAGCAAGGTTGCGGCTATAACGGGCATGACCAAGGGCAACAGCGTCTCGCACGACAGGCCGTCGCGCTGGATCAGCGCCTGATACCGCGCCGGAATCTTCGGCTGCTGCTGGTTGCCACGACCGTCGCATGCCCAGTTTCTTCGGAGAACACGGGAACACCTTCTGAGCACCAAACGACGCCGCCGTTGGTAGATGCTGTACACCGATCCGGTGGTTTTGAAACATAATGGCGCCAGTCATGTGGTCGTGAGTCAGCAAAAAGATGCTGACCGAATCGCCCTTTTCCACACGAGGAAAATGCCGCATATCCCACTTCGCATGGACTCTGCCGGTGTAATGTCGCCGTGGATGGCTCGAGTGTCGACCCGCCGGCACGGACCGCTTCCCTTTGGCGGATTCAGGACCCACGAGGAGAAGAACGAACCCAGAATGCTGGAGGCAAATCATGGTAAGCGGTAGAACCACGCTGGTTGCGTGGCGCCTGCTACGAGCTGGAGATCTTCCGAGCCATTTTGATCCCAACGAAGATCAGCTTCCCGGTCATCATGGCTGCAAAGGTCAGAAAGTGAATGACGGCGACCGTGTCGGCCCAGCCAGACAGGAAACAGCAGAACAACACCGCGTTTTCCTGACGAGAAGCGAATTCTGTCTCCGGCGCTGCTGCTTCTGCTTCAGTGCCCTTGTGGGGAGTCTGCCGGCTGGCCTTCCTCAGCCCGGCTGCGATGGTCGCGCGACAAGTCGAGCGGCGACGTTGCGGTAAGTCGCGCGTCATCGCCCCTGCCTCCATTGCAGGAAGCAGCCGACTCTGCGCGGTGCAGTGCAACAGACGCCTTGTCATCCTGTCCAGCCGACATGCTGAACGACGAGCAGACGGTGAGTCACCAGGACGTGCAACACGCCGCGCGGCTCTGATCCGACGCAACGCGCCGCCGACGGCTTGACATGCAAGTGAGCGCAACGTTGCCCAAAAGTTACTATTCAACACACCGACTCATCGACCGCTGCATGCAACGAACCTTGCAGTGCAAGTCATCCGTCACAGTCCAATTTGTGCAATACCGAGACGATGACGTGTGCGCGACAGTGCGCTAAACTAATCCAGCGTGGCAGACATCCGCCGCGCCGGAAACCGCGCTGCACCATTTCAAAACTCGTGCGTCCACCATCGACCCTCCTGCAAACACGCCGCCCCTCATCCCAATCAAAACCGCTTCATCACCACTGTACACTTACCCCCACAATTCTGACTCACCAACGAACACACGCTCAACCAAAAAAAGGAAGGAAAAAGCGAACGCATGCAGCGTCAACACCCCCTCACAACCGTACTCAAACCCGTGTTCTGCTTGGAGAACTATAAACTCAGGTTTGTGACGGATAGACGAGCGTACGACTTTCTACACCGTGCGCGCACGTCGCGTCTATGTTTCGCCTCTTCTTTCTGGTTCTTATTATTATTATTATTATTATTATTTTGTGATGATGTTTCGCTGCCTCGTTGCTTCCAGCCAGAGGTATGGAAGCACGGAGGTGCGTTTCTATAAGTGATCAACTGGGTAGTGGTAAACGTGGGGTTTCGGTTGTTGCGCAGGTTTGACGTTTTGAGCGCGCGTTTATGTAGAGACTTACGTCATATGTAAAACCGTGAGATTTTGCATGAAATCCGCGCAATAAATGAAAAGAACGGTCGGCGGCGCTGAGTAGGCGGGAGAAGTTGACGTGTTTGATGAACGGGCTGCACGTTGTTAGGTGAGCCGGCGCTGACGGTGAAGCAAGAGAGCGGAGAGGAGGAGAGGAGGAGGAAGTGCCGTTGTTGCGCTACGTTTGCGCCGTGCGTGCGGCGGGGGTGGATATGCGCGGATGTGGCCGACTGCGACTGTAGTTCGCCCGTCGTGCGGCAGAACACCCGCGTCGAGGCGGTTCGCGCGTCGTGACGCATGCTTGCGGAACTCTGCCGTGATATCGCGCGCCGAAAGGCATAACGCAGAGGCGGGAGGTGGAACCGGAACGAGGCAACAGAATCGGGTGGGTGGGTGGGCTGGACGGACGGGAAAAAGCGTATCGGGCCGACAGAAGGAAAGCGAAGCAGTGTCGGAACGGAATCGCATGGAAGCGATCATGTCGCCGTCAGGGTTGCAGATTCAGCAGCCTCCGTCAGGGGGCCCGAATGCGGTAGGGACAAGCACGTGCGAGCTGCATGGCGCCGCATTGCAGGCGAAAGCGCGCAGTCAGTAAGCAGCGCCGCTGTACGGCGCGCTGCCCTGCCGCACCTGCCGCAGAGACCGACGTCACCGCCTCTGCACCCGCCGAGAACAGTGAGCGGTCGGCAATCGCTGCAGCAGCAGCACCAACACAGGCCCTGACCGCATCAGCCCCAGCCCCGTCTTTGGCCAGCAAACGACTCCAGTGTAGCGTGGGCCGGACACTACGAGCAAAAGCAAGAGCAAGAGCAGGAGGAGAAGAAGGCAGGAGCAAAATGACGTACCAGACTTGATGATATGCTCTGACGCGCACAGCCCGACACTACAGCAAAGCGATCCTCCGCGGCGACACCCTGAACCGCTTTCTCCGGTCGGTGGGAGCCTGTCGTTGACTGACGGTTTGTCAAACCACGTCAAGTCGCGAAAATTCTTGACAGTGGACGCAACCCATCTGCGACAAGATGCAACGAATACGCTGAGGTCAATTTTCATGGAACTGCTGAGGATAATCTGCCGAGGTAGTCGCTTCCTCGCGCGGCAGCGCAGCTGTACGCTGGAAGAGCTGATTTTGCAGGAACGCAGCAGTACGGGTCAGGCACCGCGTGCAGCGAATCGTGGCGAGGCGCTTTCATGGCCCAGCTGGCCGAGCAGGACGAAGGCACACTGCAGGTATGGCTGGACTCGCCGTGGGCGTCCGCGGGATCCGTTTTGAGCGATAAATACTAAACGTCTTGGCTGATCGAGACCGCGCGCAGCGCCCGCAGAACGTCACAGGCATTGTTGAGCCAGCCAGCTTCTGCCTGGAGCTGTCGATACAGGATCGCGCGCGCCATGAGCAACTGCGGATCTCACGCACGATACGCGCATGCGTTCAGAGGCGTCTGGGAACACAACAGAACAAGATTTGTACCCAGACAAACCATGCGCATGGGTTTAATAAATGGGTCATTCAGGGATGGGTGCATGGAGGTAAGTCGGAGACCCGGACGGAACCCATCCAGCGTCCGACAGAAAAGGCGCAGAGGACTCTGCACTTTGCGGGACACGGAACCACGGCCCACCATTTCCCCCTGCCGCACGATCTCTTCGCGCCCGCATGCATACAAATAAAGGCAAAGAGAACCATCCCCGCATCATCAGCATCGCCGAGGCGACGATGCGCGATGGGAGCGAAATGGCTGCCCTGACACCAGCATCAGTCTGAGGGAGCGCAACCAGCCCCGCGCCCTGCGCGTGCTGGCGTGACGACAACGAATCGACCAAACCACAAGCGTATGTTCCGGCGACCAGGCGGCGCATCCATGATTCAAAAGCTCACGCTGCAACCTGAGACCCGTCGTCCGCTGGTCGGACGGCACGCCGCAACTGAGGTCGGGACGTTTGAAGTTTCTGGCGGCGCTGCGACGCCTGAAGTGGGAACTTTGCCGGCACGCCGCCGCCGGGTCTTTCTAAGGACCGACTGCGGCAAGTCGGAACGTGATCGTTCGGCTCGCTTCCGGGGAGCCAGGCACCAAACGCGAGTAACGGCACGCGTCTGGACTGCCCGACGCAAAATTGATTGCAGTCCAGCCACGGCTTGTAGAAGACGGATGAGCAGCACCCGGACAGAGCTCTACAAGATCTGGGAGGCATCGTTTCACTTTAATCTCTGTTGGCACCGCCGGGCAAGGGTCTCGAAAGTAGTCTCTATGGCAGAGAATGGATTCAAAGGAGCATCTGATCGGTCCGTCGAAAGGGAAAAGGGTCCGCGCATCCTGGGTGGAAAGGTTCATCGGTCCAAGAGTGGCGGTAAGAAAGAAAGTACAGGCGCTCTGGTGAGCCATCTGTCAACGTCTCTGAGGCCTCTGGTGGCACCTCCAAAATGCAGAGGAAAAGGAGAAGCAGCTGCAAAGTGCAAAACCAGCGAGTGTGGTTGTGGAGGATAAGAAAAACAGGCGGCGCTTGCTACTTGTGGACTGGGACGACACGCTGCTTCGGTTCGTACCTCGCGCGCGTGGCGTAGTGGACGAGCGAACTGACCGTATGTCCTCAAATACCACCGAAAATGCGCGAGTCTGGCTGAGCTGGAGCGCATCATTGCGGACCTTTCTGCTCGAACTTCAGGAACTGGGCACGGTGGTGGTTGTGACCAACCTGACACTTTCGTGGTCCGCCTGTTGGCAAAGTTCATGCCGTTGGTGGATAAGCCCTGAGAGAAGTGCGCATCCGAGTGCGCGGAGCCAGTACAAGAGTATGTATCCGGACAAGCCGCGCCTGTGGAAAGTGGCTTCGTTCCGTGATCAGATCTCGCAGTTCCCTGGCATGCCTGTTGATACGCCTGGTGAAGGACCGAGAGCACGTCGAAGCGCTCCAACGAACGTCTGTGTATGTAAGTTCGAGACTCGCCAGATGACCTGACCGCAGGCATTGTGGCGGACGCGACACCGCAAGAAATCGAGCTGAAGTTGGTCCACTTTGACCTGATGCCGAGCGTCGCGCAGCTTCGTGACGAACTGGACTATCTCATCAACAACCTGAGCGCCCTGGAGCTCACGAGCGGCTCAGTCGAGGTGCATTTGCATCGTCACCATACATGCTAAACCTTGGTGCCTGGCGACGCCACCCAATTTCCTCTCATTGTACATAAACTGGATAGTCGTTCACCGTGATCGTCAGTGCGGTCACCCCAGCGGGCGTGTACGTAGCGGACGTATTCCGGCAGGCGCGACTGGTCGCATCGCACACGTGGAGAAGGCGACAAGTCAGTCAGCAAAGTCCTTCTTACAAAACACTGTAAAGCAAAGACAGATATCTGCGTGTCCGTGACGGAATGCGGTATTCTGCTGCTGGGCGTGGCGTGACATGACGCATGACGTGAGGAGATTTGCGTGGTCACCATTGCGCAGAAAAGCGGTCATCATGGACTCTGGCGCAGAACACATCAACTCCAGCAGAGACCACACGGTGCCGCTGCTGTCGTGTGGCCAACGTTCGGCCTCATCCGCTCCGGTGTCCCATGCCGCCGCCCAGTCACGCCAGCGTGACGAGAATCCAAACGTTTTCCCGCACGTCCCAGCATCTGGCTGCAATTCCGGCACGCACGAAAGAGGTACAGTCTCACGCTTCCCGCATTACGCCTTCTACTCAAAACGACGCCTTCTACTAATCGGTCGTCGCACATTGTAATTTTTCCGCCGCTCACGCACCGACAGTGGCGGGTTTATATAGTAAAACAGCTCGTCTTTATAAGGATCTGCAGCCCCGCCCAATGAACGCCAAAGCTCTGGCTTTGAAAGCAGGAAAAAAAAAGGCGCGCGCGCTGGCGTCAGCCGCAGAGTGTGTGTGTTATTGCCGACCTGATACGCGTTGTTCGCGACAGAGCATGGCTGATTCCGATGGCCAAGCGGGCGGAAACGAACCGCGCTTGGAGCCCTCGAGTAGTGCTGTGTGGGACCGCAAGCGTCGCTTCCACCGCCGCAGCATGCAGCGCGTGTGGCTGCGGCGGCCGTGCCAACAACGAGGCGCCGCCCAGAACGCATCGAACATGGTCCGTTGTCGATACGCTCGCGCAAAACATGCAGGAGCGGTAGCCCCAGCTGGCGGAGCGGCAGTGGTGCTTCTGGCGGCGGCGCGAAACGATCCGAGGCCGCCAGCTAATGGCAAGGTCCATTTGCGGCGCCTGCGCAAACCGCGGCGGCACAGCGTTGGCAAGCCTAATGCTTTCACAAACAATAGCGCGTCCAGCTGCCGCGTGCCACGGCGCAGCTTCCTCCTGTCGCGTATCCGCCGCATGCGAGCCGAGGGACAATATCCGAGGCGGTAACGCTGGTACCGCAGATCGATTTCTGTACAGCGCGGGGTATCCGGTGCCTGCCGAGACAGTACGCCCCATCCCGCGTCTATGGCGGCGGAGTGTTTGCCCGTGCCTGGCAAAGCGGTGGTGTTTATACCAGCACAAATCCAACTTCAGGCGCTACCAGTGAACATGTTCGCGCCACGCGGCCGGCAATGCCGGCAAAGTCAGTCCGGAAGCGGCGCGAGACGGAAAAGGAATAGCAGACCTTCTGGTCACGACCAGCTGCCCGATCTGCGAATGGCCTGGCATCATCTGCGTGGCGTATAATCGAACGATGCCCACAGCGGCGCCTGCGCAAATACCGACTCGGCAGTGGCACCTCAAACATCTGATTTAACCTTGCCCGCAAGTGGCGGGACTGATTGCCCAGAGGTCCCAGATTACAAGCGGCTCCGAAATGGAGAAGCTGGTTGACCGCACCCTTCAGAAGAAGAAGTAAAATTGAAAGGGAGACGCCAGTTGAGGGACCCAGCAGCAACAGCAGCAGCCGCAATGGGGAGCAAGGACCCCAAATACAACAACAACAGCAACAGCAGATATCATTCTGTCGCAGCTGCAGAGCAGCAGCAACAGAGCAACGACAACAGCAGCAACGATAGCAACAGCAGCAGCAGCAGTAACACAGCTTCGCTGGCCCTCACAATTTCCGAGAAAGAAGCGGGTCACAGGCGGCTCTTCATATACTCAACAGTCGCTCATCAAAGCGAGAACAGTCCAGATGCCGCCAGCCTCGCACGGAATTGAGAGGACACCATGGAATCTCCGAATCGGCAATTTATCGCGAAGGAAGTGGCGCCAGAGCCTTCTCTTCACTTCCGAAGCAGAATGGGATTGACGGTGTCGCAGCAAGACCACCAGGTCATGATCCATCGTCGCGCGCGGCAACCATGCCAGAGTCTGGTTTGGTATCGGCGGTGATCCCGCCGTCCATGCAGGCAATGCCTGGGACATCAAGATCACAAATCATGCGATTCAGCCAGTGTTTTCGGCGCGCAGTCATTGAACTAGATCCGGAGCAGTACCACGGAGATGCAGATCTTGGTACGGTCGAGTGGAATCGTTCATCCACAGAAGATAAGAACGTGGACGGAATCGAGCTCAATCGATCCGGGGATACCGACTGCAACGTGCGAATATTTCTCTTTCCAGATTTTCAGGGCGATGAGCGCGTCCGGATTTCAAGACATCTGCAAGCATGCTGTGGGTCAGAATTCTTGTATCAAGTCAGCTCGAACGGCGCTCCGAGCGCCACCAGTCCCGACGTCAGCAGATACGACCGACCAGCAGTTTTTGCGACGAAGCACGAGATTGCATTGGGGATTTTGGACTACGCAAAGAGAAACGAGCTGTTCCAATCAGGAAGACAAGTTCATTTAGACGCGCAACTTCGGGCACTGCTCGAAGATGTTCCAGATGAGTGGGTGTGCGCTGTGCTTGGGATCCAGGGTGACTCGCATCGCAAACCGGATTTTCACGTGGGTGTAGCTGCAGCGGCGCAACGCGAAACAGCTCGTGATGCCGGAGCACGCGAGTGCAACTTGACCTCGGCTGGCCAACGTGTCGCTTACGAAAAGGAACGGTCAGAAAAGGTTGACGTCGCTCTTTCCGGCGGGAATCTAGGAGACAGGCTTGAGCAAAGCGCGCAAGATCATCAACTTCCCTCCGTCACTTCCAAGCCTGACATGAACGAAAGCAGTGTGGATAGAGCGAAAAATGCACGTGATACAGGGAGCGAACCGGCAAGCGAAGCGGGAGACAAGCTGGCGGATAGTGCGCCAGGGCATGAGGTCTTAAATGAACGTATGCCTTCACACGGCGAGCGTGTCACGGCCGGAGAGAATCTAGCTGATCATGTGCCTTTGCATAAAAGTTCTGATGGAGCTAAGCAGTCACCAGACAAACGCCTGGGAGCAAGTGACCCCTCAAGTGATCAGGCTTATTCACAGGAGGGCGCTGGAGGGCTTGAGGGAAAGGAAGAACCTGCGCAAGCACCGGCACAGTCCGCGGATCGTCGTGGTGAGATCAAGACCTTGTCCGTTGAGCGTCTGCTCGAACTGACGGGATATCACACATACCCTGTCGAACCGCTGGAAATTCCGTTTCGGATCCTGGTGAACCCGGAGAGCGAAGGCAAGTGCTTTAAAGCGGTGGACGTTGAAATCGAGCTGCCTGATGACGCGACGTTCGTCGCCGGTGGTGGCGGTACGAGTGACCAACAGAAATCCTTCTATGGGCTTGAGGCTGTGGCGCCTCTTGGCGCGGAAGCTGTCCAAGTGAAGCAACTGGAGGTAATCGAAATGCTCGGTGCACATAAATTCCAGCATGACTTGCTCACACATTTCGCGTCGAACGTACAGCGCACACTGAACGACATGATTCTTTACCCTGCGCGGTACAGGAAGACTACAGTGCTTGACGGCGATCCGAAGAACTCGGCGGATAATCCATACTCGAGCGCCTTTTTCAAGCAGCTTTGGGTATATGACGCGGTGCCACGTTACACTTTGAAGCGCGCGATCTCTGAACTGCAGCGCGAAGAAGACACTGCAAGAGAGCAGCGCGAGAAGCACGAGCTGGTACCAGATGCTCGGGCATTAAATTTCCTGTGGTCCGACCAGTGATCATGCACGAACCATGTTTCGCCCCTGTCTGTCTTTTTTAAGGGAAGGTTGAAAGACTTTAGTAGGTCGCGCTCTTGTACGAATGGGCTCATTTTGCACCAAAGCTAAATTTCGAAAGGCACTCAGTACGCACGATAGCAAGATGCTAGAAAGTTTACTCGCCGAGCGTTTCCATGAGCAAGTAATTGCCAAACGGCGCGCTCAGATACGCAGTGTCACCCACCCTCATTTCGTCCAGCACATGCGCCGTCACAAGGCTGCGATCCATCTTGCTCAAGCTGAGCCTAAATGTCTTCTCATCGGAGGCGCCGTAAAGGTAGTAGTTACGGTGAGTGGCACCGCCGAGCTTATCGGAAACCAGCTTGAGACAAGTATATTGGTTCTTGTCGTACGCCGGTAGCGCTGCGCCGTCTAACGGCTGGAACGAAACGATTGTGGCAATCTCCTTTTCAAGCTCGTCTACGCCATCATCTGAGTCTGAGTCGTCTACGTTGCAGATCTCGATCTGCTCCATAGACGTGACCTTAAACTCTTTGAATCCAACAAAGCCATTCTCCTTTTCCTGCATCTCCTTGTAGATTTCGGTCTCCATGTGCACGAGGCAATCGACGAGGTAAGTCCACCCGGCGCGCCAAGCGTCCAGCACGCTCTGGTCCACACCGCCTGTGACTTCGACGACGGCATCCAAAAGCGCCTCGCCCAGGAGCGGATACTTGCTGTAGTCAATATTGCGGCTGCAGTGCTTTTGCGCGACGCGCTTGAGGTCAGCCATGAGGCGGTCAATGTGCTCGATGTTTGTCATGAAGCCGAACACCACGCCGCTTTGCACTTGCGCCTGGAGGGTGACCGAATTGCCCGGGCAGCCGCCTTTGGGCATCTTGGTAAAGTCGACGGACCACAGTCGCTTGGTCTCTGGATTCATCGTCCAGAACTTGTCATACATGAGCTGCGCGATCTGCGGCGCGACCGGCTTGAGCGCTGCAGCAGACTCTTTCACCAGGTCCATCTGTGCCTGCGAGGGCATTTCAGGCATCACCATCTTTCCCAAATGCCCAAAAATACCCAAATATTCGCTCACCCCTTGCCCTTTTCGTTTCTTCGTTTCTCACCACGTCGTTCTGCTTTTTACCCCGTCTCCGCGACACTCGATTTATCTGCCGTCTTCACGCACATCCACATCTGTCTCCCCCATATCTTTGCTCTCTCTCGCGCGCGCGATGGGCGCATGTATATCGTCCACGCCCAACGAACTCATGTGCTTCGCTTCTCGTGTAACCTCTTCTCCCATTTGGCACGTCGCCCCCACTGCACCAAGGTGCTGAGCAGGATCGGTTTCAAGTGCAACTCGGTACGCGCCCCAGAGCCAACTTGCTCCTACGCGCAACCCAGAAACCCAGCCTCCGTGGCATGTCATGTCATACTCACGTGGACAGACGCTCGTTGACGTGAGCGTGCGCCTGCATTCAACGGAAATACGTTTCTTGAGCGTTACACGCCACGGCGACACCGAGCGACACCACGTGCGCACAGAAATCTGTTGCGGCGGGCGAGTCGCCACACGCGTCAAGGATGTGTTTTGCCATCGCACATCGAGAGAGATGGAGAGATAGGAGGAGAAATGACGGAGACTAGGTGGCGATAATTGGGATGCGAGAGCGGGACGGACTGCGCCGCGCAATAATCGTGGCGTCAACGTCCTTCGCTCGGCGCAACGCTCAGCGAGACGCGCGACGCCTTGGCGCATCGCCCAAACCAAACGTGGCGGAGGTACAGTGAATTGAAACCGTTAAACTGTTAGAGACACGGTTCAGTTGGGGTACATTGATTATTCGGTTCAGGATGGCCATGGCATGCCGCTGCACGAACGCCGGGCGGGAGCGAGGAGCCGCGGGTGTTGGAGCGAAAGGAACAAGCAGATGCCGCACGTGAATGGATGGATGGAGAGTGTGGGATGGGGCGGGACGGCGGGATGGGAAACGGGATGGCTGCGCGGGACTGCGGCCGGCCGGCGCAGGTGCTACTGCGGACGCCGGGGAGTGCAGATGGCGCGGTGAGAAGGAGAGAGGAGAGCGGATGGGACGGTCAGGCGCGGGAGCAATGCGCGCGATCGCCGGAATGCGGGCCGCGATCGCGATCAGGGAGAACTGTCGCCGTGGTGGCAAAGGTGGACCCGGGCGCGGCAGATGCGTCGAAGGCGGCAAAGGTTGTGCAGGTAGTGAACTCGGAGCGGGGGAAGGCCGTGGGGTTGGGAACGTTTTGGGGGTTTGGAGTCGGCGCCGGCGTGTTTGCGTTCGGCGTGGGGTACGGTGCAGGATACGGCGTCAGCATTGGCATGGGCTCGCCGTCCGCGAATGTGCCGTATCAAATACCTATCTTTGGGATCGGGCCCACGCTGGGTGCGCTGTGCGGCGTGGGGATCGGCTTTGGGCGCATCACGGGCGTCAAGTTTACCGATCCTGCGATCGACTGGGAGGAAGTCGTGATGGGCACAAAGTCATGGGGCATGAGCAGGCAAAGCAAGTTCAAGGCAAGCTTCGCACCCAAGCTGCCGCGATTGACACGAAGGGGCCTCGATCACGTCGCCCACGTGTTGCACAATTTTGTCGGACGGTCCTCGCCCTCGCTCGGATTTGTCTTCAGACTGCCGGCGTCTGCAAAGCGGCCCACTTTGCCAGAATGAGCCGGCACCGGCGAGCGTCCTTCTCATGGGCGCGCATGTAAGAGTATGGACCACCCGCACCTCTCGTTTCGGCGTATTGTACATAGGTCTGACCAGACTAACTGGTATAGAAGAATAGATGGAGGGGAAGAAAGAAAACACACAGACAGACATCACATGTCTTCGATAGCTCTGCGTTAAGTCTGATGCGCCGACACAGACACCCGATCTCCACCATCGCATCCTCGTCAGAACAAGACGTGCGGGCGGCGACTTCTTCATGCAATTAAGTTTCACAAAACTTCGAAGGGAAGGTGAGCGGAGCGCGAGCCAAAGTGACGACGACATCTGTGTCCACCGCCATGATGCGGTGGGCAGCACATGGTGCGTGGCGGCGCGATCGCTGCATGAAAGTGGCAGTGCCGCACAGACACGCGAGCGGGGGAATCGGGCCATTAGAGCACTACTTGAAGAAATGGCTTGCCACTGTGCCAAACGAGCCAGGCGTGTCAGAACTGACTCATATGCGGCTGCTCGCGATGCGAAGAGAGGGCATGGGTCGGGAAGGGATGGTGGTTCACAAAGAAACCGGCCGTGTGCGGAAGGATCCGACTTGGATTACCGCTCATATCGAGGGCGGCGGGTCCAACAACTACACCAATTGTCTAGTGCTGCAGAAAGAGCTCTTGTCGCACTATCAACAAGGTCGGTACGTGATAGCGAATGCCGGCACGCCGCACTTCTCTGGGCCCTTGTATGATCTTGTGGTGGTGGCGTTCCACCCGAGCTTGCGAAGGATGAGTGATTTTAAGATTCCCGAGCAAGCACCGCAAATCGTCGAGCGGGTTCGCGCGCACGCGCACTGCATGCAGCTGCATCCGTTGCGGGATCGACCCGTCAATATTCGCTTTAGGAGGATCCCACTGGCGGAACATGTGAATGTCACGGGCGTTGACGGAGAAGCGGATTCTGAGACCCGGCCGCCCGAAGCACAGACGACACGTCTTCCCACGCAAAAGCCAGTGGACGACGTCACGTACCGTGTACCGATCGTGCTCATCAACGAGGACAAGTGCGACGCGCTCACAAACGCCAACCCGGTCTTTCTCACCCACGGAATTGATTTCACAGTGCCGGTTGGGATGGTCAATCCTCCGCAGGTCGCCATGATCGACATGAGTGAAGTGCAGCTGCGAAAGGCAGTGTTTCCGGCGTCGGTGCTTTTGCCGGACGGCGTGACACTGGCGAAGAAGATGGTAAAACACCGCCCTATCATGGTGGTAAAGTAAATTACCAGAAGCCGTCATAACACGCAACTCGGCGATTTTGTCACTCCAATCTTTTTACTTGTTGCTCCAAACAGAAAGTGAACGGGCGCTGCCCGGTATCGGCACCGACGGCCGTGAGGATACGTCCATCAACCGCATCACCACGAGCTCCCGCTGTCCTGGGCTTTATTATGAACGGTGGAGTTATTGTTCAAAACAATCTCCTTCTCCATCATCTCCTCTGTGTTCTTCCTGCTCACCACGTTGCCCAACATCTCCTCAATCTCCTTGGTGACTTCAAGACACGCCTCGCCTTTGATCCCATTCACCGTGACCTGCACGCGGCCGTCCTGCATGATGGTGTATTCAATTTCCTGCATGTTGGTTCCAGACGAGGAAGAAGCTCCTTCCTGTGGCGTCCAGGACGGCTTCATTCCGCCGCTCGCCGCCGGGTCCGGACTCGCCATCATCCTCAATGCGAATACTCGCTGGACTGCGCGCGCGCGCGCGACCGCCTCAGGTTTGAGCTTGCGCATGGTGCTGGACGGCACCACAAGTGGAGCAGTGCACACAAACGCCATCACGTTGGTCTTCCCTTCCATCCTGTCCACTCGCCTTCTTGCCACCCGAAGCCCTCTTCCAAACCACTTGCCAGCCACAAATGCCATAAAAAGCGCTGAAATTGAAGATGCATTACCGTTCGCAGAAGTGCCAGGTCAAAATCCCAAGCAAGCGCTCGATGAGAGAAGCGGCTCGCGCCACCGGAAATCAGTTTACTGACAGTATTGAATCAGGCGCGGAGCCACCCGCACAACGAGGTGGTGCAGGTGTGCCTCGTTGTCCGCTTCCCTCAATTTTGTATGTTTATGATTTTTTTTCTTTTTTTCTTTTTTTCTCCCTCCCCACCACTCCCGTTTCCTCCTTTTGGGGGGCCTTTTCTCTTTTTTTCTCCTTCGGTCTTCACAGTCCCGAGGTGCCCGTCTCTGGCTTGGTACTGAGAAAATCTTCAGCTCACGTCCATGGCGCCATCGTACCGCGTCACACACCTCCAATCAAACCAACCGAACCTCTCCATCCGTCTCCCGACCGCATCCAAGGGTGGCACGTTCCCATCACGATGCACAGATCCGACCCGAGTCATGGCGTGTCTTTCGATCTTTGCATCATGTGCTGCGCCAACTCAGATTGCTCGCTCAGTGCACGAAGTTATGAAAACGAAGGCGAACACTTTAGC
Source organism: Porphyridium purpureum (assembly GCA_008690995.1). Taxonomy (NCBI): domain Eukaryota; phylum Rhodophyta; class Bangiophyceae; order Porphyridiales; family Porphyridiaceae; genus Porphyridium; species Porphyridium purpureum. Next base: position 454,140 of record VRMN01000009.1, read on the forward strand.
CTTCGCCCCGATGCAACGTGCGCGAATCTTTCTTCCCGCATCCGCCCTGAATACTGAATATGTACACTCCGCAAAAATCTAGCACCGCGTACGCGCGGGGCATTTGTTGTTCCCGCCTCTTACGTATGCATTTCCAACGCAGCCTTGCGGATGAGTGCCTTGATTACATAAACGCCTGCGGGTTACGACAAATTCGAGACACAACCACAAAACCGCATTTCCACCTGCACGCTTTTGCAAAGCGCTACATCGCGATATGGTTCTTACTGATCGCAACAACGAACACAAATACATATGTACACCTCGATGCCGACACCACAATAGCAGACGGCGCCAAGTACAACGATTTTCAAGCCCAACAACAACAACAAAACAACACCCAACTTCGCTCCGGTTATTCTGTGTACAGCGACTTATCCACCAGCGGCGGAATGGGCCCGATCTGGGTCCCAAGCTCCTGCTCAATCTTGTACAAATTGAAGCGATCGTCGTGCGTAATCATGTTAATCGCCAGGCCGCGGTGCCCAAAACGGCCACTTCGACCTACGCGGTGTAGGTACGTTTCCGAGCTCTTCGGAAAGTCGAAATTGATGACGACGTTGACAGCTTGCACGTCGATACCTCGCGTAAACAAGTCCGAAGACACCAGGTTGCGGCACTTGCCTGAGCGAAAGTCGTGAAACACGCGGTTGCGCTGGTCCTGAGGCATCTTGGCATGGATATAAAAGCATGAATATCCAAGCTGTGTGATCTTCTTAGCCAGTAGCTCTACACGGTTTGTGCTGTTGCAGAATATGATCGATTGATTGATCTGCAAGCGCGAGAAGAGAGTATTCAGGCAGTGCACCTTCTTTGCTTCTTCCACGTATGCATAATACTGCGTCAGACCCTGAAGCGTGAGCTCTTCCATCAAGTTGATTTCGTACGGCTTCTTCTGGAAACGGTCTCTGAATCCTTTCACTGCTACCGGAAACGTTGCCGAAAACAGGCAAATCTGGCGCGTCTTGGGCAGGTGGCGGGTTATGATCTGCTCCAGCACGGGTGTAAACTCGTTCGACAACAGCTTGTCCGCTTCGTCCATGACCATAAACTTGCACTGTCCAAGCTTGAGAATATTCTTATCGGCGAGATCCAGCACACGGCCGGGCGTTGCGATCAGAATATGCACGGGTTGGTACAAGCGCATAATATCGTCTTTGAGCGACGTGCCTCCCGTCGACGTCATAACCTGCAGCCCTTCAATCCGCTTGCCAAGATTCTTGCAAACCTGCGCGTGCTGCAGCGCGAGCTCACGCGTCGGCACCAGCACAAGACACTGGATCACGTTGCGCGATGTGTCCACTTTTTCCAAAGCCGGAATCATAAATGCAGCAGTCTTGCCGGTGCCATTCTTTGCGCGTGCGAGAATATCGCGTCCCGCTAACGCCACGGGAATGGCCTCCTCCTGAATCGGGCTCGGCTTCTCAAAGCCCTGCTCAAAAATTCCCATCAGCAGCTCACGCCTCAAGTAGTAGTCCTCAAACTCATTCCCCTTTGTGTCCGTAACGTCGCTCGTCTTGAAGCGTTCGTCCTTGGTTGGCAACTCAAGTTTCTCCTTGAAGTCTGGGTCATTCACGTCAATGTGCGAGAAGGGCGCCGGGTCGGGAACTGAGACGCCGGCCTGCGGAGCTTGTTGGATTCTGCTGTTGCTCGGCGCGGTGATCGTGCCGTTGCCGCCGTTCGGCTGCTGGTTCGCACTTTGAATCTTTCGTTGGTTCGCGCCGCTCGTTGTGAGCGCGTCAGCATAGCGTGTTGGAGCCGGGCCTTGAGGTCCGCGCAGTTGCGCACTGCGCTCCGCGTTCGTCATGACAGGGAAGCCATTGCCCGGTCCGTGTGCCGGTCCATTACCCGTGTTGATGTCGGCAGCCTTGGGCGCTTGCAAGTTCGCAGGTGGGCCTTTCAGCCACGGATTCGCCTTGGGTGCGCTCATCTTTGGTCACAGTTTCAATGTCTCCGAAACAGGAAGAAACGATAAACTCGACTTGTGCGTGTCTGCGCTGCGCGTGGGCCGTAAAATTGGTGGATCGAAAGAGCTTGCTGCCTGCTGGACAGGCCTTGTTCGCCAATGTTTGAAAATGGTTCTTTGCGCTTGCCGCCACGATCCAGGAATTGCCGGCGAAGCTGAATATGTTGTCTTGCAATCTTTCAAAGTGCGAAAAGATCTTCTTTTTGCGGCAGTCGCGGACTTTCCTTGCACGCGATTGCGGTCCGAAATTCGTCTCGCCGGAACCAAATCCGAAAGTCCTATTCTACTGTCCCGGCACTGCCTTTCCGCTGGCGCTCTCCGTGTCTCTCTTTCCGCTGTCGCACCAAGTATGCATAAAACGCGGTGCATGCATGCACTCACCTGGCCAGCTCCACGCAATGCTCAGTCGCGTGTCCGCCACGCTTCTCTCCGTCCGCCACCCGCTTAACCCCCCCTTCCACACCACCCCACTCACACGCGCCGGTATCCCCGCCTTCTGATATATTCCGTTCCTCCTCTCTTCCCAACCCCTCTACACTCCCTTCTTTCCCTCGCCGCCTTCTCTCCTCGTTCCCCTCCCTGCTTCCTTCTCTACACACACCCGCGCTTCAAAGACATAACCAACACGTCCCTTCCTCCTCCTCCTCCTCCTTTTTTCCTTGCCACCTTATACCACGCGGGTGTCATCTTATTGAAACAACGCGGTTTACTATACACACCACCATGTACATCACTTTCCTACAGAACGTCGCGGTTGGTTGTTTGCAAAGGAAATAGACACAGAAGCATATGAAAAAATTACAAGAAAAACTATTAGTCGCAATTAGGTAGTGGTGCTTAAGGCCCTGATTCTAACCAGACAGATGAGTTAGATTGAGGGTTTGGTATGGATTTTAGGGGTTGGATTTGGATGGAGTCGAGTTGAGCAACGGATGAGAGAAGGTGCGGAGAAGGAAGGGATAGGTTGAGGAAGAGAGAAGGGTGAACGGAAGGAAGGACAGAGAGGGAGGAGGAGGAGGAAGAGGAAAAAGAATTAGGATGGAGACTCTGGTGGGGATGTTTCCCGGCTTGGATCGAGGCAGGTTAAGCACTGCGCTGGAGGCGCATAATGGGGATGTGGAGCGCGCGGCGAATTATTTGCTGATGGAAGGCGCGGAGGACGCATCGCGAACGGCGGCGCCACGCGGCACGGACGCGGCGACATTGCTGCGCTCGGCGCAGGACGCGCCAGATGCGGACATGGCGAGGATATTGCAGATGGAGGAGGACGAGCGCCTCGCAGCGAGGATGCAGCAGGAAGAGATGCGCCGCAGTGCCGCGCGGCAGCGCGCGCCAAATGCGGCCTCTGCGGGCGGCGAATTGTCCTCATGGTCACTGCCGTCGGCATCCGACTTGACCAGCGCCATTGGGCCAGTCGTGGAGCAAGTCAAGACATACGCCTACCAGGCATACGAGTCGGCCGTCAGGCTCGTCAATGATTACATGGCGCCAGACTCGACCACAGAGAGGAATTATTTGCGGCTCACGGTAGACGATGCAGACAGCGCTGGGGGCGCGGCGAACGCACAGGTCCTGCATTCATCGCGCGACCCGGCGTCCGAGGGATCTGTGCAGCGCCACTACGATGCTGGTGCAACCCGGAGGAGGACGGGTGCAGGAGTGGGCGCCTTTGGGCCGGCGGACTCTGGCGTCAAGAAGGACGAGTAGTCCAATGAGCCTCTGAATGCTTGCTTTAATTTTTCAGCTCAACATGTAAAGCCGCTCGGGTACAGCACTTTAGCTGTGCTTAAAGCTTGTTTCCAGCCACGGACACCAGGTTAATGCAATAGCGATTTCCCTTTGAGTCTGGCAAGTTATGGCCCAAATGAGTTCCGTCTACTGACACGGTCTCACCGCCTGGCAGCACCCGCACGGTTTCCCAGTTGACCTCGTTGTCGCGGAAACTGGGCCAGCCGTGCTTCTTACTCTCTGCCAAAAAGTCCTCGTACGACCTGTCCACGGGCGCTGTGAAAAGCAGCCTTCCGCTGACCGGGTCGTAGTACTCGACGCCTTGCTTGCCCTGCACCTCCTTTTGCCAGTCGGTGGACAAGAAGTAACCAGAGTACTCAGCAAAGTGGCGATTGAAGCAGCAGATCTGATCTGTCACCTTGTAGTCCACGCCAAAACGCAGGTTCTGCATCGGCGCCTTTTCGCAACTTCCGTGCGCCTTTTTCTGCATGATTTCCTCGCCGCCCATGACGACGGGCGGCCCGTACGGCTTGCCCATCTTGGACATGAGCGAGTCGAGCAAACTTGCCTGCAGGCCGCTCGAGCTGGGCCTGTTTCCCATGCGCCTTGCCGGCGCCGGCACCGATGTGCGCTTGACTGCGCGCGATACGACTGGCGCCCTTGCGTCCACCCACACCGACTCCTTTGCGGCGAGTGCTGGCGACAGTCCCGCCGCTCCGACAAACGCCGCCACGTCCGCTGAACCCTTTGCAGCCGCCGCCTTTGCCTCTGGTTCCATTCCCACCATCACCCCACCCTTCACCAGCATCCACACCAGCGCCACCAGCAGCAATACCACCAACAACCCTCTTCGTCCTGCTCTGCCTTCGCCGACGCACCAACTCCCCATCCACCTCGTTCCCACGGTTACCATCTAAAGCCTTGGCGCGTTCCATTTTCCACTCTGCCATCTGGCCTTGCACGTTCCATCACACGCCAGTGACAATGCGTTCCCCCACCCCAACTGTACATCCACTGTGCTTTCGCTGAACACCCACTGAACCCCGGGTGAGCATTCACTGTACCTGTGGTGAATCTTCGCTGTAATGCGACTGTACCTGGACTGTACCTGTATTGTTTGCAGAGCACTGCGCACGTTATTTGCCCGTTACTTGTGTGGGTTGGAGGGTGTACAGTCAATTTGGGTGGAGGTTGAGCTCGCGCGGCCTTTTTTGCGAAACCGCGATAGGGTGGCGTGAAGTGGAGAGGCGTGTGTGCGTGTGTCCTGATGAGAATGGTGGTGTGGGTTGGTGTGGGGGGAAGGGTGAGGGGGTAGGCGCGCAGCTTTGCATGCATGGATCGTGGTCTCGAGTGCGGGCCGCGTAGACAACGCGCGATGGCATGCGCTGCGGCGCGGAGCGCGGTGGAGAGTAGCGGCGCCGATGCGCATCAGCTCGGTGCGACGAGCAACCATGCGGTGGACACGCCGCCGGCGGCGTTTGTCGAGTCGGTGTCTGCCGCTCTCCGTCTCGTCACCCGGCGGCGAGGCTGTGCGTCTGTGTGTGACGAGGACGTGGAGCAGGGCGTCGTGCCCTGCAAAACAAAGGCGCGGAGAAGACCAAGAGGTGCGGGTGATCCAACGCTCGTGTGTGCGGATGCGCGTCGGCGGAGTTGGTCATGCGCCGCCACTGCGTCGTTGTGTATGTGTGTCGCGCGGGTGCTTGTGACGCCTGCTCCTGGCTACGAACGGACAAGCAGCGTGATTCAGCCCAAGTCGGGCCGGCGCGGCACGCAACGCGCGTCGCGTCTTGTGCGGTTTCAGCACCACGTGCCTTCGTCATCGTCGGCGGTGCCAGATAAGAGCAGCCAGAGTGGCTCCGACGGCGTGGTGACTGCGCCTCTGAATGGAGCCTCAGCGGATGGCAAGTCCAAGCCCAGCTCCACACCGGGCGGACTGCAGATCGCCAACGGTCGCCGCTCGTCACATGCTGCGCGCATGCGGCAAAAGAGATCCAAACTGGCACCGGCAGCGGCAACAAATGGGTTGCCGCGGACTCCAGCGCAATCGCGTGGGAGTATAGTCTACGGAAAAGATACGCGGAAAGCGCCAACGACTGTGGCCGGCAAGATGCGCTTCGCGCAAAGTCGCCCTGCCGCTGAGCTCCTGGCCGAAGTTGAGGAAGCGTCCAATCAGCACTGCACAGTGGCGCAATGGGTGGTGGTTTGTGAGGCGTTCGCATCGGCAGACCACGCAATGACGGCTCCGGGTGTGACCTTGCGCTTTTTTCGCACGCTCATGGCGGGCGCAAACATTTCAGTGCGGCACAGACGCGCCACACAGGGACTGCTCATTGCTGACGCGCGAGGAGCATCTGCGCCTCTGTGGAAGCAACTGGAAGCGTGCATTTCGCAATTCTCTGCCGTGGGCCTCATCAGTCTGCTGCACGCGTTTGCGTCAATCGGCGTGCTCCCCAAGGAACACATTTGGGCTGCGTGGTACAAAAGACTTGTCTGCTTGGACCAAAACGCTGGCACGGCGCTGGACGCAAAAGGAGTGAGCACGTGCATATGGTCACTTGCCAAGCTAAGCCACGCAAAGGTCCCGCGGGAGATCCGGAAGCTGCTGCTCTCTCGGCTGTCAAACACGTGTGGCGAATTGACGACCAAAGGCGTGTGCATCAGCATGTGGGGGCTGGCGCGGCTGCATTGGCCGGTCGTTCCTCAGCTCGTGCACGTTACAGAGCGCTCTCTGCACGAGCAGCCAGCGAGTTTTTCCGCACAGGGTCTGTCGAACCTCATTTGGTCGTTTGCTCAACTGGGCAGCAACGCCGTGAGCGAAAGCCTTCTTGACGCATGGTGCGCGGCGTTTGACCATGCCAGCGATCGGTTCTCCGACCAGGCCCTCTCCAATATTGCATGGGCGTCTGCAAAGCTGCAGGAAACAAAACCTACGCAGCGAGCGGTGATGGATACCTCGAGACTCCACCTGTGGGAAAAGCGATTCATGGCTATCGACGCGGATCGCATTTCGGCACAGGCTAACGCAAATTCAATGCACGCGTTTTGTTTGGCCGGGTGGCCCATGTCGCATCTCTTATTCCAGCGGTTTCAGCAGGTGTGGCGCCTGCAGATCGAGGCGCTTGGGCCCAGCGAATACGTGAGTATGCTTTGGAGTACCTCCAAGTCTGAAACTGCCGCTGCAGCTGTCGATGCGGAGTTAATTCGAGACATGTGCCGACTTTTTCCGCTGCATGTTGCACGCATGAATGGCCGCCACTTGAGCACTCTGATTTGGGCCTTTGCGCGCTTAGCATCCCATGAAGCGTTCAAGCGTGCGCAAGGCCAACCAAATCAAAAGAGACAAGGAAAAGGGGAGCTGTCGCTTCGTGACCATGGTGGAAGCGAGAGCGAGAGCGACGACGAGGGAGAAAATGTGCCTGTGCCAGAGCGTGAATTATGGTTTGCGTGCTGGTTGAAAGCGGCGGAGAATGCGAGCACGAGCATGGACGGTAGAAGCATAGGATTGACGCTCTACGCGCTCGCGCGCTTTGAGCTGAACCCGGGCGACCTGTCTGAAGCATTGTGGAATCAATTACTCGACGGCGTCAAGCATCGCGCGCGAGACATGGATTCTAAATGTTTATGCATATCCGGATGGGCGCTCGGGAAGCTAGTGTCGCGTGGTTTCAAAGTAGAACAAAGCGTGTGGCGGGCCTGGCTTGCGTGCGCGGCGAATCGCCACGATCTTTTACCTGTTGAGCTTACGATGGCGTTCTGGGGCATTGCCAAGGGTTATCCGCAGGGCGCGCCGGCATGGATGCTATCGCTCGTGGAGCAAGGGTTGTGCCGCGAAGATGGCGAATGTGACTCTGCGGATGTCAACCGGCTTGGCAGGCGCGAATTGAGCGCGGTTATTTATGCGTACGGCATCATGCGGGTAGCGCCCAGCAATGTGGTTTTGGCAGCGTGGGCAGGGCGCGTTTTGCGGCTCGATCGAGAGCATGTCACGCCGTGGTTACTGTCAAGCGGGCTTTGGGCGTTTGCTCGTATCAAGCAGCGTCCAAATAGGGCCTTTCTGAAGGTTTTACTTGATTGCACTGCGGACGAGCGGTGGATGGCGAATGCGTCTGCACAATCATTGAGCTGTCTCGCATGGGCATGTGCATCGCTTCGGTACATAGCGCCTCCTGCGCAAATCGTCAAAGTCTGGGCCGCGCGCCTAGTTCAGGAGGCGGCAGCGTTAAAGCCGTGCGAGACGATTGATGTGATTTGGACTCTTGGCAGGTATCGTTTGACAGAAGAGAGCCCGCTGTGGGCGTTGTTGTGCGAGAAGCTATGTTCCTTTGCTTCATCAGACTATTCACTGGAGGCGCTCCCCATTGCAAATGCTTTTTGGGCCATTGGATGCCGTGTCAAGCGTGACTCAATCCCTGACCACCAGTTCCTTGTATTCGAGCAGCTGGCGCAGCGCGCCATGCCTACCATGGGCGCAAGCGATTTGTTTGTCATCCTGCAAGCATTCTACCGCATGCGCGGGATGCACATCAGCCCTTATTTTATGATCTCTTGGAAACTCGCCGCGCAGGAATGCCCGGATGAAGTTTCACCACAACGGCGGAACGCGATCGACAGAATTTTGGGGACCATTGAAGCGATGGGTGGTCCAAACTAACGCAACGCCCATCTCAAGTGCATTTCAAATAACATCCACATTCGAAGAACAAAAAAGACTATGGCTCACTTGCACACGCTCGCTTACGCATACATATGCACTTTCAAAATGACTAGCAATCGGTCTCCTCGTGCCCAAGCACGCTGCAGCTCGAAGCCAACTTGGCCAGACGGTTCTGGTTGCGCTTGCCGAGGACGAGTTCTGGGCAGCCTCGGAAGTCAACGTACGCGAGCCTGGTTGAATTCAACTCCACATTGCTGACATCGCGGCTGCCATTCAGCTCCAAATGCGTGAGTTTCGGCGACGTCACTACCAGGCTGTGAAGGCCTGAGCAATGTGATGCGTCGAGCCTTTCGAGCTCGGTAAAAGAGCTGAGGTCAAGCACGTTTTCACCGCGGCGACTCAGCAGCATGAAGTTCCGCATGCGCAATTCGCGCAGCCGGTAGGCACCAAACATGCTCAGAAAAGCAAGCAGCTCGTCGCGCGGTGCAAAGTTGTCGCTGATGTCGAGCACCTCGACCGTATCTTCGTACAGTTTGAGCTGGCAGTCCGCAAACTGCAGATATGAATGAGAGACGCGCGAGAGGGTGCCGCACTCGAGATTGAGCCGTCGAAGCTTGGGCAGCCTGAACGGTACACGCAACAGCGGGTGGATCGCCTTGAGCGTGAGCTCGCGCAGGTTTGGAAACGCGCGCTCAATGTCCTCCGGCAAGTCGTCCACGCACAGATAAATTGAGTTTTGAATGGCAAGCTCCTGAACGTGAGGAAACGCGCCAGGCTCAAAGAAGCGGATGGGCCCGTCATGATTGTCGACGACCAAGGTGCGCATTGCCGGGAACGCGGCAGCAAACACGTGCGCGTCGAGCGCGACGTGTGCGACGTGCAGGCGCTGGACCGCCAAATTGAGGTGGTTGAACTCGTGCTGCAGAATATCGAGCACGACTTCGCACAGCAGCAGCGAGCGCGGGAGTACGAGCGTGCGCCTGATGCGCGGCTCGTTCATGAGAAGCCTGCGAAAGCGGGAGCACGCGTTGGCGACGCGGAAGAGGTCGACGAAGCAGGACTCGGAGATATGCTGCAGCACGATGGCGACGACATCGTCCGGGAGCTCGCGCAGGTTGAATTCCGGCTGCAGAGGCATGTGATTCTCACCCCACACAACCCTGCCGCATCGACTGCCTGCATGTCGCACAATTCCAGCCACGCACGCCCGGCTGCGCGTCACCAGCAGCCCCGACGAGGAATCGCCAGGCGCACGCAATGGCGGACCCACGGTGCCCCAGCGCGTGCTCACGACCTCGACGCCACCTCCTCCACTCTCCCGAAACTCCCGCGCACCGCTCTGCATCTCGCCCACTCTCTCTCTCCTTCAGTCTCTGCTACTCCGACACCCAAAAAACTTACCGGCTCCCCTCAACCGAAAAGATTAGTATCTGTTGAAACCGGAAACCATTAAACCATTAAACCGAATGGGGTAAGCCGCGTTCCGAAATGTGGAAAGTTGGACTGCGTTCTCGTGGCAAGAGTGGAAGGGAGAAGCGCAGACACACACGCTTATGCAAATATACGCACGGACGCCGAGTTGCGTGCGTGCGCGAGCAGCACTTCGTATGCGAGCATTGAGCGTCGAGCGTCGAGCGCCTTTTACTTTCATCGATGCCATGACGCAAGGAGGTATTTGGCTTCGGTACGGTGCGCCGGTTGGGAATGGAATCAACTGACGAAAGTCACATGACTTTCGCGCTGCAAACGCTACCGTTTGGCCGCGTCATTTGCGTGGACAAGACTTGCGCTAGAAATCTTCAGGATCACCGCAAAGCAGGCGATGTGCAGGGCTCGCGGGTGCTTCTTGAATCGTGGCATCGTAGACGTCGCATGGACCGCGAACCATGCATTCGAGTCTCAAAGTGGATTAGCTCGAGGCGAACGAGACAGCAACCGCGTACTTAGCGTTCACATGTCACAATCTTACTGGAGTGCGTTCATGAAATCCACTTCTGGGTGCATTACATGCTAAGCGCTTGCGACTCGAGCGGCCTTGCCATGTGCAGGCTCAAGCACATCCGCGTTGTGATTTGCGTGCATCAAGGTCCTCGACCTGCATTCGACCACGTGGAAGGTGACGCCGGCGGAACTATTTCCGCACGGTACTGTTCACCTTTTAGGATTGGCGTCGAACCAGGAGCCCCGCAGTACGACCGAGCTTGGAACACCATTGTCAAACGTGTTGAGGTAGTTCGCGCGTTTGCAGGAGTCGCGTGCTCGAGACGACCATCTATCCTCGAACCCCACAGAATGTGCGAGGGTGATCACGCGCAGATAGACACACGCCGATCCAGGCCACACACCGTCAGCATCCCAACCATCGTTCAGGCCTAATCTTCATGGCGTTATCACGCATCTCGACACCATCCACTATGCCATATCGCACTTCATCACACCGTCACCACCTGCACGTATTTCTCTTTTCTCCCTTCTCTTTTCTCCCTCATGCCACCGCTATTACACCCATCCCGTCCTTAGACATGCTTCATGTCTGTGCCGATTCATCCCAAGGCTGGCCTCTCTACTCAAACACCCTCCTTTTCATATAGAAGCATCCTCGGAATCCTCCTTACACAACAACTCGCGCCTCTTTTTTTTTCCTACGTTTTTATTTTCTCTCCCTTTTCTCTTCGTCCTCGAATTGCGCCAGGCTGAGTGTAAATTCGTGCCGCCCATCTGAATTCCTGCGTGATTTTCGTGCACGTTTCATCGCTTTCAGTTTCTTTTTAAGTGCATGTACCGCTGTTTTAGGCGTTACCTTCCTATTTTGGTGCAGAAAAACAATCACAAAAAAACGCAGAACCTTTTTTGGCCGGGGGTGGGGGAGGGAGGGAATTATTTTTTTGGGTGGCGCGATAGCTGAGCGCGCAAATCATCAGAAATCATGAGACTTCGGACCAAAAAAGCGTGTTTGTGTGCGTCCGTTGATGGTTTCGACCGCTGCGTGGATTTTTGAGGTCGGTTTGCGTTTCGAGCTGACGCGTGTTTCTTGGTCTGTTAGCTGTGCACACCCACACCCAAACACACACACACATGCACGCACATGCTCAGATCCTTCAAGATACAAGTGAGATGTTCTGCATATAAATGACGCACGCGACAGCTGCGGAGGAAAAAGGTGAGCGGGAAAACCAGCACACCAGGTGCACGACCCCCTTTCTTTTCGCCCTTGCTTGTTGAGACGCACGAGGGTGAGTGACAAGTACGCAGGATAACGGACAGGCGGAGAGAGCAAGGGTTATGATCAGCTGTGCGACTCTAAGGCAAACAGCAGATAGAGACATCAATTGGCTGGAGTCGCACGGGACGTGAATGGACAGAGCGCCTCCGCATCCGCAGGTGAGTATGCTTTTACTTGCCTCGCAGCCGCCTCGTTTTCCCGTTGAGGGCGCGGCGCCCCTGGATGGCATCAATGACAGGCCTGGCGGTGATGTGCTACACGACGGGGCGGCCAACTCGGTTCTTCTGCATGTAGATGGGCTGGTTCTGGACCATACCATGTTCATTGCCGATTCGTACTACGACTTTTCGGACGACGAGAACGGCTCTGATGACAGCGGAGCAGAGGATGGGGGCGACGTCGATGAACATCCGTACCCAGCAACTCTGTCGTCACACACGTCGCATACAAATCTACACCTGCTCATGCGTTGCAAGCGAAAGGAAAAATACGTCCGGCCACTGGGATCCTCCAGCTGCATTTTCAATTTGTCCTTGTCACCGCGCAAGAGCGCGTCGTCATCCAGGCATTCGCATGAGCAGGAGCTTCAAATGCTTCGTCTAGCGGACGGCTTGTCCTCAAGCCGCTGGACGCCCAACAGAACAGGCACGGAACAATCGATCACGTGCTTGGAAAGCTCGTTTGATGGTAGACGTAGGGCTTGTCCCATGTCGAACGTGACGAGCGCGGCAATCCGGGAGACAGACGTCAGCGTCCATTCAAACGCGGATCTCGAGCAGTCGTGGCAGAGCAATCAAAAGGACGAACTTGCAGAACCCAGCAACGGCCTTGGCGATGGAGCGGCGTTCGTCGCAGTCCCGCCGATGAGAAGGTCGGCAACGTCGACCGTGAGGATGCGCGTGACAACACCGGATAGTGAGAGTATGCTGAAGGAAGCAGAACAGCAGCCAACTCTGCAACGAAGCGTGTCCGTGACGCTGCAGCAATGTAGAATCGAGTGCACAGATCTGCAGCTGGAGAGCCTGCTGGGGCAGGGCGCGTCAAGCGTTGTGCATCGTGGCACATGGCTTGGACACGTTCCCGTCGCGGTCAAGTCCTTCCATTGCGATTCGACCGAAGACTTTGAAGCTGCGTACCGCTCGCTCATTGATGAGTGCAAGCTGTTGAGCCTGCTTAGCCACGAAAACGTGCTTCGCCTTCGCGGTGTATCGTGCAACAAGGAGGAGCGCAAGCTAATGATGGTGTCTGAACTGTTTACGGGCGGCTCTCTCGCAACGTACCTGGCAGGAAACACGTTCTGTTTCGAGCGTAGCTTGCATATTGCGTTGTGTGTCGCGCGCGCACTGCGTTATATGCATCACGGCCTTCACCTTGTCAACGACGCTCTGGACGGGCCGGAGCAGCCTCTCCTCTCGCGAAAGGAATCTTTCAACAAGCATTGCGTCTTGCATCGTGACCTCAAAAGTGCGAACGTCTTGGTCAATGCCGACGTGTCCAAAGTGGTGGTTGCAGACTTTGGTGTCTCCAAGCTCCACCGACCTACTGAATCAGTCCACGAGAGCGCTTCGTTCGATGGCACACCAGATATCATGGCGCCCGAATTACTTGAGGGCAAGCCATGCACGAAAAAGTCAGACGTCTTTGCCTTTGCCATATTGCTTTACGAAATCTTTACACATCGGCGGGCGTGGGGCGGAATGAAGCCCATGCAAATCATGTTTCGCGTGCATGAAGGTCTTCGACCTCCATTGGACCCTGCCGAGTGCGCGGAGGTCGCCAACATTCCACCCGCTTTACGTGATCTAATGCACTTGGCGTGGAACCAGGACCCCGCGCTACGGCCGAGCTTCGAAACCATCGTCAAACGTCTTGAGGCAATTTGCGTGTCTGCAGGGGTCACATGCGCAATGGCCGCACACTAACACATACAGTAGCTTCAAATTCAGATGTACAGAAAGTTTAAAACAAATGTGGACGAAACGAAAATACCACGCGCATGTCGTCTGTCCGGATCACATGCGACCAAACAGATGCGACCGCATCCAGTCAAACGCAACGCTCACGCGGTTCCGCGTGGAGACTTGCTTTGTGAGATACACGCTCCTCCAGATCCAAAAGCTGACCCGGCCGGACACATACGCCACGCCCAAGTCACCGGCTTGGACCTGACTGATTGCCTTGTTACCACCAGTGTAAGCCAGAATGCCCAGACTAAGGAATTCGAATGGATGTGCCAGTTTGGACATCCCCGTCGGCACGACGACCTGCGCGTCTTCCCCGGCTTCCGCATCGGATGATGTCCCGTTTGAGGGCGTGGTGCTCGAACTCATGGAAATCATAGGAAGCTCGCACGAAAGATTATAGTCCTTGTTAAACAGTCTCGCCAGGTACGCACCCTGCTGCGCAGCTACTTGACCCGTCATGGGCAGCGCCTCTGGCGTCTGCGCGCAATCGCCCACGGCGAAAACGTCCTCCATACCTGCCACGCGCAAAAAGGGGTCCACTTTCAACCGCCCCCGAACGCCCTGCTGTTCGGGCAGTGTCCCTAAAAGCTGGCTCACAAGCGGCTGTGGACCGACGCCCGCCGCCCAAACACCCAACCCGTATTTCAGTTCAGATCCATCCTTCGTGTAAATTGTGTCGGCATCCACTTTGGTCACCATGGTCTGCAGCAAAACCTTGACTCCCTGGCGCTCCAGGTTTTTGAGCGCTTGCTCGCGCAGTGGCTCATGGAAAGGCATTAGAATGGCAGGCCCGGCTTCGATCAGCGTGAGCTGGACAAGATCCACAATTTTCGGGAAGAAGCGAGCCAAATCGCGCCGAATCAAATCGCTCATTTCGCCCGTCAGCTCGACACCAGTCGGTCCCGCGCCGATGACCACGAATGAAACGAGTCGCTTTCTTTCGCTGGGGCTCGTGTCCGGCAGATTTGCGCGCTCAAATCGGTTCAGAATCGAGGCGCGCAAGCGCGAGGCGTCGCGCACTTCCTTGAGGAAATGCATGTACTCTTGCACGCCGGGGATACCAAATGTGTTCACCCGAGCGCCTATCGCAATCACTAGAAAACTGTATGGAACTAGAAACGTTTCACCAACATTGTCCGCATCGCGGTCTGTAGCCACGCAGACGATTTCCTTTGTGCTTGGACGGATCTCGCGACATTCTGCCTCGTAGTACGTCATCAAATCGTTGGCCTGACGAATGGGCTCGGTCACGGATCGAAACTCGACAGTGCCTACCGCTGATGACGCCAGCATAGGCGTGAACACAAAGAAGCTGCGCGGCGACACCACAATGAGGTCGAACTTGGTTGTGTCCAGAGTCTTAATCATCGCATGCGCTGCCCATCCACTGCCAAGAACCACCACGCGTGGCTTCAGAGCGTCCAGGCGCGGATCGAGCCGGGAAAACTTGTTTCGGATCGCGCGTAGCCCATCTTCTATCGTTTCTATCGTTCGGCCCGCCACCAAGTGCAAAAATTCTCTTTTTTCTGGGATGGTGATCTCCGGCGCCGCAAGAACAGAGCTGCTGCTGGCTGCCGCTACACCACTGGACGGTTTTTCCACGGCATTTGCGGTTCCTTTGCTACGGGGAGCTGCGTCCTTGCTCTCAGATCCATTTGCACCAGGTGTGCTTCTAGGGGCCGATGCCTGCAACAAATTCAGGTAATCCTGCGCAGACGACCCAGACGGCACTCCATTCGCGCCTGTCCCAGGCGCACCAGGCCTGCTCGGACTCTGTGGCATCGACGCGCTGGACGAATGCTTTGCCGGCGCCGACGCCTGCAAGGTCTTCAGGTACTCTTCACTTGAACTTGCGCTGGAGCACACCAGGACGGCCGCTGGTCTTGGACCGGAGCGCCGACATACCGGGAACGAAGCATGGGTGCCGCCACTCAGGCACGTCCACGGCGCGCCAATAAACGCCATCTTCCTTTCCGTGTATGACCACAAACACATACACACGCACACACACACACGCACGCACACGCACACGCACACGCACACGCACACGCGATTACGCACCACACACTTCAGCCGGTGCATCCCACCTGCACCTCGACCGCCCGTGCACCAAAACCCAGAATGTGTGGCCACAAAATCACCAAACACGCTCGTTTTATCATAACTGCGATTAACGGTTAACGGTTCATGATTCGGTTGAAGCCGGACTTTTGGCGAGCAGACGCGGGAGCGCAGCGGGTGAGACACACAGATGTTGAGTGTCGCCAATGTTCTTGAATCATATAGGTGTGGCGCTGGTGCATGATGACGCCGCGCTGCAGTCATTTTCACGCGCCGTAGAGAACCAGTCCTGCGTTGTTTGTCGTGGCTGCGCACGTTGAGTATTCTGGCCGAGACGACGGGCCTTTTGGCCGGGCGATTTGAAAAAGGAACAGGTCAGAACGGTGGACAAAATATATCTCGCGGGGCTCAGCGAGAACTGAACTGCTGGAGACACACAGATATCGAAGACCTGCGTACGCGGTATACTGAGAGTATGGCAAGGACACATGACCTCTTGACTCAGCGCTGCTGCGTTCTGGCAGGCGACGACATTGGGGGGTGAGGAACCCTGCGCGACCATGGGAGAGAATACGCAAGGCAATCTCGGCGTGAGGCGCCACTTTTCGTCGGAATCATCGAGGCAAAAGCCGTGCTGGTCCTGCACAAAGTTTTGGTGCATTCGTTAAAGTGGTGGATAAGTTTATGATGTGGGTATCGGAATCCCTCATGCACTTCAAAGACGGAGGTTTGACGCCTGTTTCCGCACTTTTTGAACAAGCACATAGTCTTGCACACGACTCAGGTACGGCATACAGGGAAGAGTGCTGGTACTCTTGCGACCTGCCGCGCGCTCGCGCGTGAACTTGGGTGAGACTTTCGCATTTCCGTCGCTTGGCGCTGAATACAGTGAATTCGATATTGAAATATTGGATTGAAGAGCAATAGTTGACACCACAGACGCTGACCCGGCCGGGCTGCACGCCTTTCTTTTAGCCAGTATGTTTTTGCCGCTTGCTCAGTGTCGGGTGGTCGCAGCTCTGTTGGTTCAAGTTCGAGTGCTTCCTTTTGCGGATGTGCGCAATGAGTTGTGTCTATTTCAATTGTATCAATCTGTCCTACTTGGTACGGTCTGTGCTAGCACAAAGCGTGGTGTCTGATAAGAGTATCTCCGTCCCAGTCCGCAAGCTGGAGGGCAAGAAGATGAGGTCGGATCTAAAGATTTTTTGAATAAAGAGCATGATGTTTTTTTTTTCCTGGCTGACATCTGGAGTAGCGCTGCTCGACGGCGCAAACCAATGCGCGAACTTTCGAACTGCCACCTCCCGTGCAGGCAGGCGTCGTGCCGGGAGGTGTTCCAAATATCTAAAACATTCTGTTCGAACCATCCCCAGACTGGTTGTCTCGCTAAATTGGACAGGTGCGAGAAATTTGGTCATCGCGCAGATAAATGAATTGACTGACTGACCGACTGACTGACTGCTGTTGCAGAGTCCTCTCGGAATCCAAAAGGACTTGGCTACGGTCACATACATGCAGCCCTGTACGGGTCGTATTCGCCGGCATACGCTCGTTTGCCTATGGAGGTGACGATTGAAAATCTGAGCGAGAGGCTCGAGACTTTTGCCGCCGCAATCGCAGACGAAAACACCGTCTTTGTAGCAATTGATACCGAGTTCACGGGTCTGGGCGCGTCTGGCTGGTCATCGCAAGGAGATGAGGAGCAGACCATGAGCGTGCTTCCGCAAGAGGCGTACGCCAAGATCCGCGAAGACGCCAAAGTGTTCCCGATTGTGCAGCTTGGGTTTTGTGTGGCCGGTGTCAAGGATGCTGTGTGGTACTTTCAGCCTTACAACGTGTACGTGAGACCACGCAGCGTGTACGGACAGTACCAAAGAAAGGATGGCCAGCCCTTGCTGGACCGAACCTTCAGCTTGCAAGATTCGTCGATGGCTTTCCTTTGCAGAAATGGATTTGACTTCTCCAAGTGGTGGAACCAAGGCATCGGATACTTGAACCGCACCGAAGCAGATTCTCTGCGGTTAAAGCTCGCAGGAAAGGAGGCTAGATTCGATGAGCGTGTTCAGGACTGCCCGAGCGTGAAAAGAGAGGATATGGAACCGGAAGAGCTCAAACTCGTGACCCGCATTGAGGCTCAGGTACAGAACTGGCTGGATGCGGACACATTAGCAGACACACAAGGTGACGGAGTGGCAGCATCTTCTGTCTCGCTCTCTGGTTCTTCGCGGACCCGCAGGCATCCTTTTGTTCTCATTGACGTACCGGACAGAAGAGGGAGACAGCGCCGCCTTTGTCACGAGCTTTTCCGGGACCGCTTTCCATCTTTGAAGGTGAGCTACGCTGGTGGAATGTCGATTGAGCCGCTCGCCTACAAGTTGGAGAGAAGTGATGCCGACGATGCTGAGCACGAACACAGGCGCAAGGCGGAAGAGCGGCGCGGAAAGCTGGAAGCCACCATTGCGGACGCCAAAGGCGTCTCAGCCTTCTTTGAAGTCCTGATCAAACAGAAGACTTTGGTAGTGTTTCACAATGGGTTGCTGGACATGTGCAAATTGATGGATCAGTTCGTTGTTGATTTGCCCGAGAGCCTTTTGGATTTCAAGTCGATGGTGCATGGCTTTTTTCCTCGTGTTCTTGATACCAAGCTTACGGCCGAACTGCTCAAGTCGAACGCCATGGAGCAGAATGCACTGACGCGGACACGCGGGACAAGTCTTTTTATGTTATGTCGTGCGCTGCTTCGTGATTTAGGAGAGGCATTTCAACTGCCCAAGCTCAGTTCGGGCTTTGATTGCTTTGACATGAATATTCTGAGAGCTAGTCGCGAGGATGCTGCTATGGATACGCATCAGGCGGGCTTTGATGCCGTGCTAACTGGCGCTTTGCTTCTACTGCTGCTTCAGCACAACGGGGTCAGCCAGCCCGAGTTACAGGCACAAGCGCTAGTATTCGCTGATCGGGTCAAGGCTATGAAATCGTTTATTTCAAAGCTACCTCTTGCCCGCTGCGTCGTCGCGTCTGCAATTGACTTGAAGACATCAACGAGCGATGAAGACCGCTGCCAAGAATCAAGGCGTATCGTCGCCATTGATTCACGCCCGGATCGGGCCTTCGAGTTCCTCGACAAGGCGGCGATAAAGCAGTGTTTTGATCACTTGCCTCTGATCAGGCAAATCTCCTACTCGGGATCCCGGCGCGTGTATGTCTTTCTCGAACCCAACCGCTCGCAAGTGCCCGGCGAAAGCATGATGGGCGCCGTTGACAAGGCCATCCAGCGCCTGCTCAGACTCAGCTCATCTAAGGAGTGGCGTGCGTGGCTTTTGTGGGGCCCAGAAGGCATGTGCTTGGCGCCAAACGACCAAGACGTATCAAAAAAGCGCATGCGGGTGTCCTAGTCGTCAGCCGATAGAGGCAGAGTCCGGACTGGTGGCCTTGGCATGCAACCTGCTCGAAATCACTTCGGTGGCTTCGTAGACGGCACGATTCGGCCGCTCGGCCATAATGTTCTGATGGTATCCGGTGATTTCGTCGGCACTGAAGGAGACCAGCTCATGGACATCGTGAGAGGCGCGACCAAAGCCTCGTGTACAGACCATATTAAGTACGGTGCGCTCCTGTTCCATCACATAGTGCGCGCTATGGCCCGCATACAGAAGCACGGGTTTACCGCACACCAGCGCTTCCGACACAACGCCGGGTCCTGGCTTGCCGATCACGAGGTCGCTTACATGCATCAAATCGTAAATGTGCGACGTGAATCCCACAATATGCGCACGAGAGATGCCTGTCTCGTTATGCTGATTCACGCTTGCTTCAAGCTGTCGCTTCAGTTGTTCATTCTTGCCGCACACAATGATCTGATTGACGGGCTCGGTCCACCCAAGCATGTCAAGAGCCTCGCGCGGGAGATGAGGATGTTGCAAACGCTGCTCTCGATCGCTTAAAATGGTACAAATCTGTTTCATCACGGACGACGGCGGGTATGCGCCGAACAAGACTAGCACAGTCTGCAAGCCAGGTTGCAGACCAAACGACTCGATGAGGGCATGTGCTCGGGACGGTGCCGGTTGGATGTAGAACTTTGGGTGAACCACCATACCTGAAGCCCGAAAAAGCTGGGTTTCGGGCATGCCAAGCGCCACGGCCTGCTTGTATGCCTGCTCGGTGCCGCACACAATGAACTGCTTCTCGTGCTGGATCCACGGATGCGCGTCGGAGTGCGTAAGATCTGTCATGATTGTGACGTGCTCTGCAAAGGGAAGCGCCTCTACAAATGCACGATTTGAAAACGGCACCATGCTCACCACAATATCCGGCTGGACGCCGATGTTCTTAAAATAGGCCTTCACGGCGTTGCGGTGCGCCGGCGCGAGGTATGGGTGCACCGAGCTGGCAACCGAGTACACCACAGGCATCACGCTGGTCAGATTACTCTGCAGTAGCGCGTTATATAAATCATCGCCAAACGAAGCTCCAATGATCGCAGAAGCGTCATGCAGCTCAATCCTCCACTCGGCGTGCTTCTGTTGCAGCAGACACTTGACAGCTTCGGCTGACGCGCGGTGCCCGCCGCCGCCAGTCCCATACATCAATGCCACATTTACTGTATGCTTCCCAATTTCAGACGCCTCAGTGACGCCATGCGTCGTCGCCATGTGCGCCAGTAGACTTCTCCACGCTCTGCTCAACCATGTGGTGTGTCTTTGTCTCTACCATCTCCCACGTCCCCACCTCTTTTCACACCAAACACGTTCAACGCCCTCACAACTGCCCAATAAATCTTCCTAATAAAACAACCGCGTTTTTCTCATATTTTGATGCGCGCCAGTTGCGCCTCCGGATTAAAAATCGCCCGTTTTTTAATAAAATCCAGGGCACCGCGCACTGTACCTCCAGAAGTCCAGCGGTGTTTTGGAGGTACAGTATTTTCAATGTCTGATTGGAACGGGATGTTTTGATAGGAAGTTGAAAGTACAGTGAGCATGGGAAATGCGAAGTACAGTTGGTGAACACTGGAGCAGTGTTTGCCGCAGCTGCCGTGGACGCTGTGTGTGCGTGACTTTGAGACAATGTCGAACGCTTTGTGGATGGAGAGGTTGCGACGCGGCAAACTGCTGCTGACGCACTTGGGCGTTGACCGTGCCGTGCCATGTGTTCGCCTTCCGTGCCAACAAGCCTTGCAAGGTGCGTCCTTGATTTGGTCGGGCACACTGCGCCCGCTGCCAGTTCTTCGCGCCACATGCGCCATTCGTTCTAGTAAAGTGGTCTTTTTTGTTATGAGCAGACGGAACTTAAATAAAGAAGAGCGGCCGCCAGACGAAGGCCACAGACAAGTGGGAGGCAAGTTTTGCGGGAGAAAATAGACAAGGAGAAAGCTTGCGTCGGGAGGTGAGAGACATTCTCGGTCACGGTCACGGTCACGGTTACGGCGACGCCCCTCGGCCTCGACAACTGGTAGACAGGAAAGATGAGTCGTCCGGAGCATGTGGCGCCACCGGAAGTGTTCTACAATGAGAGCGAGGCGAAGAAGTACTTGATGAGTTCGCGCATGATTGAGATTCAGGCCAAGCTGGCCAACCGGTGTTTAGAGCTGCTGGCGCTTCCCGAGGACGGAGGAAGTAAGCTGCTGCTGGATATTGGCTGCGGCACAGGCCTGTCCGGTGACGTTTTGTCTGAGAGTGGGCATATTTGGGTAGGCACAGATATTTCGCCGGCGATGCTGGACGTCGCGCTCGAACGTGATGCGGAGGGCGACCTGTTTCAAGCCGACGCGGGCGACGGGATGTTTTTCCGCAACGGAGTGTTTGACGGCGCAATCAGCGTTTCCGTGCTCCAGTGGCTGTGCAACGCAGATTCGTCCAACGTCAAGCCCCGCAAGCGGCTGCTCGTGTTTTTCGAAACTCTCTACGCGTGCTTATACCGCGGGAGCCGCGCAGTGTTCCAGTTTTATCCGGAGAACGAGAGCCAAATGGAGCTCATTTCGGCGTCAGCCATGCGCGCCGGATTCACAGGCGGCATCATCGTGGACTACCCGCACAGCACACGCGCCAAGAAAATTTACCTCTGCCTGCGCGCAGGTCCGGCACTGCCCGTTGCCTTACAGCCCAAGGCACTGCTGGTCGGCGATGGAGAGCACGACCCGCAACAAGCCGGGCGGCAACACGTCGAGTTCTCCAAACGGCGCGAGCGGCCCAAGAAGGCTGGCGCGGGCAAGCTGAAGAAGGGCGGGGCGAGAGGCAGCGCAATCAGCAAGGTCGACTCCATCCATGCGCTCAAGGAAAGACAAAGGCGGCAGGGCCATGACGTCAAGTTGGACTCGCGCTACACGGGCAAGAAGCGAAGCAAGAAATTCTGACGCGCTTGCCGCGGCGTAACTGCCGAGGATTTTTGAGGGGGTAGGGTTTCCTCATCTAAAAATCATCAGAAGGGGTTGTTTTGATAGAGAGGGGTACAGTACGGGTGTTGAGTGTTTGACCGCGGTTGATGGCGGGTGGCGTGGGAAATCGGAGAGGTTCGGACTGTGTGGGAAGAGGTGGGGAGGGGAAGAGCGATGGGGACGCTGCGTCGTGGGAATGGAAGCAGTGGTGCCGTAGAAGGGCAGCCAGACTCGCCGCGGTTGAGCCAGGAGCGCGCGCCCGCGGCGGTGTGGGAGGCGGCGCGGATGGAGCAGTTGTTGGTGTGGAATGATGCGAGCGCGCAGGAGCAGGCAAGGCTCCTTGCGCCGCACTCGATCGCGCCCGAGCGCAATGTGCTGGGCGAGGGAAAGCTGGTTCGCAAGAATTCGCAGTTCAATCGCACGGAACAGGCGTACGCAATGGCAAGGCAAAAGTCCGCGGCGCCGCTCATCAAACGCGCTAGCGAGATTGAAGTCCAGGTGGGCGCCGCTGGAGCAACGGGAGCGAATCCCATGGCCGCCGGGCTTCTGCAGAAGATAAAAACGCACATCCCGAGAGCAGATGCGGACTCTTTTGCCGAGCCGGCGCGCCAGCGCACCGTCCGAACGCAGGGAAGCTGGATCAAACCTCACGGTGAAAGACGCCCAGGCCCGAGTGAACATGTCACGCGCGCCCAGGAGCTCGTCCAAGAGACAGGTCTACCTGGCTCGCAGAGTTTGAACAGCCATCAAACATCGGAAGGAACGTACGAAGAAGATTTGCCGAATGAGGCGGATTTTGACTTTGAGAGCCTCGAGGTGCTTCTCAGCCCGGGTTCTTTGGCCCGAGCCGCAAAGGTTGACCAAAGGAAATCCAATCGAGGCGACGCCCATTCACCGACAAGCTCACTAACTTCGCTTGCGGTGGATATTGAGGGATCTTCAGATTCAGACAAATGAGGCAGCCGAGCATTTGGCACTGTCGTATCTTCAATTCTTCAAAGCAACGAAGAACGCCTGATCCGGACGATAATCAGGCGATGTCCCGGGACACTGTGCACCAGTTCTCAACAGAAGGTTCAGGCCGTAACGCTGGAGACTTGACTGCCCGAATTCCCTGCGCTGTGTGATTGCGCAAGAAAATGTTCTCAGCAGCTCTGTTATCGCGGGTTATGGCCGCATCATGCACCTCTGAGCAGCAAGTAAACACCTTTTCGCCGCCGAAGTTTGCATTCATGGTCCCGCATGCGGCGCACGCCCCGCACGCATTGGATGTGTATGCTTTCTTATCCAACTTCGTTATCCGTGCCGGCGAGCCCTGAATGCAGTCAGTCACTGAAAGCAGCAACGGCTGCAGGAGACCATCTGAGCGTTGACCTTGGGTTTCATCAACATCTTCTTCTTCGCCTTTTTAGTTTCGAATATCTGAGAATCAGCGAGTGAATGGATCTACTTGGTAGGAGCCATTACAGTGTGTTCCTACAAGCTTGCTGTCCATCGCGATCGACGCTACGAGAAATAATCGCGAGCGGAAGCGGTTTCTCGCACGAACCGTTAAGGAGAGAAGGAATGGCTGCATTGTTTTAACCTTGGCACTATTTATGGGTTCCTCCGACATGGTTCGAAAGCACACTGGGTGGTTGTTCCTTTTCGATTCCAATACCACCTGACTTGCACGCCGCTTGCCGCCACGATCGAGCAAGGCCCACACTGGAACCTGCTGGCCAACGTGTCGAGCGAAAGCCTGCTTTGGTTTGGACACTGATACTCCTTGCGTGGTACAAAATAAATGGCGGCATAGCGGCATATTCACGCGCTGACCAGCACGCTTTGCAGTGAAGAAGCGCGTTGTGGCAACAGGAGTATGTGGCAGACCACATGCTACCTGCGCTGTGATCATTCTTGAGGAACAAAAAGCAAAGGCAAGACATGATGACCAACGGCTGGCCAAAAAAAGTCCTTCCAGAGCTCCACTATGTCCCACGAGAATTTGACGTACATCAAGTAGGCAAAATCGCCAATCTGCGCGTCTAGGCCGGTCAGGCCTCATCGTATCTACAAGTTGGCGCACGCAGTGGCCTGCCACCCAATGCGCGTGACAGTGCTTCTGAAAGGCTTTTACCACGCTGCGAATCGCACGAGTTCGCGGTGCGCGAGCGATTCAACGCACACTGCAAGAGCCGACCGCAGCTCGGCCTTCAAGTGCTGCCAGATGAGAGGTATCGAAATGTGGCTGCTCAATTTTGCATCACACGCCCATGCAAAATCGAGTTGCGGCAAGCCAGTTTTCTCCAATTCGCGTCACGCTTAGTTTGCGCCGAGAGCAAGTGACGCTCCGATCTCCAGCAGTTCGTCCAGCGCCAGAACCGAGCCGTGCATCTCCCGCGCGCCCTAGAGCCATTCGTCGCGGCTTGAGCCAAAGGGGGACTCCGACGGCCTCGTACGCCTTGGTTCCCAGTCTGGCTCGCGAAACTCGCTGTCTAACGTGGCACTGCCCTTAAGCCGCCGCTGGCGGCGAGTGTCAAGGACAATGTCCTCATCTTCATCGACGCGGCTTGAGCGCAGCATGGTCCCTTTTGAATCCGCGAGCTTAATCTGGGACTCCACGGAAGACTTGGCGATGACAAAGCCGGCACCAGCGGCCGTCACCGCCATGACAAGCGCTCCAAACGCATAGCCGCGGCCAGACAGAGGTAGGATCGCAAAAACGAGCAGCGCGCTCGCCGCAGTCCACTTGAGCAAGGAGCGAATACTGCGCTCCTGCTCATCATCCTGCGCATCCTCTTCCGCCTTGTCATCCTGCCAGAATCGATACGCCTCGACATCATCTGTATCGTTCCGAAACACCTCGAGCTTATTTGGTGTACTTCTTTCTGCAGGGCCGGCTGATGGTCCAGCGTTATCCACTTGCTTCCTGTCACCATCTGGTGTCGCATTCATTCGCCAAAGAAACGTCCGACCGCGTCGCACCACGTCACTCGACCCGTGCCAACGCGCTGCACACTTATCCGAACACCAAGACCGTCTCAGTTCTTTACGGTGTACGTACGCACAAGCACTCAAGAAAGCAGCGCCCATGGAGTCGCAGCAGCTGGCGCGTGGCAGCCAACCGAAGCCAGGAACGGGCCGTAGGACACCCTCCACGCCCACCATTCGCAGTGGTGCCAAACAAGTCACGCTCGACGCGTTCTTTGGCCCTCGTGGCAGCAGCAGCAGCAACAGCGGAGCGCGTGGAGACGTGGCGACGACAAAACCGATAAAGCGGCGAAAAGTAGAGACGCGTGAGAGCGCGGACCTTCGTTGTCTCACAGTAATTGATCTCGATGGATCACCTAGCGCAGAGCAGACGACTGCTGAAGCGCGGCTCTCCGACGTGACTCAAGCGGCAAAGCAAACAGAGGAACAACACAAGCCGTTACGTGCAGATACGGCAGCAGACAGAAGCAAAGAATGTCAGACTGACTTGACTTTGGTGCTGGAAGACAGTCCCAACGATGCAAAGGCGAATAGCTCTCGCGAATTGGACGCAATTTCACAGACGCATATGGTGGATCCGCACGAATTCGGTGGTGCAGCGCGTGTGGCAGAGCTTGCTCAGAGTCTACTGACTGAGGAGAACGAATGCCCGTTCGAGTACTTTGCCAGAATCCTCGAAAGTGTGGACAGCACAAAATCTCGCATCAAGGTACGTCACTTGCTGGTGAATTTCTTACGCGTGCTGCTCTTCAAACAAGGGGCGAAAACGACTGGATGCCATTCAAGCGCGGGCGTTGCGGCCACCGTGCTGCTTATCTCGAACCGCATTGCTCCTAGCTATTACACGACGTCAGACAGCGAGCTTGGTATGGGCGGCAAGGCGATTCACCGGCTCATCAAACAAGTGTGCAATGTGACGGATGAGTACATTCGCGAGCAGTACAGGCTTCTTGGTGATCTTGGTGATGTGGCGGCAGCAGCGAGGAAAAGACATACGTCTGCCTCAGCATTCTTTCAACCAAGTGGCAATCGCAATCATGCCAAAGCGCTGACCTTGGAGCACGTGCATCGTGAAATGCTTCGCATCGCGAGGTGTTCGGGGACCGGAAGCGCTGCCGAAAAATCTCGCCGAGCGCTCGGTTTATTTACCAAGGCGCTTGCCTCGCCGCACTTTACAAATTCGGCCTCGCTCCGATTCCTTGTTCGGTTATTCTGCATGAATCTGCGCATTGGCGCCGTTGGAAACAGTGTGCATCAGGCTTTGGCTCACGCGATTGTGTTTCATACTCATGTGGACACGCGCACGCACGACGCTACGCCGTCTCGCGATCTGCTTGACGATCAGACCAAGACATGTGAAAGACTTTTGAAGCAAGCGCTTGCGCAGTGTCCTGATATCCACTTGGTTCTAGCAGCGCTGGAGGAGAATCACTTTGCGGTCGACCACCTGCTCGTGGCGTGTGGATGTCGCGCGGGCGTACCGATTCTGCCTATGCTCGGCAAGATCACAGGTGGCCTGAACAAGGCCATATTGACACTTGAGAATGTGCCCTTCAGCATGGACTACAAGTATGACGGGCAAAGACTTCAGCTGCATCTGATTCCGCAGAGCGACCGTTCGCATACGCCGGAAGTGCAGATCTTTTCGCGACACTTAGAGAACACAACAGAGCGATTTCCGGACGTGGTCGATCTTGTCATGAATCATTTGGATAAGATCACCCGGCGTGGCGTGACGAGCTTTGTCATGGACGCAGAAGTTGTGGCCGTCGACCGCGTGACTGGTAGTGTCATGCCATTTCAGCTGCTCAGTCGGCGACCGCGAAAGCCAAATCTCACAGACTTGGGCTCATTGGATCCCAACGTGCTGATTTTCGCGTTTGATCTCATGAACTTAAATGGTCAGTCTCTTTTGGGTAAGAGCCTGCGCGAGCGGCGCGCTCTGCTCAAGCAGCATTTTGTAGCAAGGTATGAACACGCTTTTGCAATCATCCCGCATGAAGACGTCGAGGCCGGTCAGAACAGCAATTCGAGCAGCGAAAGTCGACTGCAAGTGTGCGAACAATTTTTCACACAAGCTGTGAATGGGAACGCGGAAGGCGTGATGATCAAAGTTCTTGATGAAATTCCCGGTGAGGATGGGCATAAACGCGGCAGCTTGCTTGCATCGTACGAGCCGGACAAGCGACTAGAGAGCTGGCTCAAAGTGAAAAAGGACTACATTGATGAGAGTGCGGACACTTTGGACCTTGTCCCGATAGGAGCGTGGTACGGGAACGGGCGAAAAGCAGGTTATTATTCGCCCATTTTGCTTGCCTGCTACAATGACGACACAGAATGCTACGAGACGGTGTGCAAGGTCATGAGCGGATTCTCTGATGAGTTTTACAAGGCATTTACAGCCAAGTATGCTCCGCACTCAGAGTTCGCGCTTGTCCACAAACGGCCTGATTATGTATCTGACTACACACCAAGCGTGTGGTTTGATGCTCGCGAAGTTTGGCAAATCAAAGGAGCTGAATTCAGCGTCAGCACCGTACACACCTGTGCACGCGGCCTGCTATCAGATTTGGACCATCTTGGTGTCATCGTTGACGAAGAAGGCAGTGGCCTTTCCCTTCGCTTTCCGCGCTTCGTGCACGTTCGAGAAGATAAAGTACCGGATCGTGGATCGTCTGGATGTGTCACGACGACGCAGGATATCATTGAAATGTACGGAATCCAGTTGGGCAAGGGGCAATGATGCCTGCTGACATTATGTTTATCGGACCCATAGTGCGAGCCCACATGAATGCACTCAGGAATTCTTGCCTCGTGTTGCCAGAAAATTCAGCAGCGATGTACTTTCGAAAGGCACCACTTTCTGCGCCTCTTTCTCGTGGCGCGTTCGTTTCGCTTTACCCCGTGAAGCCTCGCGCTCTCCGTGTCGCTCAGATGCGAGACCTTTTGATGCTTCGCTGTTTGCTTGACAGTCAGTTCCGCTGCTTTCCGCACTGGCATCTGCTTTGGACTTTGACGGTCGCAGTAGGAAGGCGACCAGACTATTCCCTGATGGCACTGACGAGGCTTTCGCAACACCATCTGGCAGCTCTCCTTTCTTATTATACGTTCTGCCATTCTCGTTCTCCGTTTCTTGCGAATCCGGAACGCATTCTCCCAACGTACGTTTTGCCTTTCGCTTTGGTGGCTTTTGAAGAAATGACATAATCGAGTTTTGCACGAGATGAGGCTGCGCCTCCTTGGTGAACGGGTCTCGCTCGAGCACATGTAGAGCGCCATCTGCTCCCCAGCAATCGTCATGCAACAAAAGCGACACACCTATGTGGTCCGAATAGCGCGGTGGGAAGTATATCAAACCCGTATGTGGCATAAAAAACTGCGTATCGTGGTCGGATTTTGTGCCAAGCTCCATGCCGCCACCATTCATGGGTACAGGTTGCCAGGCGCCCTTGGCTGTGCATGCCTTTAGTGCAGCCTGTGGACCGCTTCCACACACCAAGTTTGCCGCGCCGCGAACAGCAGACCGATCAAAGAGGCCGCGATCGACAAGAATAAAGTCGATGCGAGCACCCGCATTGGAGTACCGAGAGTTCTTGTACTGATCCCAACATGTGAAGCGCTCGCGCTCATTGGGCCAGAATGCAGTAAAAGAATCGACCATGCCGTCCTGCCTGATGAGTTCGTCGCTAATCCAATGCCGAAAGCGTGAGCGGCTGAAGAAAAGACGTTCTTCTTGGAAATCACTAAAACGCTGCAGAAGCGTGGCCACACATGGGCATACCGGACACCCGGATCCGAGCTGCTGCGCAAGCTGCTCAGGAATCACAACTTCGAAGACCTTCTGTAACAATTCGACCAGCTCACCCAAGGAAAGAGAGGTAGGAATCTTCCCGCGCCCCTTCCTGTCATCGACGTCGCTATAATTATCATCTAATGCATCGGCATCACCTCCGACTACTTCGCGACTGTGAAGATGGAAGGCGCCCTGAGCGTCTTCTAAACAGTCATGACTTTTGCCCAGCCGCACCGGCTTGTGCGTTTTAGCAGACACTGCATAAACCCAAAATCGAGTCGTCAGTACACCCTTCACTTTCATTTCCTCCTCCCTGATGAAGAGCCGGCCTTTTTGTGCGTCGCGTTCTTGCCGCATATCCGCGCGCTGTAAAACCAAAAGTGGCCACGGATCCTTGGAGGACAACGACGGAGCCAGTAAATCTAGAATGTCCGAAATGTACGGAGCCGTGAGCTTGGCAAAGTCGCAAAGTGGACAACACCTGTTGGATGATGGTTCGCAGCAAAGTGTGCTCAAACTGTCGACGAGTTGGAGATCCACCATTCTCCAGCGCCAGAATTGGTCCTGCGCGCGGTACGCAATGTTGAGATCGCCGGCAAGAATCACAGCCTTACCCTGGGCGCGCTGCTGCTGCATGCTAGAACGCAAATGTTGCAGAAAGCTACGCTTCAAGTGCCATGCGGCCTCAGAATCCGCAGAGCAGGGCACGTACACGTTGAACACCACAAACGCGCCGTGGTCAGTCATGATTGCCCTTCCCTGAGCGTCAAGATGCGCATCCTGTAGCACACGGGTCGTGGCCCGCAACGTCCTGCCTTTCGCCCTCACAAGCGTCGCGACCCCGTTCCACCCGCGAGCAGCCTTATCTGTCGGTGCGTTCCAGAACGACTCCGTGACATATGCGCCGAGCTTCTCTGCTAGCGAACGGTCGGTCTTGAGCGCAGATACGGCAACCTTAACTTCTTGGACGCACAAAATGTCAATCGCGTGCCTTTCCATCCACTCGCTTACTCCGCCCGGATAGTGCTCCAGGATAACCTCGACTGTTTTGATCCATGACGCCGCGTTTATCGATACGAGGTGCATGCTGTCTCGCTGCAGCCGCAGCACGAGCACGAGCACGCACGCTCGCGCACGGCTTTCCGCCCGCAGAATTTCACCTTGGCTGTCTAAACGTTCGTGTGCCTGGGCCAGGTGAAGGGGAAAAAAATTGTATTCAGAGACTGGGTTCTCCAGCGTGTTTACCCGAGACCTTCTAGACATACAAGCTATGGGTTACATCACGCGACAAGGCGCCCTCAATGAGTCTGTGTGACTCGATATCCTGGATGACAGGTATTTCCCCGCGCCGGAGAAGCAGAATGCCAATAGAGAAAAAGGCGTCAGAATTGTGTCGGAACTGGGAACTGACATTTTTCACACAAAGGCATCAACATACAATCCTGTCAGAGTACGATAGCTTGTCCTCAGCCGTGGAGCTCAAACGAGGGCAAGAGTGGCGGAACCAGCAGATTCGTGCAGCGCTCAAAATACGTGGGACTCTTGACTCCGAAGGCTCATTCTGTGTTCACGTCGATGGTGCACTATGCGGAGCAAATGCTTCTGCACGCCGTTGCGCCTGCTCCATATTCGCCAGCGCATCGTCGAGCGCTCTCTCATAGCGATCGGGAAAGTGATTCCTGATGCAGCTTTCTGTGATATGGATACGCGAAAAGAAACTTCTGGGCACCTTGTGAATCGAGTAGGTATCCATGGTGGAATTCTCGGCCGCTGTGCCAGCAAGGGCGTTGTTCTGGCTCGCACCGGTCTCTCGAGTGCTGTCCATCACTAAATCGTGCCCGTTGATAAACCAGTACAAATTCGGGCCCGGAATCTGGAGCTCAGCAAAGTGGAACTCCTGCTCCATTTCAATCCGCGTTTCTTGCCGTTCAACGCGCGTTTGCTCACTCGCACGCTCTGTTTTCGAGCGACGCGAAAGCGCAGCTTCCAACTCGCGCAACGCATCCTCGCACATACGCGCGTTCGCGATGGCTTCCCTGCGTTTGCCGTCCAGCAGATCAGAGCTGTCAATCGATACGAGCTCGTCCAGCACCTTGACAACACTCCAGACAGACAACTTGGGTACGATATCGTCCGAATGCGCAAAGTTGAAAATGCATTTGTGCACCAGCTCAGCCATTTCGCTAGGGAAGGCGCCTTTGCCTTCCTCGTCAAATGGGCGAAACGACGGTGGAGGAGCAAAATTGTAACATTTCAGGCGGCCGGCATGTGCAAGCTCCCGACACTTTGCATTCTGGTGCAGCATAAACATCAGCAGACACGTTGCCGTTCCGGCGCCGAGCGAATGACCGGTCACGACAAGTGTATAAGATGGATAAAGAGCGATGAGGTCATTCAAATAATGGTCGAGCTTGAAAGCGTACAAGGCAGCTGCCGAGCGGACAAACCCGGCGTGTGCCTCCCCCCAGGGCACATCGCAACCAGTAAGATGTGCCTCTTCCTCTGCGGTCATCTCGTCGCCCAACCACTCCTGAAGTTTTTCGAAGCTCGGGGGGGAATGCCGTCTCTTCAGCCACAATGTCTGTCAACGCATCAGCAACCGACAGCGTGCCGCGAATGGCGACAACAATTGAGCGAGTCTTGTGATCTAATGATACGAAATGCGCGGGCATGAAGAGGCCGGCGCCCAGCAAATCGAGCGACACGATGTCGTCCTCCTTGACGCCAACGTGTTCCTCTATCAGAGCAACACTATCGATCGGGATGCTTGTGAGGGGCAAGATTCCCAACGCCTTCATCAGCGTGATTCCATAGCAGCAGGTTGTAAACTTCATAAAGCGGGATGCATGCAAAAGCATGTCTTCTAGTTCACTCGGCGATGCAGGCTGAAACGGTTCTGCAGGTAGCGTATCGTAGGCATGTCGCGCTGCCGTCGCGTGCAGGGATGTATGCGCCAACGACAGAATCGACAAGTCCTGCGCAATTGGGTATCTGAGCTCCAGAGGTCCACGCGCCGATGTGCCAACAATTTTGGCAATGCGTTCCACAACTCTTTTGATCGATACAAAGGCTGACTGCGCAATTGCAATCTGCATGGCGAACGTAGCGGTCGAGACGATTCTTCTGTTTCTCCAGCTTGTCATTAGTCTCCGCACGAAGCGAAATGTCAGAAATGCCGCGCCACACCACGCCACCGCGCCTGCGGGAGACAATACCGCAGGTACATACACAAGCACAGGTACAAGCTCTGCGTACGCAGTCGCGGCGTACGCGGCCGTCGAGCACAGCCCCAATGAAAGCAACGCCGAGCTCACGGAAATCATGCGCTGCGTCTTGGGTGCAACTAGTGTGCCGCTCTTCTCCACATCAAAGCTCGCTTGAGACGCCGAGCCTCGGCGGCTTTGCATGGTCACCAATCCAAAGTGCCGCCGCCGCATTTCCGGCAACGTTGCTGTCGCGGCCGCCGCCGCTGCGGATGAACGGACCTCCCGAACAGGAGTTTTATTCGGAGCACCCCAGATGCCACCCATCACGCCGCTTTTTCTGACGGCCCTACCTAGCCCTAGTTGACTCACACACACACCACGAGCCAGAATCATTCTCTTCAACGCAGACACTGACACGCGCCTCAAAAACTTGCTCAGACACAGACACAGTCTCGTGTGCGTGTCCAATGCTACCACCAAGACGAAAGACTGACGCGCAAGCCAGACGCGCGGCAGCGCGGGACGCCGAAACGCGACGCGATGCCAGCGCCGTGCCGCTACATGCACCACCAACACCCAGGCACCACGCCTCCTTGCCTCCAACCACCAACCACCAACCATCCGCCAACCAGTTGCACCATGTAATTTTGGATTGTAATTTTTACAATGCGTCAAGTAATTTGTGTAGTGTTTAATATATTTTTTAATATTTCAGAAAGTGATTGCATATCCCATTTGGCATAGTAAGATGAAATGGCAATTACAAACGAATGTGTTATTTATCTAGTGTCCCACATTTTACTGCTTTTCCAGTGCAGGGCGTGTTGGCGTGAAGCCTGCGGTTCAAGCGGGACAGAGAAAGGAGAATGAGGAAGCGACGGAGCGAGGCGAGCGGGCATCGAGTGAGGCGGAGCGTGCCGATTGATTGCGAAAGACGCGCGCCGCGCGGCTCTCGTGCTGTACCTCCTGGTCGCCGCGGCGCGGCTTCTGTGAAAGCAGGGTGTGTAGAGTATCTAGAGTGTAAATGAGCGCTGGCGGATTTATCGTGGACCGGACCTAGCCTTCTTCGTGACGATGAGTCGCACCGGCGGTCTGAGCTCCGGTCGAGCAAATACGGCGGCTTCGTCGGAGGTGCATGCGTCTGCAGTGGGACGGGAGGGTCGTGGTCGCGAACATGACAAGACGAACTTCCCGGCAAGCTTGCTGCGGCGGAGGAAAACAGAAAAATTACAAAAGAGCCCGCCTCAGACGCAAGCGCAAAGCGGCAATGTGGTGAGGCGTCGACAAGAAGGGGAGCAACCACATTTACATGACCAACCGTCACAACGTACAAATCCAGAGGCGGCGGAGGTCCCACCTGACGAACTGGCATTGCGACCAGTCCTTTCGGATATTTCGATTCCGCCGCACTCACGGCCACAAAGTCGGGAGACCTGCACGTCCAAGTCTTCGGTGGATGTAGCCGAAGTATCGGCGTCAGTGTCGAACGGCTCTTTACATAGTCAATTATCGTACGCTGCAGCAGGCAAGAAAAGCTCGTCGGAACGAGCAGGCGCAGAGCGAGAGAAGAATCACAACACAGCGAGCGCGGGTACCAACAAAGTGCACGGCGTGCCAGTGACAAGTCGGCTGTCTCCAGTAATGAGTGGAGCAATATATGGATCACTACGTTCGCCGAAGCCCTCGTCGACACAAAACGCCGGGTCGCCGTCCTTCTCTGCAAGGCGGCCTACATTTGGTCCCTTTCGCCAAGGCTCGAAGGCAAACAGCAACGGCTCTGGCAACAGCTCGAATCTTGCGGATCAGCTGCAGCAGCAGCTGCCTCAGAATAAGGATCGGTACTTATCTGAGGCTCAGGAGGTGCATTACGTGCGGCTCTTTCGCACATACGCAGTGAGGCACAAAGACGGTGAGTATTATTTAAGGGAAAAGGGTCTCGCGCGGTTGTTAAATCACATCCACTACCCGGTGCGCGACCCGCAAGAGGTTTTCAAGCGGCTCGATAAGAGTAAGGACGGTCTGATTAGCTACGACGAGTTCCGCGAGTACGTAGTGACTCGCCTTCAGCAACAGAACGAAAGACATTCAAAGGATGACGTCGAGGTGATTTTCGACTATGTGCTCGGCAAAGGTAATGGCGAGGACGTAATTACGCTCGACAAGTTTCGGGAAATCTTGTTGGGCTTCAACGCGGACGGGGATGCGTTCAGTGAAGACGAGGTGCAGCGGGTGTTCGATGGTATCGACAAGGACCGCAGCGGAACCATCACGCGCAAGGAGCTGGAAAAGTTTTTTACTGCCATGCTACACATTGAAGAATAATCAATTGAGCATGCCGACGCAGCGCATGGACACCCGGACCAGCACCCCTTCGCCCGCGCGGCACGCTTGGCGCGCATCATTTGTACAGAAAACGTTTGGACCACAAAGCAGACAATTGGACAGCAACCTGCATAACTAGAAACGGAATTCGACGTGATGTCCCTTGCAATATTTGCTGCGCTCCAGCGAGACGCAGGAATACGCTAAGCAGTCTAACTCGCTCTAAAACTCCAATTCCGCTCTCTCGCGGCTTTGCAAAGCTTTTCATGTCGTACATGCTGCGCCTGTTTCGTGCCCGTGGGTGTCTCCAGCGAGAGCCGAGAGAGCGCTGCTTTTCTGCAAGTGCAAAGCCGGCCCGGCCGGAATAAACTCGTGTCCGCTCCTAAAGCAAATCAGACACATTTTCCATGGCCAGCCTTGCGTTCACCCTCGCAGAATACGCACTTTCGAGTCACATCGGCGACGAGGTGGACTGGTTTCGGCGGCGGGACACGAGTGAGCTCAGGCTAGATTCAAACCCCTTGTCACATCACTCTTTTCCGCCAGCGAGCTGCAAGGGCGTCGACTCTTGCAGACCATTAGAATCATGATTATCATCATTGTCGTCGTCACTCACTCCCGCGCTCCATGTCGAGTAGAATGCCTCCCAAAGCTGCTTTTCAAAGCCCGCCCTCTCGCCGCTAATTCGAACTTCGCGGTCCGCACGAGCAAAGAAGCTTCGAAGAACGGCATAACGTGGCCACGCCCGTCACCCACGAGTTGACCAAGCCAGGACACGCGGCACGCGGCCATCACCTCCCACAAAATTCAAACGCACACACGCTGCGCGACACCACGTCGCGGCCGCCGCATCGCAACCTTCCGCGACTCGTCACGGCCTGCGTCTGCGTGAGCACCGTCTGATCGCGAACGTGGACCCCGAGTCCATGCCGGAGAAAGCGCGTGAAATTCATCCAGCCGACTTGCTCGAGCGACCAGAAGACGTCATCGCGGACACGACAACGCTTTCACAAGCACGGATGCGGCACGTAATGGTGCATTTGAACGACAATTGGTGCAGCCGCGGCGCAGTGGGATGGTGCGTGGCCCCGCCGTTTGTGCTCTTTAG
The DNA here is from genome assembly GCA_008690995.1 of Porphyridium purpureum. Classification (NCBI taxonomy): domain Eukaryota; phylum Rhodophyta; class Bangiophyceae; order Porphyridiales; family Porphyridiaceae; genus Porphyridium; species Porphyridium purpureum. The sequence goes on from VRMN01000009.1 coordinate 489,553, forward strand.
TCGCACGTCTTGTCCACCGCCTGCGGCACGGAATGTGCTCGGGACGGCGACTGCGTCGTCATCGCGGCGGACGCGAACGAGGAGAGTGGTTTGCATGGCCTGGGACGACATCCACAGCCTTGGAGATTTGGAGCGCGCGTACAGGGAGCACGTGGATAATCAGGGGGCAGTTATGTTCCGCGGCAATCCGCGCGCGTCGGTGATGGTGATTGGCGAAGGGCCGGCCAAAGACGAGTCTGGGATAGATGGCCCACTGCTTGGGCGCGCCGGCCAGTTGCTGGACAGGGCCCTCCGGTCCGCAGGTCTCAGTGAAGAGAATGTTTACATTACGAATTTGATCAAGTACAGAAAGCGCGACGCGGATCCGACCGAAGAGACGCTCGAGTACAATCAGCTTCTGCGGCTCGAGTTATCGCTCATCGACCCAGACGTGGTGATCCTTTGCGGACGAGCAGTCAAAGAAGCGCTGCTGCCTACTGAAAAACGAGGCATCACGGCCATCCGCGGGAACTGGTACGACATTCGCGAAGAAAATTCCGGAAGAAGGCGCTGGTTCTTCCCTGTATTTCATCCCAGCTACCTGCTCCGAAACCCGCGATGGACTTCAACGAGCCCTAAAGCCCAGACGTGGTACGACATGCAGGCCATCAAAGAGAAACTTGCAGATCTGCCTTTGCGGTAAGTCACAGCTTGGACCCATCATTGAATCCTTTTCACCGCACTAGAATCACACAACACGGGTTCTGTCTCATTTCTAGGTGCAAACAGACACATATTTCCAGACATGCATGTCCTCTGAACCTTTCTGCGCGTCGCGTCGTTGGTTGTGCTGGCGTATCTCACGGTCGAACGCATCATGCGAGCGAACAACCTGCTCGTGCTCCATTCCACAACCGGTTTCTCCTCCACTACCTTGCTTAACGGCGTATCGGCTTAATGACTGAAACCGTTTGTTTCATGTATTATTAAACGGTGTGATTTTATGATTTTAACTGTACACCTTGGATTAACCGAATCTTTTTCTTTTTCGCGCCAAGTGGCGAGAGGAGGCGGTGGTGGGTTTTGTGTGCCGGAGAGAGAAGAGAAAGGAAGAGCCGAGGCGCATTCGGGGCGACGGTAAGGGGAGCGGGAAGGACAGGTGAGGATGGAGGACACGCTGCAGTTTGCAGGCGTGCTGCTGGCTGGGCTGGGGGTTGGGGAAGGCACGCTGAAGATTGCGAGCTCGGGGCTGGCGTGGCGAGGACGAGAAGGCGCTCGGGTGCTCACGGTGAACAAGGCGGATCTGCAGCAGCTCGTGTGGCTGCGCGGCGGGCGCGCGCAGCAGCTGCGGTGCGTGTGTCGCGGGCAGATCTCGCACCGCTTCGAAGGGTTTAAGGAGTCTGATTTCGCGTCGATTGAGGCGTTTGTGCAGAAGCACGCGCTGATTGGTGCCGCGCCCAAGGACGGCCAGCACCTCACGCGCTTAAAACAGGCGTCGCGCGGGTGGTCGTGGGGGACGGCGTCCGTGTCGGGCGGCGCGCTGTACTTTCATAACGATAAGCTGGAGGAGGTCTTTGAAATATCGCTCTCGTCCGTCGCGCAGGTCAACCTGAGCGGCGCCAACGAGCTCGGGCTCGAGTTCCACACCGATGATACGGCGGGCGCTATGGATGAATGCATGACCGAGCTGAGGCTTGCCATTGCAGAAGAGGCAGAGGCCGAAAGTCTGGCCGAGGCGATTCGCGACAAGGCAGACACTTCCGCATTTGCGGGCGAGCGTCTTGCCAGCTTTTCCGAAATCTCCTTGCTCGTGCCGCGTGGCAAGTACGAGGTGGAGCTATTCCCCAACTATTTCAAGCTTCACGGGCGGAGCGTAGACTACAAAATCTTGTACTCGAGCGTGACCAAGCTGTTCTTACTGCCCAAGCCAGACGAGATTCACGTGTCCTTTGTGGTGTCGTTGGACCCGCCGATCCGCCAAGGAAATACCATGTATCCGCACTTGGTGTTTAATTTCAAGGCCGACGAAGAGGTGTCCGTGCAATTCAACATTAGTGCTGAGGAACTCGCACAAAAGTATGAAAAACTCAAGCCCACCGAGGAAGGCGAGCTTTGGCGCGTCTTCAGCAAGTCCGTGCGGCACCTGTCCGGCAAGCCGCTGCATATCCCGCGCTCTTTCACGTCTGTCCATGAGCAGCGCGCCGTGCGTACTGCCTTGGGTGCTAACGAAGGCTACATTTTCTTCCTCGAGTCCTGCATGTTCTTCCTGAACAAGCCACCCACGCTGATTCGCTTTGATGACGTCGAACTTGTCCAGTTCAAGCGCATGGATAACTCGAGAAGCTTTGATCTGTCAGTGACGCTCACAAGCGCGCAAGTCTTCCTGTTCAGCAACATTGATCGCGCAGAATTCGACAATATTCATGAGTTTCTAAAGTCGCACAAGGTACCGATGGCAAGCATTGCTGCGCACGTGAAGAAATTGAGCAGCGGCCGCGGCAGCGCAGCCGTGGACATGGAGGTCGACGGTGGCGATGATGACGATGAAGGTTCGGAGGAGAGCGAGGACGAGGACTTTGACGTCAAGGCCGCAGCCAAGAAGGGGGGCAAAAAGGGTGGAAATAAGAAGGACAGTGGCAGCGAGGCGAGCGATGCATCGTCGTCGGATATGGACGACGATGAGCTGGACGCTGAATTCGAAGAAGCTGCAGAAAGCGAGGACGAGCGACCGAAGAAGAAGAAGAAATAGGTAATGGGTGAAAGGCGACAGAGCAGTTTGTCTTTGTACAATATTGAAACACCATGGCGAGCCAAGCTGCTGCCTAAGAAAAGCGGTAGTGCCAGGCAACGCACATGAGCATCACATCCACGGCCGGTATTGCGTCCTCGCGGTGTCGTGTCTCCACCTTCACGTGCACATGGCTTCCAAGTCTTGGTCTCACCACCGAGACCCACTCATGTGAGTCTCGAGACCAAGGGAACCTGCTGTGTGTTTTGTGCTTGGGTCTCACGGCTTGACCCGTCATGAGCCTTTGAACTGGATTGCATCCTTTCCCTTCGGCCATCGTGTTCTAAGCCCCCCGCGATTCTCTACAGCACTTCGGGTGTCATGGCGCTACAGATGCGCGATGTGGTGATCGAACCGCCAGAGTTACGTGGCGTCGACGAGCCCGTGGTTATCTCCTTTACTATCCTGGCCCACGCGACGGCACGACAGGCACATGTGAGAGTCGAGTTTTGTTTTGTGCGGGATATCGCGTGGGAGAACAAGTCGTGGTCGCTAGGATCGCAGTATCATACGATCTCTGCGTGCCCCCAAGACAGCACCCCGACCGCTCCCGTGGCCATACGTGTCCAGCAGAGGATACGCTTTGGCGCGCAAGACGACCTTGCAGAACGCGTGGATGAAGAAAACGTGTCTATGCTTGTGATCGTAGTTGAGGTGGCAGAGGATCGCGACGATTCGGCTGCACGCGCACAGGCGAAAGCAACACTGCACAAACTCACGTACAAGTGGATCTCGCAGGTGGTGGCAGAAAAGGACGAGGACAGTGGAGCGACGCTCTGGAAGCGTCTTATTCTTCCAACCACTGAGCCAGCCGCGTAACGACTGCACCTATCAATCTAACAATCGCGCGCACCGCCAGCGACAAGTCCGCTGCCACTCGTCATGGCGTCTTCGTTCTTCCGACGCACATTGCCGCCAAGCTGCACGGCGTTAGATGATGTGGACGGGATCGGAGCGTCTCGACTACAAGAGGCTATGCAATCTGGCAATGCCGCTTATTTTAGTGTTCTTATTTCTGCGGGCAACGCCATTCAATCGTTGCCAGCGTTCTGCGCGCTATCGTCGCTGGTGCAGGTCCTAAATGCGCTCGAGGTCGATCCAGGGCGCGTTTGGAAGGGGCCGTGGCGTTGGTGGGATGAAACGTTTCTTGATTGTTGCCTGCCGCTTAGCGTGGTGGAGCAAAACGGTATCACACTTCCCGAATTCATTTGCGTGGCGCAGTGTCAGGGACTGCGGGTCCAAGCATACCAGCCCGAGGCAGACACACCGGGCAAACGAATTTCCGCAGCGGGCGTGATTGGACTGTCCGAGTTTCGCGCAATCATTGTGCGCACGTGTACTGCCACGAAGCCTAGGCAAAGCGGATTTCTGGTGGTATCGTACTCGCGCAAGACACTCGGGCAAACGGGCGATGGGCATTTCAGTCCACTGGGCGCGTACCATGCGCCCACGGACACCGTTCTGATTCTAGACACCGCGCGGTTCAAGTATTCACCGCACTGGGTCTCCGTCGCGCTTTTGTACGAAGCCATGATTCCGCATGATTCGGCTACAGATGGACCCCGCGGTTTGGTGCATCTCATGCCTCCTGGACACGGCCTGGTTGGCAGTGGTGGCAGCTTTGCAATGGTCCGCAACCTCCCTCTTACCTTTTTAGAGCGCAAGACTGAAGCCAGCAACGAGGCTCTGAGCGAAACGATACGTCAGTTTGCACGTGGAATGCGCGCTGAGCAAGAGCAAGCCCAGATCAAGGTGCTGGGGGACGAGGGTAAATTTTCAGAAGCCTGGCTTCATGGGATGGCCGAAAGGATTATCACATGGGAGTTGCACGCGCACATCCGGATTGGTCTGTTCTTGGACCGCACTGATTTTGTTGCGGTGGTAAGCGATGAGCCAAGAAAATGCTGCAGGATCATATGTAAGTTGCCTCGCATCGAAGGCGAGCAGCGGCAGGTGATCGATGCGATTGGGCGCTTGAGCCCCGAGCACCATCTGAGCACGCGTATGTTGGCGGACCTGCTATTGAGCAAGTACTCTGTCGAGTTCCTCAACGACTGCTCACCGCGAGACCTGATTGCTTTGCGAAGCTGTGTGACTGTGGTGCTTCTGGGGGTGCAGCTCTTTATAGAATTGGGAGACGCTGATCCGTCAAACTCGGCTCTGTCACCGCCCCACCACGCGCACTCTGCTTTAGAGCGCAGAGCGCTTCTATCAGACCTTGCGCTTCTCAACAGTAACCCCGTTGCGCAGGCCAACTTTCCCGAATCGCACCAGTGGATGGCACTTCTACCATCAGCCGAGACACGTCGCGAGGTGGTTCGTGTCGCGCACCAATTCAACACGCTTTCGGAAGACTGATTTGTGTTGTCTACTAAAAATACCACGTTTTACTATAAATTTACAGAAGCCAGAACATTCGGAGCGCGAGGGAGAGCGCGGGAGGGACAGAGCGAGTGAAGGGTGGGAGACGAGAGCAGAGCGCGGTGAGAGGTGTCTCTGCATTCACGATGCAGCGCAAGCGCCTCGGCGGTATTACCGCGCTGCTGTTTGTTTCGGCACTGCTCGGGACTGCGTGGCTGTGCTTGGTCTCGCGACACGTGCACGCGTTGCCGCTGAAAGGAGCAGCGAATGACACGGCGCGAGCCGAGGGCGCCGGCTTTGGAAAGGCTGCGGGGGTCGCGGCGGCCGCGGGGCATCATCAGCATGAGGCGCATCACGGTAAGGATGTGGCGCCAGATCGTCAAGGAGGCTCGGGGCTCTTCAGGTCGAAAGCGGGGCAGAAAGACTCTACTCAGAAGCTCGCGGCTGGCGCCAACACCAAGGTCGTGTTCGACCACACGGGTGTGCAGAAAAAACGAGAGGGTGTGGCGGGTTCTTCCGAGGCAGAGATGCACAGCAAAGTCGATAAGTTCGCCAGTCTTTTGAAAAATAAGCGCAAGGCGGACATGGAGGTCGTTGAAGTGCAGCGTGCCGAAATTTTGAACAAATCGAAAGAGGCCAGGGACAAGGTAGGAACGCAGGGTGACACGCAGGCAGAGAGGGAAGCACGTGATTCGCCGATCAAGTCGTCCCATGCCAAGTATCGCTCTTTGCAGCGAGAGCTCGCTGTACAGCAGCAGGGGCAGGTGTTGGAGAAGGAAATGAAGTCGGAAACTCTGGACGGGGCGGATGCTGATGCAGCGCGCGCAGCCGCCATAGAGCATGCGCACGAGTCTCACGATACACCTGTCGAACTGGGACCTGGCGGACACATTGCGGCCCCAGAGCCAGACGATGCTATCGGGAGGGAACGTCATTCACATCGTAACGCGAACCGAAAGGATATCGGTTTGGCAGGCGGGCAAGTCGCCGGTATTTCGCCAGAAAAGCACAATGTGATCGTGGCCGGTGTGCCGGAAGATCGTGGAGACGACGACGGAACGGGTGTATCTTCGAACGCGCTAAAATCTTCAGGCAAAGAAAACGTGTTGGTGTCCAACACGTATGACACAACAAAGCTCATGCGCATGTTTGAGCACCTGGAAAGACTCTTCCAGGATCTGGACGAGCGCGGTCGCGATATGGATTCAAAGCGGCGTAAGATCTTGACGCGTCGTATCCGAAAGATGGCGCAGCGCTGGAAGGAAAACGAGGATGAGTTCATTCGTCGCGCAGAAGATGAGAAAGCGTTTGCGAAGCGCTACAACAAGCTGCTCCCCATCCTCAAGCAGGCCGACTTGCTCCGCATGGAGGAAGACGAATCTCTGGGCCAGGACCTGTGGCCGGTTGTCCACCAGGCGTTCAGCCAACGTGACTCGGGCGACCAGTAAGGGGGGAGCAAAACAGCCCACCTTTGCACCTTTTATCTTGGAATAAAATCTTATGTGTTGGAAGAGAGGCGAGGAGGAGAATGTTTGTAGGGATCGGCCGCGCCACTGCTGTCGCTGCTGAAGCGCCAGCGATAAGAGCGAGACCTGCATCAATTGACGTGACGATGTCGATGCGGAGCGCGATGAACGCGAGACGTTGCTGGTCCGCGTGGGCGCGAAAACTGGACGCGTGCGGGGGTGTGGCGGCTTGCCTTCGAACTGTCACTCGCTCGGACGGAGCTCGCAAAAATCCGTACGTGCGCATGCAGTCGACGACACCCGCGTTCCAGTACAAGGAGTTGTTCCCCGCGGATTCCAGTGCGACGGCGGAGACGGAGTATCGCAAGATCGAGGGCTCTGAAAAGTGGGTGGAGGAAGTGACACTTGGCAACCGCACTTTCCTGCAAGTGGATCCGCAGGCACTGCGAAAATTATCTGCAGACGCGTTTGTGGACATCGCGCACTTGCTACGCCCCGCGCACCTGCAGCAGCTGTCCAACATTCTGAAGGATCCGGAGGCCTCATCGAACGACCGATTCGTTGCGCTCGAGCTGCTAAAGAATGCAAACATTGCGTCGGGCATGATTTTGCCGGGCTGCCAGGATACTGGCACGGCCATTATCTTGGCCAAGCGTGGCATGAATGTCCTAACGGACGGAAATGACGAAGAGGCGCTTTCTCACGGCGTCTTCGACACATACACTGGCACGAACCTCAGATACAGTCAGGTTGCTCCACTCGACATGTACACGGAGGTGAACACGAAGACCAACTTGCCTGCGCAGATCGATATCATGGCTACGAAGGGAAGCGAATACAACTTTCTTTTCATTGCGAAAGGAGGCGGATCCGCCAACAAGACGTTCCTTTATCAGCAAACCAAGGCGCTTCTGAACGAAAAGAAACTGATGGCGTTCCTCGAGGAGAAAATTAAGACTCTAGGAACGGCGGCATGCCCGCCGTACCACCTCGCAATTGTTGTGGGTGGGCTTTCCGCGGAGCTCACATTGAAAACGGTCAAGCTGGTGAGTACAAAGTACCTGGATTCGTTGCCGACCAGCGGTTCCGAGTTTGGCCAGGCCTTCCGGGATCTCGAGCTCGAGAAGAAAGTTTTGCACCTCTGCCAGCAACTCGGGATTGGCGCACAATTCGGCGGAAAGTACTTTTGCCACGACGTGCGTGTGGTGCGCCTACCGCGGCACGGCGCGTCATGTCCGGTGGGCATTGGGGTGTCGTGCTCGGCCGATCGTCAAGCAAAGGGAAAAATCACGAAGGAGGGCGTATTTTTGGAAAAGCTGGAGCGCGACGTGGGTAAATATTTACCCGAAGTCACGGAGGATGCGTTGGGCAAAGAAGATGCATCCAGCCAGGTCGTTGAAGTGAATTTGAACGAACCCATGGATCAAATCCGGCTCAAGCTGAGCAAGTATCCGATTCGCACGCGTCTGTCGTTGACCGGAACCATGGTGGTGGCGCGCGACATTGCGCACGCTAAACTGCTTGAGCGCGTTGAAAACAACGAGCCGCTGCCCGACTATGTCAAGAACCATATCATATATTATGCGGGGCCCGCAAAGACGCCAGCAGGTTATGCGTCCGGGTCGTTTGGGCCGACCACGGCGGGCCGCATGGATGCGTACGTGGACACCCTCATGAAGCACGGCGCCAGCTTTCTCACTCTTGCCAAAGGCAATCGCAGCAAGGTTGTGACCAAGGCTTGCAAGCAGTACGGGGGCTTTTATTTGGGCTCGATTGGAGGGCCGGCTGCGATTCTCGCACAGAATTGCATCAAGAAAGTCGACGTGCTCGAGTATCCAGAGCTTGGCATGGAAGCGATCTGGAGGATTGAGGTGGAAAATTTTCCTGCATTTATTGTGGTTGACGACAAGGGCAATGACTTTTTCGAAAAGTGGGCCATGTAGAGAGTGAATAGATTGACGCTTTGTCTCGCAGTTCCCCATTTTCCTTGGCCTAGAGGCCAGACGCTTTGTACTCGCTTGGACCGGTGATATAAATCCACGCTTGCGCAAAGGTGCTACCGACTGGTCGCCTTTTTGCAGCACTCCAAACACCGAAGGAGAAGAAACAGAGAAAGCAATCCTTCGTTTCGCTTCGTTTTGTTATGTCGAACGAGTCAGCCTGATGCCTCGTCACAACTACTTCCAAGAAGACGCCTTTTATAATTGCATAAGTTTATACTAGATCAGAACTTCGTGCGCTTGTTCTGGTAATTGTTCTGGAATCCATTAGATCCCCCTCTGTGTTCGCTGTAGTTCCGCTTGCCTCCTCCACTGCCTCCATTACCGTACCCGCCTTGACCTCCATACCCACCACCGCTGCCCTTCTTGTCGCCCCATTTCCCGCGCTGGAACGACTTGCGCTCGCGCAGCTGGGCCTCAGCGTCCCGGATATCCATCTCGTTCTCCATCAAATCTGGAATACTTTCAAGCACCTTGACCTCTAGTCCGGTTGGAAGGGTGTCGGCCTTGTCACGGACCTCCTTGACGTACTGCTCACCCAGGTCGAATACGATGCCAGAACCATCCTTCAACATAACAGGCCCGCGCACTGAGCCAGCAAAGCCGGCACTGAAGAAGCGGCGCAGGACACCAAGCGCACTGCGGACATTGTCAAATCCCTGATGGCTTGTTAGAATCATTGCCGTATTGCCTTCAAAGCAGGACAGTAGGCTGCGCGACTTGATATGTGAGGTATAGCCCGTAATGCATGCCAGCGCCGCGCTCAGCGCGTCCTCGGCACCCCGTTCCTTGATGATTTTTTGCGCGGCCTCGCGAAACATGTCAATGTTTTCTTCGTGCACGTTGTCCATGCTCTTGACTGCATCTTCACCCACGCCGCGCATAATATCCTTTGGCTGCGGCGGTCCCGCGCGCTTAAATTTGATGCCGGTCTTGTGCTCGATGACGCGGATTGCCGACTGCTCTCGTTGCGAATAGAACGTGACGCAGACGCCCTTCTTACCCGCGCGACCCGTGCGGCCGCTTCGGTGAATGTATGTTTCGTAGTTGAGCGGCGGGTGGGTCTGCACAACGAGGTCAACGCCTTCGATGTCGAGCCCACGAGCAGCCACATCGGTGGCAATCAAGCAGCGCACCTTGCCTGATCTGTACTTGTCGAGCGTCGCGTCGCGCGTCGCCTGCGGAATATCTCCGTGCAGCACTGCGCATCCGAGCGCCACCAGTTTCTCGTGCTCAGCCAGCTCGTTCGCGTCTCTCTTTGTGTCGCAAAAGACGAGCGACTTGCCGTACGTGCCGGCGTGCACTTTCACAAGATCACCAAGCGTGTCACCGCGCGCCATGGGCGGGCACGGAATCACATTGTGCTCAATGTCGGAATTGGTGCGGTTCTTGTCCTCGCCGACCGTGTCGATGGTGCGAGCACCTGGCTGGAGGTACTTGTGCGTCAGGTCCTTGACCCACTTTGGCACCGTGGCCGAGAACAGCAGCGTCTGATGCTCGGCGGTTGCGTTCTCCAAAATTTTCTCCACGTCTTGCTGGAAACCCATGCTAAGCATCTCGTCGGCCTCGTCCAGCACGACAAACTTGACCGCGCTGATTCTCAACGTCTCGCGCTCCAAGTGGTCAATGACGCGGCCAGGTGTACCCACAATGACGTCCACGCCTTCGCGCAGCTGCTGGCACTGCGGGCCGAATGGCGTACCACCGTACAGACACGCGGCGCTGAGTCCATGCGCACCGGCGATGAATTCAAAGTCGCGGAACACCTGGAGCGCGAGCTCGCGCGTGGGCGCCAGCACAATGACCAATGGCAGCCTTCCACGGCGACGGCCATCAGACCAATTATTCTTCACAATGCTCTCCACGGTGGGCAACACAAACGCGAGCGTCTTTCCAGAGCCCGTTCGCGCGCGGCCAATGACATCTGTGCCGGCGCAGATGGTCTCGTACGTCGCGGCCTGGATGTCGAACAGCGAACTGATACCCTTGGACAGCAGCGCGCGCTTCGTGATGTCCGAGAAGTCATACCTATCGAGCGCCAGCGCGTCCTTGGCCACCTTTGTGCTGTCCATGGCCCTGTCCTCCTCGTCAGCACGCTCATCGCCATACCTGAACCTCTCCTCTGCGCCGTGCTCCTCTGCACGCCCACCACTCCTCCTCTCCTTCCTGTCCCCCTTGCCCGCCTTCCCAGCCGCATGCGACTCCATTGCGCGTGCTCCTGCGTGCTCTGCCTCCTCTGCCACCGCCGTCGCCACACTGTCCGACGACGCGCTACCCCCGCGGCCCAGCCTCTCCTCCTCCTGCTGACGTGCGCGTTTCTTCTCCTCCTTTCTCAACCGCCGTTCCTCCTCTGTCTCTGACACACGCCCCATTCTCCCTTCCTTCCTCGGTCCCCTTCTCCCTTCCCTCTCTCTCCTTCACCACACACACACCCGCTTACCACCCACTCCCACCGACCGCGCGCCTTCTTCTACACCACGCGCCGTTTTTTCCAGTTCTTCCTTCTCGCCTGTCACCGGCCGCGCGTCACCGCCAAAATCCACCCCACGCGCACTGTACACTACTCACGCACCACACTGTACACTATCCACAATCGGCCACCACACGCACTGTACACTACTAGCAAACAGCCACCGCGCACACTGTACATGAGTCGCCGACCGTGATTAAAATAAAGTTAAAGTTAACAAAAGATTAAATAATACGCGGTACATGTGTAGGTACAGCGTGTGTGTGTGTGTGTGTGTGGGACATGTGCACGCGGGTGGATAGGGGAGTGCGGGGTGGTGGGTGGTATTTTTGCGTGAAGCCATGGGCAAGTGTGGTTGGTTGTTTGATGCGCCTTCGTGGGCGTAGAGGAGAGGAGGTAAGACAGAGTAGTGCGGCCGGTTCGGTGCGTTGGTGGGTTGCAGAAATGCCGCGGAGGACGCTCGATGGCGTGCGTGCGTGTGGGGCGAGTGTGGGTGGAGAGAGCGCGCACGGGTAGCATGCGTGTGATGGACGGACTGGTTTCTTGATGTGGCGGTGGGGGCGGTTCACATTGGCGCGAGGGAATGGGCGCAAGGTCCGAGGACCGCAGCTGCCGCGTTGTGCACGCAGGTGGCACCACGCCCGTGCGAGATGGAATCCGGTCACCTGACTTCATCGGCGCATTACGTGTCTACCAAACGCGCGTTCTGAGATATACAAATTAGAGGGATGGCAAAGGAATGGTTGAAAAGCAGAACGATGCGTGTAGGGAATTGAAGGTGAGCACCGGTGGATGAGATGTGACTGCGTCGGAGCTGATGGGAGACTAGGTCGGATGCACGGTCGGGTTGTGACCATAAAAGGAGAAGGACAGAGGCATCACGATTATGGTGGTGAAGGTGGTGGTGACGGCGTATACATGGAGAGGAACGTGGGGTGACTTGGATGTGCGTGCTGAGTTCGTTGATTTGGGTCCTGGCTAGCACGCTCCGGAAGGTGGAAGAGACGCACAACATTGACGCCGTGATCCAGCCCCGCGTGGCTGCCTTGATCATGTCGGGACGCGTGTCGTTCAAGGTGTGTGTGGTCATTGTGTCGCTGGGGATGGTCTCATTGTTTGTCGTGCTGCTACCGGACGACATGCGCCACAGGCTCAGGTCTGAAAAGCCTCTGCCGGTGACGATCCGGATCGCAACCAGCGCTCGCAGCGTCGCGTCTCCTGCAGCAGGCGCAACGCGCGAGCTTAATAGCGACTTTGATGCACAGAGAGACGCCCTTTTAATCGAGAGGTTTGGTCTTGACCGCAACATGGAGCTTGAAGATGACGAACTCAATTTTCAATCTCTTGAAGATGCCGTGCGTGAAAATGGGGAGGACGGGCTCGCCGAAGCCACGGGCGAGGATTCTGACCCGGGGGAAGAGTCTTCATTTGAGGAAGAGCCGTATGAAGACTCCAGCTCCGGAGGCGAACATTCCGACTTTGAACGCGAAGGTAGTCCAGACTTGATGGAATCATTCGACATGGAATCCATCCTTATGCCGTAGCAACCTCCAGCGTTCCTACTCCCTTGATTCACACCATCTCGTCGAATAAGCTCTAGCTTGATTCGTTGACTGTGTCAGACGCGCAGCAGGACGAGTACGAGAAGAGAAGGTGGGAGGCGAGCCCATCCAAATGTCGCACAACCTGTCCACCTTTACATCATATTACTCCTAGTCGAACGTGTCTGATGACTCTTATCTGGTCTCTAAACTATGCGTACGTGCAAAATTTTCATAAAGTAAAAGAATGGGGAATCCTTGTGCGTGTCGCGATAATGCAGATGAATGAACTAGATTTCAATTCGACATATCGCTCGAGAAAGGCAATATCCCTTTGCGGAGTCTAAAATGCAAGCGTCTGAGACGCATAACCCCACATCAGGTACATCTGACATACATCTACTTTTTGCCCACCAAGCCAAGCTGATCAAGCATGAAAGCAAGATCAAACGCGCGCTCCCGCAAATACCGGTAACGATCGCTCGCACTGAAATGACCGACATCCAAATCGATCTTCAACAAGACCGGGTTAGAGTCGGTCTTATACTCGCGCAACTTCGCCACCCACTTACTCGGCTCCCAGAATGCAACACGCGGATCATACAGTCCTCCTGTGACCAGCAAACTCGGATACTTTTGCCGCGCGATATTGTCGTACGGCGAGTAGCTGAGCATGTACTCGTAAAACTCGGCCGAGTTTGGATTTCCCCATGCCCGCCATTCGCCTGTCGTCAACGGAATGGTTGAGTCCGACATGGTGTTCATCACATCTACAAATGGTACGCCGGCAATCGCGACCGCAAAAAGATCAGGTCTCATATTCAGCACAGCCCCAATCAGCAAACCGCCAGCACTACGTCCTTCGATGGCCAGCTTGCTAGGCTCCGTGTATTTTTCGCGAATGAGGTGCTCGGCACAGGCGATGAAATCCGTAAAGGTATTTGCTTTTGTCAAGTACCTCGCGCCAGGGTCATACCAGGTGTAGCCTTGTTCGCCGCCGCCACGGACATGCGCCAAAACCACAATCACCCCGCGATCCAACAGAGGCAAGTACTTTGCATCGAAAGACGGATCAATCGACAGTTCGTACGAGCCGTAGCCGTACAGAAACAGGGGGCTTGCGTCGCCCTTCTTCATTTTGTCCGTACGGTACACCATGCTCATGGGAACCTGCGTACCGTCCGGCGCCGCCGCATACAATCGTTCCGAGCTGTACAAGCTTCGGTCAAAGTGAGGAACCGGTTGCTCTTTGAGCAGCGTGCGTGCCTTGGAGACCACGTCATAGTCCCACGTCTGGCGCGGCGTCGTCATGCTGGAGTAGGAGAAGCGAAAGACGCTGGTCGTGAACTCCTTGTTCACACCGGGTCCTACGACGTGCGCCTTTTCGGGCAGATCAAGCACGTACCGCGTGTTGGCCGGGTCCTTAGAATTCATGAACCACAGCTGGCGATAGCCACCCTGACGCCCGCGCATCACAATGAAATCCTCAAACACGCTCAGGCCGTCCACTTTGATCGACGGATCGTAAGGAAATAGATCCTTCCAATATGCGGACGACGGCGCAGCGATCGAACAAAACATGACCTTGAAGTTTTTGGCAGCGTCCTGATTGGTGACGATCAGAAAACGCTCGTTATTCCAGTGATCCGGGTCATACTCGATCGTATCTCGACGGGCCTGCATGCACACAAGCTCGGGCTTCTGATCTGGGCGCACAGTGCTCAGGTCCAAATACCACCACTCGGACGTGTCAGTGCTCTGCGACCCGACAAAGAGGTACTTACCCGAACGCGACTTGAAATACGTTGCTGAGAATTCCTCGTCCGGTTCTGCGAAGAGCTCCACGTCCGTCGCGCAGTCAGTACCCAGCCGGTGCATCCACACTTTGTACGAGCGGTGCGCTTCGTCCTGGGTGGTGTAGAAAACAACATCATTGTTGATACCCCACGTGACACTGCCAGTCGTGTCGCGATCGATGCGATCGTTCAGCAGCTTGCCCGTGGCCAGATCCTTGAAGTAAATCTTGTATGTTTCATACCCCATATTGTCCAGCGAATAAGCCACCAGCGTGTGGTCGGGGCTGGGCTCGAGAGCGCGAACGTCACAATGGCTCAGTCCCTTTGCGAGCTCGTTCTCATCCAGCACGATTTCCTCTGCCTCGGAGCCGACGCGCTTTCGCGCATTAATGTCGTAGCTGAGTCCCTTGACGTTCCGATGATAGTACATGTACTGTCCGTGTCGATAAGGCACGCTTTCGTCAGTTTCCTGTACGTGCGACAGCATTTCTTCGTACAATGCCTTCCGTTCCGCCTCGAGGTGCTTGGTCGCGTACTTTGTGTACGCGTTCTCCAGCTGGAGGTGCCGAATGACCTTGGGGTCCTTTCTCTTATCGTCGCGCATCCAGAAATAGTCATCCATTCGCACACGCGGCGGATCCATGGGGCTTTCGCCGCGATTCTCTCCCGCCACTTTGCCAAACAGAACCTGTGCGGGCTTCTTCTCGGCGATGGGCGGTTTGTCCACCATGTCCGGAACACCATTCAAGCTAGCCTTGACGACCAAGCCCACCGCGAGCGCACCCAGAGCGACGGCAGCAGACTTGGCGCCAATCTTTAGCGCCGAACCCAAGAAACTGTCCTCATTCTTGCTGGAGGAGCGCAATTCATCTTCACGCTGCGCTCCCGCAACGAGCAGCTGCTTGTGCTCATGACCATCATGCCCCGATGCCCTACCCTTCGACGCCATTCTGTACGCTCTGCTCGGCTTCACACACGTGGACGACCGCGTTGCTCGTGTCGACGAGGAAGACGATGACGACGACGAGTACGAAAACACCGACCCCGCCGCAAACGCAGACGCGATTTCTACGAACCCACAACCCACCTGCGAGGCGTCGCGCATGAATTGCCCTCGCCGCGTCTGAGAACCACCGGCGAATTTCATCAAGGTCGAAACACTTTCTCCTTTTTTTCCCCCTCGACCTTCTTCCTTTTTTCATTCCGATCTCCGTGTCCCACACGCCTCAGATGCTGTCAGGGGTACAGCTATCAGGTACACTAATGTACTTAAAAGTACAGTGAAGTACAGTGGTCAGGAATGTTCGGCGCAACCGACAAGCCGCCAGAAGAGGTGGTGGTGGAAACGACGAGGTCGAGGTGGAGGTTGTCGCGCGACCGTTTGAGCCCGCCGACATCTTTGATGTCTCCGCTGCACGCAACCGCCTCTAAGATGAATGCGTCAGCTCTTCTCAGAGCAAGTCTACCGTATAAACAACGCCGCCCAAAACCCGGCCGGTGAGCAAACCGCCACATGGGCAGAGAGGCGCCGCCGCGGCAAACACGTTCTTCACGTAGAATTCCTCGCGCCGTTGTTCGTCAGAGACCCGGCGTGCCCGCCCTGGCATTGCACGCATTCACGCATGGCGTGTGGCCATGTGTTGGACGTCCACGCCCGTGTCTGGCGGCGTGTCGCGCCGTCGCCGCAGCAGCGGCATCGCACTTGGCGGTTTCCGCGCGTCATCCACCGCGGCGCGCCACGCGCCAACATCTTTCATGATGCGAAGTGAATCGGAAAGTGGACAAGGTGGAAAGAATTTGGCGTTCAGTTGGTGTGATGGTGCGTGGGAGATGGAGAGAGGCACGGAGGGACGGAGGGAGTGCGTGTAGGTTTGGTGGTGCAGGAGACTGGAGACAAGGATGTCGGACAGGATGAATGGGAATGCGACAGTGGAGCAGGGCGGATCGGGCGGGGCGCGGTGGCCATTGGAAAAGAAGGCCTCGTCGTCGGTGTCGTCGGGGAAGCAGGACTTCCCTGAATTGAAAGGCGTGCGTGAGCAGCTGGCGTATCGGCGCACGCAGGATCTGATTGCGTATGGTGAGTCGCTGACCATCATGTGCGTGGGTGAATCGGGTCTGGGAAAGACGACGGTGATCAATAATTTGTTCTCGCGCGATATTGAGAAGAACGCCGCCGCACAGGCATTGCCCACGATGGATATCCTGGAAAAGGAGGTGTCGTTTGAATGCGACTCGATTCCATTTAACGTGCGGCTCGTCGACTCGCCCGGATACGGCGATGTGCTGGACGTGAGCAGGAGCTTTGAAACGATCGTGTCCTACTTGGACGCTGAGAAGGAGAAGATCTTTCAGCTGGAGCAGCATATCAATCGCTCTTCCAAGAAATTTCGCTTCTCAGGCGTTGAGGTGGTGTTATTCTTCATTTCCCCGCACCGCCTCAAGGGGCTCGATATGGAACTGTTGCGCAGGCTTCACAGCAAGGTCGCCATCATCCCGATTCTGGCCAAGGCGGACACCATGACGGTCAAAGAAATTGAAAGCTTCAAGGATGTTGTGCGGCAGAAGCTCCAGGCCAATAAGATCAAGTACTTTTGTGACCCGCTCGCCATTATCAGCTCGAGCGAGCTGGTGCAGAATGATGAGGGCGAGGCAGTGGCTGGCCGTCTGTATCCTTGGGGAAAAGTCGAGGTCGAGCGTCACAGTGAACTGAGCACGCTCCGGTCTGTCGTGATCGGAACTGGCCTGGAGGATCTGCGTCGCGCGAAGGATACCTACTATGAAACATTTCGCCGCGAGAGGCTGGAAGCCGATCGCCAGAATTTGTTGCGCAAGGTGTGGCGCGTAGGCTCGAATCTCTTGCTGGGGATCTCGCTCGTAATCTTTGTGCAACAGGGAGGACTGGGTCTTCTTGCCGATGGTCTTCAGTCGCTGAACTCAAAAGTGAGAGACTCTGATGGCGATGGCCGAGACGCGAAAGAACCGCTGCCGCCGTTGCCGCCTGCACCTGAAGAGGAAATCAAGGAAGAGACGCCGGCCCCAAAGAAGAAGAGCGGCTGGTTTTGAAACAAGATGGATAACTGCCGGCAGTGGGAGTAGGTACACAGTAGAGTCTGCTTTTGTTTTTCTTTCATCCCATTTTGGCACGTTCTGGTTGTGTGAAAGAAAAGTAGTACGAGTACGTGTGGATTTGGTGAGTGCGGTTCTCTTGGAGCGAAACGAGGATCAGAGGCTACTGCCGTACTTCCAGAGGATAACTTTCTGCTAGTGACAGAAGACTGATGCCTTGCCCACGCGTGCAGCAAAAGCCCATTCGCACGAAACCAAGCAAATGCGACCACACTTTCGCGATCCTACATTTTGAAATCAAATTTGAACGCGCGTTCCGGAGTGAGACCCGCTCGTATCGCAAATGAGTATCCCATGAGCTTGAACCCCTGCTCGATTCCAAAATGGCTCATGAGACTCCACTTGCCGTTCATCCTTGAGTTTGTCTGATGCTGCACGCGACCGTACAGTGCGGTGCGTGTTTTGCGTACAATGACGACCTTGCGGTCCATTTCCCAGCCGTAAGCCTCAAAATTTTCGGTGTTCTTCGACCACTTGACACTTAGATAGCCCTCGGAGCCGCGTTGCGGACCGCTGAGATTCAGCAAGCGGATGCTACCCGCGAGCTTGGCGACCATTGCGGGTGTCCACCCATTGGTCCACACAGATCCAAAGTTGTACCCGAGCACGACCTTCACGGGCAGATTGCATCCAGACACGCTCGACAACACGTCCGAGCGCACGGTCTTGCTAATACTCAGCCCGGGCCTCATGCATCCCACATCAAAGAAGTTTCCGAGATCGATCCTATCATACAGCTGTCCCTCAAGGGGAAGTCTGGCGGACTTTCCGCTTTCACCCATTGCCAAAGACACAGCCGACCACGACTCTCGTTCACAATCCGGCTCGTCGATCCCCACAGCAAGCTCACCACGACCAATGAATCAGCAAATCAAATTAGCATGCACATACACACACACGTGCGTTCGAGCGCTCTCCTCCCACCACGCCCAACCTCCCTCCCTCCCTCTCCCTCATGCCAATCCGCAAACGCCCTTGCGCATCATCAACCTCCTCGCTTCCTCACGCCCCTTCCACCCACACGGCGCGACCTCCAAATCTTCTCCTCGGCCTGTACCGACCCACACTGTACCTCTTCCATTCTCACATAACTGTACACAATGACTGCGCGCGAACTGTACATCGCACCAACTTTCCGGATTATCGTGCGGCGGTCGATGCGACCGGTCCGAAGCGCAACGCCGCAGCCGCTCGATCACACCCACTGCTGAACATGCAACATCGTCCATCTGGCACAGTGGACACACGCTCTGCGTCGAGTCATCTGTGCAGATAAACCTTCTGCACGTTTACAAACATGTTCTTCACGCCCTTCCTACTCACCAACACCGCATCGCTGCCACCTACCTACCCACCTATCAACCGCACGTGTCGCAGGTCGCAGCCCACCACCATTCATACCAGTCATCACAACGCCGATAATCCGATAACCCGTTTAACCCGGTTAACCGGTGAAGCGATGAGCCGATATCGTGCAGCGCATAGTGAAACCAGCCAGCAAATGCACGCCCGCTGTACCTGCAGCGGCGTTTTCTGAACCGGTGTGTGTGTGTGTGTGCACTGTACCATATGAGTTCGGTAGAGTACAGTTGTGCGTACAGATTTGACACGCGGTGGTGGACGCGCGGCGCTCGTTTTTACTAAGGAAGGACGCGGGAATGCTGATTAGAAGAGGATGAAGGGGGCGTGAGTGTGGTGAAAGGAGAAAGGAAGAGAAGGGGAAAGGAAGAGGGAGAGGGAGAGGTGTGGCACGAGGTGGGAAGGAAGAGGTGGGGGCGAGGGGAGTTGGGGAAGGGGACTTTGGGGCTGGCTGTATGTAGCAGGAGTCTGGTGTATGTATTTGCGTGTGTGGATCTGTGGGTGGGGGTGACAACGGCGAAAGGGGAAGAGGGGGAGCTTGGTGACAGATGCGCGTCATGGATGAAACGGAGAAGGAGGTGGGGGAGCGGGGGGTGGGCGGGGGTGAGGGGGACGTGGAGGTGATGGAGGTGGAGGGGAAGGCGGCGGCCGCGGCCGATGTGGGAGGGGTGAGCGGCGGTCGCGATCCGGGCGTGCCCGCAGTCGCTGGTGGTGAGGGCGCCGAGCACGCGGCGCCGGCAGGGGTTGCTGGGGAGGAGGACGCCGCGGCGTCGCAAGAAGGGGAGCCAGGAAAGGACAAGAAGGCGCAGAATGATCACCCCGAGGAGCCATTTGTTTTGACGCCCGAAATGGAGGAGCTGCTGAAGAGGAAGCTGCCCAAAGTGCCCAAGCCCAGCGAGGAGGAGCGCGACAAGGCGTGCGAGGCCCAAAAGGCGATCATTCAAGGGTGCTACGACCGCATCAACTCGGTCAAGGAATCGTACGAGAAGCGCAGCCAGCTGAGCAGCGGGCAGAAGGAGGCGCACAGCGTGGAGAAGAAAAAGCTGGACGAGTTGTTCACCACGCTCAACGCGATGATCGACGAGAAGAAGGCGCTGACCGCACAGATCAACGACCTGAAGGATGCAGATAAGGCGGGCCCGCGGGCCGGCGGAGAGAGAAAGGGCGATGCCGCCGCGGGCGGGGCAAAGGCAAGCGAGATGGCCCTGATGCGAGGAATCAAAACCAGTGAGGAACTGGAAGCTCGCATCCGGGAGCTGGAGTACAAGCAATCGAGCCAGACCATGAAGATCACCGAGGAGAAGAAGCTGGTCTCGGACATTGCGTTTCTGAAGCACAAGGGGCGTGTGCTGATCGAGGACGCGGACAAGCGCCGCACGCAGGCGATGAGCGACAAGGAGGAGCGGCGGAAAAAGCGCGAAGAGTTGGAACAACTGCGCAAGAGCAAGGACACGGAGATCACTGAGTTTCAAAAGCATGTGCAGGCGCAGAAGGAAGTGCTAGCAGACCTCAAGGCGAAGCAGAGCGCGGAGCAGGGCGCGATCTCGGGTGAGATCGAACAAGTCGATCGCGACGCCGAGAGAAAGGCGATCAAGGAAGCCAAGGAGGAGATTGACCGCGTTTGGTCCGAGTTCAAGGCCAAGAAGAACGAGTGGTGGGAAGCAGAGAAACTGATACGGAAGCAAGCTAATCTGCGACGTCGAGTTGAGCTTGAAAAAACGCGAGCAGAGCGTGAGGCGAAGCGGTTAGCAAGGGAGGAAGAACTTGCCAAGTACGGCCCGCCAGACCCGTATTTGGCGGAGAAAACAATGATTGACAACTTGGTAGCATTCCTGTGCTCGTTGGATCCAAGCCTGGGGAGCGCGATGCGTTCGGAAGCCGCCAGCGAAGGGGCCAAGGCTAAGCCTGAGCTGCGACTTGATGGGCCGAAAACTGGCACGGGGCCCGCAGCGCCCAAGTCCGACACTCCGAAAGAAATCAAAGGCAAGCGCATCGGAAAACGCAACGAAGAGGAGGATACGAGCTCGTATACGTTTTTAGCCGCTGGAAGCGGTGGGGCGAAGAAGAAGGGCAGCAAGTCGAATAAGAACAAGTCTTCGGGCGCCCAGGGCGAGAGCAGCACCAGTGGTAGCGCCGAGGCGGCAGATAGTAAGGTGTCCTTGTCCATAGAGCAATTCACTGCTTTTCAAAAGGTGGGTGTGAAAGCACCGTCGAAGAGGAGCGAACTTGCGCAGACACTCGAAGCGCTGGAAGGGAAGAAAACGTTCTACGACAACGCACCCAGGGATGCGGTATCAGCGGCCAAGAGTCCAGCGATGGTGCAAAAAGTCGCGAATGTGAAGAAGGAATTCGTTCTGGACGATTCAGCGCCTATGCTTGGCGCGAATGTTGCGACATCGATGGAGGGACGCGACCCGTCCAAGCCCTCGTTTTCCGATGTCATTCGGAAGGGGAAGACCGGTGGCTCAGAGCTGGGAGAGGCCATTCCGAATGGCGAGAGCGTGACGGAAGAGCTGGTTGTTAGTGGAGGTGGCTTCGACGTGGTCAGGGAGGATGAATGAGTGGACGGCAGTACTGTACTAAGCTGAAGTGCCCCTTGTTTTGCCCTCTTTCTTCACGTAAGTTGGAATGGAACAAGAGAGAGGGCACCGTAACAGTATTAAACATACAAAGCAGACAGTTAACGGCTGATGAGTTCGTGTAGGAAAGTGTTCCCGGTGATGATAGCTGAAGTCGCGATAATCACTTGCGTTGAAGGTGAGCTTGCTGAATGCCATCGAATGGTTGAAGCCTCAGCCCTGCACACACCACCGACAAACGCAACAACCCAGATATCCGGAGCGCGCGATGACTTCTCGTGCTCTGTTTGCTGAGGCGGAAGCAACTCAGAAGGTACGGATGACTGCTGCAACTGCTCAGACTGCTCATGCGTGTGCATTGTATGGCCACGGGGCAAAAGTTGCTCGGAAGCCAAATGCGGAAGCTTGTTCCAGCCCTGTGCAGAAAGACCGGCTTCGACAAGGCGGAATGTTAAAGGAATGTATCCCGAGTAGCACCCGGCCACCTTCTGCTCTGCTTCGGCTGCTGATGACACAATTACTTTACCAGCCACCCGGTCTTGGTGGAGCTCTGCGCTCCCCATTGAGACAGAGTCCGGCGGCTCATACTCGGAGAGCAGTTTTAGTGCCGCTCGTGCGACTTGCCAGTTGTACGCGACTACAGAACCGCTTTCAATGCGCAATGCCATATCGCCCCCGCGATGTTGCTTGCTAGCTTCTGCTTTCCACGATTGCTGCGCCCAAAGCGACGAAATGGTTGCTGCGAGCAGATTCACGTCCGAACCGAAAACGTGTTGCGACCGCCACAGCAGCATAGATCGCTCGAGCACGTGAAGTGCGTTCTGCGTGCGCTGTGCGCCGTACACCGATGCGAGCTCTGTGTAAAGGTTCGCGTACTTGTCCATGGAGATGCCTCCGTTGCAGCAGCTCCACAGCGCGAGGATGCGAAGGACTGCTAGCATGGGGCGCTTCTGCCCGATAGCATCCAAGACGAAGGTTTCGAACTGAGATGTAATTGAACCCTTCAGCAACGCCCGCTCGCTCTCGTGCCGCTCTTTGAACGTGCGTGACTGGAATGTGCGCGCGGATATCTCTGCCGCCAGTGCTGTGTGCACCGACACCGATTTATGCTGCAGCTGGTACTGCCTCAAATTCAATAAATACGACTTCATTTCCCTCATTTCGGCCACTTGGTCCGGTTTGGCGCGGTAGTAGTCTCGCACGCTACTCGCAAACAGGCCAAGCGTCTTTGTCGCCACGCTCAGGTTCAAGTCGCGCAACTGCCCGAAAATACGGTCTGTCTCGGAACACAAGCGCTTGCGCAGCGTCATGGGCAACCCTTGCACTGCATGCTGCGGCCGACTGATTGGCGAGGTTGAGGATGAGATTGCCCCGATGCCCGTCGACAATGGTGACGTCGATAACGACGGCGGCGACGACGAAAGAGGCAGCGAGCTTCCTTCCAAGGCTTGCCCAATCATCACTGCTGACTCGCTCTGCAGCCGTGTGAGAGGAATGTCGAGCATGTCGTTTTGTATCCCAAAAACTTCGTCTAGTAATCCCTCATATGTCCACTGTGTGACAAGAGGGGTCACTGGATCCACGCCGCGATCGATGACAATCAATCCGGCACGTTTTCTTCCGCTCGGGCCGTGAGCTTCAGTGCCTCTCCAAGGATGGCGATGAGCAAAGTCTTGAGAGCACGAGAAACAGGCCACGCTGCGCTCCTGTGCTTCAAACTCGGGCAAGAACTTCTTCTCCTCGAGCAGCTTGTCACACACCGCGGCGGCCTGACTACCTGCTGACCTTATGACACGGAAGTCCAGCTCCAAACTCAATTCTAGTTCCGCAAGCGACTCGGCAAAGTACGTCACATATCGCGTGTCGCAGGATACATGGAGGTCGTGGTACATGCCCGGGAGGTCCAGGGTGAGCAGGTCAGACTCGATCGGCCAGAACATGCAGCGCAAAGGAATGCATCGAATATATTCCGATACACGCTCGCTTTCAAAGATGCTTTGCGTCAGCACGGACGCTCCACATACCAGCACCACTTCAAATTGAACCACGCTCTGCGGCGCTGTCGGCAGCTTGGTCTGCGCTTGCTGTTGGCGCTTGAGCAGCGCGCGAATATTCTCAGCGACCAGCTTGGCCGGCGCCACCTTGTGCGCAGAAATCACAAAAACAATGCGCGTCCGACTCGCGGAGCTCGACGCGCTCAAGCTGGCTCCCAGCGCTTCGTGCCCCAAGCCGGGCGCGGATGCGCTGCTCCACAGCTCTTCCATCTGGTCTGCTTTCCGGAGCACGTGCAGATCCACGACGTCCAGCTCCGTCTTGCGCTCCCAAATCGCCGCAATCCGCACATTCGCGCGCGCGCGGTTCTCCAGCGCGGCCGCAGTGGCGCTGACGCCACGAGCGCTCGACGCATCTTCCCAGAGCCCGCACGGCTGCTGCTGCTGCTGCTGCTGCGCGTGCGCCGAGTCCAACAAGCCATGTTCTACGACCACGCGTTTCGGCCCTGCGGGCATTTGCCCGAACGCACGCTGCAACTCACCATGGAACCGCTCCGCGACCCGCCGAACATCCATGCCATCCTCTGCCTCTTTCCCTCTTCTGCCGCCCTCGCACCTTCCCAACTCGCCCGCAGAAAAAACCCTAACGCCATTGCACTGTACGTACTGTACTCCACTCATCGGCAACAAGTACAGCTCCCAGCAGCGGGTGTACAGTGTCGTCGGAAATGGCGCAACGCCCAATGGCCGATCGCCAAACCCAAGAACCGACAAGCACACTCACCGCCACGTCAAGCGTCTGACTTTTTTCTTCTTCTTCTTCCCAGCTGACACTCGACCCACGCACACTGCCACGAAAGCCATCCGCAGCGTCGAGCTGCATGCGCTAAAACGACTTCTCGCAGCTTCTCTTACCGCGCTGACCAACCTTCGCCAGCAGCCAACATCACCGGCTAGCGTGATGAAGACCAAGTGCTTATCGGAGAACAGTTGACGGGCCATCAAGAATCGGTGAGCCGTTAACCGATCTGCAAAAGATGAAAGCGCATGGGTGCGAGCTGTACCATAGTGTATGTGGAGATGTACCTCTCCGAAGGTTCTAGGGTGTGGCGCTACCGAGTCGGTACTGCGATTCGCGGTTTGCAGTGAGTGCGCGGCGGTATAAGTAAAAATGGGGTGTTTAGGTATGAGACGTGCGAGTGCGGTTGAACGAGACGCGGCGGGGGCGAGCAAGTGATTGAAGAGACAGCACGAAGACGGAGAGAGAGGGGAGAGACAGAGAGCGAGCGAGCGAGAGGCTTAGCAAGGGCGAAGGATTGTGGGGAGGAGGAGGGTAAGTAGGGGTTGTGGTTGGAGGAGCAGGGGGTGGGGCAGGCGGTGAAGATGGCGAGCGCGGCTGCGGCATGCGGGATCGACTTTGGGAACAAGAACTGCGTGATTGCGCTGGCGCGGAAGGGCGGCGTGGACATCGCGGCAAATGAAGTGAGCAACCGCGCCACGCCGCTGATGGTCGGCTTTGCCGGCGCGCAGCGCCACTTGGGCGAGGCCGCGGCGAACTTTAGCATGCAGAATTTCAGGAATACCGTCACAGATCTCAAGCGGTTTCTGGGGCTGCGCATGGGCGACCCGGTGCTCGAGGCGGAGCGGAAGCGCGTCATGTATGATGTGGATGCGTTCGTGGACGACGATGCTGTGGTCAGCGAAATGGACGAGGAGCACCAGGTAAAGAGACTCTCGGGTGCCAGAGTCATGTACGGCGAGAATGGCGGCGAGTCTACCGTGTTTTCGTATGAAGCCCTGGTCGCGATGATGCTGCATCGGCTACTAGAGACCGCGAACGAGGAGAACGGCTCTCCGGTGTCTGACATTGTGATTTCCGTGCCCGGGTACTACACAGATATCCAAAGACGCGCCATGCTCGACGCGTGCCGCATCGCAGACATCCGTGTGCTCAGGCTGATGAATGAGCACGCTGCCGTTGCGCTGTCGTACGGCATCTTCCGCACCCGCGAGCTTCCGGACAAGGAGCCAGTGAATGTCGCCTTTGTGGATATGGGCCAGAGCCAAACCACAGTCACAATAGCGTCGTTTTTGAACACAGGCGCGACCGTAAAGTCGGTTTCGTTCGATCCGTTCCTGGGCGGCCGGAACTATGAGGACCTCCTTGTCGATTTCTTCTGTGAAGATTTCAAAGCCAAGTACAACCTTGACGTCGCGGCGTCGAAAAAGCCGCTGCTCCGTATTCAGAAAGAGGTGGAAAAGATCAAGAAGATTTTATCTGCGAATCAAATCGCCAATCTGAGCATCGAGTGTCTCATGGATGACACAGATGTGCGCTCACCTATTACGCGCGAGCAGTTTGAGGCCATGTGCATCCCGCTGAACGAGAGACTTGCGGAGATTTGCAGAAGCGCCGTTGTAAGCTCGGGACTGGACTTGAGCCACATTCATTCGGTTGAAATGGTCGGCGGCGGTACGCGTGTACCATCGGTCATCGCTGCGATTGAAACGGCATTCTCGCGCGCGCCCATGCGCACGCTAAACGCGGACGAATGCATCGCGCGCGGTTGCGCGCTTCAGGCGGCCATTTTATCACCCGCCTTCCGGGTGCGCGATTACGCGCTGCATGATGTCAGCCCGTACGCTGTGCAAATCGTCAGAAAAGCGCCCGGTGCGAGCGACCAGGACGGCGAGTGCATCAATGTCATTGACAAGTTTTGCCCGCAGCCAGCGCTCAAAGCGCTCTCTTTTGCAAACACGGGCCCGCTTTGTCTGATCACGCAGTACAAGGATTCGCTCATGAGCGATCGCTTCTTTGCGGATTACTTTGTCGATGTGGAGAAGCCCGTGGACAGCACCCCGTCCAAGGTCCGCATCAAGATCCGGCTCGACGGAAACGGATGCATTCAAGTGGCATCAGCGCAGGAGATCCGGGAGATTGAAGTAGAGGAACCGGTGCAGCAGGCAGTGCCCCCCGCGGACGCCGCCAAGGACGCACCAAAAATGGACGAACCCAAAGCAGAAGGGACGGGCGAGGCTCCCACACAGCCGAACGGAACAGCCAATGGTCCTACAACCGATGGCGGCAGCACAGGAGAAGGCGCTCCTGATGCATCAAGCGCAGGGGTGTCGGAGGCTGACGCCGCGGCAGCTGCGATGGAAAGGGAAGCCGAAGCTGAGAAGGTGACCGCAACTCCCCCCACCAAGAAAGTGAAAAAGTCGAAAGCCACGGATCTTGTCGTGCGCCGAGGCCGCATTGGGCTGGCAATGAGTGACTTTGCCCTGCGGAAGGCCACCGAAGATGAGGCTAGTATGCGTGCCGCCGATAAGTATATTCGCGAGCGTCAGGATGCGATGAATGCCCTAGAGTCGTTCGTTTATGATATGAGGTCGCGACTGGAAGAGTATGGTGATTTGCATGCTTTCGCAGACGATCACACTCGCGCCAACCTCGCCAAGGCATTTGAAGAGACAGAGAACTGGCTGTATTCTGAAGAAGCGGATACTGCTGTGAAGTCTGTGTTTGTGGCCAAGCGAGACACGCTTGTGGCGCAGTGTGCGCCAATCCTTTACCGCAAGACAGAGGCTGACCAACGCCCCATTTTGCTTCGGGACGCGTCGGCCGCGTGCGAGAAGTTTAAAGTCATTGCCGTGCCGAACATGCTTTACGAGCATCTCAGCGAGGAGGAAAAAATGACCGTGATCCGCGCCGTCGAGGATTTCGAGCAGTGGGTGCGAGGCCTCGAAGCGCAGCAGGCCACGATGAGCAATCTGCAGGACCCCGTCCTTACTTCGCATGAGGTTCGTGGTCGCATCGCTGGCCTGGAGGCCAAATGTCGGCCCATCATGACAAAGCCGAAGCCGGCGCCGCCCAAGGTTGAAGAGCCTGCGCCAGCACCACCGACGGATGGCAGTGATGAGGCGATGAAGGACGACGACGAGCCTGCAGCAGCGCCCGGCTCGGCGCCGGCCGATAGTGGCGATGCGCCCATGGAGACCGAGGAACCTCCAAAGCCGGAAAACCAAGACGCTGAAAACCCCATGGAGATATAAGGCCCTGTACGTGACATGTAGAAGCAGATGTTTTACTTTACGAAAAGTCGGTGCGACTGGTCGAAAAACGAGTCTTAACAGCGACCAGGAAACAATACCTCCCGATGCACCCCCACCCTTCTCTTGTGAGCCACCCCAGGGGCTCAACCGTGCTCAGACTAATCATGCGAACGCGGGCTTTTCTTCCAGTAGCTTTTCGATTTCGGGCTGCACGCGTTCGAGTTCCTCTGGTCCCGGTATTTCCAAGTCTCCCGGGTGTGCCAAACTCTCCTTGGCAATCACAATCACGTTATCCGAAGATCGGCAGATGAGATACTTTTCGCGATCCGGTCCAAACTCAAACTCCTCCAAGATCTCTGCCATTTCGGCCTCCCCGTCGTCCTCGTGGTTACAAAACTCGTCATGCACGTGGCCATCCTCGTCCGCGCCATCGTCCGCGTCCTCGTCCTCATTGCCCGCATCTATGAACGACGACGCACCGCTGCTGTCGTCCTGCGCGTCGTCCATGTCCTCGTCCCAGTCGGTGTCCAGGCTCGGTTCATTGCGCACGCCTGCAAGCGTCAGCACCGCGGCAGTGTCCGCTAGCGTCAAGTTTGCCCGTTCCATCATCACTCGATGTGCCTCTGGAAGCAATTTCTGCAGTTCAGGCCCGTCGTCAACCACGACGAAATAGGTCTCGTCCTCGTCGTCTGCGACATCCTCCCTGACGAGCACCACGGGCTGGTCACGAGGTGCACAGATGTAGTACACGTCACCCTGGAGCTCGAGCTTTTCCATCACAATCGCAGGCAGGCTACGCGTACCCGGTGCGCTCTCGTGCACCACGACTTCGATCAGTTCGTCGGCTTCACCATCAAACGACTCTACGTCGTCCACAGCAGTGGCAGCAGCCACCGTCACGACACTGCGGCCAGGTGTCGAGCGCGGTGTGACCGCACGAGCGTCAAACACAACGCAGCGTCTCCCCACCACGTGCGCGTTCCGCGCGGCTGCCGCGAGAACAGGATTGGCGGTCTGCTTTGCGCCACACTTAGACACGCCACCAGCCAGTGCACATTGTGCGACGCCGGCAACAAGGAAGGCCATCTTGTGAAGCCTCTCGTCGTCGCTTGATTCGCATCCGCCGCCACCGGATTCAGTCGGAAAAGATAAAGAAAAAAAAAAAAAATTATACCACGACGGAATCCTGTGTACCGGCGTTCTGGGCAAAAGGTCGAGATTGTGTGAGTGATGGCTCGGAGATGTCTGCTGGGTGTGGAGACGTGGTTTGGTGTGTAGTCTGTCATGACTAGGCAGCTTCTCACGCCCCACTTTACGGAGAGAAAAGACAGAATCCAGCTCGAGCCAACTCGGTTCTAACTCGTAAAGCGGACCCACGTGTGCTCGTGCTTCCCAGATCCGCTATCCACAAGGGTGAACCCGGCGTCTTTCAACAATGTGACCGTTCTGATGTGCGCTGCAGCCAATTCCTTCACTTGGTAGGAGTGCGTTTCCATGAGCAGTTGGTTTGTTGGCAGACATCCATTCTCAAGCAGCTCGATCAGGACCTCGTATTCCGCGCCCTCGACATCGACTTTTAAGATATCGATGTAAGTGTGACCGAGTTCGGCCATGATGGATCTGAGGTGTTTGACCTGCACCTCTGCACTGACGTTGGAATTCTGATGATTGTACTTGCTGTTTGAGACTCCCTCGAGCGGAACGTTCCATACTTCCGTACGGTCTCTGTCACCGAGGCCCACTTCGCTGTGGATGAACATGGGTGTTTGCAGCTGCGCGCGTGCCTTTACCCAATTCACGGATTTCTGTGTTGGATCAAACGCGTGCACCGGAATGCCGTACTCATAGATGAGCGCTTCATCCCACGACGTGTCGGTTTTTATATTAAATCCGTACACGACCATCAATCGGCGCTGTGTCTGCGACAACGCGCGGACGTTTCTCAAACACATCTTCCATCCTCCATACGACGGGTCGCCCACCCACATCAACGATTTTGCGTTCGGACAATCCTGCCTGCGAAACTGCAGCGCTCCGGCCGCGCACCGCGGATCGTTGAGCTTTGCGTTTCTCGGTCTCCCTGGCATAATATCAACCAACGCCCCACTCCATACCACACATACCACCACCACACATATGGCTACAATCAACCCGGCGCAATACTCAACCGTCCTACCCATTGTTTCTCTGTCAGTCTCTCTTTGTGTGCCACTTGTCTCCCGCTCGCCCGCATTGTTCACCCAAACATCGTCCGATCCAGGGTATCGGTTTAAACCGCTCGGTCCCACCTTAACGGAACTAACTGTACACTATAAAATATGCTTCACGCGCATAGTGTACAGTGGTGCCAGCAGTTCACGGTTTCTCGCGTCGCATGCGGTTTGACCGGCTGGACCGCATGAAACACGTCAGTCCAGAAACTGTACTTCACTCCCGCATTACACACTTACTAAACATGTGCGAGGTGAGACGTACTTTCAGGATGGCAAACGAATGAGACATCGAATCGTTATTGTTTTGTTCGAGGTACAGTGTGAAGCTTGCCAGCAAGTGAAGCAGTGGAAGCGCGTGTTTCTTAAGAAGGGGGCGAGAATGAGAAAGAGAAGGGGAGAGAGGAGGAGGGGAAAGGGGAAGGACCAGGGAGGGAGAGAGAGAGAGAGAGAGAGGATGGTTGTGCATCAGGTTGGGAATCTGTCCGAATTTGGACGGGCCATCGTGTCGGCCGGACACAAGTTGGTGGTGGTCGATTACTTTGCAACATGGTGTGGGCCGTGCCGCGCGATTGCGCCGCTCATGGAGCAGCTGAGTGAGGAGTATGCCGCGACGTGCGTGTTCTTGAAAGTGGATGTGGACGTCGCGCGCGACGTCGCGCAGCAGCAGGGGATCCGCTCAATGCCAACGTTTGGCTTCTTCCTCAACGGAAGCAAGGTGGACGAGTTCTCAGGGGCGAATCCGAATAAGCTCAGAAGCGTTATTGACCAGCTTGCGCCCAAGGGCGCCGCTCCGTTTGCCGGAGAAGGGTTCAAGCTGGGTGGGGGCTCCACTGCCGCAACACACAAGATCGTGTGGGGTGACAAGGCCGCTGCGTCAGCATCCCAGAAAGAAGCTGCACAGGCGCAGCAGCCGCCAAAAGCAACGAACGACGCCGCGCCCTCTGACGAGTCCGTCGCGAACGCGAACGCGCACAAGGAAAATGGAAACGCGGAAGCGGCCGCTCCACCGGCAGCCAGTGCAGACCCGGCACTGCAGCAGCTCATGCCGGCTGTGGATGAGGCTAAAGTCGGCATTCTGCTGGACATGGGATTTCCGCGCGTGCGCGCAGAAAAGGCGCTGATCCTCAACGGCAGTGATCCGGAGCGCGCAGCGGAGTGGATTTTTGATCACATGGAAGACCCGGACATCGACGAACCACTACAAGTGGTGGCCAAGGCTGGCCCAACGCTCACTGAGGAAGAGAAACGTGCCAAGGCACAAGAACTGCTTGCCGCTGCGCGGGCAAAACGTGCAGCAGAAGAGAAGCAGCGTGAAGTGGAAAGCGAGAAGACCCGTCTCAAGTTTGGCAAGGAAATCTCAGCGGTAAAGGCAGCACAGGAAGAAGAGCAGCGGAGGCGCGACATTGCACTCCGAAAGAAGGAAAAGGCAGACGCTGTGGCTGAGCGCGAACGGCTGCGCAGGTTGCTGAAAGAAGATGCCGAAGCGCGCAAGCGGCAGTTTGCTCCTCAGGCAGTTGCTCCTGCCGAGCATTCGGTCGCCTCGTCCGTGCCGTCCGCACCAGGCGCAGGTCTTATTGAGCTACGCCTGCCGGACGGCTCCAAAATTCGCGGTGAGTTCCAGCCGGATCAGACTCTAAGTGATGTTGCCGAGTACGTGCGCACGCAGCGAGCTGAATACCAAGCATTCAAGCTGCAGAATACTTACCCGCGCAAAACATACCAGCCCTCCGATTTCGGCTCGGTGCAGCTCGGCTCCAGTGGCTTGCTACCCCGTGGGGCGCTGATGGTCCTCTTGTAGCATTTTGTGTGAGTTGGCGGATTCCCACCGACGTGCTTTCATCATACACCGTCCGCCTCGAAATAAAAGCAAAATGCCCGCCGTGCTCTCACCTCGTCAGGCAGGAGAAAGTCTAGTCAAAAGCGACGAATGCGTCGAAAGAGGAGGTGAAGAGCCGGCTAAACTTCCGACACTGATATCTTGTCCAGTCTGTTGCAGCGCAGAACGCTCAGGCAGCTTTCAAACCTATGATCGTACTGTCTGGTGCAAGCAACCATCGTCCGTCGCTGGCATGCCCATGTCGTTGGATGAATTGTATCGAAAAACTAACCTGCACAACCTCTCACTCGGATCTCAGGAGTTGAGCTCCCACTTGCTTCCCTGCGAGCTGGTGACACCATGAAGGAGTCGAACGTACTCGAGTGCTGCTTTGTGTCCGGCCGGTTCTTGCTCGACGTTCTGTCGTTTATCTACAGCACGACAAGCAAGCACGCGCAATTCGTGGTCCTGTCCGTGGCGCCAGCGTCTAATGCGCTGCGTGTGACGTTGCAAGAGCGTGGTGCGCTCGAAGCGACATTGCTGCTGCGCGAAGAGGCGTTCTCTTCTTTTATGTGCCGAGACGCTGAGCTGTCAGTGCGTGTGCCGCTTGGTATTTTCAGAGAATGCTTGACCGTGCTGGTCACGGCGGAGCGGTCTGCGAGCTTTTCGCTAGGGCGAAGCAGCGGAGCAAATCCCCATCTCCAGGCGCAGTACGTCACACCCGTGTTACTGAATGTGGCTTCCGCTTTGGACTCGATGGAATTGGTGGTTGTGGATGAGTGTGGCGAGTCAGAAATCCGAACACAGTGCCGAATCCGCACTTTTACGGGATCGAGCGATCAAGTCGACCTCGAGTTCCACACGGCTGACGTGGTGCTGAGTGGTATCGTAAAGTCCGAGTTACTGGCTCATGCACTCTCCGAAATCGACTTTGGCGGAGCCAACTATGCAGATATCTTGGTGAGCGAGTCGACACTTTGCGTGCAATCAGGCTCCTACCAAGGCGGTGCGTCGAGAACTGTCGAGATTATCTGTGCAGAAGCTCCCGAGCCAAACGAGCGTGACGCGCAAATGCGCGGCGAGCGTTCCGACCTTGTTTTACAGTGGCAGTGCACAGAGCAGCGGCGCGAGTCCTTTCGTCTGCTTTCGCTCACCAGAGTGCTCCGCGCGCTCAACTCCAGTCAAGAGACGCGCATGCGAATGAACGAGAAGGGTCTGCTTGCGTTTACCATCAAGCTTTGTGCTGACAGCTTTCCGTATTTCCCAGTCGTCAATCGGGATCCGAGCTCATGTATTCTGTGCTTTGTAGAATTTGTTCTGCTTCCGCTCGAAGAGTGAGAATGGGCACAAGGCCATTGGAAAACATGCTCTGCCGAGACACAAGCACCTCTGCGCAGCAATAATCTAACTGTACGAGACGTTGAAGGCACATCTTTAATCATCCGACGTTGGGAAACCCAGGACTGGCCATGTAAACTTTGCCCGACTTGTCGGATCGCACATATCTTCTGGCGGACCGGCTCGCACGCAAAGAAAAGCTTGCTTATTTCTTCGCTTTGTGGTCGCAGGACATCACTGTGGCATACCACCAATCGCTATTAACCCGCACTCACGGTGCTCAACCAGTCATCATGTCTGCCGCAACGCTTCCCCTGTCCCCGTTCTCTCGGTAGCTTTACTCTGCGGAGCACATTCTATGGTCTGGCCACTGCTCATGGCAGTATCCATCACCGAGCGCCAGAACGACCGGACATCAACTTGCACCTTCGACTTAACTCGCTACTCCGATTTCAAGTCGGACCGAGCCGTAGGTTGCAACCCCTTCGAAAAGTGGATGGAGCTCAGAATTGTAAACAAGGATTGTACGGCGTTGAACAGAATGTAGTTAAAGTCGCGCTTCTCGGTGGAGAGGAAGACCGAAACATAGTGCACGACAGTACCCTGCATGATCGGAAATGCGTAGCCAGACGTCAGACCAGCCTTTTCCGCTTGCTTGGAGCGCAGAAACTGCGCACCGTCAGACGCACTCGGTAAGAATTGGGATTGACGCATGGAGAATGCACGGCCGGGCAAACCCTGCATGGCAGCGAATTTCATGCGCTCGCTCGAAATCTCAAACATATTCAGAAGCGATTCGCTGTCGCTCGAGATGCACGACTTGCGCACCCCGAAGGCGTAAGTGAGAACTTCCGCACCCCGAGCGTCATAATCGACTTTCCACATCTCGGCAATTGCAAAATCGAAAACGTGCAGCAGGTCTTGCATCACAATCGGAAGCATTTTCCTTTCATCCCAGTTGCACATCACGTAAAGATCCTCTAGATACGACCTCGTCAGTTCCATGTTTTGAAGAATAAATGCCAGATTGCACGCGCGGCGCATGCGATCAACTTTTTGCTCGAGCGCCCGAATGTAGGCGAGCGAGCGGTTTGCCGCTTCCGCACGCGACAAGCGCCGATTTTGAGGGCACAAGTTGCGTAGTTCTAAGTGTGTCTGCAACTCATAAATAGAGTTCTGCACTTTGCGACGATAACGACGGTTGATGTCCACGCTCTTCTTCCGCGAATCTGACTTTGACGCCCCGCCACCATCCGCGCCGAGCGCATCTTCATCTTCGTCTTTCACGTCGTCTACTCCTTCGTCGTAAGAGTTGTTTTCATCGCCCTGAGGACTCCCTCTCACTCCCTTGGTGGAGGGTCCCCCGTACGAGTCGCTCGTCGTGTTGCCCTCGTGGGCTTCGTGGGCTTCGTGCCCATCGAGCGCCGAGTCTTGCAGCTCGTGAGCCAGGCCTGCGAACATGGCGTCCGCGGCAACGCCGTGATTTAAGCGCGACACGTCTGCCTGCTCGAGGGTGCGCCCCAGGAGGCGGTACGCCACGGAGGACGGTTCGTTTCTCGCGTCGCCTTCAAAAACAATCCGCGGCGGGGCTGATTCGCCCTGCGCGTCGCCCGGGTGCAGCACGGACATCGAGTCATCAAACGCACCGCTACCTCCCTCCAGCACGTTGAACAGCCACATGTCGCCGTGTCCTTCATTGGCATGCCCGTAACCTCCTGCCGCGCCTGTCCCGGCGCCGGACGCCGCCGCTGACTGTTGAGGATGATGATGTTGCTGCTGCTGCTGGGACTGCGATTGACTGTGATGGTACTGCCCCTGCCATGACTGCGCTGGCTGCGTCGCGCGCTGCGCAAACCCAGCTGCACCTCCCGTCGGACGCGGGTTCATCTGGCCCGCATTCACGCTCACCTGCACCGCCGCCGGCGCATACTTATGCCCGTACGCCGCACTCGCGTACCCGTGCGTCGGCGAGAGCGCCTGTCCCGCAGCCGCCGGCAACCCCCGTGCTGGATCCCCCGCCGCACTCTTCTCCCCAAGCGACTGGTTCATCGCTACGCCCCGCTCCCGCACCGTCCTTCCGCGCGCCTGCCTCTCTGCCTGCACCCACCCCCAACCCCCCTTCACCTGCTCACGCCGCCTGCATCAACCCCCACCACTCCGCACATGGCCCCAACACTCGCACAATCCTTCCCTCCCTTCCTTTCCCACCCACTCCACCCACTCTACCTCTTCGTCCTCCCCTCTTTCCCCCCTTCACCACTTCTTCTTCTTCTTTCGTCTGTTCACTCTTGACGCCTTCTTCCTATTACCACCACCATCACTACTACTACTACTACTACTACTGCTAGTCACTACTAGTGGTGCTACTATTCATTCAATCCAACCCAACCGACCAACTTACCTACTGAACTAGCCCGACTCGGTCTGATCAATGAACACACGCACACACACACACACACACAGACACACACAGACACACGCCACTGCGCGTGAGTCACCAACACGACTCGTCAACACACGGACCCAACACGTTCACACACGGATTAGATGCGGTAGTAAGCAGGCGCGTGCAGGTTGCACAAGAGTACGGACCGAGTTCGTCCCTATTGGTGCCAAGTTGACGTTGACTGCGGAGAGGACGATTCCGTCGACTGGCACAAACGCCTCTGGCTGTCTCTCCGTTACTTCGTTGCTTCGTTTCTCGGTTGGTGTGTTTGCGGCTGGGAGGGTGGGGGTGGGGCGTTTTGAGTGTGGACTGGAAGATAGAGAATGGACGCGCGCAGCAGTGCACCGCAGTGGCATGGTCTGGCTAACATCGCCTGGTGGAACAATCGGCGACGGAGTTGTTCTGCCTAACGGCTGCAGTGGCGTGTGCGACTTGCGCGGCTTGTGCGTTGGTGGTGGTGGTGGTGGTGGTCGTGGTGGTGGTCGTGGCGCAACGGGGTGGTTTAACGGTTCACAACGGTCTCTCGCCGTCGCAGAGAGGGCTTAACGCACGGCATCACTGTACTCGCTGTACTTGCTGTACGGGGCAGCAGATGCGGATGTTAGAGTTTGGGAGAGGGGTTACAGGGGAGGTCGGCGGCACAGCGTCACGCGGAGGCCGTGCGCCGTGGAGACCGCGCCCATCATGCGCGGCTCGCTCGCCGCGGTGAGACGCACGTCACAGTGCTGGATGAGCGTGCTGAGCACCACCTTCATCTCCAGCAGCGCCAGGCGGGCGCCAACGCAGCCGCGCGCGCCGCTCAGGAACGGAAGGAACGCGTTCAGTTCGGCGCTCGCGGCGCGCGCCGGCTGGCCCGGAACTGCCGACAGCCAGTGTCGCTCAGGTTCAAACACATGAGCGGCAAAGCACGCGGTCTCATCATCGCCTGGCCGCTGCGTCCATGTGCTCGCATGCCGCTGCAACGCGAGAATCGGAATCCCCACAATCGCGTTGCGCGCCATGCGCACCCCGCACAGCGTGTGTTCCTTGCATACCTTGCGAGCCGTCCAGTTGATAGGAGGGTACACGCGCAGGGTCTCCTGAACCACCGCCGCCAGGAACGGGCACGTGTCGAGCCACGCCGCGCGCTTCGCGCAGTCGCCTTCTAAAAACGCCGGCCCAATTTCTTCGCGCAGCCGTGCGCACCGCCGCGGCGACCCAGCCATCTCGAACAGAGCCCAGCTGATTCCTGACGCTGTGGTCGCGTGGCCCGCCGCGAGAAACGTGAGCATGTGGTCCAGCGCCTCGGCGCTCGTCATACTTCCCTCATGAAGAAGCTTCTGGAGAATTCCCAGGACACTGTCGTCATTCGGCGCGGCTTCGTCGTCAGATTGGGTCTGATGCTCTGTCGCAGTGGCTGCAGCAACTACGACGTTACGAATGCGCTCCACCAGACGCATAGACTCGCGAATTCTGGCAAACGGGAGCCACGGCGTCATCCAAGCTGGCACGATGGCCACGAGAATGAGCATCCAGTGCGGCAGCTCGCGGCCATCCAAAAACTTGCCATAGCTATCGAGTAGGTCTAGCCACGCTTTCTCGGTGTAATCGAGCCCAACCACTGCAGACATAATCCTTAGCGTGATTCTGCTCATGAGCGGCTGCACCTCGACGTCGACGGCTTTCGCGTCTGGCACAAGAAGCTCGAGCTCGTCATGAACAATCCGAAACATCGCGTCACTCTTTGCAAACAATGCGTCACGGCGGAATGCAGGCACCATTTCGCCTCTGCGGCGAGCGTGAGCCGGCGCTTCCAGAAGCAGCAATCCCTTCTCTCCCATGGCTAGCTGCAGCAGCTTGCGGGTCACATCTGGCTTGACGTAGCAGTGTTCCTCGCCCACCATGATGGCCCGCAATGCATCGCTCGACAGGGCCACGTAGCGCTTTTCGCCCAGGTAGTCCTGGAACACAAGCAGATCGTGATTCTTCTCCAGCTCGTCGCTGCTCACGAATGGTTGCAGCAGTCGGCACGTCGCGTGTGGACTCCGCAGCGGACTCATCCACCGTTGGTGGCCGAACACCCAGTGCGCCCATTGCGAACGCTCGACTGGAGGAAGCACCGCGACAGCGTGGAGCGCATCTCTCGGCGCGGCGCGTTGCCACGCTAGCGCAAGCAATGCGAGCAGGATCAGAATAAACACCACCACAACCATGCTTTATCCGGCAAGCTCCAAAGGAAGAGAGGAAAAGTAATTTATGTACACGGAATGCGCATCAAAACGCCATCTGACCTTTCCTCCCTTCATGCTCGTCGGTCACCACCACGCCGGCGCGGAATGCGACCAGTCAAAGCGGTGCGTGCTGTGTCCCGCGGACAACTCTAAGCGCCACCTACACTGGACTGGGCAAGCGAGCCCCAAAGGCAGACGAGCGCGCGCCAACCGAGCTCGCGCGGCCAATTTGGCTTCTGGGAGACATGCGTCGCGCCTCGCGGTTACGCTCAAAGGCAAGCAAATGCCGCCCGGTCGCTTCCAGAGACTCGTTGCCCTTGGATTCAAATCCAAAGCGCTTCATGCCGCACATGGCCAGCACAAGATTCCACACATCGAAAAAGCTCAACAACACAAAGACTGCCAGGACGCTGGGAAAGTACATGTTGAAGCCCACACCAAAAAGCGGCACGAGCTCCAGGTTTTTGAGCACATCGCTGAACGAGGTGATCAGAGCTTTGTCGCCGCCGCCGAGCAGGCGCGCATCCAGCGCAGTTTCATGCAGAACCGTCAGCACGTTGTACGTGAGCGGGAAGGTGTACCGCACAAGCATCGTAGCGTTCAGCAGCAGAGTATACACCTCTGTATGGCACGGCACCAGCTCATACATGTGGAAAAAGCTGAAGCGAAACACGGCAAACAGGAAACATGCACTAAAGTACCCAACGATGGCATAGCTCAGCGTCTGGATTCCTGTGCTGCCCAGGGCACCCTGCAGGGTACGCGAATGCAGCAGACGCGAAAACACCGACAGATCCATTCCAAGCACGCGAATGCTCCACAGTGTGCCTTCAGACAATACCACGAGCACGGACAGAAATACCGTCAGCGTGCCAACGAGCCGCGCGAGGCTAGGGAGCACATAGGCATTCAAATACTTTCTCACATTCGACGTGGGTGCGGTTGACGACGACGAGAGTGGGGACGCAGACGATGCCACCACTGTGCCAGTCTCCAATGCAGAGTACTGCTTCCACTGCATCAGCTCCTCAAGCTCAAAATACTCGCGGCAACGTTCACGCCATAGGTAGCTCACCTTGCGAAATTCAATGACTTTTCGACTCAAGTCGCCGCGCAGCTCGGCCAGCTCATCCTCACTCAATGTTCGCTCAGGTGCGTTAAACGCAGAAGTATCTGCTGATTGTTCGGAATCGCTAAACGGTTGCGGGAACACGACGATCTCGTCGTCTGAGCTCGATCCTGACGCTGGCGACTCGCGCTCCACGACAGACAGACATTCAGACAAACGCTCAACAGATACCGAAGGCTTGCTGGACCTTATTTTTCCGGCTACGATCAATTGGCGCAGTGTGATAACCTGCCCCATCGCTGCAGCCACCTCTGCGCGAGCGTTCTCCAGCCGTTCCGCAATTTCGCCGGCCGCGTATTCGCAGTATCGCAGCCTCCGCTCGTGGTTGGCGTACCCGAAAAGGGCAGCCGGAAAACCGACCAAGCCGGAGCCTAGCGCGATCATGACCACGAGGAGGCCGAACGAGTTTCCAAAGCTGATGAGGATGCCACGCAGTGTGTCAAAGTTGAATCCATACGCTGTGCCGGCGTAGACCAAGAAGCCAAGCAGCAGCACACCGGAGAGCACCCAGATGCGCAAGTTGGCACGCAGCGCCGACTGGAAGCGCGACATGGCACTGAACGCACCGGAAACTGAGTACGCCGTCACGACGGGAATCACGACCCATGAAAATGCATACGACACCCAGTAGATGATGGCGTAGGCACGGCCAATGGACACACGCACACTCTGCGCCAGTAGTTTATCACTCGCAGCGTCAAATTGGCCCGCACGCAGCGCCAGCGTGTTCGACAGGTCTGCCGGAAGAAGCGCGACTACCATCATACTCATCACCCAGCACGTCCATACCAAAACCAGCGCCGAGCGGGAGCTCAGCGTGGTGGACCGAGTCGCGTAGTACCGCACCGCGTACGCAGAGATCACGCAGATCAAAATCACCTCGACCGCGAACCCGGCGCTCACCCATACCACCCCTGCGCCCATGGCTGGCGGGATCGCCTGCTGCTCGCTTCTTCTGCTTCTTCCTGCAACCAATGACACCGACAGAACTGGCGCGCAGGAGACGAGAGTAGGCGACGCGACAAGGTGAGAGCGGTTGGCGGATCGCAGGAGGCGGTCATGGCGACGGAGGACGGAAAGGCAGAGACGGCTGCGGGTGAAGGAGCCACGCTCGGCGCGGCGGCGCCTGCGTCTGACACGAATTGGTTGAACGGCAGAAAGTTTTCCGAGCGGTATTATGCATTGCTGGCCGAGCGCATGCGGCTGCCTGTGCAGGCGCAGCGCGAACACATTGTCGAAACAGTGCGCCAGTCGCGCGTCGTGGTGGTCCAGTCAGAGACTGGCAGCGGAAAGAGCACGCAAATTCCGGCCATCCTGCTGCGCGAGCTGATGCGCGAGGAAAATCCTCGCTCTAAACGAGCCAAGGTCGTTGTGACAGAACCGAGGCGCATTGCGGCCACCAGTGTGGCGGCACGCGTCGCAGAGGAATTGGACGTGGAGCTTGGCAAGGAGGTGGGCTATTGCATTCGTTTCGATGACAAGTCGGATCAGAAGCTGACTCGGCTCAAGTACGTGACAGACGGTATGCTGCTCCGCGAGACGCTGTCTGACCCTCTTTTGTCCGAGTATTCCATAGTGGTCGTGGATGAAGCGCATGAGCGCTCCATTTCAACAGACGTCATGCTTGGCATACTAAAGCGCCTGATCTGGAGTTCGCGCGCCGGTGACCTGAAGTTGATAGTGATGTCGGCAACACTCGATATTTCGAGCTTGCAGACATTCTTCGAAGGCCATGCTCCGCTGCTAAAGATCCCAGGACGCATGTACCCAGTGGAAATTAACTTTGAGGCCAAAGCCGTCGAGGACTATGTGCTTGCATGCGTAGATCGAGCAGTATCGATCCACCTCCGGCGCAGCGTGGAAGATGGCGACATTCTGATTTTTCTCACGGGCGAGGACGAAATTGAGACAGCCAGGAGGGAGCTCAACTCGGCGTTTGCAGCGCCGGCGTTCCGCGACAAGCCAGCTATTGTGCTGCCGTGCTATGCGGCGATGGCGCCGCGCAGTTTACAACGAGTATTTGAGCCGGCACCGGCGCTCACTCGTAAAATTGTCATTGCGACCACGATCGCCGAAACGTCCATTACAATCGACGGTGTCGTGTTTGTCATTGATTCCGGGTATGCGAAACAGAAGATTTATCATCCTGGCTATCGCATCGAGTCGCTGCTTGTCCGCGAGATTTCCAAGGACCAAGCCAAGCAAAGAGCGGGACGCGCCGGCCGAACAAAGCCAGGCGTTTGTTACCGCATGTATACAGAGACTGCCTTTAATGAACTCATGCCGGAAGCCTTCATACCCGAAATGAGACGGTCCAATTTGACTGCGATGGTGCTGCAGTTGCGCAAGTTGGGCATCACAGACTTGGCTCGTTTTGAGTATATCGACCCGCCGGCGCCAGCAATGATGATGCGTGCGCTCGAACGCTTGCTACATCTGCGTGCGTTGGAGAGTACAGGCGAATTAACGAAAGATGGACTGCTCATGGCGCGCCTCCCGCTCGATCCGCAGTTCACGCGCATCATTCTGAAAAGTATCCAACTGAATTGTTCTTACGAGATTGTGCGAATAATTGCGATCCTGAATTCTGGAGGCGCGCACAAGGTATTTTTGCACCATATGGCACGCCCTCCGGGTGTTGTATGGAGAGCCAAGCGTCGCTTCGAACATGACTTCAGTGACCACCTGATGCTGCTGAACGTCCTTCTTGAGTACGAGGCCGCGAAGCGGCATGGTGATGAGCATGCATGGTGCCACGAAAACTGTATCAATGCGCGCACGCTGAACGGCGCGCTCGACATTTTTTCGCAGCTCCAGCGCGTCCTGGACCAGAACCACTTGCGGCTGCAGAGCTGCGGCTATATACCCGTGCTCGACGCTTCCGGAAAGGGCACGGAGCGAGGACGCGGGCTTATGGCCGCGCAAACGAATGCACAAATGTTGATTTGCCGTGCGCTAGCGGCGGGCTCCTTTATGCAGTGTGCAGTGCGTGATAGCGTGGAGCGACGGAAGCCGAAGAACGGAGGCGGACGAGGTGGCTCGACTCCACAGCTCGCGCGCTACGTGACAGTGTGTGAAGATGAGCATCAGTTAAAGATCCATCGGTCAACCGGCACCAAGGCAGATCACCCCATGATGCGATGCATTATCTACGAGGAGCTCGCCATGTCGCCAGAGCTCCACTTGCGCACTGTGTCTGGAGTGCTGACGGACTGGCTGATCGAGGAAGATGTTAGTAATCTAGTCTTTCGTAACCAGAGCTTCCGCACCAAAGCCGTGCGGAAAGCCTTCCGGAGGTCGGCTGCCGTGACCGAAACGACCACCACATTTAGTGACGAGGAAATGCAGCAAGAAGGCGACGCGTCGAGTGTGAGCTCTGGCGATGTGGACGTGGGTGCGCGTGCTGAGACCGTCGCCTTGTGATTGGGAACCCGGACTTTGGAATTTCAAGGTCCACCCTTCTCCACGCTCTCACCCAAGGCTGTGGCCCATGCCACTTGTCATCAGTAAAGGATCTGCGCTTAAGCGAAACGGAACGGAAGAGATTGTTTGAGCGTGGGCGTGGATATTGGCGAGTGCGTGGGCGTGCCTGGAATGGCAGTGTTGGTGAGAGCGACGCGGCGGTGGAGTCGAAACAGCGCTCGTATATTGCACACGGCTGTCTCGGCATTTGGAGGGCACGGCGATTTCTCGCGTGCGTTTGCGGCTCGGATCTCGCACGTTGGCGGGCTCAATCATTTGAGGTGTGCGCAGCGTCTGGGACTGGCCGGCGATAATTTGGCCACTTCGAAGTTTAATTGTCGCACTGTAGCGTTTAGCAATGGAGTCATCGTCTCGCGACACTCACCCGAGTCGCAGACGGACCAGAGGCGAAATCCTCTCGATCCTATCCGGTGCGGATTTGACCGTGTCTCCAGCCGATCGTCGGTGCCGACGCCCAACGGCTCTGGCTTTACGATAAGGAGATACGTGCAGCACAGCGCATCCAGCACACAGGTTCCGATCATTGGTCCACCAGATGGAGGCGACGATGAGGACGAGTCCGACGTTAAAGGGAGCAGCAATGGTATTGGCAAAAAGGTGCCCGGGGTGAAAAAGATCTCTGGCGTTGGCGTCGAACCGGCCGACACGCGCTCAGTTTTATACGAGCTGTGGAGGTACGTCTGGCCAAAGGAGCCGGAGCTGAGGCGCACCATTCAATTGGCACTCGGGTTACTCATGGCGTCCAAATTGATGAACATATCGGTGCCTTTTCTTTTGAAACTTTCTGTGGATAGTCTCGCGCAAGGCTCGAGCGTTGCTGATGTGGCGGCCAGCCAAGGTCTCGGGATGTGGCCAGCGGCCATCTTGGTCGGGTATGGTGCGGCACGAATCGGCACGTCCTTGACGAGCGAGCTGCGCAACGTAGTCTATGCTCGCGTGTCGCGGGAGGCCATTAAGGATGTCTCACTGCGTGCATTCCGTCATTTGACAAACTTGGACATGAAATGGCACGTGCAGCGGCGTACGGGGGCCGTTTCGCGTGCTTTAGACCGTGGACAGAAGGGGATTGACTTTACGATGCGAGCGCTCGTGTTCAATATCTTGCCCACCTCGGCCGAGCTGGCGCTCGTATCTGGCCTGCTGTATGTGCAGTATGGAGCGCTTTACTCCTTTATAGCGCTTGGCATGGTTGGCTCATATTCAGCATTTACCTTTTTGACCACGTCGTGGCGCACAAAGTTTCGTAAGGATATGAATCGCGCAGACAATGCGGCTTCGAATAAGGTGGTCGACTCGCTCATGAATTTTGAAAGCGTGAAACTGTTCGGAAATGAAGAGTTCGAGGCGAGGCAGTATGAAGCTGAGCTGAGAAAATACGCTGACGCGCATTTCAAAACCAATCAGTCACTCGGGATGCTCAACTTTGGGCAGAATGCAATTTTTTCAGTGTCGCTCACGGCGATCATGCTCATAGCAGCCAACAGCATCGCAGCAGGGCAGGCGGGAATGACTGTGGGCGATCTAGTCATGGTGAATGGTCTGCTCTTTCAGCTTTCGATTCCGCTTAATTTCTTGGGCACGGTTTACCGCGAAGTCAAACAGAGCATGATTGACATGGAGACATTGTTCGGCCTTCTGCAGGAGAAGAGTGGCAGTTCGGAGAATGAAAGCAAGAAGTTACCGCCTTTCATTATGCGGACAGACTCCAAGAATGGCCACAGAATGGGCACAATCGAATTTCGCAACGTGAGCTTTTCGTACACACCGGAGCGCAAAATACTGGATAATGTGTCCTTTGTGCTCGAGGGAGGCAAGTGCTCGGCGCTTGTCGGAGCGTCGGGAGCTGGCAAGTCGTCGATCATGCGGCTCCTATTTCGATTCTACAGCCCGCAAGAGGGAAGTATACTGATCGATGGGCAGGATATTTCCCAGGTGGAAGTCCAGAGCCTGCGAAAATGCATGGGTGTGATTCCGCAGGATACTGTTTTGTTCAACGGGACGGTGATGTACAACATTCGGTACGGAAATCCAGACGCAACCGATGAGCAAGTGATGGAAGCTGCGCGAGCGGCGCACATTCATAACACGATCATCTCAATGCCGGAAGGCTACAACGCGCTCGTCGGCGAGCGAGGCCTCATGCTTTCCGGCGGTGAAAAACAGCGCATGGCCATTGCGCGTGCCATGCTCCGGCAGCCGCGCATCTGGCTGTGTGATGAAGCTACGAGTTCGCTGGATATGCTTACGGAAGCTTCAATCCTGAACAATATCAAGCATCTTTCTGAAGGAAGCACGAGCGTCTTTATCGCGCACCGCCTCAGTACGATTATGGACGCGGACCAGATTATTGTGCTCAACTCGGGAGCACCTGGCATCCACGACTCGGGTACCCACGCGGCCTTGGTGGCGCGAGAGGGCTTGTACCAGAGCATGTGGCGCATGCAGCAGGATCAACAATCGTGACATCCAGGACGCAGGCACCCATACTAACTAGGGCGTAGTAACTACGTGTTGGAAAGTTTGATACCGAACCCCTTTCTTTTCTTGGCGCGCCGTATGGTAAGC
The DNA here is from genome assembly GCA_008690995.1 of Porphyridium purpureum. Lineage (NCBI taxonomy): Eukaryota > Rhodophyta > Bangiophyceae > Porphyridiales > Porphyridiaceae > Porphyridium > Porphyridium purpureum. The sequence continues at coordinate 534,262 of VRMN01000009.1, forward strand.
GACACGCGCCGAGCTCGCGCCCGGTACTCACACTCATTACAGGATTCGTGATGGTCATTTGTTTCGCCTTCATGCTGTAGGGACGTACATTTCTCGCACGATGCCACACAGTCACGCATGACCGGCTCAATGCCATGCATATACTGCACGTACGCGTCCCCGGACATCACGAGACAACTCCTGCGCTCCAGATCGACGCGCGTGACGGCGCGCTTCCCATCGATCGTCTTGAAGGTCATTTGCGTGTCCGCGCCGAGCGAAATGATTGCCGCGACGGGCTCGTAACACGGTCCGTCCACGTGATGCTGGATTCCCTGTCCTGGCTGGTACTCATTCACGAGCACGTGATTAGGTGGACTGTTTGCGTCAAAGATATTCAACCGGCCACGCTCGCCCTCGATCTCTGCGGATGTCAGAACCGAGCACACACGTTGCAGAAAATCTGGCAGCGGCACCTCCACCATACCCTTCTCATGTGGAAGCCCGCCATAAGTCTGCACACGGCGACCACTGATCTCTTTCCATCTCCGCGCATCAAGCTGATCCACCAGCGCGACTTCCTGCTGTTCGCTTATTACATTGGCGTACAACACCAAACCGTCAATCTCCAACGCCTGGCAACCCGTCATCGCGACGATGGCATTTGTCGTCTCACCTGTGTTGTACCCGTCGAGCGGCTCAGTGCGGTTTCCGCGGCGGTGCTCCGCTCACTGCGCGCGCGCAACAAACCGTGAGAGCGCGACACAAAGGCAAGAACCTGCAGAACCTGCAGAACCGCGCAAGAAGCGGGCGCCGTGGACTGATGCGCAGCTCGCGAGTCTGCCTCGGCGTCTGTGGCCGCAACGAGGTCTCGAAGACTTGCACGTGATTCTCCGGCGACGGATTTTGCTCTTGCAGGCCGTGTGCGGATATCGCGCCAACACAGACTCTCAACTCCTGGCGTACTTTGCGGTGCAGCAGTGGCGCAAACGCAATCCGACACGTGAGCCGGAGCGCGTTCTTGAACTGGGCAGTGGCAATGGGCTGGTCAGCATCTTGTTGGCCAAAACGTGGCTGCAGGCACACGTCACGCTCGTGGAGCTCCAGGAGTCGCTCGCGCAACGCGGCCAGCGCAATTTGGAGCTGAATGGCGTTGCGAATCACCGCGCGGTGACGATCCAGGCCGACATTGCAGAGTGGGAATCAAGCGTTGACGTGCAGGGGCGTATGCCCATGTACGACATCGTGTTGACGAACCCGCCATTTTATGCGCTTGGCGGTGTGAGTGGAAGGCATCCACCGATAGGCCTGTCAGATGAGAAGCGCGTGGCGCATTTTGAATCATCCGCTGGCCTCACAGATTTTTTGCGCGCGATGGCTGGCGCCATGAGCCACCACAGCCTGGGCTTCGTCATCCAGTCCATCGACGAACGCGCACGTCTCCTGGACTGTATTGCACTCGTGAACGACTTGCGCGTGGTGTGCGTGCAGCGTGTGTTTCATTCACGCATGTCTGTGCGCGCGACGCGAGTGCTAGTTATGGTAACTCTGCGCTCGCCAGACGCAGGTGAGCCAGGGAGCGAAGGAGAACGAGAAGAGACACCGCCCATTTACTTGCATGACCACCCACAAGACATTCGATACGACGACGCGCATGAGCTCTGGCTGCGTGATTTGCCTGGTCCGCCGTGGCCGCTCGAGTTTGCGCAAGACGCGCTGGCATCGTCGTAGCCATTCCGTGGCATGGCGGGCGTGACGGCCGGAAGCAAGGGATACAAGTTTGTTGATCGGGTCCGTTTGCTAGTGGCGGCGGGGACCGGGGGCAATGGGCGAACCGGGTTTCAATCGCTCCCGTATCAAGTGCAAGTGGCGGCGGACGGTGGTAATGGCGGGTTTGGGGGAAATGTCTACTGCGTCGGAACCACGTCGCTCCAGTCTCTGGACTTGCAGGGAGAGCGCGTGCTTCGGGCTGAGAGTGGCGGCGACGGAGGTGGACAAAGAAGCTCAGGTCGCACGGGTGCGTCAGTAACGGTGAGCGTACCATTGGGAACCTCAATCACGCAGCTTGTACCGCCTCAACAATATATGGAGTCGATCAGCCAGGAGATTGTGCGCGTTGGGCGAGAGAAGCTAGCGCAACAACTTGCACATGGTGAGGACGCAGAAGACGAAGGCGAATGGTTTAACCCAGAGGACGCGCTGATAGCAGGTGGTCCGAGTGACATTGCCCACCATCCTGCACTGCGCGGACTTGGCTTGGATCGCGTTGCCAAGCTGTTTCTCAAGCGTAAGGACATTGAGTACGACCGCGTGCTTCTGGCCGAAGTCAACGAAGAAGGCCAGCGCGTGCTTCTCGCTGAGGGCGGCCGTGGTGGACTTGGCAATGCGGCATTTAAGTCGCCTCAAAATCGGACGCCAAGGGCAACGCCAGGCAAACCCGGCCAAGAAAAGTTTCTCGAGCTGGAGTTGAAGAGTATTGCCGACGTCGGGCTGGTAGGGCTGCCGAATGCCGGCAAGTCTACGTTTTTGCGTTCAATCTCTGCAGCGACACCAAAAGTCGCACCGTATCCATTCACAACGTTACATCCGATCTTAGGAAACGTCAAGCTGAGCGAGGCAGACTCGCTCGATCTGGAAACGACACCGAATTTCACAGTCGCGGATATTCCCGGTATTATCGAAGGCAGTCACGAGAACCGAGGGCTCGGGTTTGGGTTTCTGCGCCATATTGAGCGCACGTCTGTCTTGGCGTTTGTCGTAGATGTGGCGCCTCCCGAGGCCGGACGCACTGCCGTCTTGGACCTTCATGTGCTACTGCGCGAGCTCGAGCTGTATCAACCAGGTCTAGTGCAATCGAGGAGAAAAGTTGTGCTTGCCAATAAGATGGACTTGGTGCAAACGGACTCGGAGCGTAATCAACGGAAGCTCCTCGCCAACCTGAGGCAGCTGGTCGATGTATCCTCACGAGAGCTGGGAGCTGAGGTCATCCCGATCTGCGCGCGGCACCGCCATGGCGTTGACCAGGCGCGCTTGACCCTCGCTCGAATGCTCGGATTGCTGCCAGAAAAGGTGCCGCTGTAGACATTTTCTTAGCTCGCTGAGCCAAAACCTTAAACGAGGTGATGCGTGCGTAGCCCTGTTCATGGGCACTTTAATGTACAAAACCGGCAGCGTGTGACCAATTACCACCGTTTGTTGAGGTTCTGATGCAAGACATCGACATGAACCTTGACGGCATTCCCTGGGAATCGCTTGGCAGCTGCCTGAGCGAGCTTGAGGGCCTTGGTGTTTTTCAACCTCATAGCCGTATCCTTATCGCTGGATAACCACCGCATGGCTTCACAGGCCACCTCCTGGATTGACGATACTTTTAAATGGTACTCCATGCTCTTCACGAGACTCTCCACGCACCCGCACGCGCCCAAATGCAAACGCGCCTCTAGAAGCATGCGCGCGAGACAAACGATCGTGCGCATGCAGCTTCGCTGCACGTCACCGTTGGCGCGGTACTTGGTCAGAATTCGCTCAAGCGCAGTTCCTACATCAAACCGGATGAGATCACGGACGCTTCCCGCTGTGTTACACAGACGGGACACCGCTTCGAGTCCGCTCTTCATTTCACGGTCCATGCTATTCAACCCTTCTATCAGCAAAGCACCTCCTATGGCCTTTGCCGTGCGTTCAGCATTGGAGTCGTCGCACAGCAGAGCGCAAAGACAGATATAGGCTTGATCAAGCGCATGGGTTTTGGCGTAGACCACCCACGGAATACCTTCAATCGAGCCGAATCGTGCGGCGGCGGGGCCGTTGCCACGCACAAGGTACGTGATGCTCGGAAGAGCGTGAGAATACAGGGAGGCAGAGTCCTTGTGGAGATACATAGCGCGGAGCACTGCCTCGAGCGCACAAGCGCCGACCATGAGCGTGATGACGCGCTCATTCGCACGCACAAGCGTGCGCATCAATGAGCACGCGCTTATCTGCACGCGCACCTGCCCTGCGTGTGTTGCCATGAGTTGCACCAGCTCCTGCGCACGCCCGGACACGCTGATAAAGGCGGCCTTGTCCTGATCGGATGCTTCCTTGACGATCAGGTAGCACAGGTCCAATGCATCGATACACAGTGTGACCATCCCGCTTCCAGGCATCAAAACATTTTTCCACAACATGTCGAGAAACCCAACAGAGAGCAAATGGGCCACCAGCGCGTTCCTGTCGAGGTCGTCCTCAAGCCTACGGTTGCTGCCCGCTCTGCTGATTCTCTTCGAGTTGTTTGTTTTCTTATTCGCCGAGGATGACATAATTCCGCGCACTGAGACGACCGCGGTGTGCGCCAGTACCGGTGGGAGCTGCTCGGTTGTCACGAGCGCCAATAGCGCATCCAAGCTCATGTTCCTGATCATCTCTGGGCTCAATGCAGCAATTTCCTGGGCGCGGCGAACTGACGGACCAGCTGACGCACGGCGTTGGTCAACATCTACATGACCATTCGAAGTCGACGTACTGCGGCCGGGCAGAGTGGCGATGGCAGCACCCGACAAGCTTCGGCTTTGTGCCATCGGCGGCGTCAAGACCGTCATCGTAGCTGCTGCTGCTGCCGGCGCGGGCGCCGCCAACCCCACGGCGTTTGACTGCGACCGGCTTCGAGTGCCTGAACTCATGCTCGGTGAGCTCTGCGGCGGAGAAACCACATTGTGCGGCGCCGTGGACACCGGCACGTTTCCACTGAGAGAGCGAGGTGGCAGAACATCCTGTGAGCTCGAGTAGAGCCGTGAAGTAGCTGCGGCATTATTCAATGGAATTTTGGTGATTTCTGGCATAGACTGTGGCTCACCCGGGTCCTGTACACGCGCAGCCTCAGCCTCCCACTGCTCAAGTAGTTCGCTGACTGTCACCATCGAAGGCCGGTTCTCCGGTTTTTGCTGCCAGCAACTGTCCACGAGCGTCGCCAAACTGTTCGTCAAGCCGGGTATGGCGTCGACTGCCACGTGCGGATTGCCTGGACGCTGGCCGTGTACGCACACTTTGACGTACAATTCAGGTAATCCGATGCCCTTCCAAGGCACTCTGGTTGATATCAACTCATACATGAGAATCCCAAACGCAAACACGTCGGCCGCTTTGGCTTGTGCGTCCGACTGGCGCGAGGAGTCAAACTGCTCTGGAGCCAAGTACGCCCACGTACCGGCCGCTTCCGAGGAAGTTCCGGATGCTACGGTGGCGGGCGCACCGGACGCGAGTTTGGTCAGGTCAAGCGAGAGACCGAAATCAGCAAGCTTTGCCCGTAGTGTCGCTACATTGTACCCACCAGGGCTGAGCAAGTCCGAAAGGAGCACATTGCCCGACTTGACATCACCGTGCGAAAAGCCCGCTCCGTGCAAGTACGCAAGGCCGCGCGCTATTTGCGACGCAATTCGCAGGCAACACGCCGCGGGAAGTCGCTGGTTCGAACAGCGTTGGAACTCGTCGAGCGCCATGCGCAGCGAGCCACCGTGCATGAGCTCGGTGATAATCAGAATCCGGCCCTGGTCGTCCAAGCTGGTTCCGTAGAAGTGAACCACGTGGGGGCTGCGCAGACGCGAGTAGCGGTCCACTTCGCGCTGTATCTGGAGAACGGCAGAGGACGCGGCACCTCCCAATGTATGTACCAGCTTGATTGCAACGGCCTGGTTATCCATGTACCCATGGTATACGGTCCCAAAGGAGCCGGAGCCGATCTCGTTCAACGGAGATGCTGTGAATCTGAGTCGAGTGAGATCTACCTGACAAGCGGGTGCAGCGGTTCCAGAGTTTTGCCGTTGTTGCATCCGCATTCGTTGCTCTTGCTGTGTCTGCTGCGCCGCACGCAGCGCTGCCGCGGCCACGGCCTCTTCGATCATCTTGAGCGCAGCAAAGTTCTTGACGTACTTGTCCAGGGGCAAGCGGCACTCGGGGCAGCATGCGCCAGCCAACTCCTCGGAGCACACAGAACACACGCCATGACCACAGACTGTCGAAATCATCGGCACGCGCGAGGTGGTGTCACATGCTTCCAGGCAAATGGGACATTCCATCCCTCCCTGAGTCCCACTCCCAACCCAACGCTCCTACCAGGCCTGTTGTTCCACGCGCTGCCACACTCTCGCGCCCCAGCTTGCACATGCACTGCGTCCCGCTGCCGAAACCTCCTGACACATCCGCACCAATGCAGGTGCCCACTCGTCCAGTACCTTTCCGCCCCGCTGTGTCTCACCCAGGCCTCTTTCTGTTCATCCAACCGCACGCCACCTGTCCGCCGCTCGAAGCACCTCGGCCTCACGTCATGCAGTGCAGCAACGCTCCGTGTCCCCACCTCCAGGCTCCACGTCAGTGCAACGACGCGGATCACGCACGGCGGCGTCGGTGGTCACACTCACCTGCGTAAGCACAGGCACGCTGACCAGAACCCACACCTTTACACATCCGTTGCTCTACTCCTTCCTCTCTATCTACCCCCCACTCTCTCACTCTCACTCTCTCTCTCTCCCACGCTCTCCTCTTGTCCAAAGCTGTGCGGCACTGCGTTGTCGCCTTTTTTCTCTTTTGCTCCTGTACTTCTTCCTACTAACACACGTGCTTCTTAGTAGACAAAAAGAGAACGCGAACGAGAACGAGAAAACGATGACGAAGAATGGTGTACAGCGTGCGGCTGTACACCTTCTATCCAAACGAGCGTGTTTTTATACACAGATCACGATGAGGTACAGCGACGCGGGTCAGTCGCGCGATGTGGGTACAGTGCGTGTTTCGGTGTTTTCGTGCGGAGGGCAGTCGGAAACCGGTAACCGGTAATCGTGTGGATCACGCCATGAGGCTGTTTATGTAGGAAACGGGAGACTGAACCGTTTAAACCGATATCTCATTGGAGAAAAGGTTGGGACGCACGAACCCTAGAGGGAGGACGGGCGATGGACGTGGTGGGTGGTGAGAGGCAGGTGCAGGAGAGAAGAAGAGGGGGAGGAGAAGGGGGGATGGGATGGTGGTGGTGTATGTGGATGGGGCGCCGGTGGGAAGCGCGAGGACTCGCGGTAGATGGGTGAGTGTGTGTGGTGTGAAGAAGGCGGTGGTGGTGGCTGTGAGGCAGCTGGGTGGGAATGGGGTGCTGAGATGTACACTGAAGCGGCAGCTCGCCGTGGCGCTGCTGAGTGGCGCCCTCGCGTTTGGTATACATGGTGGTGGTGGTGATGCGGCGGCGTTTGATGGAAGTATGGTGATGACAGATACGTTGCCGGCGGTGGTGATGGATGTGGGAACCACACCAACGGCCGCCACGCCGGCGGCGGCGAGGCAAGATCTGCGCGGCCAGGACTTCAGCGGGCTCGATGTGCGCGTGTCCCTTGTTCGCGCACAGCTCGAAAAGGCACAGTTTGTCATGAGCGATCTGACTGGAATCTTTCTGACACACTGCAGCGCCGTCGAGGCAGATTTCTCCGGCGCGAACCTGTCGATGGCGGCCTTGGACGGCGCCGACTTGAGCAAGGCCAACTTTCAGCAGGCCATCTTCAGACAAACGCTCTTGGTCGGAGCGAAAATGGACCGAGCAGACGTCACTGGCGCGGACTTTACAGATGCTATTATGAGCAAAGCGCTGCAGAAAAAACTGTGCGAGCGCGCGGAAGGCACAAACAGCTCAACGGGCGTCGAGACCCGCATCAGTCTTGGCTGCGATCAACTGTCAAAGCGAGCAGCGTCGACGGCTTCAGCACCAGCACCGGCATTATCCTCTGCTTCATCATCATCACTGTCGTCGACATCGTCTGGATCACCAAACGCTTCGACAGCCAGTAATGCAGGCACCGGAAGCCCACCAGGGAGCGCGGCTTTGCCGACATTGAGCGGCGCAGGTGCAACACCTGCCGCTAATTCAGAGGTCGCCGAAGTGCGGCGTGGGGATAAGCCTTTTCTTCCGCGTACGCGAATTGGCGCTCTTCTCGCGGACGTAAACTTTGGGCAGATGGATCGACCAGAATCACTCGCGAATACTGGGCCAGATTACTCCGGGCTCGACCTACGCGGAAGCAGCTTCGTGGGTGCCAACCTGATGCGCGCCGACTTTCAGAAGTCTGACCTCAGCCGCGCAGCATTGACACGCGTGCGTGCCCAGGAGGCTAACTTTAGTGACGCCGTGCTGGTGGAGGCTTCGCTGGATGACGCCAATCTTGCGCACGCGAATCTGCGAAATGCGGTGCTTCGATATGCGCTCTTATTTGGTGCCGTGTTTGACGAAGCAGACGTGACCAATGCCGATTTTACAGATGCATTTATCCCTCGGGAAATCAGGAAAAAACTTTGCGATCGCGCACAGGGTGTCAACGAGCAAACCAGTGTGAGCACTCGCGTCAGCTTGGGCTGCAAGGACACCAAGGATCCCGTAAGTGTAAATCTGAGCAGAGCAGAATCTCCGTGATGTATAGTCCGTAGACAGTTAGTAACCGCTTTAATACAAAACGCACGTGCGTGCTCGCCCTTGTAAAGACGACCATACGATAACAGCATACAATGGGCCAGGATATACGACACAACACCGCGGGCGCCGTTATCCCGTGAAAGCTCAACTACTTTTTTCTACGCCTTTGCCTTCACGCTGCCGAAGGCAAGGACCGTGCTTTCCACTCAGGGAAAACCGATGAGAGCGCAAATCGAACCAAATTTCGAAGAATGCGGAAAAGCATATACATTTCCATCCATTGCTTGCCCCGGCAGCCGAAACACGGTTCAGATCAGCATGATGCGCGACTTCGGGTGCTTGTTGGGCTGCTTACAGCCATTGATCTTTCTGCGACCGATACCTCATCCAGTGTCAGGTCAATGAGCTCTGCCGTCATCGTGCCTTGCATTGAGCTCGGGGATGTGGACGAGAGGCCGCGATGGATCGAGTTGGGAGAGGTCGGAACGAGGCAAAACGAGCTGCCGCGAACATGGCTGGCCCCAGAATTCTGCTTCGACAATGAGTCGCTCGCGCGCAAGTCGCCGGTGCTCATGCGCGAGCTCGACGTAAGTCGCTTGAGCCGCTGCAGGTCATGAGACAGCTTGCTGGTCTCCGCACGCTCAAGTGCAACTTTGCTGGGATCCATTTTGAACCACGCGTGCTCCTGTGCTGCTTTTGCCGAGGGTCGGTCCTTGGGGTTGAGGCTCAGGAGGGAGCGCACAAAGTCTTTGGCCTCTGCGGACACGTTTCGCCAATACTTGTCCGGAAATTCAATGACGCCATCCACCAGCCGATCCCACCCAATTTGGCCTTGCGCAGCGCTCACGTATTCGTCCTCGTCGCCGTTTTCGTACGGTAAACTGCCACACAGCATCGCGTACAGCACGACGCCACACGCATACAGGTCGACCGCCGGTCCATGCCCTTCATTGCGCAGGATTTCAGGCGCCGTGTAGAATGGAGTACCAATCAGTGTGTTCAGTTTTTGATGCTCCTCGATCTGCCCGTCTCCCGCTGTCCCGGCCAAAAGCAAGCCTGCAAAGCCGAAATCGGTCAACTTGACCTTTAACGGGAAGGTGCGGTCGACGCACAAAATGTTTTCGGGCTTGATATCTCTGTGCACAATATTTTGCGAGTGCAAGTATTCGAGCCCTTGCAGCACTTCGCGCATCACGAGGGAGGCGTCCCATTCCGAAAACGCCGCGGCTTCCCCGAGCTCCGAAATGACCTGGAACAAGTCGCCGCCGCCGACATATTCCATGGCAATGTAAATAGTATCCGCCGTATCGAACACATCGAACGTGCGCACAATGGAGGGATGATCGACCGAGCGCATCACGTCCATCTCGCGCTTCATGAGCTCGAGCTCCTTGTCGTTCAGTCCGCGCTCAATAATCTTGACCGCACACAGCTTGTTGTCTCTTCTGCGCACGGCAGAGCGCACCTGGCCATACGTGCCTTGTCCGATGAGTTCCCCTAGTTGGTACTGGTCCTCAATGTGGCTCACGGAGGCGGCACGAAGCGCCCGCTGCCAGTCATTCCAGTCCTTCGCATCTGCCGCGTAGAGCATCACATGCTTGGCACTCTGGGTGATTTCAATGGTGAGCAGCTTGCTGGAGCCGCTGATCTTGGCGCAACGGATGTCAAGTTCCCACGACGGCACAGCGTCCTGATCGTCGTGGTAGGCGGCGAGTCGCGAACCCATGAGCTTCACAAAACACTTTCTTCTTGTCCGCAAACGCTTTGTCTGCTTCCTCAGCCAGCCGTTCCGCTCAACGTAAATGTGGTAGCTGGGTGTTCCGTCGCTCTCAAGCGCAGCTAACACCGGGTCCTCTTCGTGCGAGCCGAGCAGCCCACTGTCCTGTGAAGATTCTAGTTCGGTTGTCCGACTCTTGAACATGCGATCGCGCACAGACATCCCGCGCGTCAGCGTCTGAGCCTTGTCCTTTCCTGCCTTGTGGTTAGATGGAAGCAGTTGTCGAAATGAGGACGGCACGTCCGCATTGTCATTTGCGTTTACTCGACTCTTTTGCGGTCCGCCGCTCGTGTTCGCATAGTCCTCGGTCATGGATGTCTTGCGCGCTTGAGAGCTGCGTTCCTTACTACGGCGACCGAGCTCGAGCTGCGAAGACGAGCTTCCGCGAGTTATCTTTTCGCTATTCGCCCCGCTGCTGTTCCAGAGGCCGCTCGAGTTCTTCCCCGCTCGTCTTGCGCCGGACGAAAAATGCTTTGCGTGCATTTGCTGATGGTGCTGCGGCTGCTGCGCATCGCCCGCGGCGCGCGGGCTCGAGCGCGAGCTGCCCGGCGACGTCCACTGCGCGACAGCCTCCTTGGTGGCCGCCAGCTTCCCCGGCACGGTCGCGGAGTTTGACGCGCGCCGCGTCGGGCTGCTGGCGATATCGTCGCGGCGCGAGCCAGACCGGCTCACCAAATTGCTATTATTATCGCTCCGACTCATCTTCCTCGTGAGCTCGCCCAGTGCGCCCATCGCATTCTTCACGCCTCGCGGCTCCCCCATCCTCCCACCCCACCCTCCCCACCTTTCACACACCCCTCCCCTCCCCTCCCCTCTCTCTCTCTCTCTCTCCCTCCTTCTCTTTCTCACTTTCCCCCACCTTCTTCAAATCCCCATTTTCTATAATCCTCCTTGATTCATTTTTTCTTCCCCCGTTTTCCCTTTTTTTTCTGCTTCTCCTTCTTATAGTTTTCGCTCCCCATTTCCCTTTTCCGCGGTCATTACTACCAGCGCGGACTCGTTTCATAGATGACAGCGTTTTCATATTGGCGTACGCATTTTTCATTACCATGCGTTCCCCGCATTCGTTCTTCTTCTGACTGCTTTTGTGGCGTTTCTGGCTGATTCAAAACCATGACGCTCGATCGAGCGTTTCATGTCGCTGACACAAAAACAGAAAAACACAAGAACACACTCACCCGCTGCAGCGGCTGCGTCTATCGGCTGGTTTGGTTTGGGTGGGTTATGCAGCGCTAATCCCGACAAGGAGCGAACGCGTTCCGCTCCGGGGGTATCAGCACTGTAACTACAAAAAGTCACGTGGTCGCCTTTGTTCCACAAACACGGCAAGAGCAAGGGGGTCCTACCTTCCAACGATCACGCGCGCGCTTCCGGCGCTCCTCGTCCCGCGTTCTTGGACCATCGTGTCGGCGCTTCACGCTCTGGCTTGCGTGTAGCCGATTCGTTATCGGTTCGGTTCATCCGGCGGAAATCATCAGAAAGGGGAGGCGGTACACTGTGTACTGTACTCTGTTATGCGGTACAGTGGGGTTCAGTGGGTGTGGGTGTCGGATGATGACATGTGGCGTGTGCCATCGGTGGGGAGAGAGACCGAGGGAGGGCGCTGCACAGGGCAAAGGTCGCTGAATGCAGTGTGCCAGTGGATTGATGCTCACGATCGTGTGGTCCAAGTCGCTGCTGGCGCCGTCGCAGGCGCGTTTTCGCGGTGTGGAGGGAGGACAAAGCGAGTTTTCAGTGTCAGACTGCAATCACCCGAACGCGTCTTGGCCTCAGCGGGCGCGATCCTTTTGCTGCTGGAGCACACGCCGATTCAAGCATAGAAGCAAAGGAACCTATTTAATCCAGAAGGTTTCGGCATCTCTGAATGTCATCTCATATAGACAAGGCGCGCACGTATGGGTCTTCCAACGCGAGCCGTGGGATGGGCTGTTCATAGTCTCGGCTTGTTCGAGCACTGCGTCCGGCAGGAGCTCTACAACTGCTTCCCCTTGGCCGCTGGTCGGGAATGTGCGGGGGAATGAACGGCCGAAGATTCGGCCAAACCGGCGACACCAAAATGTCTGTAAATGAACACGACGGATACCGCCAGGAGAACGACTACCGCACTCAGGATGATGAGAACGCGGTACGGATGCGCGCGGTGCCGCTGAGCTGGAAATGAGTCGACAAGCGTATGGTCGACGCTTGCTGCCTTGGAATCGCCCGCTCCGGCCTGGTCAGTGCGCCCGTTCAGAGAAGCAGAAATAATCACGTCTCCCGTGCGTAGGTCAATGTCGGTGTCCAGCGGCAAGCCATCCAGTTCGTACCCAATTGACTCGCTCCTGATGATGTTCAGATGCTGCCCGTCGGTTGTCTCTAGCTTGACTTGCACGTTCAGCATGCCAGCACGAGCGCTCGCAGAGACTTCACGTGAGCGCAGCTCTTTCTCTCCCAGTTGGCCGAGTTCAGGAAGCGACATGCGCGCTACGAGTTTCTGGCCGTCTTGTTCCTGGCTTAAGCGAAACGCGCGCCGCACATCCGGGCCAGTGCTTGCGTCGTCCCAGCCTTGGAACACTGGCCCGAGGGGATGAAAGAAGGAGAAGCGCTCTATGCCCCTCATGGGAATATAATGCTGTTTCAAGGCGTTGCGAAAGCTGGCCTCGCTGGCCGCGAACATGCGCTCCATTATGTCATGCAATGAGAGCACGTCACGAAACACATTACTGACCAATGCGCCCATGCTGGGCGAACGCAGCTCGTCATCCACTAGACCGCCGCTTGGGTCGTTCTGCTCCGCGCCAGACGCATTCCCGCGAGACGCTGTCTGACCCGGCGCTCCATCTGCCTGCACGACCATCACGTTCAGCCTCACCGCTTCCGCTGCGTGCGCGCGCAGTATCACGACCACAACCACCACACACAACACCATCCATGTCCACAAGAACGCCCCGCGCACCGGCGCGCCTCCACTCGTTCCTCCTCGCATCTCTTTCCTCATTCTCAACCACCTTTCCTTCCCTCTCTCTCTGTGTCCATCTACTCTATCGCCTACACGTTGCAGCTTCCCCCGATCCCCTTCACCATCGCGCACCTTTATCTACTCACGCCGTGCACCCGCTGGCGGTGTAAACCGATGTCTGGAAAGTTCTAGGGTTCCCACACGCTACTTGCCATGTTGACACCACGCTCACATTCTGCAGAGAGGCACCGCGCAAGCTTGCTGCCACGGACTTTAGCTGCACGTGGCACCGGACGCACGACGTCACCGACTCCACGAGACACGCACCGGCTCCCGATCGCTCCCTGTAACAGCGAGCCTTCCGTCCTCAGCCCACATACGACAACACTCTCTAACCACCATCCGCCTTGTCCAGAGCGCCGCTTGTCAACGCTGCCGCGTTGCCTCCAAACAACTGAACACTACCGCGACGCTCATTTCTCATATGCCCGCGCGGTTCGGCGCAGACCTGAAGCTTGTTGCAGGCGCTTCGAAACGCGCTGCTGAAGCGCCAAGCGGATGCCGACTTGCAGCGCGCAGTGACGAAGAGGGTGCGGACTGGTGATGGCGGTGTGAGTGGCGACTGGAGTGGTGATTCGGTGGAGATGTGAGACGGTGCGAGATGGCGGACTCCAGCCAGCCGACGAGGTAGAAAATGGAAGCGAGCCAGCCGCCCGCTCACGTTGGAAAAGTTTGAGAGGTTGGATTGCGAGAGTAAAAGCTCCTATTTGTTGAAATTTGTCGGTGCGCAATCTTCAGTACTGCCGAAAAGGGAGAGGAGGAGTCCAAGGTAGACAGCTTAGCCGCCAAGCTGTTGGGCCTCGGCTCTGGATAGAAGCCTTGGGTCCTCTGGGCGGTAACAAACTTACCATCACTGTACAAAGAGGTACACTTCCGCGATTAGAGCTTTTTGTGGGAGGGGGGCACGATGAGGAGTGTGTACACCATGGTGTACAGCTGGGTACGACGGCGACATGCGCATGCGTGCGTGTGTCTAACAAACTCGGCGATTTTAATAGGAATGTGCGCATGAGGGAAGAAGGGAAGGAAAAGCGACGGTCGGGGAGTCTTAGTAGCTGCGCAGAACGTGCGGGTTGGTTGGTAAGAGAAAGAGAGAGAGAGAGAGTGCGCGGTTGAGCGCGGGTGAACGTGTTGATAAAGGGGTGTGGGGTGAGGTAAGGGGCGTGGTGGAGCGTGGATGCGCGATGGCTGAGCCTGGATCTGGATCTGGGTCCGCGGCGTTGGGGACGGTGGAGAAGAGCGGCTTGGCGAAGCAGGATTTGGCGACGTTGGACGTGGCGCAGCTGACGCCGCTGACGCCGGCGGTGATTTCGCGGCAGGCGACAGTCAACGTGGGCACGATTGGACATGTGGCGCACGGAAAGTCCACAGTCGTGAAGAGCATTTCGGGCGTGCAGACCGTGCGCTTTAAGAATGAGTTGGAGCGCAACATCACCATCAAGTTGGGCTACGCAAACGCCAAGCTGTACAAGTGCGAGAATGACGCGTGCCCAAGACCGGCGTGCTACCGCGCATACGGGTCGTCAAAGGACGACCGCCCCAACTGCGAGGTGTCTGGTTGTAATTCGCGCATGGTGTTGCAGAGACACGTATCGTTTGTCGATTGCTTTGGCCCCGAGGTACTGTTTGCCACCCCGACCGGGACGATCCGCAACGCGGACATCGTGCCGGGGACCATCCTGCTCGGACCAAACGGCGAGCCGCGGACCGTGGGCCCGGTGGAGGATGGCGTGAAGAAAATGTACGAGGTGGCGTATGCGGCGACGCAAAGGAACGCTGTCGAGGCCGAGTCGTTCACGGCGACGGGCGGGCACCTCCTGTGCCTCCGCATCGAGACTCCCGTGGAACCCCCCGTTTACGATAGCGCGAACGACTGCTTTTTCGTGGAGCATTTCATCGGCAAAGCCGAAATGATATCGTCAACCAAGGTATTCTTTACCACGCGCGAGGCGGCGGAGGCCTACTACGCGAATGCGGGCAAGAAGCCCGTGGAGTTCACTATGACGATCGACGCATACCTGGCGGCGCCTGCGTCAGTACGTCGGAACGCTCGCATGTACCGTGCGGGTCAGATGGCGTTTGACGGTGCCTGTCCAGATCTGCGCATTGGCGAGGCGTCGCAGGCCGAGGTCGCTTGGTTGGTTGGCCTGTGGCTCGGCGCCGGCGACGCCTTGGTGCCCCGATTCACGCTGTCCGCTTCGGGCAATACAGAGATCAAGGAGCGGATCGCAGACATTGCCGGGAAGATGGGCCTGGCTGTTATGGTTGGTGAGCGCACAGATCGCGATGCCGTTTCGATCGGGCTGTTGGGCGCCTCTGAAGCAGGCCCGAAGAACATTGAAACGTGCGACGTGCGTGCCGAGCATCCGTTCTGGGCCGTGCTTGAGACGCTCGGAATGGCTGGCAACAAGTGCATTCCGGCCGTGCTGACGACGCATACGGCCGAGGTGCGGTCTGCGCTCGTCGCCGGGCTCGTCGATTCTCATGGCTCTTACGCCTCGGGGCAGTTCGATCTTGAGGAGTCCGAGGCGCAGCACGCGGAGCTTTTCTGCGCCTTTGTGCGCGTTGTGCGGACGCTCGGATTTGCCGCGCACTGCTCGCGACGGATCACCACCGCCGGCGGGGTGGAGCACAGTAAGCTGCGTGTGCAGTTCAGCGGGCCGGGGTCTATGCTCCCAATTGCGACACCAGTCAAACAGGGCGCTGACCTCCAGCAGAAATGGGCATCCTCTGTGCCATTTACGGTCCGCGGACTGGGCGAGGGCCCGTTCCGCAAGTGGCAGGTCGACGGGAACGATGGGCTTGTGCTGCTGGACTCGTTTGTGGTGGCGCACAACTGCCCCGGCCACGACATTCTGATGGCGACCATGTTGAACGGAGCCGCCGTCATGGACGCCGCGCTCCTGCTCATCGCCGGGAATGAGACTTGCCCACAGCCCCAGACATCGGAACACCTTGCCGCCGTCGAAATCATGAAGCTGCGAAACATTATCATTCTGCAGAACAAGATTGATCTTGTCAAAGGGGCAAGCGCAGAGGCACATCATCACGAGATTCTCGATTTCGTGCAGGGCACGGTGGCCGAAGGTGCGCCCGTGATTCCGATTTCTGCGCAGCTAAAGTACAACATCGATGTGGTGGTGGAGAATCTTATCAAGAAGGTGCCCGTTCCGATTCGCGACTTTACCAGCCCTCCGCGCATGATTGTCATTCGATCGTTTGACGTGAACAAACCGGGAGAGGACGTGGAGAATCTGAAAGGAGGCGTCGCAGGAGGGTCCATTACGCAGGGCGTGCTCAAGAAGGGCGACCGAGTCGAAGTGCGACCCGGCATCACGTACAAGGATGAGCAGGGCAACCTCAAGTGCTCCCCGATCGTCAGTTTGATCCGAAGCATGAACGCCGAAACGAACGACCTTGAGTATGCCGTGCCGGGTGGACTGATTGGCGTCGGGACAAAGATCGATCCCACGCTGACGCGCGCAGACCGGCTTGTGGGCCAAGTTTTGGGT
Source organism: Porphyridium purpureum (assembly GCA_008690995.1). Lineage (NCBI taxonomy): Eukaryota > Rhodophyta > Bangiophyceae > Porphyridiales > Porphyridiaceae > Porphyridium > Porphyridium purpureum. Next base: position 550,953 of record VRMN01000009.1, read on the forward strand.
GCCGTGGGAACACTGCCTGACATCTTTTCAGAGGTGGAAATCAACTTCTTTTTGTTGCGCCGTCTGCTAGGTGTCAAGTCAGAAGGAGATGAAAAGGGCGCCAAGGTGGCGAAGCTTGGGAAGGGCGAGATTCTCATGGTTAACATTGGTTCCACAAGCACGGGTGGCCGCGTGACTGCAGTCAAGGGTGATCTTGCGAAACTGTCGCTCACAAATCCGGTGTGCACATCCGAAGGTGAGAAAATTGCCTTGTCAAGACGTGTCGAGAAGCATTGGCGTTTGATTGGATGGGGTCAAATCAAGAAAGGCACAAAGATTGAGGTAAGAACGCAAACATAGAAAGCGCAGGGATAGAATCCCTCTTTTTTTTCCTCGTAAAAGAAATGGCGGAAACGAATTGAATCCTTGCCGAGGGAGAAAAGACGAGCATGCTTCAACACATTTTGTTGCGTGACCGCAGACGTTACTCGTCTTTACTCATCGGATACCCTATGGTATAGTCGGCAGTTGGACACGCTGAAACTTTGGCAGACCCTCCGGCTCGTGCAGTTTCGACAGCGCACACGTAGCCAGCCCAATATGCGCCGCTGGAGTCAACGACTCGTCGTTGCCGTTCTGCTGTGGTGATGAGCCAGGAGGAGCGGCGTAGCCTTCATAATACAGATTCACTGTGTCAATATCGTCTGCCAGGATTGCAAACGGGCTGCCGACACCGCCTCCATCCCACGCGATCGACGAGCAATCGGCTGCATTGTCTTCGGAGCTGCGACTCACGCATGCGTATGATCCGTCCTCATCTGTGGCCAGTATCCAATGCCTGCCATTCGCCGAGCGAGCCATGCCTATGCTGCGCTCGTACGCACAGCCAGCGCCTCCAATCAGCTCGACAAACATGACATATTCATTGTCGGCCAGACGCAGTACACTGGGCCTGCCGTAGCCCAGAATCCCCGACTCCTGCAGGTCGAGTGGCAGTATTGAGCCCAGCTCGCTCCACTTGAGCCCGTCTTGTGATGTGGCGAGATGGATTTCGGAGCGTGCGGTGTACCGATCGTCGACGACCACCTTGTTGAACACCATGAGCAACTCTTCATCGGTCTGGATAACAGATGGATATCGATACAAAACACCCAGACCGTCTGGTCTCTGGCTGGGGCGTACATCGAGCACGGCGCCGTTGGCAAAGTCGCCCTCGATGCGCGACCAGTGGAATCCGTCGAGAGAGAGCGCGACACCTATCCGTGAGCTTTTGAGACTGCTGGTTGCCCGCGTGACGCGAGAGGCAGACAGCAGTCCCATGATGGAGGCATCGACATCAAGCTCAACGTGGTCGGTTCCGTGGTAAAACATGAAGAAAACGGAGCCCTCGGCGCGCACCTTGAGCGACGACAGGAGCTGAATATCGCCGACCACCACGTGCTCGGTATCAAATGCCCACCACTCATCCACATTTACATCCAGCACGCTTTCCTTTCCGTACGAGCCCTCATGACGCTCCCACAGCACGCCGTTGTTCGAGACGGCGAGCCCGATCCTGAACGGCTCCTTCTCGTGCGGCTCGCCCAATCCCGAGTACCACAGGTACCACGTGCGCGTCTGATTCTCGCCTTCGAACCGCTTCACGACGGGCGCGCCAACCGCCACTGCGTCGAACCGACTCTTCTGGCGCGACGGCTCGAGCACACGTCCCGACGCGACGGGCGCGCCCTTGTTTGTGCGACTTGGCGTGCCTCTGCCGCGTGCGCGTGATCCGCACACTGCACCATATCTGCGCCCATGCCTTTCCAAGCGCGTACTTCCGGCATCCCACGCATCGCATGCGCCGCCTACGAACCCAGCCATCACCACCATTGCCCCTCCCTTCACCCATCCACGCCGCCGCTCTCACCCACACTCTGTTCCTCTCCCATCCTGCTTCAGCCACTTCATCACGCCCAGCTCGAAAATCTTCAAAAAAAGGGGACGAAAAAGTTAAAAAATGGCGGCACGCGCCAGATCTCGCTCGCCCACTGTACACAACGTACAGTGGGACGCTGCTTCCTCATTTTTCGGCCGAATCTGTGAAGCGCGATGTGCGTTCTTATGATTCTGCATTACATTGAAATGCGAAGAGAGAGTTTTTCTTCAAAAGGCGTCGTTTTAGGTAGAGATGTAATGTCACAGATGCGGAACTGTACTTGTGTCAAGCACGCCTCTGATCGCTCGAGCAACGTGTGCACGCACGCGGTATGGGTCTGGAGGTATTCGTCGGACGATACGCTCCTTTCGTGTGAAACAAGAATGCCGCACGCTGAATCTGTGTCGAGGACTTGGCATCATCGTCTTGCCGTTGGCCGGCTCCTCGCACCACGTTCTTCAGCCAACTTGGCTACGCAACTGTTTGCGTATTAGTAGAGTCAAGTCCGGAGTTTTGTCTGTGCATTTCGATTGAACAGTAGAATGTCTGTAGCAAGCGTCAGCTCATACACGAGTCTTAGCTTGCTGGATCAGCCAAGCCCTAAGTAGCCAAAACCAGCGCTACCTGTAGGTAATTGCGGAGGAGCGACGGGCCACGATTAAGGCACTGAGGAAACCGATTTTGTACCGTAGCGTTCGAGTTCGTTAGGTGGCGAAGACCACATCTGAGCGTTGCGTTTGGCGCAACAGGAACAAGTCTCTCTGCACAGGCGCAAGATCGTAAATCGAGCCAGTACCGAACAGACCCCAGAAGCTTTGTGCCGCGCACGGTTTGCCGCAAGTTGCGCGCCGCAAATGCAGCGGACTCCACTGAACACTACCGGATTATTCGACTCCTCGGTAGCTGTACACTACTGCAACACGCGCGGGTGTACAGCTATAGCGCTGTACATTTGTATAGTAAAACGGATGTATTTTTATAGCATGAAAAGACGCACTACGTAAACGGCGCGAAGGTTCAGTTTCGGGGGCGAGGGGGTTTGACTTACGGGAAAGTGACAAGGAGAGAAAAGGGACTCATGGCTTGGAGACGCGCGCAGAGCGAAACGATGGCGGCTCAGGCGCCGTCGGGAAGGGGATGGCGAAGTGCGTCGCCAGCACGTGGCGGGATGAGGAACAGCCCGAGCGCGTCGCCGCTGCTGGGGATCGCGAACGCGGTGAGCACACCGAATAAGCCGCGGAACAGCGAGGAGTTTTGGCGCTGGCAGCCCGTCGTTGCGTGCATGCGCGACATCGAGCCGCACGACTTGAAGCTGCTCGAGAGCTTTCGCGCCGCGGTGCTGGGCTCGGAGGTGCAGGATGGTGGCTCGCAAGCGGACGGAAACGAACTCCTCGACGCGCTCAATTCGTTCGCCCCGCTGGGTGAGCACTACAGCGTGCGCTGGGCAGCGGAAGATCGAGCGCGCCGCGAGGCTCTCGCCGCGGAGCAGCAGAGAGATGCAGCGGCCGCGGGTCTGCCAAGTCCGCTCTTGCAGCTCGCTGGCGGCAGCAGTGTGCCGTCCACGCCTCTGCATTCGGCGTCGCCGGTGCTCCGCACGTCCATCGCAACCCTGCCTCCGACGCGCAGTCTTCAGGAGGAGCTTCGTTCCGGCTTGTCTTGCACAGTAGATGTATCACAGAGTCAGGCACCTTTGCTTCTGGAGCGCCAGCTTCAGAAAAGCTCCCCAGAGATCCTGCGAACGCACCCGCAAGAAGCCAGGCAAGCGTTTCAGATTCAGAAGCGCACCATCACGAAATCACCAAAAGCCGGTGTTTCGACGTCTCCTGCAAGCTCCGCGTTGATGGCGTCGGCACAAACGCTGGGAGACGCACGGGTGAACCCTGGCGAGAGTGGTATTTCTGATGGCGTGAACTATTCCGCGGGGGAATTGAAGCACAATCATCGCAAAGGTATAGCATGTACAGCGTGTACCGTTCGCTCGGCTTCGCGACGGAAGATGCGCCCGTCGCGGGGTTCCGCAAGTCCACAGATAGGAACACCGCCGCCGTCGAGTACAGCTGGCCACGAAGTCGGTGTTGTTTCTCCGTCATTGGGAATTCAGTCGACGCCAGCGGAGCAGGAACGCGATGGCACTTCTTTGCAGATCCAGTCACTGGAGGCAGGCAGTGCTGATGCTCCTGCGAAGAAAGTAGTGTCAAGCGCGCAAGAGCCAATGTCACCGCCATTGTTGGTTCAGAAACCCACCAACGTTGCGTCGGGACCTGCAGTAGCACCCGGATCGCCTTTACTTACCTTGCAGGCAATTCCCGCTTCTAAGGCTATCGCAGCGTTTGCGCCAAGCGATCGTGAAGCGTCTGTACAACCGCGGTTTTCGCAGGCGAAGGTGAAGCACGACCACCGCCGAGGCGTTCTATGCCCGGCATGCACAAAGGCGGCTGCAAATAAGAACCGGTCAAAGTCGCTAAGTGCTGCGGGACGCGCACAGCAGCAACCGCACGGAAGAAAAAGCACGGGTACTCGACCCGTGCAAAGTGGGGAACAGGGCAAGCAAAAGCAGGCTGCTCTCGGTGCAGAAGCCGAGGGCTACGTGGACAGTCGCGGAGCGCGGACCATTGGAGTGGAAGCATCACCACTTCTAGCGCATTCCAGCTCAAGGAGGCAAGCGTCATTCGAAATCGTTCGTGGGTCGCCGCTTCTTGGCTCGCCGCGAGTGCGAGCGGGAACATCAAACTTGGCCAGGCCCAGCGCAAGTCCGACGCAAAGAATTCAGCGCTCGCCAGGCGGTTTCGGATCTGCCTTTGGTAATGCTCCATTTTCGTCGTCATCTGTTGCAGACCGGGCGGCTATCCGTAGACTAATCGAGGAAAGGATTTCGCTCATTCGCGGGTGGCAACGTTGTACACTCTGCGTGCACTTTGCTTCAGCTCCCGATTTGAAACTTCTCTTCTTCTATCGCCTTCCTTTGGTTCTGGAATCGATCCCGATATGTGAGAACGCGGATGATCAGCCAAGACTGCGCATGCCACCGCGCGAAAATGGCGCATTGGATTCGCAAGTTCTGGAGAAAGAATGTGCCAGCTCAGAGACTAAAGCCGATTCAACCCGAGCAATCAAGTCTGAGCCCTTTGGCGCAGCAGCAACTGTGGCGCCGCTGCCTCTTCCGACTGCTGCAGCGACTACAACACAGACCGCAAGGGTAGCGACGTCGGAAGCTGCAGGAGGAGCAGCAGCAGGCATAGGAGCTTTCGTACGCGCCGACGCGATCTCGGACAAGGATGAGACGCATACACCAGTTGCTGAGGTAAACGAGACGGGTCATCCAGCACGTGGTAAAGTTGAGACGGGATACTCGAATGTAGAAGCTGGGACGACGTTTTCTTGTCAGAAGGATTCTACGCAGACGCAGAAGCAGGCCTATAGGGTGCTACGTGTGTTGGATGATTGTGTAGTGGAAGAGGACGGTTACGAAATTCATGTCACGACGGCCCCTGCACCCGGCAGATCAGGATCTACGCCACAGGAAGCTCGGCCACGCTCAGAGAAGCCATGCTACGCTTGCCGTGATGGCAACAGTCGTCCTGGTGATGCAGGCGCACGTCCACTACCGTTGATCTTTGGAGACCCGCTCGCGTACGAGCTTTACATGGTCCAGAAAGCTCTTGCGGAGCTTGCAGCGAGGCATGATGAGATGCGCAGCAAGGTCTTGGAGCGTGCGCGGAAGGAAATTGCGCGCCAAGATGCACGCAATGCGCGCCTAGAGGAAGAACAAGACATTCTCACCAAGCTCCGCGCACTGAAGAAGGGGAAGGCAAAGGAGAAAAGGCCGTCCGGGTTTTCGCGACGCAGCGGCGGTGGCGGAACGCAAGCGCAAGCAGTCGGAAACATGTCCTTGCCGTCGAGAGCACAGACATACCCGACCGACGGCGATTTGCGGTCCACTGGAAGTGGGAATGGACCGCAAGCCGAGGCGCACTTGAATGGGCTGGTACTGTCTGTTCCGCTGCGCGCAGACTCGTTGGATGACTCGGCATCTTTGGGTGCGGAACCGGACGCTGCGGCTGACGATAAGATGCTTAGCTTGGCAGTTGTGCAGAATCTGAAGACGTTTATTTCTGAGTTCGAAGCGTACAAGGATGTACATGATGAGTTGAATATGCTCAAGACGCTGGTCGAGGAGCTGAATTACAGAGAGGGGCTCAAGCAGGGAAACCGGGATGTCTCCTTTGCCTTGTATCGGCGCATATTGTCGTATTTATCAGCACGGCAAGACGTGACTGCGGGTCAGCTTCGCCAGCTTTACAGCCTGCTGGTGCCCAGCGCACGTGCGCCGAAAACTGAGGACGATTCTGCACTTCAGAAGCCATCCACTCCGCAGAGCATTTCCGGCACCAAGCGGGGTCGGCGCTCTTCGCGAGGGTCCAACGCGACGGCAAGGGCACAAGCGGAGGAGAAAGCGAGTGCCGCACCGAGTCCGAAGCGCGCGCGTATGCCGCGCAGCTTTCAATGATCGGATCGCGCTGGCAGGACTCTTTCTCTTCGATTTCTGTTTTGGAGTCGGTGTGCCCGTCACAGAGCGTCGAGTTGTGTCTCCAAAGACCACGCATAGTTGTTGACAAGGTGGGCATCGAGTTCAGGTGTCCAGAAATCGTGATACTTCCGTCGCCCGTTGAAGTGCTAGAAAGTGCGTAGCTCGAAAGGGCTACGAAATGCGGGGGCGCCTACAAGTGGCTGCCTTGGCTCGCCGCGCGACTGACATGGACCATTTTTGCGCGTTCGGGTTTGCGCCGTCCGACAGTCGGGCGTCGTCATTGTGGTTGCTCATATGCAAGGTTGTGCCCGGGAGCGCGTGCGCAAACCGTCCGGTTGCTAGTTATCGTGTGTATAGTATCTCTGTTGAATCATTCTCTGTATAGGAGCCGTGAGCGAGCCGGGCGAGGAAAGCGCACGTAAGATGCAAACTGCATGCGCTGAACGGCTCACGTCAAAATAATCAAAGAATTTTGTTGATCATTCCCAAGCTGAAACTTTCTCGGTGATCGAAAGCCGCGCGTTGTCCAGTCCAAGCTATTGAAACGAGGATTCGCCTCGTCTTCTCGGAGAAATGGCTGCGTAGCGAGGAGAAAGCGGGAGGTTATTTCGCTCGAGAGCAAGAGCCACGTCGGACGGATTCACCGTCAGAGTTGCAGAGCCCTGTCTCGTTCGAGACTGGCCACTCACGGTCCTGTTCAACGATCCTGTGCTGCCGGTGCGACCTGAATCTGAGCGGAGAGCTGCGCGTGGTGAAGACGCGCGCCGAACTTCACTCTTGCTATGGGCCCTGGCGGTCCGCTTCGAGACGTGCTCAAACTTTTCACGAAACCGGCTGCTCGATAGGCGAATGGACTGCATGCCTTGAGAAAAGATTTGCGGAGAAATGTCCAGCGGCGACGTGAGCGTATCTGCCATGCCTTCAAAGCACATCTGGATCAGCACGCTCTGCTTTACCTTGAGCACGGCCAGCGCGGCGCGAAAGATGACGACTTCTCCATCGAAGAAGTACTGATCAAAAAAGAGCGACGCGCTATCCAGCGGGAGCGATCGAGAAAACATGGTCATCACAAAGCTGATTAAGAACATGTCCGTGCGAATGCATTCGCGCCCAAAGTGCGCCGAAAGCTCAGGAAGCTCTTCCGCGAGGAGCGCGTCGAACAGGGAAAGATATATGGGCACGCGCTCATTCATCGTGAAAAAGCAGAGCAGCATGGAGTCTGCTTCCAACATGCCGACGAATAGGACAAAGGCATCAAAGGCATCTGCCACGTAAAGCAAAAGCATTCCGACTACGTAATTCATGCCCTGCGCGTATCCGATCTGTGGCCGAAAGCAAACAAAACATTCAAGCACGTCGCGCAGATCAATGCGATGCACCGAATCTGACGCGCGATAGAAAGTCAGCTCCGGAAAGGTTCGAGGCAGATCCGCTTGAATGGCCTTCAAACACGTGAGATCGCGCAATTTTGTCGTTACCCCTGCCAGTGACTGGCTGCTAAACGTGCGAAAGAGCGCAAAATTCTCTGCGAGCCCTCCGCGGCCGCCAACGTCGCCGTCGGCTTCGTCCATTTGCTGCTTTCTCTCAAAGTACAAGGTGCGAGCGCTCTTACTTTCTTCTAGCAGCACTGCGTACAAGTCTCTCGTGATATTCATGTGGTTCCCCTTGCACCGCAGCCACACCATCCCGCGAACATTAGGTGGTAGTCCAAGCCAAACAAGCTCACGAGTCTTTTTGGAGCTCCTTTTCTTATCCCAGTTGGGAAGAATCTCCTGCTTCCACAGACTACTTAATTGTTCTGGAGACGGTCCCTTGTCCTCGGCGTCTGTATCGCTCGCCAGAGGGGCTCCCGTGGTGCCCGTGGACACTTCTGCACACGGTACCGAGGACGAGGACGATACCTTCTTGCCCATGTAGAGCCATTTCTTCAAGCCAGTGCTGGACTTTTTCGCGGAGGCGGCGGCTGCGTGCGGAAACGCTGGGCCCAGATTCCCGCTCAAATCTTGCTCAATACGTGTCAGACTCGCCTGCGTCCGAGACGACTGTGAGCGCTCGAACGCGCTCCGCGAGGCGTCATGCGCAGGCCGCACGTGAGCACCTTGCTTGTGCCGAGGCGAGCTGCGCTGCTGCATTGAATCGAACCTGCTCAAAAACTCATTCTCCTCATCGTAATTCCGCGGAACACTCGTCGGCTCAATCAAACCAAAGTCATAATGTAAGTCCTTCCCGCTATGTCCCTCGGAATGATGCGCCATGTTGCTCTTCCTGCGCCATGTGCCATCGCAGAGCCGCACTACTTCTCTCCTCCTGCTGCTCCTTCACCACCTACTGCTGCTGCTGCTGCTGATGCTGATGCTGCTGCTCAACCGCACGCCGCGCCCGCGCGCGCTTCCAACACCGCTTACACTCACTGTACTAAATACCTCTGAACTGTACACCCACAATCACAGCTGTATACTAACTGAACCTCGTATGATGCACTGTACTCTAACTGAACCTTATGGGTTTCACTGTACCTACGGTCGCAAGGCAACTGTACCGTCTGGAGTGGGCGGGGGAGGAGATCTGGCAGAGGCGGTGGAGGCACGGGGCGGGGAGGTGGTGATGGGGGTGCCTGTGTGTGTGTGTGTGTGTGTCTTCGCGCATGCGAGTGCGTGGTGGTCGGTGTGATGTGGTGGGATCATGGGTACGCGTTCGTGCGCGTGATGAACACAAAGCACCCGGAGAAGCGGGCCGTGCGTCGACGCGACCACACACCGTCTCGTCATGGTCCAAACGCCGCGGAGACCGCGCTCGGCGTTCGGCGCATGCGAGGTGATCACTCGAGTGGCGGGAGCAGAGCGGACGTGAGTGATGGCGCCGCTGTTGGCGTGGGGACGTCGAGGCGGAGAAGATATGGCTCGTGCTTGGAACTCGGATCGGGTGTCGTGGGCTCGCGCGCATGGAGCTGGGATAGGCAGGCGCGCAGGTGGCCGCCCCGCGTTCGAGCCGTGCGCGCCGCGCATCAGGTCCGGCAACGGCAGCAGCTTCTTGAGCTTCAGCACCGGCCACAAGTAGGAGAGTACGAACAGCGGCTGATCGAGTCGCTCGCGGAAGAAGAATTGAGTGAAAAATTACTGTCAAGCGACGTGCGGTCGCGCGAGAGAGCGGATAATCGCCAAGTTGCGCGCACGCCTTCGCATTTGTTCCACGACGCGAGGATACCGCTTCGGATCAAGAACGCTCTCATCGAGCTACCAGAGTTGGACGCCTTTGGCCAGCGCCTTGTTGTTATTTTCTCAGATTATTTATCGGACCTTATCGTGCTGGACATTATTGACCGCATTGAGAGCGTTCAGGACGTGTCGGCAGTTGTGATCGGGTTTTTACTCGCGTATGCGCTTGCAGACTTGTCGTCGGGCGTTATTTATACTTTCTTCGGTACGATGGTCAAAACGGACTCGGACCGCCCGCGTGACATGTTGCTCACCGACCGAAACTCGTTGGCCTCAGAAACGTACCTGGATACGATTAGTGACAAGAGGAATAGCATTCGGGAAATCCAGATTTGGAAGGACGACTTTTTCGCGCGCACAAGCTGGTCGTGCGCTGCCGTTACGCCACTGTTAAGCTTGGTGGCCGGCTGGCAGCCCGAGAATCTCGGTTTCGAGACCTTGTGCGTCATGTATTTATCATTTCTAGCCATTCTGCCGCAACTTCGAGCATGGTCGGTCGCGGACAAGCCCCCGCTGCCCGTCCGTGTTTTGCAACGTCTAGGCGTGCTTGCGCGAGCTCCTGCGGGGGCAGCGGCGCCGCTTTGCTGCGTGAGTGGGTGGTGGGAGCCCTTGTTTGATATGGCCTCGGTGCCCGTCGGTAGAAGTAGTCGAGCGAGCGACGCCGCGCGGCACGCGATACCAAACCTACGGCGGCAACCCCTGACTGATGTGCGCACGCGAGTCCCGGAGCACATCACTTTACGATTTTCCGAGTACGACTAACTAGTGTGCACTTTATGTGCGCCTCTTTTTCTTCTGATCGATGACCTTTCTGGGAGTATCCGGATGAAAGAAACCGCGCGGCACGCATTCTACCTCGCGTAACATGTGATGAGATTCATGACGCATCAATAACTCAGCTCACTCTGACAAGAATGTTTGCTGGAGAGATCAGTCAAAGAGTATCTGATGTTTCGCGCTGTGCGAGTGGCACCGTCAACTCTGAAACACCCCACCATCTGTGTATTTTAATCTTTCGCTCGCCTAGGTAGTTCTTCAGGAGAAGGAAAGAAAAAGAAAAAAGCAAAACTGAGTGTGCGCCTTCACGCGCGCCTTTCCCTGCGCTGGCCGCTCTGTCCGTCTTTCCCTTTCCATCAAACGCAATCTCTCCTCCCGCCCACCATCCGGGTAAGCTGGCGGGGTGAGCTCGCATTATCCAAAATTTCAGGACGTGGTCTAAAGCCCGTTGCCTAGGTGCTGGAATTGGTTGTCCGCGGCGTAGGTTGTGGGGGTGAGCCATGGTAGGATGGAGCGCACGAGGCACAACGACGGCGACGGAGAATCGCGCCGTAGCCGATGCGCGACGGCTGGACGCGCGGAGGCGCCTGTACCAACTTGGGAGCGGCGCGTTTGCCGGGCTCGTGAACACGATTGTGCTCAACCCGTTGGACGTGATCAAGACGCGATTGCAAGTGCAGGAGCGGCTGGTGCGCAACGGAGCGATTCGCTCGCAACAGGTGACGTCGATGGCGGTTGTGCGCTCCATGTATATGCACGAAGGCTTGCGTAGCTTTTACCGCGGCCTTGGGGCGGCGCTCTGCGCCTTTGTGCCCAACTGGGCATTGTATTGGTACACATATGAAGAACTCAAAGGCGCTCTCACGCGCTTACATCGCAGAAATCACGCGAGACAGCTGCAGTCGCAACCGGGTCCGTCAGATCGCGGCGGGGCATCGACTAGCCCATTTGTGCATTGGATTCACATGCTGAGTGCGGTGGGCGCCGGCACGGTCACCACGGTTACAACGTCACCGCTGTGGGTGGTGAAGACAAGAATGCAAGTGGAGCGGCTGACGCCAAGCTCGAACGCGCAGCCGCGCTACCAGGGTGTGCTGTCTTCCTTGCGCCTGATCATGAAGGAGGAAGGCGTGCCGGCGCTGTACAAGGGCCTGTTTCCGTCTTTGCTTGGGCTAGTGCACGTCGCGATTCAGTTTCCCCTGTACGAGAAATTGAAGACCGTTATCTTACCGCAAACCGACGACGAGGACGCGAATGGCGTGAAGGCGTCCGTGCGTATCTTGCTCGCGAGTTCGCTGTCCAAGGTGGTGGCGACGGTGGCGGCGTACCCACATGAGGTGGTGCGCGCGCGCCTGCAGGTGCGCGAGTCGGTGTCGACCAATATTTTCAAGGAAATTCCGTTGGCGCTCCAGCTCGCGCGGCAGATTTACGTTCGCGAAGGTGCGCGCTCGTTGTATGCTGGTTTGGGTGCGAATCTGATGCGAACGGTGCCAAGCTGCATGCTCACATTTAGCTGTTACGAATTTGCAAGACGAAGGCTGGAGCAGCACGCACTCGCGGAGCATCATGTCACCAAGGTGTCTCACAGGCCGTGAAGTGATGCGACTCGCGTGTGTCCGAGATAGGGTGTTATTTTATTGGTGTGGTTTGTAAATTAGCTTCGTGGCCTGCTTTGCCCTGGTGTCTACGAGAAGCGCAAGGGCATCGAGCGCATCTGTCGCAGTCGGCCTACTCGGTCCTGCCAAGGACACGGCATGCAGATCCGCATCTGGGGTGGATCGTCAAGTGGACGGACGACGCGGAAGTACCAGCGCAAGGCCCAGCGCAAATGCCTGAACAATGAGGTCGCGTGGCATATGTGACGGGCGCTAATACGTGCTACTCACCGCGCCACGTGGCGCTGCGCATCATGTCGCGAGACAGGACAATAAAGGGACTCTCAACCTCGCGCGGTGGTCTCCTGAAAAGCCCCACTGCTCATACCACGCGCCACCGAGTTGCACTCTAGATATTTTTGATGATCCGCACTGTAATGACGCCTTGGATTTCCGCGCGCAGAAAAGCGGTGGGCAATTTGGATCAGGGGCTGCGGGCATGTCTTCCCGCGCCAGACTCGGCCGACGTCGTTTGTTCTGTTGCCGCCGCAGGTTCCACTCTTCGATCTACCGGAAGCGGCTCATCTGACGAACCACACAATAACCATTTAATGTGTGACGCAACGTCCTGCTGCGCACCAATCACTTCACAACCTGATCACCACGTCATCGAACTGCACCATGCGCTGTGACCTTTTTTTGTTTTCCCCATTCCCTCCACCACTCGGCCCCTCCGACAAGACCGAAAGACCGAAAGACCGAGAGCGTCGCCGGTGCGGAGGCACGTTTCCACGTGAGATCATGCGCCACTTCCCCACACACACTCTGGCGCTCAGCACGCGTGAACCCGTCAGCACCCCACTCACCCACGACCAACTCGCACGCACCCTGCGCTCATCGCATTGTGTGTAACCCTCATAACCCTTCCTTCCTGCCACGCCATTCACAAAAGATCTCGACCACGTGGCGCGAACCGACGCCGTTCAAACGCCCCACAACCCACCCCGCACCGCACAAAACGGCACGAATAAAACACACTCATGAAACACATCCAAACTCACGGACACGCCACGCACCCCGCGCTTTTCGGGTCATTACACTTCAAAAGCACCCACGCACACAGACAGAATCTATTAATAACCGTGAACCGCCGAATCAGAACGCACCACGCTCTACCACAACTCTTCGCCCCCTGTAATATACGACACATCCTCGTACTACCGACTCGAGTTGTTCTTGGCACTCTTATGATTGTAGTTGGGGAGGGTTCTACTCGGTGGGTCGATGGGTATGTGGTGGCAGGTTTGTTCTATGAAATCAATCACAAATACACACATACACACATACACACATACACACATACACACACACACTCCAACTAGAAGACGAACAAGGCGACGTGGTGTTGTCATTGTCCAAGAAATCACACGCCACTGCATATTTCCGGGTGAGCGCAGCGCAGTGCGGTGCGTTGCGGTGCAGTGCGGTGCGTTGCGGTGCGGCGCGGGTGTGGTGTCACAGTAGGGGATGTTATTTAGGTGTGCTTTTTGGAGTGGTTTGAACGAACGCGCGCGTGTGTGTGTGTATGTGGACGCGTGCGTATTCAATATAGAATAAAAAGCGTATGAATTAATCCGTCGAAGAGGGGATGATTTTCGGAAGCGGCGTGGAAGTGGGGCTCATGCGCGTTTATTAAAATAGCGCGTGCGACCGTGATTTGTGTGCGGGGAAAAGCGGAGCGGCGAGCGGTTGCCAGAGTGGAACTCGGAGCAGCAGCCGTGTCAACAAGAAGAGCGAGACGGGGAGGGAAGAAGACGGCGGCGACTCCGGGGAAGGGGAGATATATGTGAGGTTGCGGATGTGTAGAGGACGGGAGGGTAGTGGTGGATGCCGGTGGTGAGATAAAAGTGGCGGGTTTGTGCGGTGGTGTGGCGAGGTGGCGAGTGGGCGTGGAGTGAGTGTGGCCGCCTGGCTCGGCGAGGCGGGGCGGTGCGTCGCTGGGACCAACGGCGCGGTGCGGATTGGTGTTGCGAGCGTGTGGGGTCGTGCCTGGTGGCGCGAGGAGCACAGTGAGACGGCGAGATGGCGATTCCGATCGACGCAACGCTCGGATGGCTCTGGGCGCTGATTATTGGTGTGCCCGTGTCTCTCGTGATTCTGGCCATCTGGATTTCCATGCGGCCCAAGAACCCGCGCACCTTCCAGTTCCGTGAATGGGTGCATGAAAGGGATTACCGCGACTTTCGCAACAATCCGCTGTACGAAGACCCCAATGGCGTCAAGTACTACGCGCCGGAGAATCCCACCAGCTGGTGGGACGCGCTCAAGAAGAGCGCGTTCATGGACGAGGAAGTCCTGCTGCGCAAGTTTGGACTCGACATTGTCATGACATATCGCGCCATGCGAATGCTCGTCTTGTACTTTGGCTTTTCCATGCTCGTCACCGCGGCCATTTTGTATCCCGTGTATGCAACAGGACCCAACAAGGACCTACCCGAGGACAGCGAGAACTTTGTCGCGGGGCTCGCCGTCATTTCGACATCGAACCTTCAGGAGGACAGCGCGAGGTTCTGGGCAACCGTGGTCGTGGACCTGATTATGGTGGTGGCAATGGTGATCCTGGTGGCGCGGGAGTACCGCGTGTACGCCAACTATCGAATCCACTACCGCAAGTTGAAAATTCCGGCCAACTATGGCATTGTCCTGCTCGACATTCCGAAAGAGTATCGCACGGACGAAAAGCTGTACGAAGTGTTTGACACGGTGTTCCCGGGTCAAATCTTGAAGGCAAGCGTGGTTTACGACATGCGGGAAACATTGAAGCAATTGGACGAGTACGAGAAGAACGCGCTCAAGTTTGAAATGGCCGAGTGGAAGTCGGCAAACAAGCCAAAGGGCAATCCCCAACGCCCGCAAATGTACCCCAAAGGCGTGATGTGCTGGAAGCCTAAAATCGACGCGATGGATTATTACACGGAGGAAATGAACCGACTCCGCAAATCAATTGAAGACGCTCAGAACGACCCGGACAAGCCGATTTCTTCCGCGGGCTTTGTCGTCTTCAAGAGCCGCCGCCAGGCTGCGATCGCGTCGCAAGTGTTGTTTGGTACCCACAGTGGCGAGTGGCACGTGTCGCACGCGCCAGACTGGCGCAATGTGCGTTGGAACAATATTCGCATTCCCCAGCCGGTCGCGAATGTGCTGAAAGCAAACTCCATCTTTTGGCTGTGCTTTTTCATCATTCTGTGGGCAGGTGTTGTGACCTTTATCATGGGCTTCGCGAGCCTTACCGCTCTTTCCGAGCTGAAAGGATTCGGGTGGCTCGATTTTCTGAATGATCTACCATCGGTTATTGTCGGGTTGATCGAGACGTATTTGCCAGTCATCATGCTGCTGGTGCTGAATATGATTCCGGCGATTGTGATGAAGATTTTGGCGGGCAAGGAGCGACTGCACAGTGGCTACTTGTTTAACGCTCGGGTAAGAAACTACCTGTATGTCCTTCAAGTGTTCGGTACCTACTTCTTCGTTCTAGTGGGAGGTTCCATTCTCGCGAACATTGACATTCTCCAGGACCTGACAGATCCGGCACAGATAGCGCAGCTTCTTGCGGAGTCTGCGCCGAGAAACGGGTTCTTCTTCATTACACTGATCACAACGTCAGCGCTGATCCCGATGGCTCTCCAAGTGAGTCAGGTCGTACGCATCATTGTGGCAGGAATTCTGCGCAAACTCCTCGGCAAAACGGAGCGCGCTAATGGCAAGATTGATCTGCATGGCTCGTCGTTCTCGCACGGCGGCGTGTTCATCCAGTCTTCGATCTATTGCCTGATTTGTTTGGCGTACAGCACCATGTTTCCCTTCATCTGTGTGGTTGGCTTCTGCTTCTTTGTGATCTCGTACGTTGCGAACATGTATGTCATGTGTTACTGCACCTGCAACGTGACAGACGACGGCGGCTACTTATACCGTGGCTTTTTGCAGCACCTTTTCATTGGGATGTACGTCAAGCTCATCACGATGGCGGGCCTTATGGGTCTGCAAAAGGCGATCGGACCGGCTGTGTGTGAAGTTATTCCGATTATCATCGCTATTGTCAGTCACTCGTACTTGAACAAGAGGTATTATACGGTTTGGAAGCATGGGTCGTTCAAAGAGTTTGCCGGAGTTACGGGGAGTCCCGAGGAAGAGGCGAAGGGTCTTTTGAGTCCTCGCAACGGAATCGCCACGGATGAGGTGGATGTGGTGATAACCGCCGACGAGCGAATGGCCCTGTCCATGAATGACTGCCCAGATCACTACAGGAAACTCTACACTCATCCCGGACTGAAACCCATTCCAGAGTTTGTGAGCAAGAGTGGCATCATGGGCAGGAGCAAGGTTTTTGAAGATGTGGAAGCCGGGAAAGTCGACAAGCATTCGAGCTCGAGCCACACTCCGCCAGCACAGGACGAAGCTGCGGGAGCCGCAGCAACCCATGCCACTGCTCAAAACGATATTGCCGCCTTGGAAACTCTGTCTGATCAATTTGCGGACGTGCAGGAGATAGACTCGCGCGGCGCTCATCCGAGCACAAATGCGCAGCCTGTATGATGGAAAATTGCATCAAAATCTTTTTTCTGATACGTCCTGACGAAAAGCCCATTCCTTTTGAAATCCTTCTACTGGTGGCTTTTCTTGGTAGAGAAGCGTGTTTGTCACAAAGGAGCATCTCAGTCACAAATACAAGAGTCCGTCGCTTGGGTACGTCTTGGGTGCGGCTGGTGCCCTCGAGGCCTCTTTGAATAATAAATGAAACATCGAGCACTCGTCGCCATCGAGGCGACGTGCCGAGCATAAAGTCTAGCGCCGCTGGCAGAATCGGAGCCGCGATGAGACAAAAATACGTTGGCTGAACAATCTTCTTTCCAATCATTCAGAACCGTTCGTCGAGTATGTTGCTCTGGGTGCTAAGGTTCAGGCTGGATTCAGAATCAAGGCCAAAGGGTGGGTTTGCAAGCGCACGGTGGTAGCTCTCCAGCACATCGTCCGCGGAGGAGAGCCACAAGCGGCTGGCCAATCGAGCGTGCGCGGCGTCACGAGTTGTGATCGTGACGGGTGGCTGCTCTTCCCACATTGGTGACTCTGAACCACTGGACGATTCCTCCTGACATGCGACCGAACTGACTTCTCTCTGCGAGAGAGGCACAACACACACAGGATCCGAATTTGCCGCGCGCGGGGCGCAGCTTCCATCATTCACTGGACTCATGGTCTTCGCGTTTGGAATCGTCGTCGGCGCGTGAAGAAGCGCGTGCTCCGACTTCTTTGCGGCCGCGGACGTCACAAAGCACGGGTCTCGGGTGGTAGCGGCAGGTCGAATGTGGCTGCTGCAAAACAGGACGCGGTGCAGCTCAACACTGATATATTGGTGCACGCGATAAACTTCCGGAGGGCCAGCGAGACACTGCGCCCCTTGCGTGGCGGGCCATATTGCCTTGACCTGATCCCAGTAGTCGGACATGAGCAGGCTAAAAATAGCGTGTTCCTCTAGCGCGCCGTGTCGCGCGAGGACGTCGCAGACCACATCATTCTACACATGACGCATATGCGCAACCCTCCCATTCACCCCATCCTCATTAGTGATCGATGCCCACCAAACCTCCTCGTCCTGTTTACACACTCCCTCTCTGTGAGTGCGTCGGCTGCTCCACCGCATCGCCAACCCAACCCGGAACACAAAAACTTACAAGAGCGCAATAGCAGCTCAGATGACTCGTGTGCAGCCGCGACACCATGAAACTCGTCCCGCAATCTCGCTCCACCTCTCCCATCCTTCTGCTTCCTCCTCTTCCTCTTCTCCCCTCTCTCTCCCTCCCCCCGCCCCCTTCTCTCTCCCCCATCACTTTCCATCAAAACACTCACCAAATCGGTTCTGCGCTTCAACCAGTAACCAAAAATCACAAAACGGCGCCGGTTTTCTATGAAACACAGACGGACACCCGACACCGAGCAACCCGACAAGGTTGGACTGGCCTGGCGGCAGCTGGGTTCGCACGCCGCTTTGTGTCCGCGTTCTACTGTTCGCGGCGCGCGGCGGTACATGATCAAATGGCGCATTGCATGGTTATCCTTGTGAATACTACCCGAGATGAAACCCTAGACCACAACCGATGATGTGCGAGGTAGCTTCCAAGCGGGAGAGAAAGAGAGAGAGAGAGAGAGAGAAGGGGGAAAGAGAGGGAGAAGGTGAGGTTGGTGGGAGAGATGGCGACGAAAGATGGTCGCAAGGGAGGCGCGCAGTGGCGCGCGGTGAAGCAGGTTGCGACGGGCGTTGTGATGGTGTCTGTTCTCGTGGTGGCGCTGGGCTCGTGCGTGCTGCAGGTGGCTGAGGCGACGTGGAAGGACGAGGCGGCGGTCTGGAAGTGGCTCGGTACAGATGGCTTGCTTGTGGCGCGCACACTGTCACGGATGGCTCTAGGGGTCTTTTTCGCAAGCGCTGGAGCCATGCATTTTTACCTGCATCGATCCGGGTCAAGGTTCTACCAGGATCTGGTCCCGGCGTGGTTGCCTGTGCCAGATGTACTGCACCTCGCGGCTGGTGTTGGTGAAGTCTTCACGGGGATCGCACTCCTGCTGCCAAACCAGATGGCGCAGCGGTACGCCGCGATTCTGATATGCGTCCTGCTCGCTGTGTTTGAGGTGCTTGTCCACGGACCCATGATGGTAGATCAAGCCCACCGGGATCGGGTCAAAGTCTCTCTTGAGGCATGTATAGTGCGCTTCATCTTGCAGTTTGTGCTGCTAGGCTGGGCGTACTGGCATACGTGAGCCGTATGATTTCAGCGCACGTCACGCGCGACCTCAAGGCCGAGGACCCACGCCCTGTTCTGTCGCACTGGCAACATTGTCAGCAAAAAGCTGCAGATACCGAATGGGCCGATCAGAGTCTGATCCCCACCCGCGCTCCTTGTAGAATGATGCGTAAACCGCACTGCCGACGGCAGGCGGGGCCTGCCCGGGATATATAGACACGGAGAGTTTGCCGCTCTGACCAAAGGTCCGCGTGATGTAACCAAAGCACTCCCTGCTGTCGACAACAGCGGCTTTTAGCATGCCTTCTGTCCCTGCGTCAGGGACTGTGTGCCCTTCCGGTGGAACTATGCTGAGCTTCATGCCGATCAGCCGCTCAGGAGCGCTATGCTTTTTCAGCATTCCCCGCGCAATCAACTCGCGCTCGCTCACCAACCTGTCGACCGTCCCTTGGAGCACTCGATGTTGTCCAACGCGCATCCGCTTGCGCAACTCTGAAGCGTGTGTGGGGACGCCGGTTTTGTCGCGCAAAATTGGTTCACCGGAGAATGCCAAGCGACAAACGCGCTCGTTCGTTGTGTACTCGATATCCAAGCGAGACGCCACGATGACACTATCTGGAATCAAGACGACTTCGTGTTCCAGTTCGACGATCGCAAATACCACCCGCGCGCAAGACCCAGTCTCATTCTGGCTGTCTGTCTCCGCTGCAGGCAACTCTGGAAGGCGAATGAATAAGCTTTCTAAGGAAAAGGATCCTGGTGCGCTTGAGTAAAAGAAATTCACTGTTCCGACAACTACCGCGTGGCCGACAGAGAAATGATACTTTGAGCCAGATGCGATCTCGCGCTTGTGGTGCCTCACGCGACGCGCGTGCATCACAAGGGTTGAAGTGCACGACAAAAGCCCCGGCGAGCATGCAGTTGCCCGTTCAAGCAACGCAAGGTCCGTGCCTGCTTGGCTGCCTCCCGCCGCGCCACTCGGGCCTGCAAGACACACCGCCACGCGATCATACATCGCAGCACGATCGACCACGCGCCGAAAAATCTGGATGGACTTGACCTTTCGCAGAGTCCTGTGCAAAGGCAACTCGAGCATGTCGCCCACACGAATGGAGCCACGCAACAGAATTCCGGTCAAGACCACCCCGGAGCCTTTGACCACGAAGGAGTGATCCACGCTCAGAATAAAGCCACCGGAGGTCGCCAAAACAAGCGGTCCGAGAGCCAGATTTTGTGTTTGTCTTCGCGCGACGCGCTCGGCTGCCTTGGAAAGGAGAACCGAGCGCAAGGATTCCATGCCGTACAAATGATCGACGTGCCGAGCCGACACCGAAACCATGGGGCAGCCGCCGAAGCGTGTGGATTTGCACAGCATGGCATCAAGCTTGGCCATCGTCGATGCTATGCGAGGCTGCACAAGCTCCCACTCTGGACTTTCAGTGCGCGTCTTCTCCGTGGCCAAGAGGTCCACTTTGTTCAGCGCCACAACCATTTGGTCCGCATCGAACAAAATCTGGCTGAGCGCCAAGCATTCAGCGGTCTGCGCCTGAACGAGCTTCTGGGCGTCCACGACCAGCAGCACGAGGTCAATCATCTGTGCGGCAGCAATCACCTGCCGTATCAAGGACGCATGCCCCGGACAATCCACGAGCGTGACGCGCAGTCGCTGCTGGGCATCCTCCATACACGAGAAGCCCAAATCGATGGTGATCCCGCGCTCCTGCGCCTGTCTGTGCTTATCCAGCGCAGCGGTCGACACGATATTGGACAGCGCGCGCACCACAGACGTCTTGCCCGCGTCCACGTGCCCTAGCACGCCCACATTGACGTTCTTCCACATCCATGGCTCGTGCTCTTCTGCCATCTCCCGGCCGCGTTTGTCGCTCCGTGTTGCCTGCACTCACGCGCGTTCGACAAACCAACCGCGTGAACCGATAACCCTCACAGGTCAATTCTCTGAGATGCGCCGATAAACCGGTTGACCACTTCGTTTGGCGTGTGTGGGACGGACAAGTCGGCAGAGGGGCGCCCAGATAGGACGACTTGTGGTGTGTGTGTGTGTGTGTGTGTGTGTGTGCTTGGGCGCACAAGCAAGTGTCTGAGAATGGATTGGGCAACGCGCCGATCGAAGCACCGGGCACCAAAGTCATCGAGCTCTGAGCTTGGAGATGAATCGGACGCGCGAAGGAATGCGCAGGCGCAGGTCTCGCGAGTGACAGGTCCACCGTCTGGCTTGATGCAGGCGGCGGCCGCCGGGTCCGTACCCAGTACATCGAACCATTTGTCAGGTGGCGGCCGGAATGCCAATTACAGTGCAAATGCGCAAGCGGGTATGGGGGGCAGTACCGGGAAAGGATTTACTGCTGGAGTACGATCGCGCAAGTATGGCCGGCTGGTTCTTTATATCGTCTTGCTCATGGTACTGTACCAGTTGACATTCAACAATCTCAGTCATCATGTGGTTCCTGGTGGTTTGCGAAGGGCTTCTTCAACGACGAATGGGTCACAATCCGATGCTTTGCAATCCGTGGGGCTGAAATCAAAGGCGGATGCTCGCGACTCTGCGGAAGATGCGAAGCTGAAGCTGCCTTTACACCGCACAAGCAGTTTCTCCAACGTATCTGTGGGGGAGCCATCTCACGATCAAAGAACAGTGACTCAAAAAGATTCCACATTGGCTCGAGAGGGACCGGGCACACCGAATCCCATCGCGGCTCATGAACTGATTGACCAGCAATCGAACGATTCAAAGGAAGATCAAGCTTTGGCAGCAGCAAAGGCTTCTGCAGCGCTGCAATTCTCATTTACCGAAGCTGCCGAAAATCTTTGGTCCAAATTGTCCTTCAATTCTCCGGAACTCAGCACTGTGTTTTTGGACAGTCTGCAACGCTACTTTGGATGCGAAGGACAACAGCCAGACCCTCGACCGGGTGCTTTCTGTCCGGACAATAATCGAGATACGCCGACAGATGAACTGACCAAACCATTGAAAAATATGGTTTTGGATGATCTCGAAGACCGGTTGTTTTCTGCCTTTTTGTATCAGGCAATCGAAGGCAACTGCATGCAGTCTCCCTCACACGAAAAAAGTCTGTTCCTCGCGCCCAACGAAAACGCAGAAAGTCAAGCTGATGAGATGGACCTGTTCAATCCGTCATACCTGGCGTGGTGCGCGCTAACTCACGTGCCCAAGAATGTTGCCATGATCCATTTCATTTATCTCGTCGAAGCGTTGCAGTGCAGAATGTGCCAGGAGCAAACGCGGCGGGCTTCAGCAAGCTCCAATACGACCACCACCAAGGTGACAAACATGGAGAGTTTACCTTTAGACTTTGTGACATCAATCGAGGCAACCCGGGCTCGGCTAGCTGACTTGAGGGTAGAACGCGAAGAGTTTGAGGACGACGTCGAGGAGTATGACGAAGACCTCATCAAGCTGGGAGACCGAGTGAAAGATTTCCGGGCGCTTCATCCAGAGCAATCGATCACGGACTTTCGTGTACCGGCGCTCTTTCTGCAGGCCAAATACGGAAACTGCCGACAGTTTGCCGGACCGCCAGAGTCGACATGGCCTCTGCAAGGAGAAGAAGATCAGGATGAGCATTTGGGGTCATGCAGCCCATACAGTAAGCTCATGCTACGCACAGCAGGTCGCTACTGCGCCTTAAAGAGCGAGGCGGGAAACGAAGTGCACATCCCTTCTGCAGAAGCTTCCCCCCAAGCACCAGGCATCACAGCCGATGCCGAGCCGAGCCTGACTCTTACTCTTCGCTTGCCAAGTTCGCTCCAGCTTGATTCGCTCCGGTCGTCCGACAAGGGGGTCTGGACGACCTGGTGCATTCTGCACGGAATGTCTTCGAGCTCTGCAAAAATGCTGCTCATGATACTTACCGAGAGTACTCCACAGCGAGACTTGCAAGACCAAAGCTAATCAACCAAAGGAAACACTAACTTTTAGATTTCTTCCCTCTCTTGCTGCTAGTGCAAAGTCTCGTTTCCTGCGAGCGGGTCGTCATCAACCAGCTCCGCACCGCCATCATGCCCGCCAGTTGCGAGCCCCTTCTTGCTCGACGAGCCTTTCATTTTGGTTTTGCTGCTGGACGCTCTTGAGAAGCCGCGCATCTTGCTTCCTACTTTGCCGAACGCCTTCCTGAATTTGCCCGCCGTGGTTCGCTTTTTCACGGTGGTCCCGTCAATGTAAAGTTTCAGATCAGACTCGAGCTGCACCGCCTGCTCTTCGACCGCAAAGTTTTTGCCCTGAAAAAGACGCAGCGCCTCCAGTGCGCACTCGTTCATGCGAGATGCATCTGAAAACGACACGGCACCGAGTAGCGCTTTCTCCTGAGCGCGCTTGCTCACCCGTCGTTTTTTCTCGATGCTCGCCGTGATCGCAAGAGTGCGCACGGTATATACATAGTTTCTGAATGCGCCAAGAGAATGTTCGAACAGAAGAGGGAGCGTCTTGCGTGCCTCGTCGTCGCTGCCCGCTGGGTCCAAGAAACTCGCACTCTTAAGTGCCATACAAAGTGCAGAGATCATCGCGTCGTACTCGCCGCGGAGAACATCATTCATATCAACATCTGACGCGTCACAGATGTTCCTCAATGCCCGCGCGCCGGCGTGCTGCACACGCACAGCTTCGCGGAATTCACTGACCACACGAGCGATCAATCCAACGCCGCCGCTTTGCACTGCGCTTCGCTTTGCGGTCGGCACATCGAACGTAATGTTGGAAATACAAATGAGCAGATTCGTCAGGCAAACCTGCCTGGATCGGTCCATCAACGTAAGTTCGGCACGTTTCGCGTCCTCTTCGATATCGACGTGGACATATGACACAAACGGAATGGCTCGCACCAGAGTGTGTGGCCCACCGGCACGCGCAATGCGTTCTCGATTGTGCGCGGGGAGTGCGAGGAAGCGAAGGAGCAAAAATGACTCGTTCAGAAACTTGAGCTTGCTAATTGCGTCCAATGACGCATACTTGAAAGATTCTTCATCACTCTTGCCGCTCAGTGATGAGGTAGAAGCGTTCGACGCACGATCCTCGTTAGGGCGTGGAAAGGCTTGATCTGATCCTGTACTCATACTCGTTAGAACACTGACAATGCCGATGAGTCTATCGATGAAGGAGGATTTTTCACCCAAATAGTCTCTTATTTCGGGCTCGTGACTGGCAAAGGCCGAGCATGCTCCCAAAGCTTCGAGCTGCACTGCATAGGGCAGATGGCTCGTGTCGCCATGAACATCCAATGATGAAGAACCATCGTGTTGGTAATGAAAACGTAACCCCAACGTGAGAAGAGCGACGTCATTCAGCAGTTGCGGATTCACCATGACCAACGACCTTGCAAACTTACTGCCGGGCAAGCACATCGCACGGATCGCCCGCAAGGAGGCAACTAGCAGAGGTTCAAGCTCCTTCATACTCTTAGTCTCGGACAGATACGATTCCTTACACTTCCAGAACAAGCCCGTCACTAGACCACTTTGGTGCACCTTCTCGGTCAAGTCAGCTTGAAATGAGCTCTTAAATCTTGCGCAAGCGAGCGCAAGCGTACACCCAGCCTCTTGAATAGTGTCTGATGCTGGGTACTTTAGCATGATTCGGAAGCCTTCTTCGGCGACGCGTCGCAGCTGCTCTTCCTCCGAGCTTGTGAATTTCAGCACGGGATCTGGGCTGAGCGCAACAGCCGCCAAACTTATGTACGACGCGGCGACCTTTGCAGAATTACTTTGTGCAACAAGAGACTCGAGTATAACGCTCAAGCAGTCACCCCTGAGCGAAGCCATGTAATCCTGCTTCAGAAATGTGCGAAAGGCACGAAACGCGGACAAGATGATTGACTCTGAACGGTATCGATCGTTGCGGATGTAAGCAACAAGTCGCTTGGTACGCGTTCGAACGTCGTAATCTTCAACCCCTTGCACAAGTATTGGCACCGAGTTGCCGGGCGAGTCCAACGCATCGAATTTGGGATCCAGGTTGGCGTCAGCCACAGTTCCTTCTGGCTCCGCATCTGGACCTCTTCGGGTACCGCTATTGCCAGAAATGGTTTCAATCCAACCAGCCCAATCCGACTCTGCCTCATTCCCAGTGGCTCCTCCGCCTTCGGTATCCTTTCCATGTTGAGCGCTGTCCCCCATGCCTACCAATTGGAACAACTCCTCAAGCTCTGCGGCATTCATGGATGCGCGCATGGTGGGTGCATCATTGGGACGCGAAGATGCCGCTGCAGAAGACAACGTCACCTGTGGACCTGAGGCTACTGCCGGCGCCCGAGCGGGCACTGTGAAGACTGCTGAAGATGCCCAGAGCCAGCTGTCTTCATCAGCATTACCCTCAGTATCCATCGGCTTGGCATTCGCTGACGCAATGATCCACTGGTCCAGCTGCGCAATCTGATCTTGAATCTCCGGGGTCAGGTCGCCGGTCTGCGTGAGCGTGTCATCGTCATCGTCTCCAATTTCAGAAACATTGTCATCACCCTTCTGGCTCCCCGCGGCTTCACCTTCCGGCGCCGACCTTCTGCCAGTTCCTTCGTGCACAATCCCAGGAGCATGACCGTCTCTATTCCACTGACCTGCCGCGTACGCGGTGGCCGAAATCTGCGAACCCCACCACTGTTCGTCCTGAGCCGTTGGCGCGCCCTTCTCGCTCATTCTTCCTCACCCACTTTCCCACGCGATCTTCAGCTCCTCGTACCTTTGCTGGCGACACGGTTTGTATCTGGCGCAACCGCACTGCGACGATCAGGCACGCACGCGTCTCTTCCCGTCCGCCGTCACCCTCTGCCCGTGTGCCACTTGTCCTTGTCCTGGTGCCGGACAGCACCGCACGAAGCCGGTGGAGCCGGGCGCGAGAAAGAGAGAAAGAGCGAGAGGGAGGAACAGGAGAACATAGATCGCCCGTTTCCCAAGGCCGACATGAGGGCGAGCGTGTCGGCGTTGGGTGGCGGTAGACGTATACGGAGATCACATGACACGTAGCGTGTGGGTAGAGGAGGATAGGGGGTGGTGTGAGTAGATCCACGCTAGAAGCGGTGACCTACGCTCCCACGGCTGTTAGTTTGACGCTGTCGCGACTCTTTGGTCCCACGTGATGGGACGATTTTACGCGTCTAGGCGATGGAAGGCAGCCAACAAGAAATCGCTGGCGCTGCATGTTTATGTGGTTCCAGCGGACGGATGTCACGCTGAACAGACTGGTCACTCTAGTCACGGCGGTTTCGGGTGCGCGAACCATCGCGCCCTATCTCGAAACTGGCGCACAGCGTTCTCGTACATTTTTTTACCCGGAAGCTGCCGTATGGGCAGTGAGGGCACTTGCACTTGCCATTGCTTCCACGCCGGTCGCTCCGAAACGTCGACAAATTCCGTCAGCGTCGGTCGACCAGCAACAATGTTCTCCGTTTCCGTGAAGAACTCTTTGAACACTTGGCTGGTCACATGTGCAGACACGCGCCGCACAAGGTACCCCATACCAGGAGGCGGCGATACACACAGCTCCAATGATTGCTTCAGGATGATTTCACTCTTTCCAAGCTTGTCTCCCTTCGGACGCGGCTTGATTTCCCACAGTCCCTCAAAGCGATTCATGAAGCCGGGCTTCGCGAGCCGGAACGCGACCGTGCGCGTGCGCTTGTTCTGCACCACTATCAAGTTGACAAAAAACGTTCCGCTGAACATGAGAAAGCGCCACTGTGCGGCCTGCACGATATTCACGCGCTGCTCAACGCGATTGTCGTACTCCACAACACGCGACTGGGCCTTTCTTTGGTTCTTAAAAATGTGGTGGTTCTCCGGGTGCACCAGCAGCTGGTATGTCGTGTCAGCGTCCAACCCGCACGTCGGCACGTACACGCGTACATCGCACGATCGCCGATCCGGCTGCACGACGCTCACGCGCAACTCATGTCCTCGAAACTTCAACGTTGACTCCAGACTCCCCGTTTCCGCCGTGCTTCCAGTGCTGGCCAATGCTCCGGCGACCCGACGGCCATTCCCCATCACGATTTCTCGCAACGTGCCCAGTGTCTGTGGTAAATGTGCAATCCTGGCTCTCCCACTTGAGCGTCTCCTCCCTCGCCTCCAGCCGCAAAACAAAACGCTACGTGGCTTTTACTGCAGGGTCTATTGGCACTTTGCCATCATCACATGGTAGAGGGCAGCGGCGACGCGTGCCCTCACGCAGGCGCGTGTGTCGACTCTTTCACCTTGGCAATCTTTTGCCGCACATTGTCCTGCAGCTCGTGGAAGAATTGAGAGCTCGATGCGTTCCCCTTGTGGCCCTTTCCGCTTCCTGGGGTTTCGCTAATCACTCGGATGCCGCCCACCTTGGAAGATGTCAACTTCTGTAGTTGGGCAGCCTTGGACGGCTCCTGCTGCTTGCCATGAACAGCAAGATTTACAAACTCTTGCTTCAGCGTCTTCTTCTTCTTGGCCTTCTTGTTCTTGGACCTGCGCGCGGCGCGTTCCTCCTTTGTAAGTTCTTCTTCCGCGGCAAGTTGCACGGCCTTGCTGTACACCTCGCCCGGCGCGACAAGGCGTGCATCCGAGATAGCCTCGGGCACCGCATGCTCCATGTAAAGTGCCGCAACATTCGGCCGCACTTTCAATTCATCCATGGCGAGCGAAGGCTTTGGAGCATAATGCAAACTGCTCAAGGCGTCCAAGTCCATACACACCGACTTGTACAACTCTCGAACTTGCATGTACTCGGGCTTTCCGTTCTCTTCCGCATCGAGTGCCGCCTTCAAAATATCCGCCTCGCTCTGGGTCAGTGCATTTTTGCGCTTTTCGAGAGAGGTAAGATACTCTTGCTCGTACATTTCTCCCAATCCAATCTTGCTCTTATCCTGCGACACTTCCGGCGCGGCCGCCCTCTTCTTCCGCTTCCGTTCGTTCGCTTCCAACTCGTGCTCTGGAATACGAGGTAAAACGTCGTCGAATGCCGTGTCCATAATCCGACGACGAATCCGGTCCTCTAGGTCACCCGTGAATTCCTCGGTAATGACTGGAGTCGACTTGGTCACATTCTCATACTCGAGCTCCAGATTTAGCAGCGAGTTTTTCGGTCGCTCTTTGGCATTGATCTCGCCGCGCAGGAACCAATCTTTTTCACCAAGCTTTTGCTTTTCAAGCTTTTCAATTTTGCGCTTGAGACGTTCTTGCTGTACCTCGAGCGAGGTGACAGCGCCACCCGTGCCAACGCCAGCGGCCTCCGCAAAAAGCGACCTTTTGCCTGCTTCCTCGCTCTTTTCATCGCTCGGATTGAAAACCGCTTCTTCCTTCTCCGCGGGTCCTGCGCGCACGGCTTGCACACTCCGCCCCTTCCTTGGCTGGTCGAAAAAGTCATGGTACTTGTACGCCCTTGCAGCCGGCGTATCATGCGGCCGCTCGCCACCGTCTTCAATACTAGATCTATCGAGCTCGTCGCTGTCATCATCGCCTCCCTTGTCGCTCATCCCTGCACTCGACTCGTTCTCAGCGTCGTCTTCATCCGTCGCAATGTCACTCATGGCGTCTTCATCATCATAGAGTTTCCCATCTTCTGCGAGCCTTTCGGCTTCCTTAACAAAACGCTCGAGATCTTTCACTTTAAGAAAGTCATCCTCGACCGTCTGGTAGGCCTCCCACTCCTCTGGATCGTCCGGCTGCTCATCGTTCGACACTGAGTCATCATCATCATCAGCAGATTCTGGATCCGGCTGCTCCACGGTGCCATTCCCAGCATGACCTGCCCTCTTCATCGATGAAGACTCTGAGCTCGACCCACCTTCATCTTCGTGCAAGTCCGTGTGCTCTTGCGAGGCTTGCGAGTCCGTGCCAGATTCATCATCCAAGTTCGCCTCGATATCTTCGTCACTCTCTCCCTCAGTTTCTCCTTGTGCTTCCTCGCCATGCATTTCCAGCTCCAAGTACATGTCCTTAATCTCGTCCACATAGCGCTCACAAGACCGCTCTAGCATGGGCAAGAGAGCCGTATTCCGTTCGTTCAACTGCTCCCACACCATCTCCGCATCAAACGCTTGCGGATCGACCAATAAATCAAGCGACGGCCCAAGTTTGACGTGCAGCTTTGTCCCTGTCCTTTTCTCAAATTGTAGCACGGCACCGATGACTTCGCCCTGCGCATCTGCATCGGTACTTTCGGGCCTGGTGCTCCTCAAAGCGTTGAAGACGGCCACCTGAGACTGTTGCTCAAATAGATGCTTGACAGTTCGACGCGCATTTGCCTCCAGCTCGACGTGTTTCGGGACGCAAAATGCATCGACGGCGTCTGCAAAGGCGTGCACCTTTTCCAACTCAAAAACCAAACCATCAGAGACCGCGTCCTGTCCGTTTGGCATCACGCTGGGCTTCGCCTCGTCCTCGTCATCATCAGACCCATCCGCCCGCCGCACCGTCTTCCCCTTTTCTTCCTGCGGCGCTCGCTTTCGCGCCGGCCGCGCCGCAGCCACCTTCCTGGAGGCGCCGGCGTGAGCTCCGTGGCTCCGCGTTTGCACCATGCTTCCTTGCGCACACTGTGCTCGCAACACTGGCAAAGCGTTCGCGTCTTTTTCCAAACACGACGCCGGTCTCTCGACGGTGACTAGTTGAAAGACAAGAACGCATGGTTCTGTTTTCTGGGGCGCTTTTGTCATGGCACACGTGACGGCGACGGCGGCGCCAATACGGCTGCCGCCATTGCCGCAGCACTCGCAGCGGAACTCGTCGCAGAGGTCTGTGACTACGGCATGGAGCTGGAGTGAGCTTCCAGTCGAGTGCGTGGCACGCATTGCTTCGTATCTGACGGATGTGCGAAGCGTTGTGTTAGTGGTCTGGGCTGTCGCGCGCTGCTCCAGGTCTGAACGCGCCGCGGTGTATGCGCGAATGGCGCAGTTGCGATATGGGGTTGACGCGGCCTGGCGCGTGATGCGCCTGCTGGGTGACACGGCTTCAGGCGGAATTGGACATCCTGCGAGCACGGCTGCTGTCTTGAACCGAATGATGGATATGGAATGCAGTTTGCGTGGCATATCCGTACACTTACGCGCAATATGGAGTCCTTGTCTTGGTTTTGACGCTAGAGGCCTTGACGTTGGTGATACGGGGGCCTCCCGGATGCGAACGATGCCTTGGCTACTCTCGCTTCCAGATGATTTTCCCTCCTGGCGGAACAAGGCGGCGGTCGTCTTGGGAAGCCAAATCGTCATTATTGACATCGTTGAACACTTCAAAGATGCGAAACAAAAGTCTGTCTTGCATGAAGACACAGATGATCCGTCGACCTTGTCGAATTTCGATCTCGATTCGCACCCAACTATACACGACTTTCCCAGCACGGTCACCCACGTGACTTTCATTTCTCCCGGGACTCTGGACGGCTGTCTGCGCATGCTTGTTGTGGGCGCAGACCGCAAGCTACGACTCGTGCGCGTGTTTGAATCGAGTAAGCGGATAGGCAGAAGATCTTTGGTTGAGAAAGTTGCATCCATAATGTCTCAGCCTTCGGACAAGGACACTGTGGACGTCAGCTGTTTGGCAACGATGCGCTGCGCGAATGACGAGATTTGGGTTGCAATTGGGCATGCATCCGGAGCTGGGCAGCTGATGAAGTGGGGTTCTACGCGTGCAAGCTCTAGCCCAGGCATTATGCGTCTACTTGGTCACACAAAACGCATGATTGCACTCCAATTCGTCGAAAGCAAGTGTGGCTGCCGAAGCTCCGGTGCATGCGAAAACACTGAAAACGCCGCAGACGTGGCGTCTCTAGTTTCTGCGTCCAAGGACGCTGTGCGTGTTTGGGTCATACCACAGAAGCAGTCAAGCCCTTCCTCGAACGCTGCACTGGTTTGTAGATTCACGTACCGATGTCCAGACGACATATCGTGTGCACAAGTTCGCAATACGAAGGCTGGGTGTCGCAAATGCACAAATCAGAACATAGACGAGAGCGCGCTGATCTATCTTGGTACGTATCATGGTTCTGTGCGCGTCTTGTCCATGGAAACAGGAAGACTCGTCTCTGTTCTTCAGCTCCCCGGAGCTGTGATGCGACAACATCAAGACGAAGACTCACGCATTCGAGGAAAGCGTCCTTTCGTTGTACGCTTATTCTTGCCCACCAATGGTGCGGTCGTTGCACTGCTTGCCACTGGCGAGTGTATCTATTGGTCCCCACATGATCCGGCCTGCGCAACGTCAGGGCGGCCCAAAGTTTTGGCGGGCACGCTGCGCACAATCCGCATGCGCTCCATGATCTGCGACGACTTGAAAATCTGTGCGCTGTCAGGAAATGCTCGCCTCTTAAGCTGGAATCTGGACGGAGAGAGTCTTGCGTACATTACCGTGCCCTTTGACAATGAGATCGAATTGAGGAAGAGCTCTTGCTGTGACTTTAGTATCGTTGGTGCAGGCACAAATGTTGGCTCATTCCTGGTTATCCTTCGCACCGATGGGACACTCTCCGCCGCTGACTTGCGCGAGCATAGCCTGCAAGCCTTCCTGGAGTCGCAAAGGGAGCGCAACAAACTAGCGCAATCATCATCATCAAAGTTTTTCGGCACTGATATGTCATGGGAATGAACGATTTTTGGCGCGGCCCATCTTATTGCGTCGGTGTCTTCAATGTCTGAAGCTCGTTGCAGACTTTATCCCTCTCGAATGCTCTCTTTGCCACTTGCTCTGGCTCTAGACAGATTCTCCGGGTGCCAGCTACTCTGCGTTGATGTTTCCTTGAAGTCGGTTACTTTGAGCGTTCCATCTTCTCTCACTGCGGCGCGGTTGATGTCCAGCCTCACGCGGGCAGGGCGCCGTCGTCATCGACCTTTGCTGACCCGTTGTCGGATTCTGTCGCTCTAGACAGCACTGAATACTTCGTGACGGCCAGTGTGGCTGACGCCAGTGAGAATGAGCGACTTTGAAGCGTTTGACGTCGGTAGCGACAATGAGAGTACGAGCGGCGAAAGACCAGCAGCTGCCTTTGCGCTGAATGCTGGTGGCATGGAACCAGACGACGCCATTCGGTACTTACTCGCTGTTCGAGAAGAAGCGGCTCAAATACCGGATGTCATGACGATGGAACCAGCGACAGACGAAGACCAGACCACATCGGGCGCGAGCGAGATGAGTCTTGGTGGTGAGTATGATACGGACTTTGATGACGCACGCTTTGAACCGGGCATTGAATGGGAGTACGACCTAGTCGAGCAGTTTCGCGCGTCCAGGAAAAAGCTGGAGGCTCGAATGAACCCGCATGCGGGCGCGGCGGAAACGTCCCAATCCATTCGCGTTCGATGCAAGCATCTCATTCGAGGCAGAGAACTTGATGATTTGTACGGCATGCAACCTGTGGAAGTGAGCTCATGTGTCCTTGCGCTGGAGCAGGAGCTCCGTGAGTTCTCTCAAGAAGCCGTTCGGCTCTCAGAGAAACGCAGCGAACAAATAGCATTCATGGGCCGCCAGCTTCCGTGTCTATGCCGTGCGCTGTTTTTTGTGCTCATGGCTGTCGACCTGCCCACACACGATTCAACAGCCGTTGCTATCCATTCCATTCGACACACGCTGCGAAGTCTCCGAAGGCTAGTCTCGGAAGAACCGGAACACAAGCATGTGCTTTCTGCTTGCAACGTGATCATTTCTCTCAGTGGCACTATCTTTGGGCAGCGGAGCGCGGACTAAACGCAGTCGACATTGCTTGTTATGGGCATTTGTTTACATGGCGACGATCTAAGGCGCATTACCCCGTTGCTTCTGTGCATGCGATTGTACATCAAATCACGTTCTATCCTCTCTGCTAATTGTTGGCGGCTGGCCGCTCGCGAGAGCTTCCGCTTCTTCCTTTTCACGCTCAAGTGCTTTAGCCTCGGCCGTGCGCCTCTGATAGCTTGCCATCTCGAGCATGACAATGCGCAACATGATCATGAGACCGAGTAGACCACCTATAAAATAGTAATACCATTCAACGCCGGCCACCCACTGCAAAAGCAAGGGGACAAACGGGAACGGCAGTAAATATACAACGACCGAGGCCTGAATCCTCTCCACGGCCTGCTCAATCTGATAGTTAATATTTGCCGTGGGATTAAAAACGCTGAACGGCACGTTGCGCTTTGGATGCGGGAGAATATAGTCGACGTCCTGCTTTTTGGAGTAGCCTTGAGGCCCGAAGAAGCACACCTTTTTCGAGGTCTCTTCCTCAGTAAGCACTTCCAGCGACATGAGCACCTTCACACAGACGCTAGCGTAGCTTGGGTGGCTTAAGTACATGAGCTGCTTCTTCTTGATGACCGTTCGTCGGTTAGACACGACATCGTCCAAAAGGCCCTTGATCAGCAAGTCAGCGCTACCACAAAGCGCACTGTCCGCCGAGTTGGATGAGGTCCCGTCGAACAGTTGCACTTTGAGTCGCGGTTGCACATCCAAACTGGGAAGCAACATCCACCAGGCCATACGCCAGTTGTACTCGGCCTGTCCGCCGATGGTATAATAACTCACGTCAGTGGTCCGCGTATTCTCCTGCTGATTACCCAGTCGGCACTGAACGTACAAATTAGGCATGTAATTTGCGTTGTCGGCATGCAGTTGGTAAGGCAGGTATGCGTCCTCCACTTTGAATACCACCGCGCGGAGCTGAATCCGGTGATAAACGGGCCCTTTCAACTCTAGCGGTTTAAAATGCCACGGTCGTGCTAGAAAACTGCGATGATCAATCATATCCACAATCACCTCGATGTGTCCCTTTTCCTTTGTGTCACCTTCGAGCCGCAATGGGTGCCGCTCGACGGGAGACACTTGTAGCTGCCGCCAATGCGAATTGTACCACCGAGAATCCAAGTCGATCGTCGTCCGGCCAATATTATGGCTCCACGCGATGCCAAACTTACCGAATGGGATCTGCGTCTGGCTGGAGACGAGCACGAGGTTGGAACCCGGACCGCCATGCTGGACATACCACGGGTAACTCAAGGGTACGAGCGCGCTGGGCAGCGTGCGATCCTTCACTTTCAGGTTCACAAAGCCGCCTGGCAAACAAACCCGGGATTCGCAGGTCAGAAAGAAATCCGGGTTGCGTGTGTTCATGACTGGTTGCGTGCGAGTTGAAATGCGCTCCGGCTTGCCGCCGATGAAATCAAGACTCACGTAGGGGTTACAGGTGGCGCCAGTATATTGCAAATTTAGCCCGCGCAAGACGTACACACGAACAACCACGGTCGCTGCAGGGAAAGATTTGTGAAAAGCCCGCAGCGCAGCAAGCCGGCACTTCTGCCACGCAAGCGGTGTCGACTCACCCATGTTAATTGCGTCTACACGCATTCGAAGCTGTCCGACCTCCTGCTTACTCCCCAAATCAGTCTCCTCGCCGCTCACACTTTCACTGGCCACCACGCGCAATTCGCGGCGAGCACCGTTTGTGATCAGACGATTTCCGCTAGTCCCTTGCATGCTTGCGATGCTTTCCGATCCAAAGCGCACGGCGCGGTTATCACCTCTCTGGAGAGGTTGCTTCACGAACGCCGGCCAAACCAAGTCGTCCTCCAAATTTCCGTCGCAAAAGCCACGTTCAGAGCGCATTGTTAACGTCGTGTCTGAGCTCGACTGAGTCATGTCGATGCCACTCTCAGTCACGATCTTGCACGAGTCAGTGGAGACATGCTCGATGCCCAACCTGTCGGTCACCACCGGAATCGAGTCGCAGGTCGCATTCACGGCTGAACGTGTCATGCGCTTGCAGTGATCGCGTGCGACAACAAAAGGTCGCAGAAATGTTTTTGCGACGCCAGCCATCTTTCCTTGCACCCAGCCACGCTGTTTCCAGGTCACACGAGTCTCCGCGTCAGGATTCCATCCCATCACTCTTGTACTGGATGTACCAGAGTCGGGCCCACGACCGAGCGCACGTTCTGATCCGACGCTCATTTCATGAAGCGAAGCTTGAGCAGCCGCTGCTGAGTCATTTTTGCTGTTCTCACCGAGCAGGATGGACGCGTCAATTCCATGTTCGACCGGTGCAGACATTGCAGTCGTGCCCGCCTTGAATCGGTACTTTGACCGAAAGTAGTCCGGGAGTCCAGCGCTCTTACCGAAATCGTTCGACATAATTTCATTCATCTCAAGCACGTCCCTGTCAATGTTGCGGAGGAAGTGCGAAAGCGAGATCGATGCGGCGGCCGCGTGCTCTGTGCGGGTGCCCTTGGAATTCTGCGTACACAGTATAATATTGAGCGAGGGCGCGTAGGCGTCCAGATCCGGCACCTGCAAAGGAATCAGTAGCACCTCCATGAGTGATGCATTGATGCTACTCTCAGACACTGGAATGATGGGCACCCGACTTGTGCGTAGCGCGAGCGCACCCTCGCCACTCAACTGCACTTTCAGAAACATGGATGCTGTCTGGTAAGGCGAGATGCGCGCATCCATCACGCTGAACAGACTGAGCTGGAGCACGGAGGTCTCGAATTTCGGCCGCACGGGCTTGAGCAGTCGCAGTCCCGCGGATGAGGCATCATCGTGGCGCACGAATTGGAATGCCGCCGATATTTCACCGACAATGAATTCCGGGTTTGACGCAAACACGGGGTACCATTTGGCGCGCGAAACGTCCCACGGAGTATCCCGAAGCTCATACCATGGCACCGTGGCGCGGCCCAAGAAATCACTTAATCCGTCCTCGTCCCAATCATAGATGAAGACATGCAAATCTGGCCACGGTTCACCGGCGCGAAATGAAACCTTGGGAAGCACAAGCGTTTCGCCCCACACCGGATTCAGCGTCTGGCGGCAAATCACGCTTCCTTTTGCCATGCAGTCGCCCATCGAAATTTTCACAAATGGGTCAGACAAGCCGTTCGGATCCGCAGTAGGCAGCTGCCGCCCTTCAATGATGTGAGCGCGCAGCTCAAAGTGCTCGTCCTTCAAACGCCCCGGCGTCAACATGTACGACCGCATGAGATCCATCGACTGAACCAATTTGCGGGTACTTTCTTGCTCGGCAATTTGATGTGGCTCAACTTCAACTGGAGAATGGAGGTTCGACGGTGCCACCTGATCATCATCAAGATGATCTGGCACGTCTTGTTCGACATTTTCGAGAAAACGCCTTGCGATAGCCGTGCTCTCCCGCACATTCGCAGCCTCCCGCATCAATCGAAGCTCAACGTCAGCTTGTTCGTCTTCTCGCGAATCCTGCCAACAAAGTTCTTCACTACCGTGCTCATCCAATGAGAAAAACTCCTCTGTGTCAGTATGTGAGCCAGATATGCTTCCTGCTCCAGAATCATTATCTGTGCCGCTTTTGTCCGCAGCAAGACGTGATCCATCTTGTTCGCTGCCTCGTACAGATGCGCCATCGTGCTCATCTGCGCTGGGCTCCACAATTCCCAAATCCTTGTGCACTGACTCGTGTATGAATTTGAACGCATGCGAGGAACCCGCATGCTCCTTGACGACTTGAAGACGCGTCTGAAGATAAGAGTCCTCTGCAGGGCGCAAACGCGCCGACACTAGAATGCTCGATGCGTTGGTATTTAAGCTTTCTGACCACATGCCATACTTATCCATCAACATCCAGCGCGGATGTGTTCCAGTGGAACCGATGAGGTGCGTCACGGGAATGCGAAGCATGGCAAAGTCGTGCAAGTTCTGCCGCTCTTTAGGCATGCCTGGAGGCGCCGCCGCGCTCGGAATGGATTCGCCAAACAGCTCATTCTCAAACTCATCCGTGACTTGCTCCACCTTGTCTGCTGTAATCGCGATGCTTTTTAACTCTGACTGCAGAACAGAGTCGACTGCATCGACGTAGCGCATGAGATTCATTACCACGGCCTCCGAATCTACTTTAGGACCGCTCACATCAAGTAGAAAACCTGCATCCGAAGAAGTATCCTTTGCCCTTAGAAAAATGAACAAGTCAGGAATCTGAGATACGTCTGCAGGAAACTGGAGGCCTCGCAGCATCGTTTCCGAATTATGCAGCCAGGAGCAACAACCATTTTGCACCGTCACGTTCGGTATTTTGTCCCCAAACTCAATCAATCCCATCGTACAAAACGTGAAAATACTTGCACCATTGGGTAGACTTAGCTCTGTGGCTCGATGGAGACGCAGCGACAGCTCGTAGAGCCGAATCTGGGGCCGAGCGAGCACAATTTTGGAACGCCTGACGTGAAGGATGCTGGCACGGCCCTGATTCTTTTTCTTGGGCTTTCTGCTATTCTCACGGAGCAATGGCCCGTCTGCGGGCTCTGCGATCAGGCCCGCAAGTACGCGCCCACGAAATTCCGTCTCGGGTGTCCGCGGGGGCTGCTCAGATGTGGATGGTGGGATTTGGAGCATGTGCCAGCGCGATGACTGAAAGGCGATATGACATGATCGAGCGTCCACCTGTGTGATTGACTCTATCTCTTGTTTGATGCCCGACGACCCTCCACTTTTTGCACCCCTTTCGGCTTCTTCAACGCGACTTGCTGACCTGTCGCATACCACACAGTCAAGCGATGCAGAAAACAGGGCGAGCAGGTCCATGTCCAAGTACCCAATAAAAACTTTGCGGTTCTTCTCCGCGCGGCGAAGCGTGCGATGCATAATTTCAATGCGGATTCGATCTTGCGCCAGATGGCCGTCATAAAAGGTGACTGGGATAATGACATCTGTGCATAGGTCGAGTTTTCGGTTGCGACGGAATCTGAAGGGTGCATCGGGGTCGACATCCTTGATGAAGTCGCGAGGCAAGCTCGCTTTTGCAATCACGGTGCGCGTCTTGACATCCTTCGCGCACGGCTGCACCACGTTTGCAAAGCAACGAACAATGTCACGGTCTGTGTGCGAAAAGGCATCCATCGACGGAAGCATATCTACCGTGCGGAGTGTCAGTGTCACATTCCACGTGGAAATCATGCACACGGGCCGCGACAGACTCAACTCACGCAATCCACCATTCACCTTGACCCTTTCTTCCTCGCGAGCCATATTTTGCGAGCTTTGCTCTGCATCATGAACGGGCAGGATCTGAGATGCAGATAAATGCGCTTGCTGCAGCACACCCTGGGACTCTGTGTTTGTGCCTTTGCTACGTGCCTGCCCTCCCACCGCATCTGAAAGCATTAGTTCAACGTTGAACTTGATGTAACCGCGAATACCGCCGTGCTCCACACCAGGTAAACGCAGCTCGTACCATCCTACCACCTGACCGGAGCCCAGCAGCGAGGACAATTGAAACACGACGGAACCAATCATCTTATCCCCCATGCCGAGACGGTTCCAATCCTTGACATGGATGACAAGCACCTCACTGAGCAAATCTGCTCGCGATTTGACGTCCACAAAATACAGTGTCTCATCGAGCGCGCATGACAGTGTTTTGACGTACGTGTGGCTGCGCTTCGTCTGACCAAACGCCGTTACGGTGACGAAAGGGTCCGACGTGTTGGTCTGGTCCAATGCAACCATGTGACGAAGCTCGAGCAGCGTGACACGGAGGCTCCATTCCTCTCGAAGAGATACCATTGATGTGTCCATGTACGAGTGACTCACGTAACTGAGAGGGGTCAACTTGGCGCTGGCGTGCAAGATACCGGAAAAATAGTGCTCGTCGCGGAATGCATCCGGCTTGAGTGGCAAAAAAATATCGACCGGGTTCAGATTCCGAAAGCCTGATGATTCTTCATCGCGCTTGAGTGATTCACGTAAGAGAGCCTTGAGGCTGAGTTTTGAGCGACCCAGCACCATCGCTGAAGACTGTGCAAGATTGATGTGCTTCGCTCGCTGCTCTTGGTCGTGGTAAGCGTCCTGGTTAACATTTGTCCTCATCGCAAGATGCTGCTGCTGCTGCTGCTTGTGATTCTGTTTATCCAGATCCGGGATAGTGCTGCTCGCAAAGACCGGAGGACTTTCAATACCGTAGAGGATTACCTCAACCTGCTTATCGTCAAATCGATGGATCATATCCGTGACCGTGCGCTGAGGGTAAAATATCAGGAAGAAATCAAACCCAATTTTCTGGAAAGGCTGCGTCACGGTGCGCGCTTTGACCCCGGTTTGCGCATGCACGCTTCCACCACCAAACTTTGCGCACCACTGTTCGACACCAGAAGCGTCTTCTTCCAGGCTTAGCGAAGCCAGGGTTGACCTGCTCAGCACCGATCGAGACTCGGGATCGTAAATATGTAACCACAGCACGATGCAAGAAGAACGTGCGACACGTTTCACGCTGTGCAAGGTCAGCTCGAGCCGAAACGGCTTTTCTACAAGCACGTGGGTGGTTGAGTCGCCCCCAGGGTTACTAGCGATCGTAGCGCGATCGGAGCCTTCTGTCTGCTCGTTGGACGCATCCAGCATCAAACCTTGACGCTCTCGCTCGCGCGCGCCATCGTCGAAACTAGGGCTGCTCCGATCGTCGTCACTCACCAAGATTGAACTCGGGACCTTATTGGATCCAAATACCTCGTTATAGTCAAAAGGGATCCGCGTCAAGCCCAACCAGTACGCGCGGAGGCGGTCCAGCACCCGGACTTGGAGACGATTCCAAAGAACTTCATCCATCGTCTCGAGGAGACGGAAAAGAAATGAGCGCACGCGGTCTCTCAGATGCTCTAAATGTAGGTCCTTGGCAATCTTCTTGCTTAATTGTAAGCCCGTGAGCTCCGCTTGCAGAACGGCGATATCCACGCAAAGAACCAATGCCTCCAATCCTTGCACCTCGTGCAAGGATGGCCACGCAAAGTACAAGCAAAGCAGCAGCGTCAGCAATGCTGAAAGCAATGTTGCCGCACCGCGCGCACTCAGAACAAAGTTCAATATAGCGTGAACGTAGGGCAGCAGCGACTGAGCGACGTACTGGCACACGAGCACTATCAGCGGGAAAACCGGAAAAATAAATAACAGGAATGGCGTGTTCAATGGCGAGTCGACTGCGTTCTTTCCAGCCTGCGCGACCACAACGCGCCTGGACTGCAAGTCTCGAATGCGAGTCTGCAAAAGCAGCTGCTCCACCTGATCCGCTCGAATTTCAAGCACGGCCGGATCATGAATATCCGTGCTCACATGGCGAGTATCCAAAACTCGAGAAAGCTGCCTGGACGCAGAGCTGGCCTGGCCCGTTCTCCTTTCAGCCTTGCTCTGCACATTCCGCGCCGGCTGCGTGGCCACATTTTGCACGCCGAGCTGCAGCGCGCGCATGCCATGCATCAGGGCGCGGACCAGCGCGTACTTATGCACGTACCCGTTGTACTTCTCCGCGGCGACGTTTGTCCGCGGCTGCTCATACATCCACTCGGCGCGCGCCAAGGCGCGCCAGCGCTCGTCATGCACGAGCGGATGCTCACGCTCGCTCTGTTGCCGAGCGCCGCTTCCGCCGCCCTCCGCGGAACACTGCGTCCAGTGCGTGCGCGCATCGCTGAACACGGCCTCATCCTCATCGCCCGCGGCGGCCTGTATCCGATCGTCCATGTCCATGCTTCCTCACCCCCTTTCATCTTCACCACCCTTTTCCACCGTTCCCCACCCTTCCGCACATAAACACGCTCACGCGCCGTTTATGTGCGCCAAACCGAAAACAAACCGAACCGAAACACAGCTAGGGTTTCCTATGTTTCCGCACGCCCCTCGTTCCGGCGCCAAACCCTAGAGGATGTACAGCGGCGTGTTAGTGTGCGAGTTCATAACTGTACCGCGCTGTTCGAACGGGCGCGCGCGGTTGACGCGTCCTTGAAGAACTTGAACAAACCTCAGCACCCCAGGCTCATCACAATAGGACGCTTGCGAGCGTGTCGTGGACGTTCGCGGGTACCTTTTTGCACCAGGCAGTCCTTGCACCAGGCGTGCCTTGCACAGAAGGTGCCAAGTTGATCACCTCTGCCAAACGGTGTCTTCGGTTGCTTCTCACTTGGAATTCAAAAGGAAATCTGGAATGGTCCGACTTGTGTCACGATAAGATAGGAGGGAAAAAAACAGACGCCGGCTAGGGAGGCGTGCGGCAATTCGGAGCGAACGTCGACAGAAGCTCTTGTGGCAATGAAGTGCGTTGGGGTCACCCGGCAGCCCGCAGCGCAAGAAATACTCCAGCATCGCGAGAGCGGTCCGACGTTTGCATTTCCCATACCTGGCACACTCTGTCCCTGGCCCACAGCCGCCGCGGCATCGTGCGGCATGTATGGGTTGTCCACACACACCAATGCACATGTTGCTCTAGCATGCGCCTCCTGCAGTCGACATATCGATTCTCATGTCAAACATGCAACGCTCTTATCGGTTCCCGGTTTCCGGTTTCCGGTTTGGCTGTAAACCGATCTGTGCGTTCTAAGTAAATGCATCCTTCGGATGAGACACAAAAGTAACCAATATAATTAACGTTAAACGTAATATTAAATAAATCGTTAATTTGTGGGGTCGTTTTGAGGTACAGTGATGGTTGACGTGAGTACAGTGCATTAGGGTTCCGCTAGTGGGATCCGAAGGGGTTGCGAGGTGGGGGGAAGTGCGGTGTGTGTAGGACGACAGGGAGCCGCGCGCTCGAGATGGATGGGACGCCGCATGGCTGGCGCGCTGGGTTTGTGGGTGTGTGCGCGAGATGCGCGACGCGCGGGCGAGAGCGGCGTGTGAATTGCACGCGTGATTGGAATCGTGCGCGGCGCGGCGCATGGCTGGACGCGGTCACGTCGTCATCGGCGCCGCAACGAAGAAAAGGCTCCGCGCCGGCGTCAGAGAAAAATGCAAAGAGAAAGACGTGTACGTATTGTCGGAGGACAGGCCATAACGCGCGAACATGCCCGGAAATGATCAAGGAAGGTAAGGGGTGGCCGTCGCAAGCGTGCACGCATTGTGGCGTCGCCGGGCATAACCGTCGCTGCTGCCCCGAGCTGCTTCCTGGTACGCAGCGTGGAGATGCGTCCGAAACAAGTAATGCGGGCTCCTGTTCCACTCGTGTGGCAGAAGACGCGTGCTCGTTTTGTAAGGGACGGCAGGTGGTGCGTTGCCTACTATGTTCAGGTCTGGATACAAATACGGGCGCGCCAAAGTCCGGCAAGCCATTCGAATTCGACGAGAAGGAGGTTCTCCGAGCGCGCGCGCGGCGGCGCCTTTTTGAAAAGCATGGTGTTTTGGTGCAGAAGAGCGAGG
The DNA here is from genome assembly GCA_008690995.1 of Porphyridium purpureum. Taxonomy (NCBI): domain Eukaryota; phylum Rhodophyta; class Bangiophyceae; order Porphyridiales; family Porphyridiaceae; genus Porphyridium; species Porphyridium purpureum. Next base: position 592,856 of record VRMN01000009.1, read on the forward strand.
CGGTGGTTTGTGATTCTTCCCTTCGATCCGCGAGCGACGAAGTGTTTGAATGGCTCCACTCTAGCACCCACGGCGCAAAGACGTGCCGCTTTTGCCACGGCATTGGGTATCTACCATGTCTTGCTTGCACAGAAGATGCGGATGAGTGAAACTGACCAAAGCGTTTTGGAGCGAGTGCTCCTGCACGTGAAATGCATGCTACGAGACGGGTGATGGCCTTCTGTAACTTTGCCGGTCGGCTGTTTTTTATGCAGCACGCAGCGAAAAGAAACTGTTAAAGTTGAGGTTCAAGAGCAATGCCTCGTACGACGCGCCGTGAGCCGCTGTTGCGCGCGCAAGCAGCTGCGAGACAAATTCGTCTCGGGCTTTTTCGAACTGAATCTGAATGGCATCAAATCTTGAGGTCGACTGCTCTGAGCTGCTTTCGGCTACGACGATTCCGTCCACACAGCCGACAACGGATGACAGTGCGGCACGCACCCACGCTTCAAGGGACAAAAGGGTGTCAAGAACCTTGCTCAAGCTGTCCCGAACATTTTGCGAATCAGGCTCGAGGAACCAGCCTCGTGTGATCTCTGCCAGATACAAATTGTGTTCGGCTACTATAGTGTTTAGAGACTCCGCACTCTCGACGCGTTTCAAAAGGCGTTGCCAAGAGACTTGCAAAACATCCTCAAAGGCGTGGAACATCAACGCATCGAGGAATTGCGCCATAGACGACCGGAGTAGCAGCAACTTGCGTGCCATGGCCGGCGCTTGTGCGTGTAAGCAGCTCTGCTCAATCAGTACGTAGCACAGCGCACGCTGCACGCGATGCAAGCGCCAAGCAAAGTCAAAAAGAAGTGTGTATTTCGATTTCACTTGGCGGTGAAACATAAGCGCGAGCGGCGAATCGTCCAGTCGATACTCCAGGACAAAGGCGTCCCACCCCTTGTCCAAAGGACCCGTCGTCTCGCGCATGCGCACATTGATGCGGTTGGCGACGTCATCGATAAGCATTTCAGATTCAACCGATGGCACGTCCAGGCTGTTCATGTGACATTCAGCGGGTAGCGCCGCACAGGCGCGAACCGCTCCCTCTACGGTACCCATCAAATTACTCCTCAAGACCGCATTGGCCGGCCGGTTCAGCTCGTTCGCCAGCGTCAGAGTAAGTGACGTCGCAAAGTCACTTTGATGAAGAAGCACGAACATTCGCAGCGCACTGATGTGATGGATGAGGCCAAACCGATACTTCAGTACGCACAGCAGGCGTTCGGAGCAACAAACAAGACTCTTGCGCACAAGCGTGCTAAGCCTGATGATATATGTGGACAGTGATGTCCCGGACAAATCTTGCTCCGCACGTCCAAGCAGCGAATCAAAGAGGCCCTCGCCACGAGCATGCATTTCGGTCCGAATCCATTCTTCGTCGCGACACGTCACCCGCAGGATGGCCAACGTTTTGCCGGCCTGCAGTAATGCTTGCATAATGTCATCGCTGATCCAGGACGGAATCAGATTTGAAGGCAATAACTCATACTCAGTGTACCACAATCGCGTCGCGTCCATGCCGATCTCGTCCCTAGCGGATTCCTGCAATGTGTTGACAGAGCCTCGACGCTGAACCCAAAAGTCCTGTGCACACGCTGGAAGCTCACCACTCATTAACCACTGCTTGAGAATCGCTTGGAAAGGCGCTTCCGTAGCTTGAGCCAAGCTTCCAGCAATGCCTGCAGACACACGATTCGCATGGCACGTCGACATCAGCACTAATTCGCCCCATATCAACCCGGCTTGAACATTGGCGTCGTCAAACTGCAGCTTTCTGAGCACACACAGGAGCGACTCGAGGTCGCGACAGGGACGCTGGGTCTGTGAAAAGGCCACTTTCAGGGAAAGCGCTCGCAGCTCGCCGTCGTGCGGAGTCAGAGTTGATTCCAAACAGAGTAGCCTTTTGCGAAAGTGGCCTTGCTGTGTTTGCACTGCGCCTGCCAGAGCCGCAAAAAAGGCGCTTTTAGATGCTAGGGCCTGCAATTGGTCGGCAACTGTAGAAAGCTGCACAAACAATGCGCCCGCCCGGGCGGCTTGCAGCGCAAGCTCTCGTAGAGCTTGCGGAAGCGATATTTCTTTGGCAATATCAAAGCAATTCTTACTCGAGTCGAACTTGATAAGCACGCCATCCATGCCTTGCATCACAAACATCAAATCCCGCACGAGCCGTTGCTCGCTGATTCGGTTTGAATTGCCCCGTTCGGTGTCTTGACGTTCATTCTGAGCACTCATGGGCATTGCTGGTGGACTTTGGCCCACTTGAGCGTCGCGCGGACCATCATGCTGCATTTTGGACAAAGAAGGATGGCTGTCACGAAAGGTTGAAGCACGCGCCGGTGGCTGAGGCACGTATGCCTGCTTCATGCTTGCGAGGCCATCGGTCTGGAAGTGAAGAATTTTCTTTTCACGACGACTCACCAGCGCAACAAGCACCTCTAAAAGCAGACGATCCTGCGTCTCGTCGCCGGCACTGCCGCTCAGCTTCTTCACCAGTTGTTCCGCTGTACGCGCGCGATCCCTTTCCAACGCAAGCGAGGCCCGAATTTTGAGGAGCGCGTCCCGCTCCACCAGCATGGCAGAGGACGCATCTGTGCGGCGCAGTATCCTCGCACTACGGCTCTCTCCGTGGTCCGCCGTCGCGAGCGACGACGATAACATGCCCTTGATTGTCCTCTGCGTGCGCAGTTTCAACCTGGCCAGACTCGGCACGGTATTCTCATCGGCACCTGCGTTCCGAAACACAGCGTCCACGAGCCGGTCTACATTCTGGGCAGCGGATGGCAGGATGGAGTGGGACATTACGCTTGCTCTTCGTCCAGCTTCCGCGCGAGCCGAAAGAACAAGCCCGCGGCGCTTTTCGCTTGATACACGAGGTCACATCTGAAGCTTTTCAAATTTGTCAAGGTGCAGAAATTTGGCGCGCTTTCGTGTGGACGCGCTGCCTCTGCTTTCGCAGGCGCTCGCGAGATTGTGACGAGACGTGCGACGAATAGACTCGGCCATTCTGCTTTCGGCGCTTGCGCATGTCTCGGCATCCAGAATCTTTATGCATCCCAGCAAACCTCGCCGGCTTCTCAATCTAGGCTACTATGTACATTCACGATGATATTCGAGAGCGTGCCGTCGTGATGAAGGCGCTTTCAGTGGCTGATGGTGACTCCACGTGCAGCGCATGAGAGACACAAGAGTCCAAAAAAGATGAATGCTCATGGAATGGCGTGCGCGCACTAATGGATTCGACTGCTCATCTACGCGAGCGCGTCGCGGCAGCTCGGCGCGGACGCGAGCTGGCCATAGGTCCGCGTAGATCACCGCCTGCGGTATCTTGATTCTTAGCCTGACTGTTTGCATTGGAAGTTTTGGCTGCAGATACGTTTTCAATCGCATTCGCAGCAGCTTTGGTGCCCGGAGCATAAAGGTCAGACTCGAGATGCTCTCGCTGGCATTCAGCATCCATGCTCCGGCTCGAGCCGCGCTCGCCGTCCTGGTTCGCCGTAAATTTCAGTGTGCTGAAAAAGGCATTTGCATCGTTCTTGAAGACTATGTATTCTTGTGATGCCACTGCGTCGCCGAACGGATTGCGCTCGTTGTGTTCGTCTTCGAAATGATCATCAGAGTCGTTGTGTTCGTCGTGCCATTGACCGACAGTTGCAGGTGCGGTGCTCGCACGCTGCCGTTTCTCTCGATTGCTGCCAACACCGCTGATGTTTGCATTTCTCTTGGCGAGGCTTGCTCTCACGCTGGCTTCCTTGCTCTTGCTTTCCGCATGAAGTGGATTATTTGGACGCTCATCATCTGTCGGCGTCGGCGGAGCCGCATCTCTAGTCCGCTTACCAAAAAATGAAACCAGATCCGCTGCGCGCAACGAAGCGCTTTGAGGGGTTTCTCGCGAAAGAACGGTGGCAGGTCTGCCATGCTGCGAGATCGCTCCAACCGTGTCGCCTTCCGCCACACCCTGCCTGCGTTCACTTGGCGTGGACATCACGAGAGCCGACTTGAATGATTCGGAAGGAAGCGGACGACCAGCTCGCGCAGAACAGAGCAGCCAATCGACATTCACCACATTAATACCCCACTCGCGCGCGCGCTTCAACTTGTCTGAAGGCTTTTCTGCGCTCAAATATGCCGAGTCGCAAATTAAATGAGTCGTTTTCGAGCGCAAGAGGTCTTCGGAATATCCCGCACCTAGCAAGGTGATGCAAGAAGTCAGCGTCTTTCGTCGCCAATTTCGCTGCTGGTTTTGGTTGGATGCCGACTTGCTTGAAAACCCCGTGAGGCACAGCACGAGGCTGCGAAACTCTTCCACAGCCGGTGGAGGGAGCGGTTGGTACAAAATGCATGCGTCGGCGTTCAAAACCCGCATTTCTTTCAGGCACGCTTCGATCCACGACACAGTAATGTCGGCGGGTACTGATATCAAACCCCTTGATGACCCAACCGCAAGCCCCGATGCGGCGCCATCTTCGCCTTCTACTTCTGCACTGACGCAATCTTCGAATTCAGGTTTGGATCTTGACCGTGACCGCGACAATGACCCAATCTGTATTGCAGAAGCGCCGTGGTCTTGGCCGTCATGTTTCCGTAGCAATCTCTCCTCCTGTTCAGCTCTTCGAACCGTTGGCCATAAAACATGCGTCGGAACACCAGACTTCAACCGAAGCGAGTCAGAGTGAAGACAGAGGACTCTGCCACCGCAGGCCAGAATTTCACGCCGCGCGGTTTCTGCAAGTGACCGATTAATTTCCATGAGCGGCCCGAGGTCAAAGCGCAAGCCACGAAAGATATCGCTCTTGGCGATTGATGCATTTTCATGTTGGCCGACGTCCTCGGTCAGGCGCGCGAGATTCATGCCCGCGTTTAATGCCACTCGGAGCGTACCATATGCAGTTTTTTCTTTGACAAAACCCAATCCCTCACTTAGACTTGGGCTTGACATGTTCGCGGCGGCAGCGGCAGCAGCAGGCAGAGGAGGAAGACTCACTTCAAAGCCGCACGGCGCCAAGAGCTTTCCGTGTTCGAAGCACTCGAGCAACCACAGAAGCGATACGAACAGCGCTCCATTTGCGGACATCAATTCGGACACACTTGCATGCGTGGATGCCATCAATGACGCATAGCTCTGCTTGATCTCCTTGAGCTCCATGACTGGCGACATCGAACCGCAGAACACAATGTGTGTTATCATTCGAGAATCCGACGTCCGCTGCACCAAGCCGCCGGCCTGATGAAGCAAGCGCGTCAAATGCTGCTTTATCGGCTCCGACGGAACATCCAGAAAGAATACCACGACTTGATCCATGAACAAGGGTACGGGCCGGTGAGAAAACACACCGTCGAATCGGCTTAAATGCATGTATATTTGCTCTTCGTTTGCTGCTACCAGCGGGGCGCGCCTCTTCTCGTTGCACAAAGTAGGTAATATGCCTGTGTTTTCCATTCCACAGACACCATCTTTCCCCAGAAGAGTCGCTTCTGAAGAGCCCTTGGCCGTCGCGTCCGGAGCTAATTGGCCGGCGGCTGCACCATCCGATGCACTAGGTAATTTCACCGCACGATCACCAGCTGATAAAGGTCCAAATTGGTGTTCGTCCAAAAGTCTTCCTTGTCGCTCACACTCGTTTACCCATTCCTCCATTACAATATGGATGTTTGGCAGTTGTCCTGCAACCTCCGCGCTGCTTTGGCGCGGCATCAAAACGACATGGGTCACGCTGTTCCGGAGAAGCGCAGCGCGCTGCGTGGCTTCCAAGAAAAGAGCTCCCATGCGTTCCACCTTTTGCCGGATCCGGCTGACAAAGTCGCGCGTAGCGGATGGCCCACAACATACGACAAAAGAGCCCATGAGTGGTGTGCGGTACCCGTCGAGTTCGACGAGGCATCGCTGCTCGTGCACAGCCTCGATCCAGGCTGGAGTGACGGATGGCAGATTATGCTGCGTGGCGTACCTGTGCTTGGCCGAACCGGCGCGTTCTGCAACCAGGTGCGTGACCAAGTTGGATAGGCTGCGTTCCACCGCGGCGCCGAGTGAGAGCGCCATCAGTTCCAGGGTGCTGGTCTCACGCCTGTTGAATCCGGTGGTGCACAGCACGCAGTCCCTCAAAACCAAGCTCTCGATAACCACGTATGGCGCGCCCCGCGTTTCAGCGCCCGCGCCCGCTCCACTCGATGCCGCGCTCGACAGCGGCGAGAACGACTGCACGTGCGTGGGAATGGTTTGCGCGTGCTGGAGGCACATCAGAACGAGCTCCGGGTGCACGAACCGCGCCCGCCTGCGCACGAGCTCCTCCCCATACGTCTCCCACGCGTCACTGCTGCGAAGGCGCTCGACGTCCCTGCGGCTCGCGACAAGCACGACTGGCGTGCCCAGCTCATGCGCCTCGTGCAGCTGCGGCGCGCTCCACTCGCAGCACGCCAACCCGGCGCCGCGAACTGCCTGGACGACGCGCGCCTGCAGCGCCGCGTCTGCCGCGTGGGCCGCCACCAGAATCAGCGCATTCTCCAGCAAACCGTCCGCCATCGCGCCCACTGCCGCTCGCACATGGCGCTGCGCGTCGTCGCGCGCGTCGCCACACACACGGCGCTCCGTGCTGATTCGCAGTGTCGACGGTTTCGGCGCGTCGTCCCGTTTCGCTTTGGTTTTTTTGGTGGTTGTTTTTCGCGCCTTTTTTTTTCCTGTGCTTCGTGGAAGTACAGTGTAATTTACGGTGTAATTTCTAGAGTTAGTGTACCTTCGGTGAGTCCTTCTTTGGGGCGAGCCCTTGGAAGGGCTCGGCAGGATTGGCAGACCATTGGTTGCGCCGGCCGTACGCGTACAAGGCGTCCATGAGAGACTCCATGTGGCGTGGAGAATGCTGCTGCGACAGGTAGTACAGCCGTAGCGCCGCGTCGGAGTCTTCGATAGAGTCGTGCGTCGCGCCTTGGATGTCCGACTCGAGCAGCGTCGACGACAGAAAGCGCAGGCTCAGGTACCGCCGCCCGGGGAGGTGGAACACGTGCACCGTGTCAATGACCTGGTCGCGCGGCACGTGGAAATTGATGATGCGGAAGTCGTTCTTCAGACCGTGGCCCACAAAGATGCATCCGGCGTTCAGAAGCGCAAGAAGCTTCAAGTA